>OX424567.1:11786783-12409414 GCA_949152475.1 Terebella lapidaria
AAAATGGCATGAAAATTTTAATTCATAAGGGGATTTTGGCACACAGTGGATTATACCTGCTGGATGGACATCAATACAACTTCCACCTTGTAGAGAGGTGACATTGTCATACAACAAACACGTATCCATTTATTCTGGCTCAAGCACACATTACCCCAATCCCAGTTTATTGTTTTCCTTGCTTGCCTACATTCTAGAACGAAACTAATACGGCAGCATACATTCCGCTCTTTGCAATGCTCACATGGGTTTGCTATAAGGTTATCCTCTCCATAGTTTGTCTGCCAGTGTCATGGCATTCTGTCCGATCCGACATATACATTTAAATGGAGTTGCCAGGTGTAATGTGAAATGTATACCGACGAATGTGAAAAATGGATGTGATACGATCCTCTTTTGGTAACTTCGAAAGGGGTGGTACAGGTTAACAGTTCCAGACAAATTGAATTTAGAAATGACAACAGCCTGATGACACTGAATGACAGCGAAGAACCATGGAAATGTAATTTACCGCACTTCAATAGATAACAAACGATGTGGTTGACAATTAGATTCGCAATGAAAAGTGCTCGGAAAGCTCTCGCAAAACAAGAGGCAATGCTCTTGCAAAACAAGAGGCAATGCTCTCCTATAAAAGAAACATTGGAAAGCCAACGCATCTCCAAAACACCAACCAATATACCGTAACAATTGAATTTAGTAACTTTTTGTAGCAATTGAATTCAACTTGAAGGTGCATCTTCTTTTTTTATCTTTTGAATTGTTCAGTCTGTATTTAGCAGCCACTTACTCATTCCATATAGTAAACAGTAAAATTGTATGCTTTGATATGTGCATGTTTTGATTAGCCAAATATAAGCGAAAGACACACCTTGTATTAGAAACGAAGCGAAACGTATACACAGTTATATCATGAATAACATAAGTGTCACCAGGTGCAGACGGTGTGACATTCACAATGTTACTTCTAATATAACAATCTATTGCCGAGCACTGATAAACCATGTGTGACACTGTTTTTGTAGATCTCAAAATTGCAATTGTGTTATTTCCTATTCCATTAGTCATTCACATCACATTTTCAAATATACAAAGTAATTATGAATAGATCGAAATATCTTGCAAGCACTTCAAACTCAATAATAATATTGTGTCAATATACACGTCACCAACAACGGACATTACTGGCTTCGAACCTCAACACTACCGACCAGGAAAGTGGAGAAATATATGAACAATGAAAAGAGAAATTAAAGTTCCATTTACGATGCTCGTAGCATAATTATGAATACCTCGGACACATTGATACTTGAAAGATCTAATAACACGGAACACAATCACAGTCCATTAGTTTATTCATCTTCTGTCTTGTATTGAGAAAAAAAAACCGAAACACCCACTGAGGTTGCTGTTGATAGCAATAACGTACGTATGTATTCCCTCGAGTGTGATTCAGTTACTTCAGTGAATAATTCCATACGTTTGGCAAAATATCCTTTTACACGCCCACATGCAAAATTAGTAAAGCATAGTGGATTAGATAATCTTCTTAGTTTACTTCGCAGTGAGTGGAGATTGAAACAACACATCAAAAGAAAAAAAGGCAACATGCTGTGATAGTTAAAATAATGGTTTCTAAATGCAGTGATGACTGTATCAGTCGATCGTACCTATCATCAGTGGCCCTGGTTGAATGGTTTTGTGATCATATGAGGCAATCGATGACCCAGCACAAACTTCACCAGTGGACAATAACAGAAAACACATATTCTGTATTGTCACTTTTCATCACCCCAGTTGTCACCCCAATTTAATGGTGTATATGGAGGAGACATTGCGTATGCCTAACAAGTTCCCTTCTTCAATTAAATTGCGAGTTCACAGGTTAGCATTGCCAGACGTAAACTACTTGATATACATCATAAAGTTTTCAAGTGCGTCCACATACGGAAGTATTCCACAGACGAGGTGTGTTGCATTTCCTATTAAGCCTGGCAACCTTGCAACTCAATGTAGAGGGTAAATGTTGGATAGAATAAAATGCCATAACACTGGCAGGCGACATATGCAGAGGGTAAAATATATATGGTCATGCTTTGCCATTTCACATTCACAGATGGCTTTTATATCACAGACATGTAACTCTTGCGTCTAATGTTACGCGGTGGTAGATGAACATCATCCATAATCAGAATTGTTTTACGAAATTCTGCCAATTCTCAATGAACTTAGCAAGTCATCCCAGAAAGGACACCTGCCGTAGGTCACATTAGTGGAAACATGCAGTATGCAGAAAAACCAGCTACACCAGCCGCTGGAGGAGTCGAATGAGAAAACGTCCATTAAACATCTCAAACATGACCAGGAAGAAGGTCCCCTGGAACGTCTCTCTCTCTCCAACTAGCACAGGGTACAGAAGACGTTTTTTGGTACCACTGAAGCAGAATTACACCAACAGATTTATCAGCAACACCACAGACCGGTTCCATGAGCACCATGACATCTTTTCGCCTAGAGTGTTTGTTCCAAAGGCCGTCCCAAGTTAAGAATTGTTGAAGTTCATGTACTCGGATATGTACACCCATACTCGACTCAGACGGCTTTTTAAACAATATGACCGAACTAGTTGCACGCAACAGACATTTCATTCTGCAGCGAGACTAGTCCAGAGTTCCACTTTAAGGCATCACAGAGGTCACCCAGATGGGCGCCCACTTCCAGATGGATGTCAAACAAGTAGAGACAGAATGGCAAATGCCTACATATGACCTTGATGACAATGAATGGTGCGAGTAAATTACACTCCACAAAATATGTAGTTACTTGAATTGACACATGTAGTATTCCTAATACTGAACAACAAGAATACAACGATCTCATGGTATCCATAGCTACACTCGCAGAGTCACTGTGACTTGATGATCTTGATGCCGATGTTGTCGATGATGATGCGGATGATGTGGGGCATTGTGATGAATGAAATTGATGAATGAGCTTGTAACCACATAAATATTTTTTTCTTTGCGAAAACATAATTTTTAAATCTTAAGTTTGATTTCAGTTGTTGATATTTTATAGAGAATCGCCTTTAGAATATGAGTAAACATCATATAATTATGCTAAAAAAAACCTGAAATGCAAACTTTCTCGGGCGTTCGCGGCGCCCAACACCATTCAGGACTCCACTCACTGTACTCCGCCTGTTAAAAATCAATCACCTCCTGGTATTTTGCAGGAGAACTTTGCATATGAGTGGTAAGAAAACATCCATTGTTGTTGTATAAATAACTGCTAGTTATTTGATTTGTTGTCGTTGCTGTGCAGAATTTTGATTTGTTCCATGCCAGCAGAATATAATACACTTGTCGCTGCTCGTTATTCGCAGCCTTTCTTTCTGGAACACTCTGTACAAAACGACCATTCACTCACATAGACTCGGCTAGAGGGCAATATCTCGCACTATAACAATACAAAGGAACAGGGCATCTAATCACTGTAAATTCTGTTTGAATTTCTCATGATGTCGAGGGAACCCTTTGTGGTATTCAGAGGGCAGTTGCAGTAATGGTCTTAATCTTACCGTAAATTAGACTATGTCGCCAACATATACCTCCAAATGATAGCAGACATTAACTATATCGTGTCCACTTTTGACAATACCTTGTTATGGGGAGACATGTAATACTGGACGAAACCATGTAAATATCCCTTTGGTTTCGTATGCGTACGGAATATTTTGAACGTTCAAAACTATTTAAATCGTGAAAAATAATTATGACATATATCAGCCAGCATAGAGAATAGTTTTTTTAAATATTTTAGTGCTCAATCCGCTGACCGTTGGACTACAATGTTCAATTAATAATTATAGTAGAGACAACTACATTTCACACAATGTCTGTACCTGATGACACCAGTGTGTCTTAAGATAAACTAATTGGTCGGGCTTTGTTTCTATTGCAAAATGTTGTATTTTACTTTTGCTATTGGCATCATCAAAATCTAGTTGTATCTAGACGGTAAAAGATTGATACTTACATTAATGCAACTTTTATTTACTCCCAAATAGGCCTATTGAATGGCTATTAGCTTGTGCATCCCATGCATAGAATTTCGCGGGGCATCATGGTTTTTATTCATCATTATAGTTTTAGACCAGGATCGTTTATTGTTTAAAACAGACACAAATAATTTTATTTCGTGTGTACCATACGAAGGGGTGGGTCGTAAAACAGTGATTCAACGACCGTGCCTTTGTTAGTCTAATCCTCTGGCACTACTGAAACGAATGAAGGCACAATGTGATTACACATTATTCGTGATTTTTACACTATATTCAACCTCACATCACTGCGCACTATTTTGTGTTCTACTTTTGAGTATTGAGAATTGCAGCACATAAGTTGGCGATATCCCTCGATGGCACGAGTTCGAACACGTAAAATTCCCTCATAATTGTAAATACTACGGGCTTGTGAAATAAACTCCTCAACGAAAGATGTGACGCTGAAACGTATGAAAATATCCCGGCGCAGGGTGTAACACTAAATCAGACTATAAACATGATAAAATAACCAAATGGAAAATACGTGTGCTCATCAAAATACCTAACCCACAATGTGGGACACAACCTGAAAGTCATTCATGCATAAACACACGTGGCAAATTAGTCCGTCTTGTAATGACAAACACTGGGTAACTTACTATTTTTTTTCATATGACAAGAGGGGAGTTTGGAATAAATGAATGTATGAAACGTACAAGGAGTACTGCAAAAACATCACTGATTACAAGTTGGTTTCAGCCATCGCCACGTAATATCAAAGGGATTGAGTTAAGTGTCTGTGGCATGTAGGCCATTAGTAAAAATAAAATAGCATTCGGATTGGAAGC
Source organism: Terebella lapidaria (assembly GCA_949152475.1). NCBI lineage: Eukaryota > Metazoa > Annelida > Polychaeta > Terebellida > Terebellidae > Terebella > Terebella lapidaria. The sequence continues at coordinate 11,791,677 of OX424567.1, forward strand.
CATAAGGGCATTTCTGGCACGCAGCGGATCGCATTCTGCCAGGCATGTCGGACTGACAAAAATAGTTCTTCCATTTTCTGAATACGTGACATTATTACAATGGAGCTGCAGCTATTTATTCGTTTCTGAGCAACCAAACGTGTGGTTCAAAAACAGTAATTTGATTCCGGATGCCTCTGCCCACAACAACTAAGCCGTGCGTGGATTTGAACAGAATGTCTGAGCACACTTCATTAAGAGTAATTTTCCTAAGAGCATCCTGAGAGTAATCATATATTACAACTTTCGTTCCTGAAAATGGTCCAAAACACACTGAAAGTCAGAAGCAGGGTGTTTATTGCACCCACTGGACCATATGCTATGTACATCATCCGAAAGGTGTCAACTCACAAATACATAATTAATATTAGACAACAAAGTATTGTGGCTGGGTCTGACACAATATCAAAGGTGGCTCTTGATAATAATCTCCGCGGGCTCACTGATGTTTTCAGGGGAGTGAACAATCTACAGGTAAGAATGTTGCTTAGAAATAATTGCTTATAGCGTCCATATATTATGATATTATAATAAATGTGCATTTCTGGCACGCGGTGGATCATACGTGCTGGACTGACAGAAATTGATCTTTCATCATTTGAAGAGGTGAAATTTTTTATCACAATGAACCTGTAGGTATTTATTTCTAGTCTCGGGCCACCGAACCTGTTGCTCATTCACGTAGTTTCCAGGTTCAATAAAGACCAACAAAATATGGTTCCATTTTTTCCTACAGGTGTGGGGGCCAATTATGCAAATAATAACTGATGTACTTTGTACAGACAACATTTCGGCGTAATGAAAACGGTCGAATACTGAATTTTTAAGTTCAAATGCATGCAATGATATCATATAGTGATTATGTATGTTTGAGACACGTAGGGATAATTTCCACTACCATTCTTACTCCTCCAATATGATCTACTTGAGGGGCGGATACCTCACTTTTGATGTTGCGAAACTTCTCAGGCATGTGCGGATGGGCACATCATTTACCATTATGTTATCCCAACACTACATATTTATAATTATATCCGCTACCATCAATGCAACACATCTTGCATGTACATAAAGCATCCATCTCATAAAAGGAATTTGTCAACAGCATGAATGTTGAAAAGAGCGATGATGACTACGAGTGATGTTTAGCTACCACCACGTAACATCAAAAGGAATGAGTTACGTGTCTATGACATGTGGACCATTAGTAAATATAAAATGCCATGAAGATTGGAAGCCGTAAGGGGATTTCTGGCACACAGCGGATTATACGTGCTGCCCTGGCTGAAATACATCTTCCATCTTCTAGAGACGTGATATTAATATCACCAGGAAATTAACGGGAAGCTATTTATTCAAGTTCTTAGACATTGGGCTCGGTCTCGGAACAATTACAAATGAGATGGTGCAAACTTACACTGACAAGACACTTTGGGTTTTATGCGATACCGTAAAAAAAACGTCAAAATGGTTGTCATTCAAACACTAGGAAATCGAGAGCTAAGAAATTTTATGAAGCTGCTCAGAGAAAATGGCTAAGTCAAAATCACGGTCATCACTGGGTTGCCATGTGTAACTGCCCATTTTATGCAAACATGCTAATCTCAAAAGACTTTATTACCAAAAGGCAAACAAATACACAAAATCGTTCATTCACGTATTTCGATTGTGCCAAAATTAGCATTGAGTAGGTTGCAAACTTTCCATGTTCTACGAGCATCCTAAGAGTTATCATACATGACAATTTCCATCGCTGAAAATTACATTTACATTTAACACACTGTCTGCCCCTGATGACGCCAGTGTGTCTTTGGATAAACTATTTGATCGGGCTTTGTTTCTATTGCAAAATATTGTATTTTACGTTTGTTATTGGCATCATCAAAATCTACTGTATTTGTGGTAATAGATTGATACCTACATTCATACCACTGAGTCGGTGTCACTGCTGGCGGACGTTAAATCTGTCCCCGAGGATACCATCAACTCAGTAGCCTTTTGGCTATTGATTAGGTACTTATGTACTTGTCATATATCTGTTCCATGGGGTTTGTTTCGGATTTCTAAAAATTTTTCATAGATTGTTGGGTAGTTGTATACTAATTCCATCAGGTGTACAGTAGAAACAATTAAATTTAACACACTGTCTGCCCCTGATGACGCCAGTGTGTGTTTGGATAAACTATTCGGTCGGGCTTTGTTTCTATTGCAAAATGTATTTTATGTTTGTTATTGGCATCATCAAAATCTACTGTATTTGTGGTAATAGACATGTAACAAATATTGAGGTCCTAATAATGTGAAATCACCAGTGGTTAGCAACAAAATCTCCATAGCAACGTGGTTGCCATATTCTGGCTCTGGTTGCCATGACACCAACAAAATTTATTTAAAATTTGAATATTTTATGTATGGAGTCATTGTGTGGAACAAAAATTATTTTCACGTTCTTTAATATTTTGCAGTAAGGGTTTCAATGAGCTCATTATCTTTCAGTGACTCATATGACGTCATCATTACGGCCTTGTAGCGCATGACACACCGGTACCCGTAAGATCACCGAAGTTAAGCAACGCTAGGCGTGGGTAATACATGGATGGGTGACCCTGTTTGTGCATTCACCTGCGCTGCTGTATGCTGTTCACCCAAACATTATAATTGGGCACCTGGCAATAGACAGAGATGACAATTGTGTATGCACAGTTTCCCTGCACCAAATAATGGTTGCACATGGAGCTGTATGCATCCCAGGAGGTTGAGTATGTGTCGGAGTGAAAAGGTCTGCCGGGGATAATAATTGTGCAGTCAGAGAGACCGACTTGAGTTGGTGATCCTAGACTATAAAATGCTCATTATTATTATTATTATTATTATCATTGCTCATGTGCATATTTGCATATGACATTGAAAGGTCAATAGGACATGTCATAAACAAACCTCCATAAAATAGTGACTATTCAAGATATTTCATTTTTGTAAAAACAGAAATGATCCTTAGACGTCCGTCTTTGATATTGGCAATAAACTAAAAAGAGTTATTTTTCACTCTAGTTAGGCTTTAAAATATATATCTTATTGATTATCTAATATTATATATCAGTTGCGCATTTCAATACCGTAATCTGGGATGAATAGGAACATAGGGGGTGAATAGGAACACACATGTGAAAAGTTAATGAGCATTTATTCAGTTTACCAGTTACAATAGGAAAGTGATAAAACGTATCAAATCCATTGTCAATAATGACGTTTTTATCATATCGCCATAACACCTGTACTAATCACTTACCTTGATTTCTCAACATTGATAACTAAACATATGCGCTAGTTTACAATTCTCGGCTTAAACGCGGAACTTTCTCTTGGCAGCTGCCACTGTTGGTAGGTTAACATCCATGATAATACAAATACCTCAGAATAATATATTGATATACTATTATGTAATTTATGATTATATAGCACACATACACGTGCAAAATATTTTTGATATTTTATGAAGTGTCATTTAAAAAATGTCTTTGGGGGTGAATAGGAACAGCATGACGAGAACGTATCACCACAAGCCTGGTACGGAGCAATACAAAAAACATGATGCACACGACGTTAAAGCCGCAGTCACTGCAATCAAGCGAGGCATGTCGTACATAAAAGCATCTCAAGCCTACCAGATTGCCAAAACCGTCTTGTACCGACATGCGAAGAATCCAAATTTGAAGCATCAAGGCGGGCAGCAAGCTCTCGGTGAGAATGTTGAAGATTACCTCATGAAGAGACTGGTGACCTGTGCCGAATGGGGGTATCCACTTGATAGCTACGATCTTCGCATCATAGTCAAAGGTTACCTCGACAGAAAGGGAGTCCATCATGCCAAGTTCCAGGACAACATGCCAGGTGTTGAATGGGTGAAGTCCTTTCTTCGACGACACAAGGATTCTTTGGCCGTGAGGATTTGTCAAAACATCAAACGTGCCAGAGCAGGTGTATCACCAGAAGTCACCAACCAATTCTTTAACAATCTCGAAGTAACACTGAAGAATGTTCCTCCCAGCAACACAATGAACTATGACGAGACAAATCTAGCTGACGATGCATGGCGGAAATGAGTTATAATGAAGCGTGGCACAAAATATCCTGAACGAATCATGAACACAACAAAGTCCTCTACTTCCATAATTTATGCTGGCTGTGCTGATGGATCAGTCATCCCTCCTTACGTTGTGTACAAGGCCACCAACATGTACAACACATGGACTGAAGGAGGTCCACGACACGCCCGTTACAACAGGAACAAGTCCGGGTGGTTCGACATGCAATCCTTCAGTGACTGGTTCAATGTCCTAGCACTTCCACATCTAAAAAAGCTTCCCGGTAAAAAGGTTCTGATCGGCGACAACCTGAGTTCCCACCTCTCATCTGAGGTCATCAGATGTGAAGAACATAACATCGTTTTCTGCTTCCTACCTCCGAATGCTACACATTTGATGCAACCACTAGATGTGGCTTACTTCCGGCCCATGAAATCCACCTGGCGCAAACTTCTGGAGAAATGGAAGAAAAGTCCTGGTCATAAGGAGTCCAGTATCCCCAAAGACGTATTTCCACGGTTGTTGCGGGAACTAACAGAAGCCCTACAGAAGCAAGATGAATCAAATCTTACTGCTGGATTCGAAAAGTGTGGCATTTTCCCGTTGAATCGACACAAAGTTCTCAAGAGATTGCCAGTAGAGTCGGTTGAAGTCTCCGAGGATGACGGAAATGGTGTGGCCTCTGCAGTTGACGACAGTATCCTCGGGATACTGAAGGAAATGCGGTATGATGGAGAGAAAACACAAAGAAAGAGGAAAAAAGGTAGACGTCGAGCCAGGAAAAAGTATCACAGGAGCAGATATGCCACAAAGTGTAGGATCTAGTGCAGAGGGGGAGGAGGAACATGATGAAGAAGAGATGGAGGAGGAGACAGATAAGGAGCAGAGTGATGCAGGTGACAGTGAAACCGACAGCATTGAACCCATTCAAACTCCCAAAAAGCTGCCACCGTCCAAGCACGATCCTGGACTGACCACCAGGGGATACCAACAAGGTGACTTTGTCATTGTCGAGTATGAAGAAGAACTTTTCTCAGGACAAGTGGTTTTGGTGAAGAGCAATGGATGCGAAGTAAACGCTCTATAAAGGAGTGGGGTCAACTGGAAGTGGCCTAAAAGTGTGGACGTTTTATTCTATTGGAACAAAGACATCAAGCAGAAGATAAAGCCACCACAACAACTGAAGCGAGGTGTCCTGGTGGTGCCAGAGCTGAAGGCTATGTGAGGACAACAAAGCTGACGTCTGCTGATGAAAGAACGCTGATTTATTGCTTATTTATTGTATTATTTATTGCTTATTCATTGCATTATTTATTGCATATTTTTGTTACATAATATGTGTTATACGAAGGCAATTTTCTGATCCTGATACATTTACAATACATGTATGACCTCGATATGCCCCACAAATAAATGTTGTCACAAGGTTTGACATGTCTCCTTTCACCCCTTATTGAGTCAAAACGGGAACATAACAATTATGAAACGTGTATTCCTATTCACCCCAACCGAGGGGTCAATAGGAACAAACTATATATATTTAAAATGTGCTAACATATTCATGACAGCAAAACACACTCAGTCACTGAGAAGCACTCACCGAGTTAATCCTCCCAGCATATAATAAAAACACATACAGCAGAAATATATTGCAAAAAAAATAAAATGTTGATCAAAACCGTTCCTATTCACCCCAGATTACGGTACCAGTATCAAAAACATTTACTCGCTGCCATTAGAATGATTCATCGTGTGAAGTTCGATAATATGCTTCCTCTCATATCATCACATCATATGTCTCATTTTGTTCAATCAAACTGACTTCACGTGAAATACCACAGTAATACAAAATAAATCATAATTATTCTTGAGAATATTTTTATGATTATTTAAGTGCTCAGTCCACTAACCGCTCAATCACAATGATCAATTACCAATATCAATACCAATATCAATATCAATACCAATCTGACGATTGGTGGTAATAGATTGATTCTTACATTAATGTAATTTGTATTGATTTATGAATATAAATATTTAATGGCTGTTAGCTTGTGCATCCCATGTGTATAATTTCGCGGGGCATCATGGTTTATATTCATCATTAGATTTTTTAGATCAGGATGATTTATTGTTTGAAACAGACACAAATAATTTTATTTCGTGTGTACCAGACAGAGTGCTGGGTCGTGAAGCAGTGATTTCACGGCCGTGCCTTTGTTAGTCTAATTCTCTGGCACTACTGAAACGAATGAAGACACAATGCGATTACACATTCTTCGTGATTTTTACACTATATTCAACCTCACAGCACTGCGCACTATTTTGTGTTATACTTTTGAGTATTGAGAATGGCAACACATAAGTTGACGATCTCCCTCCAAGGCACGAGTTCGAACACATAAAATTCCCTCATAATTGTAAATACTATAGGCTTGGGAAATAAACTCCTCAACGAAAAGTGTGACACTGAAATCCACGAAGATATCTCAGCGCAGGGTGTACCACTAAACATGCTAAATCAGACTATAAAATAACCAATTGGAAGATACGTGTGCTCATCAAAATACCTAACCCAAGATGTGGGAAACAACCTGAAAATGATTCATGCATAAACACACGTGGTAAATTAGTCCGTCTTGTAATGACAAACACTGTGTAACCCACTATTTGCAATGGCTTTTTTTCATATGACAAGAGGGGAGTTTGTAATAAATGAATGTATGAAACGTACAAGGAGTACTGCAAAAACATCACCGATACAATTTGGTGTCAGCCATCGCCACGTAATATCAAAGGGATTGAGTTAAGTGTCTGTGGCATGTAGGCCATTAGTAAAAATAAAATAGCATTCGGATTGTAAGCCATAAGGGCATTTCTGGCACGCAGCGGATCGCATTCTGCCTCGCATGCCCGGACTGACAAAAATAGATCTTCCATTTTCTGAATACGTGACATTATTACAATGGAGGTGCGGCTTTTTATTAGTTTCTGAGCAACAAAACGTGTGGTTCAAAAACAGTAATTTGATTCCGGATGATATTTAGCTTTTTCCGTCGACCTGTCGGGATATCGAAATGGTAGCATCTGCCCACAACAACTAAGCAGTGGGTGGATTTGAACAGAATGTCTGAGCACACTTCATTAAGAGTACTTTTCCAAAGAGCATCCTAAGAGTAATCATACATTGCAACTTTCGTTGCTGAAAATGGTCCAAAACACACAGTAAGTCAGAGCAGGGTATGTATTACACCCACTGGAACATATGGCGTGTACATCATCTGCAAGGTGTCAACTCACGAATACATAATAAATATTAGACATCAATAGAGACCATAATTAATATTAGTATATTTTCCACGGGCTCACCGCTGTTTCAAGGAGAGTAAAGGCGGAGAACAAGCTACAAATATGAATGTTTGCTTACTAGTAATTGTTTATACATCAATATATATGATATATTAAATGTGCATGACATTTCTGGCACATAGCAAATCATACGTGCTAGACTGACAGAAATTGATCTTCCACATTTTTAGGTTACCAGACCTATGGTCCGATAACCTATTGGCGTAGCTTTGCATACGTCGTGTGGGCGTCGGCGTCCGTCCAGATTTTAATCGTTAAAATTTATGGATGAATCTTTCTAAAATTTTGCACAAAAATGCCTAAAAATATTTTAAAAGGGTTTATTTTTTTATTATTTTTCAATTTTCGCATTTTTTGTTTTTAAATGGCGGCCATTTTTTTTAACGAAAAACGGCCAATTTCTGACTTTGGCAGTCATTTTCTCAAAAATGGCTGCCCTCACGTATCTTTGTAGGTGAGATTGCCCTCACGTACCTTTGTAATATCTATAGGTTTCATTGCCCCTGAATCGCCCGTCTGTGTGTGGCGGCGATTTTCATTTTCTGGAAAGGGGACTTCCCCGTGTTAAATTCTTCTATCCTTTATAATGGGACACATCGTGCCCAATATCTCACTTAATATTGAGATTAGAGACTAGGAATCAATTGTGGACATATAGGTAATGATATATGCTGAATATTCTCTTGACCTTGAATTGACCTTTGACTTCAGTTTCAAGGTCAGAGTACAAAATGGCTCATATTTCGTTTATTAACCACTTTACAGCTTGGGACTAAATTATGGACGTATAGGAAATGATGTAAGCCGAATATTTTGATGACCTTGAATTTGACTTTTGATCTCATTATCGAGGTCAGGCACAAAATTGCTAATATCTCACTTAATATCGACTCTGCAGCTTAGGAATCAATTGTGCACATATAAGAAATAACATATGACTTTACTTTGACCTCATTTTTCAAGGTCAGAGCACAAAATGGCTACTATCTCGCTTATACTTTACAACTTTAGAATCAATTTTGGATTACTGGAAATGATATATGCTGAATATTGTCATGACCTTGAATTTGACCTTTGACATCATTTTCAAGGTCTCACAGGACAAACTGGCTAATATCTTGTTCATTATAAACTTATAATTTAATTGCGGACATACAGCAAATGATATTTGCCGAAAATTCGATGACCTTTAATTTGTCTTTTGTTTCCATTTTCCAGCTCACAGGACATAATGACTAATATCTCTCTTGTTATTGACAGCTTAGTATTCAATTTTGAACGAATAGGAAATCATATATGCTGAATACTCTCGTGACTCTGAATTATTTTTACCAGTGACCTTATTTTCAAGGCCACGGGACAAAATAGCTATTATATATTGTCCGGCAACCTATTTTAGGCCTTGGGCTAACTTTTATCACAATGAACTTGCAGCTATTTATTCCAGTCTCGGGCGACCGATCCTGTGGTTCTGATAAGTTTTTGTTTTTTTTTCATCCAAAAATCAAACAGATGGTCATGAACCATCAGTGATTCAATAGCAAAAATGTATGAATACATTCCAGTTTGACTACTTGGCCTACCACATAAAAACCCACATTCATGTTCGAGTATAATGTTCGTTTCAAAATACATTTTTAGAGTCAGATCATGGTCGATTTATGCCATTTATGACTTCCATTTGAATGTAAGTTATCTAATAGCACCCTAGGAGTACTCTCCTAATATCATCTCCTAATTTCGGGTTAAACGTTAAAAAGTGTACAAATTTGTTTATTTTTGTTTTGGTTTCGCTTGGGGATGAGGGGCGTGTCTTAGCTGGGAATGGCTTCACACAGAGTGAACGCATCAGAAGCAAGGAATTTAATGCAACCATGTGGACATCTTTTGTGCAGATTACTGTGAGGGTGTTATCTCTATATTTTTCATCTGGTGATATACCACTCACAAAATAACTCTCATTAAAAGTTCCAGTGGGTTATATCAGAAGGCGAAATAAAAATAGATGATGCTGGAGATATTTTATCAGTAATAATTGTTACATATATAAAGGAATTGTTCAATGTTTATTCTCAGTCTGCATACTACCTCAGCAGCTCGGTCTGGCTCATTTCCATTCATGGGAAAATTATTTGCTTAAAATATATCAGTTACACCCTTTTGGATCCGTGCCATCGATTTTCCCACGTACCTCGAGAGTTTCCCATAATATCATGTGAACCTTCAAGCTTAGCTCCTCCATCTTCTGTCTGCCAATGTCATGTCGCTGAGTTCATCCAGCATCCACCTCCGGAATCGAGTTTCAAATTTGACAGGCGTGACAGGAAGGGTAGCTAGCACAACTCATTTGTGGAAACTATCCCATATGGAGACATTGAGAGCTTTACGTCTGTCAACCCCGAACCGTGCAGTATATGTCAATATCTATCACTGAGGATGAGAACTTGCTACTTGATATAAATCTGCATACATTCCCAAGTTGGGGGCCTGGAAAAGGCTCCTAAATAGGCCAAAAGTTAAATTTAGGGGCCAGACTAGATAGGAAATTTAACATGGGAAAGGCTTCAAACTGGGTCTCATTGGCCCGTCCGAATGAATCGGTCGTCCATGATCAGACAAGCGCAAGCAATTCTCTCAACGAAATGGTTACTAGTGCCACAGACTAGTGCCAACTGAAATCACCTGCAGCTGTATTAAAATTCAAGAAAACGATATACTTGAAATGTTACAAAGTATTTTGGACTGCAGTGATCTTGTCCATTTGCCCAGTTCTCAGGTATAATTCGTTACGTCTCATTTTGGAATCAGTTTCACACATTTAACATCGGACGTGTTGGTGATAACAAGTTAATCGAAGACTAACTTGTTATTCGCAATACATTCATCGATGGTCTACAACTATACGAGAGAGACCTGGAATACGATGAATAAAGGTTCGAGTTGGCGTTCCACTACTCTTTAATTATCTTTTGAGATTAATGAAAATGCAGGGAACTACTTTGCAGGTAAAGTCGGAGGTAACATTGCAGTATTTTAATGATTGATCAAACGTATTTCAGTCTACGCTCACTCTAAAGTAAACAACTAGTTGATCAAATCCATCATGACGAAGATAAGTAAGTCATAATGACAGTTCTTGTATGTGGTTTTTCTATTAGTTACCGGAGTAATTGAATCACACCCAAGGGAATGTACACACTTCATTGCTGTCGAATACGTCATATGTGGTTGTTTTTTTTTTCATAATACGATACAGTCGAGATGCATGCATTAATTGGCTTCGATTGTATTTCATATCATTTTTCTACGGGTCCTTTCCGATTTTATTTATCCTAAAAGCTATTCGGTGTAGCCTTGATGTCCTGAAACAGACACACTGTGCCTTAGTACCATACCTTCGCCGTGATAGGCCCATTGAGGCACAATTATACTCATGATTTCTTAAATTTTACAACTCGGTACGTAATAGTAGCAATGTCGCCACCCATATATGTGGTATATTAGCACTTGATGAGAGTATTTCAAGCTTTAGTATTAACATTACTGTAATTTACAACTAAATGTTCACTATCAAGTCTTAATTAACTTCTATGAAATATGTTAGGAATTATGCCTAAGTCATGACGTTGTGATCACAGCCAACATCATTTGAGATTTGTTATTTTCTAAATATATGTTCCCATTTGCTCGAGGTGATGTCTAATTTTTCAGTATCGGCCAGCTCGATTCCTTCATCATAGATGTATGTAGGCCTACATGTTTAAAACATGTGTATTATCATGTTCGTGTATTCTCCTCATTAGTTTTATCTACTTTTCTTCAGTTTGTGCACACCTATGACGTGCATTCATATTGCCTTATGTATTTTTTGGAGAGTATAAAAAAATGCACTGGCACAAGATAATTGTAAGAGTAACACATAACATAAAACAGCAATAAAAATTCAATGAGCGACATTGAACAAATTTTGTTGGATTATTTAAGTTTGCTCCTGACTAAAAGTTCTTTAAGGTTTTGATGCTTCTTGTAAGCTGTTGCTATTTTAATATCACCATCAGTATTTTTGTTGAGTTGTTTCATATGCTTTTTAACAATTTGGGCCGAAAGAGCACCTGTTTTTGAGAAGGGTACTATATACACCAGGTCGAATTTATTTTTACTTTTGTTCAAAGGGTCATACTTTGTAAATTTTTGAACGTTGAGGCCATGAGGTTCGAAAGTGCCTAAAGTATCAATCCAACAATATTCCCTTTCAAGTCGCCATTGTTTGTTTAAAAGTTCATCACCAAGATCGGAAACCTGTTCAATTGGTAAAAGAGAAAAACAATCGATGGAAAATTCAGTTTTGCTGTGAAATTTAGATAGATGACTGTATAATGCATTTTCCTCATTGCAGCTAGTTATTGCAGCACGGTGACGATTGTTTCTGAATTTGAGTGATTTACCGGTTTCACCTACATATTGTTTTTCGCAAAGCTTACAAGTGTATAGATAAATTATATTTTCTGAGTTGCAATCCAAAGCTGAGTTGATTGAGTAGGTTTGTTCAAAAACTGATCCTGAGAAATTTTGACAATTTGGAACTAAATGACATGTTTGACATAGTCTAGAATTACAAGGTTTTGAGCCAGATGAGCTGGAAGTGGGCAATTGAAAATCAGCACCTAGCCTTTCCTCACTGTTTAGAATTCTCAATGTTTCATTCTTTATTTTGCGAAGCCAACGTTTTGAATAGTTACGTTTCGAAAGTGCCTTGAATAATGTTTGGCAAGCTAATTCAACATCATCTGGATAGGAGCAAATTTGGAAAAATCGAAAAACTTGGGACTTGATTAGTCCTTTATAAGTGTGCTTTGGATGAAAAGAGAGCTTATGCAGCAACTGATGAGTATCCGTTGGTTTGAAGAAAACTTTTGCTTCTAATGTGTTTTCTTTGCTCCTGAACAAAGTAGTATCCAGAAAATTAACTGAATCAGTGCTAATTTCAGCTTTGAACTTGATTGATGCCCTATGTGAATTGAATATTTCGAGAAACTGATTAAATTTGGAAGTGCCGTGTGGCCAAATGAGGAAAATGTCATCTAAATACCTATAATAGCAATCTGGTTTGAATGGACACATTTGTAATGCTTGCTTTTCAAATTCAGCCATATAAATATCTGCATAATGAGGTGCATATTTCTGACCCATGGCTGTGCCTGAAACTTGTAGGAATGTCTTACCGTCAAATTCAAAGTCATTACATTTAAGTGAGATTTCCAATAATTCTATTATACCTTTGAATAGTTCATTGTTTTTCAGAGTCGGGAATGCATTTTTAATTGCTTGGATACCTTCTTCATGATTTATATTAGTATACATACTTTCAACATCTAAAGTGATTAGTAAAGAATTTGGATCTAGTTCAAACCCTCTCACTTTATCTAAAAAGTCATACGTGTTTTTTATATATGATGGATGCTTATTTGCTTGATCTTTTATATATGAATCAATATACATAGCTACTTTTTCAGATTCACTGCTGCAGTCAGAAACAATTGGGCGCCCTGGTGGCATTACATTTGGAATTGGCCAGGAGTCTTTGGGTTTATGAATTTTAGGTAGCATATAAAATCTTCTTTGACGAGGGTGTTCTGGTGGTAAAAGAAATTGGAATACTTTTTCAGAAAGGCATCCAGAATTGCGTAATCCTTTTAAAATTTTTGTAATTTTTTCTGAATTTTCTGGGTAAAGAGGAGTGTCAATTTCTCTGTAATGAGCTGGATTGTATAATTGACGAAAACCTTCATTAATATAATTTTGCTTATCCAAAATTACGACTGCACTACCTTTATCTGCTTTTTTGATTACCAAGTCTACGTTATTTTGTAAATCCTTTATAGTTTTATATTCAATTTTTGTTAGGTTTTTGGTTTCTGGTTGAATTTTCAAATTTTTAATTTCTTTAGATATTGCCGAAATGCAATCCAAAACAGGCTTGTCAATCATGGAACTGGGTGGAGTCCAGGTAGATTTTGGAGTGAATTTTGATCTATTTGTAAATGAATTTGGACGGTGAGAAAAATAATTTTGAAGTTTGAGTTTTCTACCAAAATCTTGCACAGCTTGTTCAATTGGATCCAATGTTATTTTGGGTGTGGGAACAAATGTCAAACCACGATTTAGAAGAGCGATTTGTGTGTCCGAAAGTGTAAATTTGGAAAGGTTTACAACATTATTAGTCGTACTGGAGTTCGGTGGACTCTCAGAATGATTTAGTTTAAATGACTGAGCCAGAATTTCACCATTTCATTGGCCGTTTGTTCAGTCCAATGAATGTTATCTGGCTGTGTATAGAACTTGATTGGATCCAACTGTTTAACAACTGTGAGATTGCTGAAACGTGAACTCATGTCATCCAAAGCCCTGTTAATCATATCCAAGTTGCGTTTCTCTACAGACGGAAGATTGTCTGAGTAGTTAATTTTTGGAATAAGAATTTTGGAGTGGGGGAAGATTCGGAAAGCACTGCTGAGCATATTCCTCAGCTCTGGAATTGAAGTAACACTTGGTTTGGATCTTCGATTGTTCAGGCCAACACTTAAGATTAAGTTTTTGGGGGCATCAAATGATTTTTTACAGGCCGTGAACATCATTCTGAGATGGTTGAACAAAGCTCCAGGATAAGACACAACTTGGATATCACTGACGGGGGATTTGGTGATGCGAGAGAGGTTAGAAGAGCCGAGGACGACAGTGGAGGAGGTTAGTTTAGGAAGTGCCCAAAGAGTTTTGGGCCCTCTGATAGTAGAAGGAGAGACATGGAAAGTGGTGTTAGGAGAGTTTTTAGGAGAGGCAAAGCGAGAGCGTTTGCCTTTAGGTTGAGAGGAGGGTGAGAGTTCAGGAGAAGAAGGAGAGCGCAGATGCCGTTTGGGCGTGGTACTAAGGCGGTTATCAGGAGAAGAGCGAGAGAGAGGTGGCCAATCATCAGATGATGAGAGGCAAGGAGGATTAGAGAGAGTGTCAAGGAGTTGGAAGCGGTTAGAAGTGGACACAGAGGGAAGGGTTTTAGGGAGGGTGTTATTTGAGGATGGAGGTACAGAGCGAGAGGGTTTAGTATTGTTAGTAGGAGAGTTGGCACGTTTTAGGTCCATTAGGAGGCGGCCAAAGAAGTTAGAGCCTTGACCATGACGATTAACACCCCATTGGCTGTCAGGAACTGGATGGACAATGTGACACCCTTCAGGTAGACTCATCAGAGTGTCACGGAACAATTTGCAAGAATTAAACTTAACTTGAAGAAGTTGACGCATGGGTGTTATCTCGATATTTTTCATCTGGTGATATACAACTCACAAAATAACTCTCATTAAAAGTTCCAGTGGGTTATATCAGAAGGCGAAATAAAAATAGATGATGCTGGAGATATTTTATCAGTAATAATTGTTACATATATAAAGGAATTGTTCAATGTTTATTCTCAGTCTGCATACTACCTCAGCAGCTCGGTCTGGCTCATTTCCATTCATGGGAAAATTATTTGCTTTAAAATATATCAGTTACACCCTTTGGATCCGTGCCATCGATTTTCCCACGTATCTCGAGAGTTTCCCATAATATCATGTGAACCTTCAAGCTTAGCTCCTCCATCTTCTGTCTGCCAACGTCATGTCACTGAGTTTATCCAGCATCTACCTCCGGTAGAGTTTCAAATTTGACAGGCGTGACAGGAAGGGTAGCTAGCACAACTCATTTGTGGAAACTATCCCATATGGAGACATTGAGAGCTTTACATCTGTCAACCCCGAACCGTGCAGTATATGTCAATGTCTATCACTGAGGATGAGAACTTGCTACTTGATATAAATCTGCATACATTCCCAAGTTGGGGGCCTGGAAAAGGCTCCTAAATAGGCCAAAAGTTCAATTTAGGGGCCAGACTAGATAGGAAATTTAACATGGGAAAGGCTTCAAACTGGGTCTCATCCGCCCGTCCGAATGAATCGGTCGTCCATGATCAGACAAGCGCAAGCAATTCTCTCAACGAAATGGTTACTAGTGCCACAGACTAGTGCCAACTGAAATCACCTGCATCTGTATTAAAATTCAAGAAAACGATATACTTGAAATGTTACAAAGTATTTTGGACTGCAGTGATCTTGTCCATTTGCCCAGTTCTCAGGTATAATTCGTTACGTCTCATTTTGGAATCAGTTTCACACATTTAACATCGGACGTGTTGGTGATAACAAGTTAATCGAAGATTTCTCCTGAATTCAACTTATTCGCAATACATTCATCGATGGTCTACAACTATACGAGAGAGACCTGGAATACGATGAATAAAGGTTCGAGTTGGCGTTCCACTACTCTTTAATTATCTTTTGAGATTAATGAAAATGCAGGGAACTACTTTGCAGGTAAAGTCGGAGGTAACATTGCAGTATTTTAATGATTGATCAAACGTATTTCAGTCTACGCTCACTCTAAAGTAAACAACTAGTTGATCAAATCCATCATGACGAAGATAAGTAAGTCATAATGACAGTTCTTGTATGTGGTTTTTCTATTAGTTACCGGAGTAATTGAATCACACCCAAGGGAATGTACACACTTCATTGCTGTCGAATACGTCATATGTGGTTGTTTTTTTTTTCATAATACGATACAGTCGAGATGCATGCATTAATTGGCTTCGATTGTATTTCATATCATTTTTCTACGGGTCCTTTCCGATTTTATTTATCCTAAAAGCTATTCGGTGTAGCCTTGATGTCCTGAAACAGACACACTGTGCCTTAGTACCATACCTTCGCCGTGATAGGCCCATTGAGGCACAATTATACTCATGATTTCTTAAATTTTACAACTCGGTACGTAATAGTAGCAATGTCGCCACCCATATATGTGGTATATTAGCACTTGATGGGAGTATTTCAAGCTTTAGTATTAACATTACTGTAATTTACAACTAAATGTTCACTATCAAGTCTTAATTAACTTCTATGAAATATGTTAGGAATTATGCCTAAGTCATGACGTTGTGATCACAGCCAACATCATTTGAGATTTCTTATTTTCTAAATATATGTTCCCATTTGCTCGAGGTGATGTCTAATTTTTCAGTATCGGCCAGCTCGATTCCTTCATCATAGATGTATGTAGGCCTACATGTTTAAAACATGTGTATTATCATGTTCGTGTATTCTCCTCATTAGTTTTATCTACTTTTCTTCAGTTTGTGCACACCTATGACGTGCATTCATATTGCCTTATGTATTTGTGTATGTCGAGAAATAAGCGTTATTTCATGTGATGGGTTCCTCATTTGCTATGAGAACTTTAAATGGAAATTGTGTTTTTGTAATTTACACATTCGAACGTGAAAATGTTCAAACTTGGGTGTTGTAATGAGGATTGAAGCTAGTAATTTCAGTTGTCACTGGATGTATATATTTACATAATATACGTGTTTACAAGAAATTGTGAAACATTTCGAACCAGCTATAAATACTTATTTTACCAATGCTATGTGTAAAAATACAATTAGGCAATTAGAAAACCTGTGTCAATGACTAATTGAACACAACGAATGTCCAACAATACTGTTGACCATACAATGCTGGTATCATAAGCACTGGGCAATGGTATATAGCAGAAGAAACAACTATTCATTTTCACACATTTTGCCGCTCCTTGATGTGATTCCGGATATACATATGTTTGCTCTGACATCGGCTCTGTCTGAAAGTATGTCACCTAATGATCAAAGGTAGATACACAATCATTTTCTGCTTACCTCGACACTTCTTCCACCTCTTTAACACGGACATCTTTTAACATCCCTATATTTTAACATGCCTATATTTGATTGTTATCCAGATAATTATGCATGTATCGTCATAACGATACGCAAATTGAAAACCACTTTCCATTATATATTGATAAACCTCATTCACTGATATTGATCACGAGAGAGATTGCTATCTTGCATTATAACCATGCAATACAGTAGTGCGTCTAATCACAGTAAATTATGTCTGAATTGGTCATGATGTCGAGGGCAGTCTTTGTGACATTCAAGGGCCAATAGCAATAAGGGCCCCACTTCATTCCGTAAATAAGACTGGATTGTGAACATACATTTCCATACAGTAGCAGACTGTAACAATCATGGCCATTCTGCACAATACATCGTTATGGGGCATAATGTAATACAGTGTGATGGTACATGTTTTCTGAGGAAATGACAGGTGGTACCACGATACGGTTACAATTCACCTGCTCTATATCCTTCACCGCATGTTAATAATCTACGTCACTCTTTTAGTGTAATTTTATTTTATCAACGCGAAAAACTGAATACAAAACATATATGTATATATACATATGAAGTTCGACCAATCTGCATGATTTGTTGCTACTGAACGAACGATGATCCCACATGAAACCGTCTGTTTCAGACAAGTTCACAGTATATTCCGATTAACTTGCCTCTAAAAGAAGATGTTGCACCTCAATGTCAACAAGTGGACACATACTGTTCATGGATCGCAATCAGTGTTTCTGGGTATAACCGGGTAATGAGGATGTATCGTTATATTGCCAACACCTGCTGCGATGTCCAGTATGGAGCCTAACTATTGAGCTACAATACACTTCACATAGATTTTGCCCTGCTATAAATATAATGATGAACAATAAGCATTTTCCCGTATCTTTGTGTGAATTTCCTGTTCATTGAAAACATTCTGCCCAGTCTGACTTTTGTAAAGTATATTTTACTGTCACTCTTCATAGACTAGCCAAAAACTTTTGCAAATTATGTTGGTAAAAATGTGGCTCTGTCTATATAAATAGAATAATCCACCATTGATGCTTTCACAGGGATGACTGTTAGGAGATTGGACCATAATATGCAACAAAAGTGTTCACCATAAGCGGATAAAAGATTACCTATATACTTTATGAAAGCTCTTTGCATGTTATGAGGTGTCGTTCCATATATAATGACATGATTTGGGGGTTCGCTTCTCTGATAACGAGAAGATTTATCACTGCCTGGGACCAATTAGGCTGTGCAACTTGATATACTTGGAACATGCTGGCGTCATGGGGACGGCCATATGCGTGTTTCTCATTTGAGTCTTGAATTATGCTAGACATCATTATATAATACAGGAATATTCGGACAATTTATCGGAGGGGTGGGTACCCCTATCTGCCGCAAAAAAAAAATCACCGCAAATGAGGATGGTCACATTTACCGTTATCGTATCAAGACACTACATCTTTATGACTTTAACGGCAACCATCAATGCAAGACATTCTACATAAAGCATTCATCTCATAAGAACAATTCATCAAGACTGTGAATGATGGGAAAACAACGATGATTACAAGCGGATTTCAGCTACCAGGACTTGATATCGGAAGGCTGAGTTACATTTCTGTGACATAAAGTCATTAGTAAATATGAATCATCCAGGAGATTTGAAGTCAAATATAATCTCTGGCATATAATCATGGATTACGTGTGCTGGGCGGACCGAACATTACCTTCCATCTTTTTGATATCAAAATGGACCTGTAGCTATTCTAGTTTTGGTCAAACGAACCTGTGGTTTGAGCACGTGGTAACTTGATACAAGATGGTTCTATGCCTTGCTCAAACCCATCGGAAAATCTAGATGGTAGACATGGACACCGAAACAGGGCGTGGATTTGAGCACAACTATTTTGAAACATTTAATTGGCTATACATGGCCAACAAAGTGCGAATTGTAACCCATTTTTGGGCCTTGGAGGGCCATTTTTGAAGTCAGAAGAAGGTAACCACTGAAATCACATTCCATTTGACTGTGATTTTATAGTTGTATAGGAGTATTCGTACATACAACTCTTGACATAATTGTTACAACTCTCGATTAACTAAAGTGTAACGCAAATCAAGAACACTATATCGAGAGCTCACTGGTTTACGAAAGAAATGGTATTTAACTTTCCTAGCCCACATTACGTACACCTCATGGAGCTAGCTTGTGTGCGCTTCTGTTTATACTGAACAGGAGCACATAGTGATTACCCTCGCCCCGATAGGGGCAGAGGGTATTGTAATTGGGTCTGTCCGTTTGTCTGTCTGTCCGCGCGCATATCTCAAAGGAGAATGGTCCGATCAACATGAAACTTATAGAGATGAAGCGGTATCTCAGTGGCTCGGTCCTCCTCGAATCTGGTCAAAATCGGACAAAAACTGTTGCCATGGCAACGGAAAATGTAAAAATCAATAATTGACCATAACTTCGGTTCTAATCAAGATAATTTTTTCTAACTAATTTTGTATTTCTCTATGGCCAATTCCTGATCATCTGATATATAGCCCGTGGTCGTACAACCAAAACTCTCCATTATCGCCCGATGTCGAAAAATTGGGGGTCACGATTTCGGTTATTTTTGGCCAGCGACACTTCAGTGGCCAATTCCCGATCGTTTGGTGTACGATTGATGGTCGTACGACGAAAAGTCTCCATTATCACCCGATGTCGAAAAATTGGGGGTCACGAATTCGGTTATTTTTGGCCAGCGACGTTTCCGTGCAAATGTATGCGCTCATAACTCAAAGGCAAACGGTCCGATCGATTTGAAACTTATAGGACTGGAGTGCTATGGTAGTGGCTCAGTCCCTTTCAAATTTTGGCTATTACTCCGGTTCTAATCAATATTTAATTTTCAACTTATTTTTGTATTTTTCTTTGGCCAATTCCCAATCGTATGGCGTACAACCGATGGTCGTAAGACCAAAACTCTCAATTATCGCCTAATTTTAGTTACTAAATCTGAAGGGCGAGGGTGTGCAATCTCTGATTGTCTCGTTTGTTCATGTGGAGCTTTATAGGCATTTTTAATTGTCCTTAACCACCATGACTTTCATAATTAAAGTGCTATAAATTAGATTCTGGCCTGTTTGTGTCATTCAATATCATTAGGTTGTTTTCCATGTGTAAATCTGATTTGTCTACGACTGTTAGCCTTTACCACCAAGTTCCGAGTTACAGCTCAAAATGGATCATCTTGCAAATACTTCGTGAATGCATAACAGGCAATCATGCATGGTATCAAATTCCTTGTTCACTTCCGCTGGTGGACTCGAAACAAGTAGAATTTATTTGTCACTTTGTGTAAAGATAATGATCATTATTATATAAAAACAGTTGTACGTGTGTGTATGTATATTTTGTATCACTTTCAGGTCACCACATAACCAGCGACTGTCTTCCTGGGGCACCCAACATTAAGAAAATGAGGATTAGCATACAAGCAAAAAGTCTTTGTGAGATTTACTGAGTACTTAGCGTCTGGGGTGCAACTGGTTTAGCTGGGCGGATGCAGAAACTTCACAAAACCCGAGTACAGGTACACTTCACATTTCATTTCAATCATTTTTCAAGAAGTTAATTAGGGAGTGTCTAGGAGAACAATTATTATGTTTGCACTTACTGACATAGATGATACCAGTGTGCTTTGGATATGATCGGTAAGGTTTTTTTTATTCAATCAGTATCGGTTATAATTTCCATTGGAAATTTGTTGCCTTAATGGTATCAGATAGAAACAAATAATTCTGAAATAATTTTTCTTCATGATGAATGTCATTCTATGTTATTCACTAAACAAGAATTAGCCATTTCTAAGTTGTAAATAATTCATTGGTGAATGCACGATGATCGAAAATTTCACACTCTATCCACTTCTTCAACTACAATTTCCCTATATTTGTTCAACTTTCCTATATTTGTTCAATATTCAGATAACTAAGCATTGTCGACAGGATGACAAAAACCTCGCTATAAAGAGATTGGTAAATGTATGCCGGCCAACTCTGATCATCTCGACACATTCCACTCCCTCCAGTGAGACCGTAATGATACATGTCTATATTTGTTCGATACCATCTTGTGTCCCAAATCAGCCAGACTTCGTTTACACATAACGACCATTCACTCACACGGACCCGGTTAGAGGGTGCTAATACGCACTGTAACCATACAACGTAGCAGGGCATCTGATCACAGTAAATCCTATGTGAATGGCCCATGATGACATCTTTTGTGTTATTCGGACGGCAATGGCCAGTAATAATTTCTTCTGTGAATTAGACTGGGTTTCGAACATTAATTTCCAATCAATAGCACACTGTAACAAACATGGCCATTCTGTACAATACCTCGTTTTGGGGCATCATGTAATACAGTGCGATGGCACATGATCTCTGAAATTGAACATATATTTAAAACTACAGCAGACATTAACGATATCTTACCCATTTATCTTGCCACAATACCTAGTTTTGAGGCATTATGTAAAACTGGACGATATATATTTATCGCCACTGTTTATAGACTAGCTATAGACTTCTGCAAACGACTAAGTAAAAAAATGCGGCTTTGTCTCTAAATAAATAGCAATAATTATCCCTTTTAAGGACAAGTGCGGTACTGATGAAGGGACTACTGTTGGGAGAGTGTCACTTAATATGCAAAACACTGTTCAGCATCAAGCTGATGAAACTCTACATGGATACTTTACAAGAAAAGATTGTGATGAGGAAAATTGTTAGAAAAGTGGACCTCAATACGCAAAACGCTTTTCAGCTTACTTTGCGAAAAAAAATTATGGGCCACAGAGTGGGCGCTGTGGTGGAAGAATTCGAATTTTAATATCGAGCAAACGGGCAAACCAGTGCATTCCACAAGGTGCTAATTTCCAGGTTCAATATAGTCCAACAGAATATGGTTCCACTTTCTCCTACAGGTGTGTTGACTAATTAGGCGATCATATAATTCATGTACTTCAAACATGGTGGCGTAATGAAAACGGTCAGATACTGAAGTTTTCATTTCAAATGCATGCAATTATATCAAATAGTGA
Organism: Terebella lapidaria; assembly: GCA_949152475.1. NCBI lineage: Eukaryota > Metazoa > Annelida > Polychaeta > Terebellida > Terebellidae > Terebella > Terebella lapidaria. The sequence goes on from OX424567.1 coordinate 11,814,077, forward strand.
TTAGGTATGTATAAGACACGTAGGGATAATTTCCACTACCATTCTTACTCCTCCAAAACGATGTACTTGAGGCGCGGGAACTCAACTTTTGGTGCTGCGAAACTTCTCAGGTATGTGCCGATGGGCACATCATTTACCATTACATTAGCCCAATACTACATCTTTATAATTATATCGGCAAGCACCGGTGCAACACATCTTGCATGTACATAAAGCGTCCATCTCATAAAAGGAATTTGTCAACAGCATGGATGTTGCAAAGAGCAATGGTGATTACGAGTGGTCTTCAGCTACCACCACGTAACATCAAAAGGAATGAGTTAACGTGTCTCTGACATGTGGACCATTAGTAAATATAAAATGCCTTGAAGATTGAAAGCCGTAAGGGGATTTCTGGCACACAGCGGATTATACGTGCTGCCCTGGCTGAAATACATCTTCCATCTCCTAGAGAGGTGATATTAATATCACGAGGAAATTAACGTGAAGCTATTTATTCAAGTTCTTAGACATTGGGCTCGTTCTCGGAACAATACAAATGAGATGGTGCAAACATACACTGACAAGACACTTTGGGTTTTATGCGATACCGTAAAAAAAGTCAAAATGGTTGTCGTTGGAACACTAGCAAATCGAGAGCTAAGACCATTTATGAAGCTGCTCAGAGAAAATGGCTGACAAAAGTCAAAATCACGGTCACCACTGGGTTGACATGTGTAACTCCCCATTTTGTGCAAACATGCTAATCTCAAAAGACTTTATTACCAAAAGGCAAACAAATACACAAAATCGTGCATTCACGTATTTCAATTGTGCCAAAACTAGCATTGAGTAGGTTGCAAACTTTCCATGTTCTACGAGCATCCTGAGAGTTATCATACATGACAATTTCCATCGCTGAAAATGGTTGAAAACACACAGAAAGGCAGAAGCAGGGTATTAATGCATCTACTGGAACATATGCTATGTATATCATCTGAAAGAGGTCAACTCACAAAAACATAATTAATCAACTCAGTGGCCTATTGGCTTGTGATTATGTACTTATGTACTTGTCTACATCTATTCCATGGGGTTTGTTTCGGATTTCTAAATTATTTTTTATAGGTTGTTGGGCAGTTGTATATTAGTGTGTCTTTGTATAAACTATTTGGTCGAGCTTTGTTTCTATGCATTTGTTATTGGCATCATCAAAATCTAGTGGTATTGGTGGTAATAGATTGATACTTACATTAGACAACAAAGTGTAGTGGCTGGATCTGACACAATATCAAAGGTGGCTCTTGATGATAATCTCCGCGGGCTCACTGATGTTTTCAGGGGAGTAAAGGCGGTGAACAATCTACAGGTGTTTGTTTAGTAATAATTGCTTAAAGCGTCAACATTCTTATGATATAATGAATGTGCATGATAATTCCTGGCATGCGGTGCATCATACTACTGCACTGACAGAAATTGATATTCCATCATTTGACATTTTAATCACAATGAACCTGCAGGTATTTATTTCTAGTCTCCATGGTCTGGGACGACCGAACCTCTGGTTCATGCACGTAGTAACCTGATAACTTTTTGCTTTTCTGTGGAACTATCCCAAAATCAAACGGATGGTCATGCACCATCAATGATTCACTGGCACAGATTCAGTACTTGAATGTAAGCAAAAATGTATGAATACATTCCTTTTTGAATATTTGGCCTGCCTCTTACAGAAAAAGAACCATTCATTTGCGAGTGTAATGTTCATTTTGAAGTACATATTTTAGAGACAGATCATTATGCCATTTATGGTTTCCAGTTGAATGTGATTTATCTGATAGCAGCCTGGAAGTACTCTCATCTCGCAAAATATATATATATATTTTTTAAAAAAACGTTCAAAATGGACAAAATTGCTTGTTTTTGTTTTGTTTCAGACAACTAGGGATCACCTTTTATTTTCAGGAGAAAATTTTCCTTTTATTCTGTGTTATATCAGAAGGAGAAATGAATAATAAAAGACAAGATGATGCTTGATATATTTTTCTTCAGTAATAATTGCTACATAATTGCTTCATGGGAAAGTTATTTACTGAATATATATGAGTTACACCATTTTGGATCCGTGCCGTCGATTTTCCCACTTGTCTCGTGAGTTTCCCATAATATCATGTGAACCTTTATGCTTACCTCCTTCATCTTCTGCCTGCCAATGTCATGTCACTTAGTTTATTCAGCATCTTCATCTGGAATCGAGTTTCAAAGTTGACAGGCGTGACAGGAAGGGTAGCATAACTCATTTGTGGAAACTTCCCCATATGAGCGACATTGAGAGCTTCACGTCTGTCAACCGCGAACTGTGCACCTAGCAGTATATATCACTGTGCATCATTGAGTATGGGAGCTTGTTCCTTGATATTACTCTGATAATATCAGTGGGCTTTTTGCTGTCCCTCTATATATGACAGATAGAAGTGTGGTGACGAAACGGACGAACATTCCCAAGTCACGGACCTGGAAAGGGCCCCCAAATAGGCAAAAAGTTCAATTTAAGGGCCAGTCTAGATAAGACATTTAACATGGGAAAGGCCCCTAACTAGTTTTCGTCTGTCCGTCCGAGTTAATCGGTCGTCCATGAGACCCGACAAGCCCAATCAATGATCTCAACAAAATGGTTGCCAGTGCCACAGACTAGTGCCAACTGAAATCACCTGCAGCTGTATTAAAATTCAAGAAAACGATATACTTTTAGTATTCTGGACTACAGTGATCTTGTCCATTTGCCCAGTTCTCAGGTATAACTCGTTACGTCTCATTTTGGAATCAGTTTCACACATTTAACATCGGACGTGTTGGTGATAACAAGTTAATCGATGATTTGTCCTGAATTCAATTTATTCGCAATACATTCATTCATGGTCTACAACTATACGAGAGAGACCTGGAATACGATGAATAAGGTTCAATATAGCATTCCACTATTCTTTATCTATCTTTTGAGATTAATGAAAATGCAGGGAACTACTTTGCAGGGAACTGCGCCAGTGTGTGTTTGGATAAACTATTTCGTCGGGCTTTGTTTCTATTGCAAAATGTTGTATTTTATGTTTGTTATTGGCATCATCAAAATCTACTGTATTTGTAGTAATAGATTGATACCTACATTCATACCACTGAGTCGGTGTCACTGCTGGCGGACGTTAAATCTGTCCCCGAGGATACCATCAACTCAGTAGCCTTCTGGCTATTGATTGGGTACTTATGTACTTGACATATATCTGTTCCATGGGGTTTGTTTCGGATTTCTAAAATATTTTCATAGGTTATTGGGCAGTTGTATACTAATTCCATCAGGTGTACAGTAGAAACAATTAAATTTAACACACTGTCTGCCCCTGATGACGCCAGTGTGTGTTTGGATAAACTATTCGGTCGGGCTTTGTTTCTATTGCAAAATGTATTTTATGTTTGTTATTGGCATCATCAAAATCTACTGTATTTGTGGTAAGACATGTAACAAATATTGAGTTCATAATAATTTGAAATCACCAGTGGTTAGCAACAAAATCTCCATAGCAACGTGGTTGCCATATTCTGGCTCTGGTTGCCATGACACCAACAAAATTTATTTAAAATTTGAATATTTTATGTATGGAGTCATTGTGTGGAACAAAAATTATTTTCACGTTCTTTAATATTTTGCAGTAAGGGTTTCAATGAGCTCATTATCTTTCAGTGACTCATATGACGTCATCATTACGGCCTTGTAGCGCATGACACACCGGTACCCGTAAGATCACCGAAGTTAAGCAACGCTAGGCGTGGGTAATACATGGATGGGTGACCCTGTTTGTGCATTCACCTGCGCTGCTGTATGCTGTTCACCCAAACAGTATAATTGGGCACCTGGCAATAGACAGAGATGACAATTGTGTATGCACAGTTTCCCTGCACCAAATAATGGTTGCACATGGAGCTGTATGCCTCCCAGGAGGTTGAGTATGTGTCGGAGTGAATAGGTCTGCCGGGGATAATAATTGTGCAGTCAGAGAGACCGACTTGAGTTGGTGATCCTAGACTATAAAATGCTCATTATTATTATTATTATTATTATCATTGCTCATGTGCATATTTGCATATGACATTGAAAGGTCAATAGGACATGTCATAAACAAACCTCCATAAAATAGTGACTATTCAAGATATTTCATTTTTGTAAAAACAGAAATGATCCTTAGACGTCCGTCTTTGATATTGGCAATAAACTAAAAAGAGTTATTTTTCACTCTAGTTAGGCTTTAAAATATATATCTTATTGATTATCTAATATTATATATCAGTTGCGCATTTCAATACCGTAATCTGGGGTGAATAGGAACATAGGGGGTGAATAGGAACACACATGTGAAAAGTTAATGAGCATTTATTCAGTTTACCAGTTACAATAGGAAAGTGATAAAACGTATCAAATCCATTGTCAATAATTACGTTTTTATCATATCGCCATAACACCTGTACTAATCACTTACCTTGATTTCTCAACATTGATAACTAAACATATGCGCTAGTTTACAATTCTCGGCTTAAACGCGGAACTTTCTCTTGGCAGCTGCCACTGTTGGTAGGTTAACATCCATGATAATACAAATACCTCAGAATAATATATTGATATACTATTATGTAATTTATGATTATATAGCACACATACACGTGCAAAATATTTTTGATATTTTATGAAGTGTCATTTAAAAAATGTCTTTGGGGGTGAATAGGAACAGCATGACGAGAACGTATCACCACAAGCCTGGTACGGAGCAATACAAAAAACATGATGCACACGACGTTAAAGCCGCAGTCACTGCAATCAAGCGAGGCATGTCGTACATAAAAGCATCTCAAGCCTACCAGATTGCCAAAACCGTCTTGTACCGACATGCGAAGAATCCAAATTTGAAGCATCAAGGCGGGCAGCAAGCTCTCGGTGAGAATGTTGAAGATTACCTCATGAAGAGACTGGTGACCTGTGCCGAATGGGGGTATCCACTTGATAGCTACGATCTTCGCATCATAGTCAAAGGTTACCTCGACAGAAAGGGAGTCCATCATGCCAAGTTCCAGGACAACATGCCAGGTGTTGAATGGGTGAAGTCCTTTCTTCGACGACACAAGGATTCTTTGGCCGTGAGGATTTGTCAAAACATCAAACGTGCCAGAGCAGGTGTATCACCAGAAGTCACCAACCAATTCTTTAACAATCTCGAAGTAACACTGAAGAATGTTCCTCCCAGCAACACAATGAACTATGACGAGACAAATCTAGCTGACGATGCATGGCGGAAACGAGTTATAATGAAGCGTGGCACAAAATATCCTGAACGAATCATGAACACAACAAAGTCCTCTACTTCCATAATGTATGCTGGCTGTGCTGATGGATCAGTCATCCCTCCTTACGTTGTGTACAAGGCCACCAACATGTACAACACATGGACTGAAGGAGGTCCACGACACGCCCGTTACAACAGGAACAAGTCCGGGTGGTTCGACATGCAATCCTTCAGTGACTGGTTCAATGTCCTAGCACTTCCACATCTAAAAAAGCTTCCCGTTAAAAAGGTTCTGATCGGCGACAACCTGAGTTCCCACCTCTCATCTGAGGTCATCAGATGTGAAGAACATAACATCGTTTTCTGCTTCCTACCTCCGAATGCTACACATTTGATGCAACCACTAGATGTGGCTTACTTCCGGCCCATGAAATCCACCTGGCGCAAACTTCTGGAGAAATGGAAGAAAAGTCCTGGTCATAAGGAGTCCAGTATCCCCAAAGACGTATTTCCACGGTTGTTGCGGGAACTAACAGAAGCCCTACAGAAGCAAGATGAATCAAATCTTACTGCTGGATTCGAAAAGTGTGGCATTTTCCCGTTGAATCGACACAAAGTTCTCAAGAGATTGCCAGTAGAGTCGGTTGAAGTCTCCGAGGATGACGGAAATGGTGTGGCCTCTGCAGTTGACGACAGTATCCTCGGGATACTGAAGGAAATGCGGTATGATGGAGAGAAAACACAAAGAAAGAGGAAAAAAGGTAGACGTCGAGCCAGGAAAAAGTATCACAGGAGCAGATATGCCAGAAAGTGAAGGATCTAGTGCAGAGGGGGAGGAAGAACATGATGAAGAAGAGATGGAGGAGGAGACAGATAAGGTGACAGTGAAACCGACAGCATTGAACCCATTCAAACTCCCAAAAAGCTGCCACCGTCCAAGCACGCTCCTGGACTGACCACCAGGGGATACCAACAAGGTGACTTTATCATTGTCGAGTATGAAAAAGAACTTTTCCCAGGACAAGTGGTTTTGGTGAAGAGCAATGGATGCGAAGTAAACGCACTACAAAGGAGTGGGGTCAATTGGAAGTGGCCTAAAAGTGTGGACGTTTTATTCTATTGAAACAAAGACATCAAGCAGAAGATAAAGCCACCACAACAACTGAAGCGAGGTGTCCTGGTGGTGCCAGAGCTGAAGGCTATGTGAGGACGACAGAGCTGACGTCTGCTGATGAAAGAACGCTGATTTATTGCTTATTTATTGTATTATTTATTGCTTATTCATTGCATTATTTATTGCATATTTTTGTTACATAATATGTTTTACGAAGGCAATTTTCTGATCCTGATACATTTACAATACCAGTATGACCTCGATATGCCCCACAAATAAATGTTGTCTTCATTTAAACAAGGTTTGACATGTCTCCTTTCACCCCTTATTGAGTCAAAACGGGAACATAACAATTATTAAACGTGTATTCCTATTCACCCCAACCGAGGGGTCAATAGGAACAAACTATATATATTTAAAACATATTCATGACAGCAAAACACACTCAGTCACTGAGAAGCACTCACCGAGAAATATATTGCAAAAAATATAAAATGTTGATCAAAACCGTTCCTATTCACCCCAAATTACAGTACCAGTATCAAAAACATTTACTCGCTGCCATTAGAATGATTCATCGTGTGAAGTTCGATAATATGCTTCCTCTCATATCATCACATCATATGTCTCATTTTGTTCAATCAAACTGACTTCACGTGAAATACCACAGTAATACAAAATAAATCATAATTATTCTTGAGAATATTTTTATGATTATTTAAGTGCTCAGTCCACTAACCGCTCAATCACAATGATCAATTACTAATATTAATGTAATTTGTATTGATTTATGAATATAAATATTTAATGGCTGTTAGCTTGTGCATCCCATGTGTATAATTTCGCGGGGCATCATGGTTTATATTCATCATTAGATTTTTTAGATCAGGATGATTTATTGTTTGAAACAGACACAAATAATTTTATTTCGTGTGTACCAGACAGAGGGCTGGGTCGTGAAGCAGTGATTTCACGGCCGTGCCTTTGTTAGTCTAATCCTCTGGCACTACTGAAACGAATGAAGACACAATGCGATTACACATTCTTCGTGATTTTTACACTATATTCAACCTCACAGCACTGCGCCCTATTTTGTGTTCTACTTTTGAGTATTGAGAATGGCAACACATAAGTTGACGATCTCCCTCCAAGGCACGAGTTCGAACACATAAAATTCCCTCATAATTGTAAATACTATGGGCTTGGGAAATAAACTCCTCAACGAAAAGTGTGACACTGAAACCTACGAAGATATCTCAGCGCAGGGTGTACCACTAAATCAGACTATAAAATAACCAAATGGAAGATACGTGTGCTCATCAAAATACCTAACCCAAGATGTGGGAAACAACCTGAAAATGATTCATGCGTAAACACACGTGGTAAATTAGTCCGTCTTGTAATGACAAACACTGTGCAACCCACTATTTGCAATGGCTTTTTTCATATGACAAGAGGGGAGTTTGTAATAAATGAATGTATGAAACGTACAAGGAGTACTGCAAAAACATCACTGATACAAGTTGGTTTCAGCCATCGCGACGTAATATCAAAGGGATTGAGTTAAGTGTCTGTGGCATGTAGGCCATTAGTAAAAATAAAATAGCATTCGGATTGGAAGCCATAAGGGCATTTCTGGCACGCAGCGGATCGCATTCTGCCTCGCATGCCGGACTGACAAAAATAGATCTTCCATTTTCTGAATACGTGACATTATTACAATGGAGGTGCGGCTTTTTATTAGTTTCTGAGCAACAAAACGTGTGGTTCAAAAACAGTAATTTGATTCCGGATGATATTTAGCTTTTTCCGTCGACCTGTCGGGATATCGAAATGGTAGCATCTGCCCACAACAACTAAGGAGTGCGTGAATTTGAACAGAATGTCTGAGCACACTTCATTAAGAGTACTTTTCCTAAGAGCATCCTAAGAGTAATCATACATTGCAACTTTCGTTGCTGAAAATGGTCCAAAACACACAGTAAGTCAGAGCAGGGTATGTATTACACCCACTGGAACATATGGCGTGTACATCATCTGCAAGGTGTCAACTCACGAATACATAATGAATATTAGACATCAATAGAGACCATAATTAATATTAGTATATTTTCCACGGGCTCACCGCTGTTTCAAGGAGAGTAAAGGCGGTGAACAAGCTACAAATATGAATGTTTGCTTACTAGTAATTGTTTATACATCAATATATATATGATATATTAAATGTGCATGACATTTCTGGCACATAGCAGATCATACGTGCTAGACTGACAGAAATTGATCTTCCACATTTTTAGGTTACCAGACCTATGGTCCGATAACCTATTGGCGTGGCTTTGCATACGTCGGCGTGGGCGTCGGCGTCCGTCCAGATTTTAATCTTTAAAACTTATGGATGAATCTTTCTAAAATTTTGCACAAAAATGCCTAAAAATATTTTAAAAAGAGTTTATTTTTTTATTTTTCAATTTTCGCATTCAATTTTCACATCAATATATATGATATATTAAATGTGCATGACATTTCTGGCACATAGCAGATCATACGTGCTAGACTGACATAAATTGATCTTCCACATTTTTAGGTTACCAGACTTCCCCGTGTTAAATTCTTCTATCCTTTATAATGGGACACATCGTGCCCAATATCTCACTTAATATTGAGATTAGAGACTAGGAATCAATTGTGGACATATAGGTAATGATATATGCTGAATATTCTCTTGACCTTAAATTGACCTTTGACTTCATTTTCAAGTTCTGAGTACAAAATGGCTCATATTTCGTTTATTAACCACTTTACAGCTTGGGACTAAATTATGGACGTATAGGAAAAGATGTAAGCCGAATATTTTAATGACCTTGAATTTGACTTTTGATCTCATTATCGAGGTCAGGCACAAAATGGCTAATATCTCACTTAATATCGACTCTGCAGCTTAGGAATCAATTGTGCACATATAAGAAATAACATATGACGTTGAATTTAAATTTTGACCTCATTTTTCAAGGTCAGAGCACAAAATGGCTACTATCTCGCTTATACTTTACAACTTTAGAATCAATTTTGGATTACTGGAAATGATATATGCTGAATGTTGTCATGACCTTGCATTTGACCTTTGACATCATTTTCAAGGTCTCGCAGGACAAACTGGCTGATATCTTGTTCATTATAAACTTATAATTTAATTGCGGACATACAGCAAATGATATTTGCTGAAAATTCGATGACCTTTAATTTGTCTTTTGTTTCCATTTTCCAGCTCACAGGACATAATGACTAATATCTCTCTTGTTATTGACAGCTTAGTATTCAATTTTGAACGAATTGGAAATCATATATGCTGAATACTCTCGTGACTCTGAATTATTTTTACCAGTGACCTTATTTTCAAGGCCACGGGACAGAATAGCTATTATATATTGTCCGGCAACCTATTTTAGGCCTTGGGCTAACTTTTATCACAATGAACTTGCAGCTATTTATTCCAGTCTCGGGCGACCAATCCTGTGGTTCTGATAAGTTTTTGGTTTTTTTCATCCAAAAATCAAACAGATGGTCATGAACCATCAGTGATTCAATAGCAAAAATGTATGAATACATTCCAGTTTGACTACTTGGCCTACCACATAAAAACCCACATTCATGTTCGAGTATAATGTACGTTTCAAAATACATTTTTAGAGTCAGATCATGGTCGATTTATGCCATTGATGACTTCCATTTGAATGTAAGTTATCTAATAGCACCCTAGGAGTACTCTCCTAATATCATCTCCTAATTTCGGGTCTTTAAAAAAAAACGTTAAAAAGTGTACAAATTTGTTTATTTTTGTTTTGGTTTCGCTTGGGGATGAGGGGCGTGTCTTAGCTGGGAATGGCTTCACACAGAATGAACGCATCAGAAGCAAGGAATTTAATGCAACCATGTGGACATCTTTTGTGCAGATTACTGTGAGAATGTTATCTCGATATTTTTCATCTGGTGATATACAACTCACAAAATAACTCTCATTAAAAGTTCCAGTGGGTTATATCAGAAGGCGAAATAAAAATAGATGATGCTGGAGATATTTTATCAGTAGTAATTGTTACATATATAAAGGAATTGCTCAATGTTTATTCTCAGTCTGCATACTACCTCAGCAGCTCGGTCTGGCTCATTTCCATTCATGGGAAAATCATTTGCTTTAAAATATATCAGTTACACCCTTTTGGATCCGTGCCATCGATTTTCCCACGTATCTCGAGAGTTTCCCATAATATCATGTGAACCTTCAAGCTTAGCTCCTCTATCTTCTGTCTGCCAACGTCATGTCACTGAGTTTATCCAGCATCTACCTCCGGAATCGAGTTTCAAATTTGACAGGCGTGACAGGAAGGGTAGCACAACTCATTTGTGGAAACTATCCCATATGGAGACATTGAGAGCTTTACGTCTGTCAACCCCGAACCGTGCAGTATATGTCAATGTCTATCACTGAGGATGAGAACTTGCTACTTGATATAAATCTGCATACATTCCCAAGTTGGGGGCCTGGAAAAGGCTCCTAAATAGGCCAAAAGTTCAATTTAGGGGCCAGACTAGATAGGAAATTTAACATGGGAAAGGCTTCAAACTGGGTCTCATCCGCCCGTCCGAATGAATCGGTCGTCCATGATCAGACAAGCGCAAGCAATTCTCTCAACGAAATGGTTACTAGTGCCACAGACTAGTGCCAACTGAAATCACCTGCAGCTGTATTAAAATTCAAGAAAACGATATACTTGAAATGTTACAAAGTATTTTGGACTGCAGTGATCTTGTCTATTTGCCCAGTTCTCAGGTATAACTCGTAACCTCTCATTTTGGAATCAGTTTCACACATTTAACATCGGACGTGTTGGTGATAACAAGTTAATCGAAGATTTCTCCTGAATTCAACTTATTCGCAATACATTCATTCATGGTCTACAACTATACGAGAGAGACCTGGAATACGATGAATAAGGTTCAATATGGCGTTCCACTACTCTTTAATTATCTTTTGAGTTTAATGAAAATGCAGGGAACTACTTTGCAGGCAACGTAGGAAGCAACATTGCTGTATTTTTATGGTTAGTCACACGTATTTCAGTCTACGCTCACTCTAAAGTAAACAACTATTTGATCAAATCCATCATGACGAAGATAAGTAAGTCATAATGACAGCTCTTGTATGTAGGTTTTCTATTAGTTACCGGAGTAAATGAATCACACCCAAGGGAATGTACACACTTCATTGCTGTCGAATGCGTCATATGTGGTTGGTTTTTTTTCATAATACGATACAGTCGAGATGCCTGCATTAATGGGCTTCGATTGTATTTCATATCATTTTTCTACGGGTCCTTTCCGATTTTATTTATCCTAAAAGCTATTCGGTGTAGCCATGATGTCCTGAAACAGACACACTGTGCCTTAGTACCATACCTTCGCCGTAATAGGCCCATTGAGGCACAATTATACTCATGATTTCTTAAATTTTACAACTCGGTACGTAATAGTAGCAATGTCGCCACCCATATATGTGGTATATTAGCACTTGATGGGAGTATTTCAAGTTTTAGTATTAACATTACTGTAATTTACAACTAAATGTTCACTATCAAGTCTTAATTAACTTCTATGAAATATGTTAGAAATTATGCCTAAGTCATGACGTTGTGATCACAGCCAACATCATTTGAGATTTGTTATTTTCTAAATATATGTTCCCATTTGCTCGACGTGATGTCTAATTTTTCAGTATCGGCCAGCTCGATTCCTTCATCATAGATGTATGTAGGCCTACATGTTTAAAACATGTGTATTATCATGTTCGTGTATTCTCCTCATTAGTTTTATCTACTTTTCTTCAGTTTGTGCACACTTATGACGTGCATTCATATTGCCTTATGTATTTGTGTATGTCGAGAAATAAGCGTTATTTCATGTGATGGGTTCCTCATTTGCTATGAGAACTTTAAATGGAAATTGTGTTTTTGTAATTTACACATTCGAACGTGAAAATGTTCAAACTTGGGTGTTGTAATGAGGATTGAAGCTAGTAATTTCAGTTGTCACTTGTCAGTGGATGTATATATTTACATAATATACGTGTTTACAAGAAATTGTGAAATATTTCGAACCAGCTATAAATACTTATTTTACCAATGCTATGTGTAAAAATACAGTTAGGCAATTAGAAAACCTGAGTCAATGACTAATTGAACACAACGAATGTCCATCAATACTGTTGACCATACAATGCTGGTATCATAAGCACTGGGCAATGGTATATAGCAGAAGAAACAACTATTAATTTTCACACATTTTGCCGCGACTTGATGTGATTCCGGATATACATATGTTTGCTCTGACATCGGCTCTGTCTGAAAGTATGTCACCTAATGATCAAAGGTAGATACACAATCATTTTCTAAAATCAATATGTGTTGAATGACACGCTATTTTCTTATCGGTAATTATAAATTTTTCCTTTTTATCAACAAACGGGAAAATCCTTATGGCTAATCTGCTTACCTCGACACTTCTTCCACCTCTTTAACACGGACATCTTTTAACATCCCTATATTTTAACATGCCTATATTTGATTGTTATCCAGATAATTATGCATGTATCGTCATAACGATACGCAAATTGAAAACCACTTTCCAATATATATTGATAAACCTCATTCACTGATATTGATCACGAGAGAGATTGCTATCTTGCATTATAACCATGCAATACAGTAGTGCGTCTAATCACAGTAAATTATGTCTGAATTGGTCATGATGTCGAGGGAAGTCTTTGTGACATTCAAGGGCCAATAGCAATAAGGGCCCCACTTCATTCCGTAAATAAGACTGGATTGTGAACATACATTTCCATACAGTAGCAGACTGTAACAATCATGGCCATTCTGCACAATACATCGTTATGGGGCATCATGTAATACAGTGTGATGGTACATGTTTTCTGAGGAAATGACAGGTGGTACCACGATACGGTTACAATTCACCTGCTCTATATCCTTCACCGCATGTTAATAATCTACGTCACTCGTTTAGTTTAATTTTATTTTATCAACGCGAAAAACTGAATACAAAACATATATGTATATATACATATGAAGTTCGACCAATCTGCATGATTTGTTGCTAATGAACGAACGATGATCCCACATGAAACCGACTGTTTCAGACAAGTTCACAGTATATTCGGATTAACTTGCCTCCAAAAGAAGATGTTGCACCTCAATGTCAACAAGTGGGCACATACTGTTCATGGATCGCAATCAGTGTTTCTGGGTATAACCGGGTAATGAGGATGTCTCGTTATATTGCCAACACCTGCTGTGATGTCCAGTATGGAGCCTAACTATTGAGCTACAATACACTTCATATAGATTTTGCCCTGCTATAAATATAATGATGAACAATAAGCATTTTCCGGTATCTTTGTGTGAATTTCCTGTTCATTGAGAACATTCTGCCCAGTCTGACTTTTGTAAAGTATATTTTACTGTCACTCTTTATAGACTAGCCAAAAACTTCTGCAAATTATGTTGGTAAAAATGTTGCTCTATCTATATAAATAGAATAATCCACCATTGATGCTTCCACAGGGATGACTGTTAGGAGATTGGACCATAATATGCAACAAAAGTGTTCACCATAAGCGGATAAAAGATTACCTATATACTTTATGAAAGCTCTTTGCATGTTATGAGGTGTCGTTCCATATATAATGACACGATTTGGGGGTTCGCTTCTCTGATAACGAGAAGATATATCACTGCCTGGGACCAATTAGGCTATGCACCTTGATATACTTGGAACATGCTGGCGTCATGGGGACGGCCATATGCGTGTGTTTCTCATTTGAGTCTTGAATCATGCTAGACATCATTATATAATAAAGGAATATTCGGACAATTTATCGGAGGGGTGGGTACCCCTATCTGCCGCAAAAAAAAAAAAATCACCGCAAATGAGGATGGTCACATTTACCGTTATCGTATCAAGACACTACATCTTTATGAACGGCAATCATCAATGCAAGACATTCTACATAAAGCATTCATCTCATAAGAACAATTCATCAAGAGTGTGAATGATGGGAAAACAACGATGATTACAAGCGGATTTCAGCTACCAGGACTTGACATCGGAAGGCTGAGTTACATTTCTGTGACATAAAGTCATTAGTAAATATGAATCATCCAGGAGATTTGAAGTCAAATATAATTTCTGGCATATAATCATGGATTACGTGTGATGGGCGGACCGAAAATTACCTTTCATCTTTTTGATATCAAAATGGACCTGTAGCTATTTATTCTAGTTTTGGTCAAACGAACCTGTGGTTTGAGCACGTGGTAACTTGATACAAGATGGTTCTATGCCTTGCTGCAAACCCATCGGAAAATCTAGATGGTAGACATGGACATCATCTATTCAATAGCACCGAAACAGGGCGTTGATTTGAGCACAACTATTTTGAAACATTTAATTGGCTATACATGGCCAACAAAGTGCGAATTGTAAGCCTTTTTTGGCCTTTGAGGGCCATTTTTGAAGTCAGAAGAAGGTAACCACTGAAATCACCATGCGATTCCATTTGACTGTGATTTTATAGTTGTATATGAGTATTCGTACATACAACTCTTGACATAATTGTTACAACTCTCGATTAACTACAGTGCAACACAAATCAAGAACACTATCTCGAGAGCTCACTGGTTTACGAAAGAAATTGTCTTTAACTTTCCTAACCCACATTACGTACACCTCATGGAGCTAGCTTGTGTGCGCTTCTGTTTATACTGAACAGGAGCACATATTGGTTTGTTCATGTGGAGCTTTATTTGTCCTTAACCACAATGACTTTCATAACTGAAGTACTATAAATTAAACTCTGGCCTGTTTGTGCCATCCAATATCATTTGTTTCCGTTTGTAAATCTGATTTGTCTGCGACTGTTAGCCTTTACCACCAAGTTCCGAGGTACAGCTCAAAATGGATCGTCTTGCAATACTTCGTGAATGCATCACAGGCAATCAGGCATGATAACACATTCCTTGTTCACATTCGCTGGTGGACACGAAACAAGTAGAATTTATTTGTCACTTTGTGTAAAGATAATGATCATTGTTGTATAAAAATAATTGTATGTGTGTGTATATTTTGTATCACTGTCAGGTCACCACATAACCAGCGACTGTCTTCCTGGGGCACCCAACATTAAGAAAATGAAGATTAGCATACAAGCAAAAAGATTTACTGAGTACTTAGCGTCTGGGGTGCAACGGTGTAGCTGGGCGGATGCAGAAACATCACATAACCCGAGTTCAGGTACATTTCACATTTGATAATCAAATGCTAGAGATGAAGATATTATCAACGCAGTATATTTTGTCTTGGGACTCGTGTACTAATGGTACACATGGTTTATTTCATCATTGTTTCAATCACTTTTCAAGAAGTAAATTAGGGAATGTCTAAGAGAACAACTATAATGTTTGCACTTACTGACATATATGATACCAATGCGCCTCGATAGGATTGATAAGGTTTTTTTTGTTCATTCAGTATCGGTTATAATTTCCAAATATTTATTGGAATGTTGTTGCCTTAATGGTATCAGATAGAAGCAAATAATTCTGAAATAAATTTTCTTCATGATGAATGTCATTGCAATGTTATTCACTTATGAGGAAATAGTCATTTCTAGATTGTCGTTAATTCATTGGTGAATGCCCATGACCGATATTTCCGCACTCTTTCCACCTCTTCAACTACAACTTTCCTATATTTGTTCAATATTCAGATAACTATGCATTGTCGACAGGATGACAAAAACCTCGCTATAAAGAGATTGGTAAATGTATGCCGGCCAACTCTGGTCATCTCGACACATTCCACTCCTACCACTGAAACCGTAATGATACATGTCTATATTTGTTCGATACCATCTTGTGTCCCAAATCAGCCAGACTTCGTTTACACATAACGACCATTCACTCACACAGAGAGTGCTAATACGCACTGTAACCATACAATGTAGCAGGGCATCTGATCACAGTAAATCCTGTGTGAATTGCCCACAATGACGATGGACCCTTTTGTGTTATTCGGAGGGAAATGGCCAGTAATAATTTCTTCTGTGAATTAGACTGGGTTTCGAACATACATTTCCAAACAATAGCAACCTGTAACAAACATGGCCATTCTGTACAATACCCCGTTATGGGGCACCATGTAATACAGTGTGATGGCACATGATCTCTGAAGTTGAACATATATTCAAAACTACAGCAGACAGTAACGATATCGTACCCATTTATCGTGCCACAATGCCTCGTTTTGAGGCACTATGTAAAACTGGACGATATATATTTATCGCCACTGTTTATAGACTAGCTACAGACTTCTGCAAACGACTAAATAAAAAATGCGGGGTTGTCTCTATATAAATAGCAATAATTATCCCTTTTATGGATAGGTGTGGTACTGATAAAGGGATTACTGTTGGGAGAGTGGAACTTGATATGCAAAACACTGCTCAGCATCAAGCTGATGAAACATTACATCCATCCTTTACAAGAAAAGATTGTGATGAGACAATTTGTTAGAAAAGTGGACCTTTATATTATATTATGTCATATAGTGATTATGTATGTGATTATGTATGTTTGAGACACGTACCATTCTTACTCCTCCAATACGATATAATTGAGGCACGGGAACCCAACTTTTGGTTCTGCAAAACTTCTCAGGTATGTGCGGATGGGCACATCAATTACCATTACATTACCGCAACATTACATCTCTATATTTATATCGGCTACCATCAATGCAATATATCTTGCATGTACATAAAGCATCCATCTCATCCATCTCAAAAGACCTTATTACATTAGCATTGAGTTGGTTGCAAAGTTTCCATGTTCTACGAGCATCCTAAGAGATCATACATGACAATTTCCATCGCTGAAAATGGTTGAAAACACACAGAAAGGCAGAAGCAGGGTATTAATGCACCTACTGGGACATATGCCATGTATATCATCTGAAGAGGTCAACTCACAAAAACATAATTAATCAACTCAGTAGCCTTTTGGCTTGTGATTATGTACTTATGTACTTGTCTACATCTATTCCATGGGGTTTGTTTCGGATTTCTAAATTATTCCTCATAGGTTGTTGGGCAGTTGTATACTGATTCCAACAGGTGTACAGTAGAAACAACTACATTCACACACTGTCTGCCACCAGTGTGTCTTTGTATAAACTATTTGGTCGAGCTTTGTTTCTATACATTTTTTATTGGCATCATCAAAATCTAGTGGTATTGGTGGTAATAGATTAATACTTACATTAGACAACAAAGTGTTGTGGCTTGATCTGACACAATATCAAAGGTGGCTCTTGATAATAATCTCCGCGGGCTCACTGATGTTTTCAGGGGAGTAAAGGCCTTGACCAATCTACAGGTGTTTGTTTATTAATGATTGCTTAAAGCGTCTAAATACTTATGATATAATAAATGTGCATGATAATTCCTGGCATGCGGTGCATCATACTACTGGACTGACAGAAATTGATATTCCATCATTTGAAGAAGTGACATTTTAATCACAATGAACCTGCAGGTATTTATTTCTAGTCTCGGACGACCGAACCTGTGGTTCATGCATGTAGTAACCTGATAATCTGATTTTGAAGTACATATTTTAGAGACAGATCATGGTCGCATTATGCCATTTATGGTTTCCAGTTGAATGTGATTTATCTGATAGCAGCCTCATCTCGCAATATATATATATATATATATATATTTTTTAAAACGTTCAAAATGGACAAATTTGTTTCTTTTTTTTTGTTTCGGACAACTACGGATCACCTTTTATTTTTAGGAGAAAATTTTCCTTTTATTCTGTGTTATATCAGAAGGAGAAATTCCTACATAATTGCTTCATGGGAAAGTTATTTGCTGAATATATATGAGTTACACCATTTTGGATCCGTGCCGTCGATTTTCCCACGTGTCTGGTAAGTTTCCCATGATATCATGTGAACCTTTATGCTTACCTCCTTCGTCTTCTGCCTGCCAATGTCATGTCACTTAGTTTATTCAGCATCTACATCTGGAATCGAGTTTCAAAGTTGACAGGCGTGACAGGAAGGGTAGCACAACTCATTTGTGGAAACTTCCCCATATGAGCGACATTGAGAGCTTTACGTCTGTCAACCACGAACTGTGCACATAGCAGTATATATCACTGTGTATCATTGAGTATGGGAGCCTGTTACTTGATATTACTCTGATAATATCAGTGGGCTTATTGCTGTCCCTCTGTATATGCCAGATAGAAGTCTTACGAAACGGACGAACATACCAAAAAGTTCAATTCAAAGGCCATTCTAAATAGAAAATTTAACATATGAAAGGCCCCTAACTAGTTCTCGTCTGTCCGTCCGAGTTAATCGGTCGTCCATGAGACCAGACAAGCCCAATCAATGATCTCAACAAACTGGTTGCTAGTGCTACAGACTAGTGCCAAATGAAATCACCTGCAGTTGTATTAAAATTCAAGAAAACGATATACTTGAAATGTTACAAAGTATTCTGGACTGCAATGATCTTGTCTATTTGCCCACTTCTCAGGTATAATTCGTTACCTCTCATTTTGGAATCAGTTTCACAAATTTAACATCGGACGTGTTGGTGATAACAAGTTAATCGATGATTCGTCCTAAATTCAATTTATTTGCAGTACATTCATGGTCTACAACTATAAGAGAGACATGGAATACGATGAATAAAGGTTCGAGTTGGCGTTCCACTACTTTTGAGTTATCTTTGAATGAAAATGCAGGGAACTACTTTGCAGGCAACGTGTGAAGCAACATTGCTGTATTTTCATAGTTAGTCAAACGTATTTCAGTCTACGCTCAATCTAAAGTAAACAACTAGTTGATCAAATCCTTAATGACGAAGATAAGTAAGTCATAATGACAGCTCTTGTATGTGGTTTTTCTATTAGTTACCGGAGTAAATGAATCACACCCAAGGGATGTACACACTTCATTGCTGTCGAATGCGTCATATGTGGTTGTTTTTTTTTCATAATACGATACAGTCGAGATGCATGCATTAATGGGCTTCGATTGTATTTCATATCATTTTTCTACGGGTCCTTTCCGATTTTATTTATCCTAAAAGCTATTCGGTGTAGCCTTGATGTCCTGAAACAGACACACTGTGCCTTAGTACCATACCTTCGCCGTGATAGGCCCATTGAGGCACAATTATACTCATGATTTCTTAAATTTTACAACTCGGTACGTAATAGTAGCAATGTCGCCACCCATATATGTGGTATATTAGCACTTGATGGGAGTATTTCAAGTTTTAGTATTAACATTACTGTAATTTACAACTAAATGTTCACTATCAAGTCTTAATTAACTTCTATGAAATATGTTAGAAATTATGCCCAAGTCATGACGTTGTGATCACAGCCAACATCATTTGAGATTTGTTATTTTCTAAATATATGTTCCCATTTGCTCGACGTGATGTCTAATTTTTCAGTATCGGCCAGCTCGATTCCTTCATCATAGATGTATGTAGGCCTACATGTTTAAAACATGTGTATTATCATGTTCGTGTATTCTCCTCATTAGTTTTATCTACTTTTCTTCAGTTTGTGCACACTTATGACGTGCATTCATATTGCCTTATGTATTTGTGTATGTCGAGAAATAAGCGTTATTTCATGTGATGGGTTCCTCATTTGCTATGAGAACTTTAAATGGAAATTGTGTTTTTGTAATTTACACATTCGAACGTGAAAATGTTCAAACTTGGGTGTTGTAATGAGGATTGAAGCTAGTAGTTTCAGTTGTCACTTGTCAGTGGATGTATATATTTACATAATATACGTGTTTACAAGAAATTGTGAAATATTTCGAACCAGCTATAAATACTTATTTTACCAATGCTATGTGTAAAAATACAATTAGGCAATTAGAAAACCTGTGTCAATGACTAATTGAACACAACGAATGTCCAACAATACTGTTGACCATACAATGCTGGTATCATAAGCACTGGGCAATGGTATATAGCAGAAGAAACAACTATTCATTTTCACACATTTTACCGTGCCTTGATGTGATTCCGGATATACATATGTTTGCTCTGACATCGGCTCTGTCTGAAAGTATGTCACCTAATGATCAAAGGTAGATACACAATCATTTTCTAAAATCAATATGTGTTGAATGACACGCTATTTTCTTGTCGGTAATTATAAATTTTTCCTTTGTATCAACAAACGGGAAAATCCTTATGGCTAATCTGCTTACCTCGACACTTCTTCCACCTCTTTAACACGGACATCTTTTAACATCCCTATATTTTAACATGCCTATATTTGATTGTTATCCAGATAATTATGCATGTATCGTCATAACGATACGCAAATTGAAAACCACTTTCCATTATATATTGATAAACCTCATTCACTGATATTGATCACGAGAGAGATTGCTATCTTGCATTATAACCATGAAATACAGTAGTGCGTCTAATCACAGTAAATTATGTCTGAATTGGTCATGATGTCGAGGGAAGTCTTTGTGACATTCAAGGGCCAATAGCAATAAGGGCCCCACTTCATTCCGTAAATAAGACTGGATTGTGAACGTACATTTCCATACAGTAGCAGACTGTAACAATCATGGCCATTCTGCACAATACATCGTTATGGGGCATCATGTAATACAGTGTGATGGTACATGTTTTCTGAGGAAATGACAGGTGGTACCACGATACGGTTACAATTCACCTGCTCTATATCCTTCACCGCATGTTAATAATCTACGTCACTCGTTTAGTTTAATTTTATTTTATCAACGCGAAAAACTGAATACAAAACATATATGTATATATACATATGAAGTTCGACCAATCTGCATGATTTGTTGCTACTGAACGAACGATGATCCCACATGAAACCGACTGTTTCAGACAAGTTCACAGTATATTCGGATTAACTTGCCTCCAAAAGAAGATGTTGCACCTCAATGTCAACAAGTGGACACATACTGTTCATGGATCGCAATCAGTGTTTCTGGGTATAACCGGGTAATGAGGATGTCTCGTTATATTGCCAACACCTGCTGCGATGTCCAGTATGGAGCCTAACTATTGAGCTACAATACACTTCATATAGATTTTGCCCTGCTATAAATACAATGATGAACAATAAGCATTTTCCGGTATCTTTGTGTGAATTTCCTGTTCATTGAGAACATTCTGCCCAGTCTGACTTTTGTAAAGTATATTTTACTGTCACTCTTTATAGACTAGCCAAAAACTTCTGCAAATTATGTTGGTAAAAATGTTGCTCTATCTATATAAATAGAATAATCCACCATTGATGCTTCCACAGGGATGACTGTTAGGAGATTGGACCATAATATGCAACAAAAGTGTTCACCATAAGCGGATAAAAGATTACCTGTATACTTTATGAAAGCTCTTTGCATGTTATGAGGTGTCGTTCCATATATAATGACACGATTTGGGGGTTCGCTTCTCTGATAACGAGAAGATATATCACTGCCTGGGACCAATTAGGCTATGCACCTTGATATACTTGGAACATGCTGGCGTCATGGGGACGGCCATATGCGTGTGTTTCTCATTTGAGTCTTGAATCATGCTAGACATCATTATATAATAAAGGAATATTCGGACAATTTATCGGAGGGGTGGTTACCCCTATCTGCTGCAAAAAAAAATCACCGCAAATGAGGATGGTCACATTTACCGTTATCGTATCAAGACACTACATCTTTATGAACGGCAATCGTCAATGCAAGACATTATACATAAAGCATTCATCTCATAAGAACAATTCATCAAGACTGTGAATGATGGGAAAACAACGATGATTACAAGCGGATTTCAGCTACCAGGACTTGACATCGGAAGGCTGAGTTACATTTCTGTGACATAAAGTCATTAGTAAATATGAATCATCCAGGAGATTTGAAGTCAAATATAATTTCTGGCATTTAATCATGGATTACGTGTGCTGGGCGGACCGAACATTACCTTTCATCTTTTTGATATCAAAATGGACCTGTAGCTATTTATTGTAGTTTTGGTCAAACGAACCTGTGGTTTGAGCACGTGGTAAATTGATACAAGATGGTTCTATGCCTTGCTGCAAACTCAGATGGTTCTATGCCTTGCTGCAAACTCATCGGAAAGTCTAGATGGTAGACATGAACACCGAAACAGGGCGTGGATTTGAGCACAACTATTTTGAAACATTTAATTGGCTATACATGGCCAACAAAGTGCGAATTGTAACCCTTTTTTTGGCCTTTGAGGGCCATTTTTGAAGTCAGAAGAAGGTAACCACTGAAATCACATTTCATTTGACTGTGATTTTATAGTTGTATATGAGTATTCGTACATACAACTCTTGACATAATTGTTACAACTCTCGATTAACTACAGTGCAAAACAAATCAAGAACACTATCTCGAGAGCTCACTGGTTTACGAAAGAAATTGTATTTAACTTTCCTAACCCACATTACGTACACCTCATGGAGCTAGCTTGTGTGCGCTTCTGTTTATACTGAAAAGGAGCACATAGTGGTTTGTTCATGTGGAGCTTTATTTGTCCTTAACCACAATGACTTTCATAACTGAAGTGCTATAAATTAAATTCTGGCCTGTTTGTGCCATACAATATCATTTGTTTCCGTTTGTAAATCTGATTTTTCTGCGACTGTTAGCCTTTACCTACAAGTTCCGAGTTACAGCTCAAAACGGATCGTCTTGCAAATACTTCGTGAATGCATTACAGGCAATCAGGCATGATAACAAATTCCTTGTCCATATTCGCTGGTGGACACGAAACAAGTAGAATTTATTTGTCACTTTGTGTAAAGATAATGATCATTGTTGTATAAAAATAACTGTATGTGTGTGTATAGTTTGTATCACTGTCAGGTCACCACATAACCAGCGACTGTCTTCCTGGGGCACCCAACATTAAGAAAATGAAGATTAGCATACAAGCAAAAAGTCTTCGAGAGATTTACTGAGTACTCAGCGTCTAGGGTGCAACGGTGTAGCGGGCGGATGCAGAAACATCACATAACCTGAGTTCAGGTACACTTCACATTTGATAATCAAATGCTAGAGATGACGATATTATCAACGCAGTATATTTTGTCTTGGGACTCCTGTACTAATGGTAAAACATGATTTCATCATTGTTTCAATCACTTTTCAAGAAGTAAATTAGGGAGTGTTTAGGAGAACAATTATAATGTTTGCACTTACTGACATATATGATACCAATGCGCCTTAATATGATTGATAAGGTTTTTTTTTGTTCAATCAGTATCGGTTATAATTTCCAAGTATTCATTGGAATTTTGTTGCCTTAACGGTATCAGATAGAAGCAAATAATTCTGAAATAAATTTTCTTCATGATGAATGTCATTGCAATGTTATTCACTTAACAGGAATAAGTCATTTCTAGATTGTCGTAAATTCATTGGTGAATGCCCATGACCGAAATTTCCGCACTCTTTCCACCTCTTCAACTACAACTTTCCTATATTTGTTCAATATTCAGATAACTATACATTGTCGACAGGATGACAAAAACCTCGCTATAAAGAGATTGGTAAATGTATGACGGCCAGCTCTGATCACCTCAACACATTCCACTCCCTCCACTGAAACCGTAATGATTCATGTCTTTATTTGTTTGATACCATCTTGTGTCCCAAATCAGCCAGACTTCGTTTACACATAACGACCATTCACTCACACGGAGGGTGCTAATACGCACTGTAACCATACAATGTAGCAGGGCATCTGATCACAGTAAATCCTGTGTGAATTGCCCTCAATGACGATGGACCCTTTTGTGTTATTCGGAGGGAAATGGCCAGTAATAATTTCTTCTGTGAATTAGACTGGGTTTCGAACATACATTTCCAAACAATAGCACACTGTAACAAACATGGCAATTCTGCACAATACCCCGTTATGGGGCATCATGTAATACAGTGCGATGGCACATGATCTCTGAAGTTAAACATATGTTTAAAACTACAGCAGACAGTAATGATATCGTACCCATTTATCCTGGCACAATGCCTCGTATTTAGGCACTATGTATAACTGGACGATATATATTTATTGCCACTGTTTATAGACTTGCTACAGACTTCTGCAAACGACTAAGTAAAAAATGCGGGTTGTCTCTATATAAATAGCAATAATTATCCCTTTTATGGATAAGTGTGGTACTGATGAAGGGATTACTGTTGGGAGAGTGGACCTTAATATGCAAAACACTGTTCTGAATCAAGCTGATGAAACATTACATCCATACTTTACAAGAAAATATTGTGATTTGTTAGAAAAGTTTGTTGAAAAGATTGGCTGGAAAAAGTGAACCCTAGTACCAAAACACTTTTCAGCTTACTTTGCGAAAAAAAGTATGGGCCACAGTGTAAGTGATGTGCGAAAAGAGTACGAATATGAATATATATCGAGCAGATGAGCTCACCGGTGCATTTCACAAGGTGCTAAATTCCAGGTTCAATATAGTCTAACAAAATATGGTTCCACTTTTTTCTATGTCATATAGTCATTATGTATGTGATTATGTATGTTTGACACACGTACCATTCTTACTCCTCCAATCGATCTATTTGAGGCGCGGGAACCCAACATTTGGTGCTGCGAAACTTCTCAGGTATGTGTGGATGGGCACATCATTTACCATTACATTACCCCAACATTACATCTCTATATTGATATCGGCTACCATCAATGCAACACATCTTGTATGTACATAAACATCCATCTCATAAAAGGAATTTGTCAACAGCATGGATGTTGCAAAGAGCAATGGTGATTACGAGTGGTCTTCAGCTACCATCACGTAACATCAAAAGGAATGAGTTACGTGTCTATGACATGTGGACCATTAGTAAATATAAAATGCCTTGAAGATTGGAAGCCATAAGGGGATTTCTGGCACACAGCGGATTATACGTTGTGGACTGGCTGAAATACATCTTCCAACTTTTAGAGACGTGACATTAATATCACAAAACATTACAGCTATTTACTTTAGTTTTTAGACATCGGACTCATGCTAAGAACAGTACAAATGAGGTGGCCCAAACATATACTGAAAGGACAGTTCAGGTTTTTTTGGATACCGTAGAGAAAAAGGCAAAATGGCTGTCATTCGAACACAAACGAGTCAAGAGCTGCGAAACCTTCTGAAGCTGTTCAGAGAAAATGGCTGACAATGAGCACAAATGGTCATTTTCCAAAGTCAAAATCACGGTCGGCAGATGTTTTTATGTCTTTCCGCCAAATCATTGGAAAGTCGAAATAGAAGGTATAAACACAAGATATTCAATAGCACCGAAACACTGTATGTGCACCACTGTTTCGGTTCTATTGAATATCTGGTGTTTATGGCTTCTATTTCGATTTTCCGACGAATTGGCAGAAAGAACATGAACGAAAATTTCCAGAAACATTTAATTTCCAATAATTAGCCTGCAAGTGCAAATTTTAAGCACACTGTATCTCAAGTATAACGACCGTTTTGGCCTTTGGGCGCCATCGTTGAAAATCAGACGAAGGTCACCACTGAAATAACTATGTGATTCCATTTGAATGTAATCATATAGTTGTAAAAGAGCATTCATACATACAACTTTTGACGTAATTGTAACAAATCCTGATTAACTAAAGTGCAACCCACTGTCGATTAACTTGAGTGCAAACCGCACACAAATCAAGAAAACTAGCTCGACAGTACACTGGTTTAAGAAGGAAATTGCCTTTCCTAGCCCATATTACGTATCCATTTTGGAGCTAGCTTGTGTTCGCTTCTGGTTATACTCATCATGAGCACATAGTGGTTCGTTAGTGTGGAGCTTTATGAGCACTTTTAGCTGTTCCTAACCACACTGGCTTTCATAATTGAAGTGCTATAAATTAGATTCCCGTGGCTTGTTTGTGTCATACAATGTCATTAAGTTGTATGACGTATTACAACATGCAAGAAATAAACATCCTGACACATTCTATGATAATATATAAAACATATAACTTGGTTAGTCAGTTTATTCCCATACGAAAGCGCCACACCAATATCTATACAGTTCATATAGAACGTCATACAATCAGTCACATTGAAATAAATGACACGGCAAATTGGGAACACCCTCAGCCAAATTATCTACCCCAGAGTCTACTTAGATGTGCCATATCCTTGCCAGACCGCCAGGACCAGTTTTTGGCCCTGAGCTAAATTCCTGCTTAAAACCAATGTATCACTGTCCATCGCTGAAATACAACACATTTCTAGTGGTAATTTTATTGCCGTAGTTATATAACGCAAATTGATCATACTTGGAGAGGTCCGAAATGAATAACTGGCAGGAGAATACATAAAGGAACTGTCGCATACCAGCTGCAAACTAATTTGAAACATCACTTAATTTTGTCACCAAATTTAAGGGGCAGCACAAGTGGAGGAATTCCCTGTCAGTCATAGTATACTTCAAAAGTTCAAACTGAAATTTCTGAAAATCCGCTCAATGTACAGGCATGAAACTTCCTAAATTATCTCTATATGCCATGTAGAAGATAATCATGATATAATTTGACAGAGATAAATATCATTATTCTCAAAATATAGAAATTATTAACAACATTTTCAGGTACATCCTGCCTAAAGATTCAAAAAGTATTGGTTCTGAAAACATACTCACAATGTGAAATGGATATCCTGCTGTAGCGCCCGAGACTTAGATTATCCATTATCCAAGTCAGTGCTGCACATTTACAGCGCAAAGTTGACACAATTTTGCTGTCAAGCCGGAATTCCAAAGCACATGGCTGCATTGATTTTATGGTCCACATTGCTGGCTTGACCCTCTGCCTGCAGAGTCACCAGTGCATGACCACTGGTCTTGAGGTCTGAGTGTTGTGCATTGAGTCATGCTTGGTTGTATTGAGGAAAGGGTCAAGCCTGCAATGTGGTGGACCAGAAAACCAGTGCAGCCATGTGTTCTGGGATTTTGGTAAAAGAGCAAAATAGTGTCAACTTTGCACTGTTAATCTGTGTGTTATTGGTGATCGAATCAATCGAGTGATCGGACTAATTGATTAATTACAGTAACTTGTTGATTTTATTTGATTAATTATGAAAACTTGTTTTGTTCATCATGATTTCGTCCTTGAGATGGGCAGACA
Organism: Terebella lapidaria; assembly: GCA_949152475.1. NCBI lineage: Eukaryota > Metazoa > Annelida > Polychaeta > Terebellida > Terebellidae > Terebella > Terebella lapidaria. The sequence goes on from OX424567.1 coordinate 11,841,846, forward strand.
ATTTACGGAACTGTTTTAAAATATACTGGACATCATGTGGAGAGAGCCAGTCATTATATGGGCATCCCTGCGTGTATCCGGAAGAGACATTATATGATTGATAAGTTTTGTTTTGTTCAATCAGTCTCGGTAATAATTTCCAAATATTCATTGCAATTTTATTGCCTTAATGGTATAAGATAGAAGCAAATAATTCTGAAATAAATTTTCTTCATGATGAATGTCATTGCAATGTTATTCACTTAACAGGAAATTAGTCATTTCTAGATCGTCGTTAATTTAGTGAATGCCCATGACCGAAATTTCCGCACTCTTTCCACCTCTTCAACTACAACTTTCCTATATTTGTTCAATATTCAGATAACTATGCATTGTCGACAGGATGACAAAAACCTCGCTATAAAGAGATTGGTAAATGTATGCCGGCCAACTCTGATCATCTCGACACATTCCACTCCCTCCAGTGAGACCGTAATGATACATGTCTATATTTGTTCGATACCATCTTGTGTCCCAAATCAGCCAGACTTCGTTTACACATAACGACCATTCACTCACACGGAGAGTGCTAATACGCACTGTAATCATACAATGTAGCAGGGCATCTGATCACAGTAAATCCTGTGTGAATTGCCCTCAATGACGATGAACCCTTTTGTGTTATTCGGAGGGCAATGGCTAGTAATAATTTCTTCTGTGAATTAGACTGGGTTTCGAACATACATTTCCAAACAATAGCAACCTGTAACAAGTAGGCCATTCTGTAGAATACCCCGTTATGGGGCATCATGTAATACAGTGCGATGGCCATGATCTCTGAAGTTAAACATATATTTAAAACTACAGCAGACAGTAATGATATCGTACCCATTTATCCTGGCACAATGCCTCGTATTGAGGCACTATGTAAAACTGGACGATATATATTTCATCGCCACTGCTTATAGACTAGCTACAGACTTCTGCAAACGACTGAGTAAAAAATGCGGGTTTGTCTCTATATAAATAGCAATAATTATCCTTTTTATGGATGATTGTGGTACTCATAAAGGGATTACTGTTGGGAGAGTGGACCTTAATATGCAAAACACTGTTCTGAATCAAGCTGATGAAACATTACATCCATACTTTACAAGAAAAGATTGTGATTTGTTAGAAAAGTTTTTTGGAAAAAATTGCTGGAAAAAGTGGACCCTAGTACGCAAAACACTTTTCAGCTTACTTTGCGAAAAAAAGTATGGGCCACAGTGTGAGTGATGTGCGAAAAGAGTACGAATATGAATATATATCGAGCAGATGAGCTCACCGGTGCCTTTCACAAGGTGCTAAATTCCAGGTTCAATATAGTCTAACAAAATATGGTTCCACTTTTTTCTATGTCATATAGTGATTATGTATGTGATTATGTATGTTTGACACACATACCATTCTTACTCCTCCAATACGATCTATTTGAGGCGCGGGAACCCAACTTTTGGTGCTGCGAAACTTCTCAGGTATGTGCGGATGGGCACATCATTTACCATTACATTACCCCAACATTACATCTCTATATTTATATCGGCTACCATCAATGCAACACATCTTGCATGTACATAATGCATCCATCTCATAAAAGGAATTTGTCAATAGCATGGATGTTGAAAAGAGCAATAATGATTACGAGTGGTGTTCAGCTACCACCACGTAACATCAAAAGGAATTAGTTACGTATCTATGACATGTGGACCATTAGTAAATATAAAATGCCTTGAAGATTGGAAGCCATAAGGGGGTTTCTGACACACAGCGGATTATACGTGCTGGACTGGCTGAAATACATCTTCCTTCTTCTACAGAGGTGACATTATTATCACAAGGAAATTGAGGCTATTTATTCTAGTGTTTCGACATTGGACTCCTGAACGGAACAATCAAACCCTAGCAAGTCGAGAGCTATGATATTTTCCGAATTTGTTCGGAGAAAATGGCTGACAAAAATAAAATTCGCGGTCACCACTGGGTTGCCATGTGTAACTCCCCATTTTATGCAAACATGCTGATCTCAAACGAAAGCACCACCGAAACAAAATCGTGCATTTCTGTATTTCGATGGTGCCAAAAGTAGCATTGGCTAGGTTACAAACGTCCCATGTTTTCGAGCTGAAAGTCTGAAACTTGGTGGGATATTGCCATTTGGCTTACAAATAAAGTGTATCAAGTTATATCAGGATATTGTTCAGCGTCGCTGAATTATCAAAAAGGTGTGTAGCAGGTTAGGAAATATCAGAGTATAATAGTAACACTCGAAGTCGATAATGATCAAAATTGTATTACACTGGTGGGGGGGGGGGTTGTGGTCAGAACCGATGTCGATAGCAACTATAGGATAAAAGAGAACGTGCCTAGTCTGGTGGCGGATTTTTTACAACATCATAACAATGACCACGAACAAGAATTACATTGTATTATTGAGCCACAATCCAATAAAACCTGCACTGCACATCGGTTTCACAACCATTGATTACACAAAAACTGATACTGGTGACATACAACACTAACGGGTTATATTACCCATTACTCTCTCTCTCTCCCATTGGTTTGGTTATATACCTCCAGCCAACATGGTTTTCATAGGCACAAGCAAGTTGTCCTCGCGATGCTTACGAATGGTGAAGTACTGTCTGAAAAAGAGTCTGAAATGTTCGCGTAACACTTAACGTCAGGCCATGATGTAAGGGGCATTTCCGTCGAGGAAATCACGAAGGCAATTAACAAGCAGGTCGTACAATTATATGTCTGAACCCTTGTTCTATAGTGAATTCAGCATTGCCAATGGAAAATATGTAATATAATACAGTGGTATAGATAGATGTTTATTCAACTAGTCAGATGTGCAACAACAAATATATTTTATTCCCCGAGAAAAGTTGCAACGTAAGCAATTAACAACACCCGTTCGAAAAAGCATTGTAGACCAAGTACAAAACACAACAAACTTGCACTGTAAAAGGTACTGGCACAATCATACATGTATCATACTTATCGGCCCTCTGGTATTTGCTAATCTTTATCGTGGTTATTCAGTGACATAATGAGTGTATCTGATTTCAAACTATTTTTAAGAAAGTAATGGCTGTTTTCCATCGGCTCAGCGAAAAGATAAAAAAACATCTGGTCCAGAAGCAGTCAACGTATGCACCGATGCGGGCATGGCCAAAGTGGGTCAATGGCGAGGCAGTCACTAAGAGACGGTGCCAACTAGGGACTGTTGTACTTTATTGTATTACGGTGAAGACTATTGTTTTTACATCCATAATTTATCATTGAATTTGCTGCACATTTTAGATGCAATACCTGATTAATGAATTTGTAGTTTGCAAATAAAATTATTTGAGGCAGAAGAATAGAATCGATAATATATATCTAACGCGTGATACGGTATTACACAAAACACAACAAACTTTCACTGTAAAAGGTACTGGCACAATCATACATGTATCATACTTATCGGCCCTCTGGTATTTGCTAATCTTTATCGTGGTTATTCAGTGACATAATAAGTGTATCTGATTTCAAACTATTTTTAAGAAAGTAATGGCTGCTTTCCATCGGCTCAGCGAAAAGATAAAAAAAACATCTGGTCCAGATGCAGTCAAGGTATGCACCGATGCGGGCATGGCCAAAGTGGGTCAATGGCGAGGCAGTCACTGAGAGACGGTGCCAACTAGGGACTGTTGTACTTTATTGTTTTACGGTGAAGACTATTGTTTTTACATCCATAATTTATCATTGAATTTGCTGCACATTTTAGATGCAATACCTGACTAATGAATTTGTAGTTTGCAAATAAAATTATTTGAGGCAGAAGAATAGAATCGATAGTATATATCTAACGCGTGATACGGTATTACACAAAACACAACAAACTTTCACTGTAAAAGGTACTGGCACAATCATACATGTATCATACTTATCGGCCCTCTGGTATTTGCTAATCTTTATCGTGGTTATTCAGTGACATAATGAGTGTGTATGATTTCAAACTATTTTTAAGAAAGTAATGGCTGTTTTCCATCGGCTTAGCGAAAAGATAAAAAAAAATCTGGTCCAGATGCAGTCAAGGTATGCACCGATGCGGGCATGGCCAAAGTGGGTCAATGGCGAGGCAGTCACTGAGAGACGGTGCCAACTAGGGACTGTTGTACTTTATTGTTTTACGGTGAAGACTATTGTTTTTACATCCATAATTTATCATTGAATTTGCTGCACATTTTAGATGCAATACCTGATTAATGAATTTGTAGTTTGCAAATAAAATTATTTGAGGCAGAAGAATAGAATCGATAATATATATCTAATGCGTGATACGGTATTACATGTAATTGACTCCTGCACTACGGCTGATTCTAACAGTGAAACATTTCAGACAACAAGTGCACAGTATGTTTCGTTTAAGCTTGGTTTCGACGGAAGTCATCCCCTGAATGTCAGCCAGTGAACCCCCACTGATCCCGCCTCGTAATTAGTGTCGCCGTCTTGTCAGTGTGATGCAGATGTCTCATCGTGTTCCGAGCACCTGCAGGGCTGTTTGGTGTGTGATACTGTACGAAGTAAAGTAGATGGATGTCCATGTCGTAGCTGGATCTCAATACCAGTAATAAACAAGAATATATATTGTGTGGAATCATCCATATTATCAGTTTCAATAACAGCTGTGAAACTAACACAAACGACAGAACCGAGATCCTAACATTCCCGGATATGGATGGTAAAAGTAATAGTTATCTTCAACGATGATCGTCACCGACATGGATGGCATCACAATATCAATTTCAAGCCAAAATGCATGAAATAAAACTCACTCAGAATATCAAACATTGGTAACCAAGCTCGGTTATAAATTGACAGTTCCATCCTTGATATCTGCGCGCTATTCCCTTGCCATTTGACCCCCGTTATGATCTATTGCAATGCTTTTTGACACCGATCACCAGCTTATCTGACAGTCAGTTTATTCATTCGACCTTTCAGCTTTTGTCATCCGGTCTACAGATTTCAACAAGTAGGGCGGCTGACAAAAAAGCGCCTGTTACTGTCAGTGTGAAAGTTCCGGAGTTAATTACTTGTTCTGGATTTTCTGTGAGTAAATAGGAACCCTTACCTGTGCTGCAGTAACGGTATAACAACAAATCGGCGACATTCATAAACGGATTTAACTATATATTGTCCAAACAATTGATCGGCCGATAAGCGGTCAGAAATGTCGCTATCTCGTGAATGGTCATCGTAATCGGGTGGGAGAAGGCGTCACGAAATCTTCGTACAAAAATCAATATAGAAAAAAATATACTGTAGAATACTACGGAATGAACAAATGACAAAAAAATGCAAACAGAACATATGAATAGTCTAGAAACAGCTAAATTAAAAAAAAAAAAATAAAAAAAAATATATATATATATATATAGCTGACCTAAAGCAACAATATAGGCACTAGAGTTGTCAGAGATGAACGCTCAAAAACGGCCTCTCTTGCATGGACAAACCGATTTACCGGAGCTGAAGCTGTATTAATTGATAGTGATACGAGATATTTATAGGGATCCATTCAACTTTTTCCCCTGATATTTGAATTTAACCACTCGAGTCATTTTCCTATATTTACTTCTTATTACTGCAAAATATATTCTGGTATGGAATGTCAGTGATAAAACTATCAACTTTATTGTTTGTAATATATGTTATCAATTTCATGCTAGACTCGATTTCCGTGACAACCATGCACGATATACCACCATATGGGAACAACAACACATACATGTATCATTCAAAATGAATACCACATATTTCAAACTCTGATAGATACACATGTACTGCATTATAATCGTACAAAGATTATACTGAGTTCACATATAAGAGTTCTGTTGACGGGAAGCAGTTGGACTGGTGGACGTGACAGATCCTCGCACGCGACACTCAGGAAATCATCATACCAAATACTTCTCATTTCCCCGAGAATGAAATATGCTTCATCCACCAATAGCTCTCGGGTCCCACCACCGAGAATATCACACTAGAGTGGTCAGAAAGGATCAGTTGAATACGTGGTGTGATCACAATACCGGGGATAAGTATTTTGTATGTGAATTTGACCACGGGAAGCAGCTGCTCAATAATGATGCAAGAGGTATATTTTAGTGTGTGATATTCATGGTGTCCGAGTTAACAAATTGAGGGTTAAACTAGCATCGAAGATTCATTTGAGAATGCCGTTCACATCAGATGATGTTTTCAGATGAATGACAAAGTGTATATACTGGTATATATCGTGCTCATATATAATTGAGAGAAACGTCATCCCAGTTCATTAGGGCCACAACTCTATGAACATTAACCTGTTTCAATTAAGTCGATGGTATATTTTGATTAGCCTTTCTTCCGCAGAAGACATTAGAGCCTGAATGTCAACAGGCGGACACCTACTGTTCTTGGCAGTAATAAGTGTTGATCGGTATTTCAAGGTAATGCGGATGTCTCTTCCGGATGCACGCAGGGATGTCCATGTAATGACTGGCTCCCTTCCCATGCTGTCCAATATATTTCAAAACAGTTCCGTAAATTGTCTGCACATCTCAAGGACAAAATCATGATGAACAAAACAAGTTATGGTAATTAATGAATTAATCCGATCACTCGATTGATTCGATCACCAAATCTTTTCATAACAGTAATTTTGAAACTCACGATTGAATATTTATATTTTATTGTCAGCCAATCAGCGAGCGTTCACATCATTTAGGCCATATACAAGGAAACTGTTGTGAAACATCACCAGTGCAAGTGAAATGTTTGTCTGTCTAGGTGTGAAATCATTTGGTGAAGTACTGAGAGGTACTATCCACGGTTTTACATGTTTTATGGAAAAGGGAAATCAAAGTGACATTTTGATTAAACGCGGTATTGTAAATTCAGAGAGTAACCAATCTGCTTTATGGCACTGGTAGAACAGCATTCTACATGTGTAGTACCAGAACTCTCTCTTATGCTAGTCTGGTAGTACTTAAAGCAGCTGCCTTCGAAACCAATCAACATTTTTTGAAAACTATATTTCATATTGAACATGCTAAATTAACTGAATGAAACATACTCACATCATATTAATGAAAATAACCAGTCCTCAGGGAAATTATGCTCATTTGAACACGCGGAATTATGCTCATTTTTAACGCATATGTTAAAAAAATATAGGAGTGTCTATAGAAGTCTATAGAAGATAGACTGACAATTCCACGCACGTCATGGTATATCACTGATTATTTTCTCACAACTACACTATGTATGCACATACGAACTGGAAAACGTACTCGATGTGGACTTTAAGCGCGATTTGAGCATTTGTTTACATTCAGGTTTGATGGATACACTTCGTTTGTTTATTTACAAAACCGGTACAAAATGGACACTAAAACGGATGAAAGGACAACTCGGACCGACTGTAATCGTCAAAATCATTGAGCACACCTTTTGTTATATTGCATTAGATGTGTTTAACGAAAAATTGGTTTTGAAAAAAATATTGCATACATTCGAAAGCAGCAGCTTTAACTACCTGATCTGATTGTCAATGTCATTGGTCATATGTCTTGTCTGGTCATGGTCTAGCCATCTGTGATCATTTCATGACCCGATTTTGCTATGTGTTTTTATACATGTTTTATGTTATTTGGACTTAGAGTCTTAAAAAATAAATTTTGAATAATAAAAAAAATATATTAAAAGCAATAAATAATATATAAAAAAATATATATATATACATTTTGATCCGAGTGAAGCGGAGGGCTACACACCATTAATCAAGATTACATACTTGTAAAAAATACCGAAATAATATTACTCAATATATATCATAAAAATACCATACGTTTTCTTAGGCTTCAGACCACAATACCGCGTTATATCTACCTGAAGTCACCATATAAACGAGATAATTACATATTTATTACGCACAACAATTTACTTCTGACCGGTTTGGCGTCCATGGTAGCGATTTTATCATTGGGTTAGGCTATATATTATGGAACTTTTCAAAACATCATCCCGTATTACCCACCTGGCGCTCACGATACCGAAAATGTTGGGTACTCGCGTGACAGCTATCCAAGTACAGAGTGGTATGATCGGGGAATTGGCCAATTATGACCGTGCGTTTCCAGCAGTCAAAATGATGGTATACAATTAGCGGCTGTCGGGTGCCGCCGTCTGGCCTGCAAAGAACAAAACAACGATATACATAACGATGTATTTTTATTTCACAGCGTGCTCCCCCCCCCCCACCCCCACCCCCACCCGCCACCTCCCGCACCCCCACAGTACCGTACTGCGAGGAACTAGGAGATATTCTTGTTTTATTCTGGCACGACGGTGAGCGAAATTTATTGAAGGGAAATTGGAAAAAAAATATATATATCAGATTAACAACACTGGGATAAAAAATTGGAAGGGTGGTACGAATTGGTGATAACTCACGCAACTCACCAGGGTCACTTATCAGTTTGGCCTCTGACAACACACTAATACACCCTCAAAACGTGGTCAAAATTTGATTTTCGACATTGGCGGTTCACGATCGAATGCAGGAGTATCGCATTGTGGAACTCTTGTGGTCGATATCATTGTGGGCTCATTGGATTTTGGATGTGCACATTCAAGTAAGTTTCTATCGGCATATCCGAAGCTATTGTGACAATAGGTCTGCAGATAAGTTTGATTCAAGTGTGTTGAGGTCATTGAGAATGGCCTCCGACATTTGTAAGGAAGAGCCGAAGTGTGTGCTCATACTTATTGGCCACTCTTTCAGTAGGCGTCTCCTGGGTTTTTAAAAAATCCTACAGTCCAAATCTTGGCTTGCATTCCAAAGAATGCACGCCATATCCAGTGGTTAAGTTGCGTGACTTCGCTTGGTGCATGAGTTGAACACAAAAAAGTTTATTTTGCAAATATGACGCGATGATTCGACCCAAAATGTAGATTCCCTTCAGTTATGAATGCAATAAAATAATGTACGTGGTGCTGTTAACACGTGGATTATTTGGGCCTAAAACCCGTTATTGTGTTGGCCTGATTCGAGAGCTGTGATGTTTTTATATTGAAATGGTTTGCGGGATCACAGATCCTCGGATTTATGTTCGTATATCGTATTATATTCGTATATCTAGAATTTGTATCAGTATCACACCTTCCATTTTATAACCATAATATATCTTCAGCCACGTAGGGTGTTGCTACGCTATACGCTATAAGGAAGTAATATAATTTCACAGGGTGCCACGTGGTCGTCTAGCGACTAGCCAGGAAGCGGGCCCCAGGCAGCTCGAGGTAAATCCCCATAACAAAAGTGCCGAAGATGTCGGGAGGGACAAGTGTCACTGACGCGGATATCAAACAGCAGGTGATCGACACAGCTAGCCAACATTAAACGCGCCCCTTTCCTGGATACGACCCCCTCTGTGTCGTCAGCGGGAGCCCAGCAGATGGTCCGGCTCTCTGCGGCTGCGAAGGAATCCAGAAGTGAGGGAGAGTTAGACGGTACGATAACTTTCAAAACCATCGATCGCCCGCTGGGTAAAACATTCAGATCAGATCAAAGCTCATAGATAATATACGGGCCCACAACTACGTGTAGATGGTATATCTGTCCAATAGCGCTTCGAACAAAGAGATGATTGTAACGCCCCGGAAGAGCGGAACTAATCCATATGTGGCATTTCCCAAACCTTCTTCGAAGGGGGATACGATCACCAGGGATCCGGAACACAACAGTGGTGGAGAAGGTTACTGCTCTGACTTCTCCATTCCTCCAAATCTCCTTATCTCCTATCGCCCCCCTTTTGCCCCCGATTCGTCCGTACATTCCCACCCTACCTATAACTCCCACACGGCCTTCCGAAATGATGTTCTTAACCTTCCATTCATGGATCAGACATTACGCCGACATTCAATTGCCTTTTTCAAAAGACATGTATTGTGTGTCGCAGTTCGCTTGGCAATTATTATGATCCATCGCGCAATTACTCATCTGTATTGACACTCCGAAATACATATTATGTTTTATATGACTTTGCCCATTTGCATCAATGTTCACTCTACAAACGCCATATTTCTGGTGAGTCCATTTTATAGACACATATTGCCTGAATATCTTATTTATACTAAAGCCCTATAGGCCTACACCTAGGTACATGTATGTTTCAAGATCAGCAATCAATCCGTGTAGACCTACATGTAGTCCTCAGCCTTCAACTTTCGTTGCTATCAGCAGGTTATCCCTTCCACAAGGGACAGTTTACCAGGACAATTCATCTCCTGGTCTGGACATTTGCACAATACCCAGCATATTCACTGACATAGTTTCACGCCCAAGTATGCAGCTTCATATATATTTTTTAGCAATCTCTATATCTCTATTCCCACCCAATTAACCCTTCCCGTGTCACTTGCTGTCTGTGTTGCCACAAAGAGTCCAGCAATCCTTCATTGCAACCTGCCAGCCTCCAACATGTCGGACTTCGCTGTCGTCGCGGCTCTCGTCGCCATCCTCGTCATCGTAGCCGCCTTCGTCGCGCGCGTCATCTGCCATTCGTCATCGCCGTCCCCGTCCTCGACGCGACGCTTATATAATGTCATTGTCACAGTGCAACCATTTCTGTATACCATATTAATTGTATATATTTCAACTGTATATATACATGTATTTATTGTGCATGCGATTGTTTGTACATTCAGTACACGAAGTTGTGTACCATAACATAAACATATTTCTATTATGCTAGACAATTTATTATATTGATCTATTGGTGTGGTTTATGATAATTGTACATGTACGGCAATATTTCAAACGCACAAGATAATACACCCTTAATTATTATCGATTGATCATCCGCTGTGTTATATTCAACCGCATATTATCACTGTACCTGTTCATCCTTTGATCTGTATTATTGGTCTATTGATTTTCTTGTATGATATTATTGATTGATATGGAGTTCCATTAGTGAGGTTTTAAAACAAGTATCTTCATCTCAACGTCTATCTGTACAATGTTCTAAAATTTGTAGTACCTTTAAATAAATGTATATGATCCATTGAAATCACTATTTTATTGTACCGCGTGTGCAGTGCAAGCACACTTTTTTCGTCGCCGTGGTGTGTTATGTGTCTCTTTCTTTGTAATGTTCCCATAACTATTCATCGATATCGTCTTATTATTATAATCATTATAATATTCATAGTACATATAAATATGCTATATGTCCATTATAATAAATAAAATTCCAATATCCAAGGCAGAATATTGTCTAATAATAGCTAATGGATTTATACATATTCAATTATCATGAATTTCATTTATATAGATTATGAACTAACAGTAGCATGACAACGTTATCTATATCTTTTTTATATGGTTCTGGTATGTCATTGCCCGTCTGCTGTCCGGGGTTCCGCCTTATATGGTCCTTCTCCAGCACTAGGCTACGTTGACCACAATTATAATAACAATGGCACATACAGTGTAATATAACCTGGATGCTGCCCAGTGATCCTGGTGGTCGCAACGTCAGTAGCCATGATTATCTGGATAACGGCATTCAATCTGACTTCCAAATATAGAGTCGGTCAGTAACATATATTTTGTAGGAGGGGGTCCTATGTAAAATCTAACCCTTTTAGGCGGGATTTGCGCTCTGGGCTAGCATCACAAATTAGTCCAGTACAAATGCACTCCAATTTCTTGGCTCAACTATCAAATTTGGTTGGTAGAAACTCGTGATGTCCTCGATGCAATAGACAATTTTATTAGTCCAAATTGATAACACTCCAAACCATTCAGATTACATAAAGTAAATCAAAACTAATCTATACTACATGTGCGCCAGATTCATATAATATCAGGTATTGTTACATAGACATTATTACCTGTTTTTTCCAGTATGTGACCTGATATTTGCCCGAGATCTCTAGTATTAGCCCGAGGCCGGAGGCAAAGGGCAAATGGCGGGGTCAAAAATAAAGTGAAGGACAATAGAACGCGTAAATGTATAGTTTTGGCAACTCCATTCGATGCGCATGAGCGATCGTTGACAGCGGGCAGAATACCGGCAAGTATTTGCCCTGATATTTGCCCTGATATTTGCCGTCGTATTTACGAAGCTCAGCTTTGTTATCGTACAGGGCACAAACAGTGTTATGCGGACGAATAACATCGCAGGTATATAATAAATTACCGTATCGACATAACACGTGCGGACCGGAGGGCACAAGGCCTTGAGTTCGTTCACATTACCTTTCGATACTATGTTCCTCTATGTGATTATGCCCTACTAGCCAAAATGCATGGGGTATATATATCCAACGAGAGGAAGGACAGTAAAAACACGACATGACTCGGAAAGTGTACAGAATCCTTCCAACGTCTAACATAATATATCTGGCCAGCGGCTGACCGTTCTGACACGGGAACGTTTGTTTAACCCTTCGATGTTTAACATGCAATAAAACTGAGTTGGTAGGTGGTGGCTGAACATACATGCGTAAACCCTCGAGACACGTGAATGAAGATAATTTCGTTGACGGAATTATCTTTAACTTCTATCAAAGGTTAACCAATCTGTCGAAAACACAGCATCTCTGTAGTCTGTTGTAATAAAAAAAAATTAATTATGTAATAACGTATGCACCCTGATAAAGCCTGTGACAACAATACCTGATCGTCTAAACCTAGCAATGTACGAAAAAAAATAATCATACAAAAATCACAAGATAAATAAAAACTTCGTTCCAGTAGTGATATTAAGATTATTTAATGTCAGTATTATCAATATTGGCGTAATATAACACGTGATATAATAACCGTCGAATTCAAATAATTCAATACCGTCGAAATAATTAAATACTGTCAAAACAGACATCAAGGGCTCACGTGAAGTTTTACTCACAGTGTGCTACTGGACGAGTGTTACTTTTTGTTTATTATATTGTGCAGCCTCCCCAATGCGAGCATATGTCAAAGGGCGCGGTGGTATCATTTACAAGCAGTCAAGGTGTCTGCTCCTCAAATCGATCATAAGAGATCGTTTGGCGCCATTTCTTTGTGCTCCTCAATTCCAGCATAGCGAAGGGCAATCGGCGGTCACTTCGTCTCGAACGTAAACCCAGCGGGGTGAAGGGTCGGTACGCACGTGCTTGACCTCAGCCAATTATCTCCTTCGTAGCAACTTCCTCCTCAGTCAGGAAATCGCGCACTATAAATTGTTTAACTCCCGGGAAAGTGTCAGTTTTAACCTGGACTTCCACGGTATAGAGAACACCTCCAATGTTTTGACTGGTGATGATAATGGTCTTCAACTGTAGACTTTGCTCTACGTGAGTTCAAATCACCCGCTTTGGAAAACGCACAACTTCGACTCGGATACACGGGAAGCTGGCTAGGTAAGACGAATGAATGAAAATGCAGTAGATAAATAATTGAGAATAAGTTTATTCAAGACTCTGTTTATTCAATACGTACACTGGTTCATTTATTACTGATATTATAGTGAATACTGACTTTAGCGTGATGATAAAAAATATAAAATTTTAGGAAAAGTTTATAGACCTAGATTATACAGTTTATAAACAGTAAACAACTAAAACTAAATTCTATTCATACAAAGACTGAATTCCAACAATGAATAAATCTATAGAAAATCCTAACTACAACAGGCTAAAAATATATGTAACCACAGAATGCACTAATTAATAAACAACCTAGGACTATTATATTAAGAAAAAATACAGTGTGGTGTATTAATACTGGAGAAAGACGTTATGATCCTTTAAAATGAGAATTATTTTGGACGGATATATGACGAGCCTGGTTAACCAAAGTCGCCACCCCGTCATCGGCCGGGTATTCGCGAGCTGTCAACAACAGTACCTCTGTCTGTGTTCTCTGGATACCTCAAGCTTCAAATTTATTGAATATATTGAGTCAGCTGTAAGTAAAAAGATGATGTTACCAAAAAGATCATGGTAATATGATTATTCTATTGAAATGCAATAATAATTGAACTATTTTGTGAGGGTCGGGAAGGTCAATATAAAATACAGCTCCCTCTGTTCCTTTCTCTTGAATTTCATGGCTGAATCTATATGCGGGTTGTTCAACTTTTTTGTCGTGTTCTGTCATGTTTTCATGTTGTGTTCCAATAAGGGACATTAGAATAATATAAAAATGTAGCAGACATTATCTTTTGAAGTTGTGATAGAGAGTCCGTGTATTGAACTATGACTTGTGGACATATGTTCGTTAAACACCGCGTTCAATTTCTTGTGTGAAATTTTGACATTATCAATCCATCAGGTGCATTCGGTAATGATGTACTAGTAATTCATCGGAAGCAGGTAAATGGGCATAGTACGGTAATCGCTCAGCCAATCAGCGAGCGTTCACCTCATTTAGGCAATTTGAAGGGAAACTGTTGTTAAACATCGCCTCATATATTTTTTTAGGCCAGACTTCTGGACGAGTGTATATTCACCTGAAAGAACGCACTGCTGGGAAATAATGACCCGGTTTTCAAGACAGTATCTCGTTGGCGTTCTTCTCAGGGGCTGGGGAATCGAAGGGGTTTTGCATGGGTATCAGTACCCATAATTTTGGGTATTTTCACCCCGGGTCCATTCAAGGCAGAATAGCGAAAAATCCCATGTGTCGTCAAATATATTCATGCTTACCACGCGATGCCCAATACGTTGAGGGATAAAACTAGCATAGTGGTTAGGCTGGGATTTTTTTAGGGAGGTGTTATGGACCGTCAAAGTAAGATCATTTAACATTGAGTTGAATGGCCAATATAATTAATATACTGTAGCCAAATACTCTATTCTTTCGCGTTCGAAGTGGGTTTCCGTCTCTAACAATACAGCATAAAACAACATCTATCTTCAGACCTGATGTATGATAGACATCTCAACCGTGACAATGCCAACCGTGAGAGCGTCAAAAGTCGGTAATCGGTCCTTTGAGTGAGGAGCCACCAGCCGCTGTCATGTCCGACTACAAAACACAACAAGCCGCCGGCAACAAATGACTTTAATAACCGTGACGATGACTGGCGGACAATTATTCTTTTGACAGTGTTGTTTGCGATATCCGGCGATATTGCGGGTACGTTCAAATTTCCCCAAGTATGAATGGATGAAATCAAATTTTGTTTAAAATAGTACCGGTCAACATGACGGTGGAATGTCGCTAATAAAATGACATCTTCTTGAGAAAATGCATGCGACAGGTGTCGTGATAAAATAAAACGAACCTATCATCTCTCCCCCCCCCCCCCCACCTATTTGGAATCTTTATGCATCATATTGCTCAATATACAATCTGTTCCTCCCACTTTCGAATTGAAATGGGTCTAGCCCCATGCGTCTTGCTCATTTCGAACTTGTAAAACAAAAGAGGCGGGCCACATCTGTGTTATTAATCTACATACGACCATACCTATGTTAATAAACACCCGGGCCGAAACATTGGCTAACACGTCCGTCCACCACTTCCGCTACACAATGGTTCACGCTCAAAAGCTTCCTCCTCATTTCGAACTTGTAAAACAAAAGAGGCGGGCCACATCTGTGTTATTAATCTACATACGACCATACCTATGTTAATAAACACCCGGGCCGAAACATTGGCAAACACGTCCGTCCACCACTTCCGCTACACAATGGTTCACGCTCAAAAGCTTCCTCCTCATTTCGAACTTGTAAAACAAAAGAGGCGGGCCACATCTGTGTTATTAATCTACATACGACCATACCTATGTTAATAAACACCCGGGCCGAAACATTGGCTAACACGTCCGTCCACCACTTCCGCTACACAATGGTTCACGCTCAAAAGCTTCCTCCTCATTTCGAACTTGTAAAACAAAAGATGCGGGGCCATACCTGTGTTATGTAACGTCGGGCTAAAATGTCCCTAAGCGAGAGAGGCGGGCCGTACCTGTCATCTAATTACATCGACTTCCAATACACAGTGGTTCACGCTCCAATGCGTCCTCCTTATTTCGAGCTCATGAAACCATTAAGGCGGGACCAGGTAAATGAACACAGCCAATCACTCCATTGCAAATAACCCCCTGCTTGAACAGCTAAGGCAAACAGACGCTATAAAATTGTGTGCCACTTCGGAAATAACCATTGCCATCACAGACTTTTATTTGCGTGACACGAAGGATGAATATCTACATATAGGCGATGTTTGTAGTGTGGGGGACGGTCACCATCTTTGGACTATGTTCCAAGTGTTTAGAACACACCAATGTGCGAGATACACGATTGGAAGAAACAGGCCGGCCTGGAAACAGCGTGGTAAGTTGAGTGAAAATTGCGATAATTTAAATTTTCTCTCAAAGACATTGAGAGAAAGTTATTTATTTTGCCGTACTTTTCTGGTCGAACGAAGAATACAGGCAAATATACAAAGCAGTTACTGTGGTTATATACTTCCACTTGGTTTGTGCAACATATTCCTCTGTCTCGTTCATTTCGTTGCAAGTTTCTGGTGGACACGGTTTGAATTTTTGTTTCACATCATCACCATTCTCAGTGCATGTATCCCTTGATGCAACGCGACTTCAATTCATTTGCATATGTATGAACGTACATATTTTTACTAGGCCAGATCAGAGCTAACTCTGAGTGACGCACAAAACGCGGAGTGGCTGCTAATGCTGTCGAGTGCCCTATTTACCCACCAAATTCACCATGGTTTGTTTTGTAACCGCTTTATCTGAAGCCACCAAGGCAACGAGACATGTGTTGCTGATTTTGAACAGATAGTTCTTTCACAAAGCGAGGTCATTAACAAATATGTTTATTCAATATAATATAGATAAACGGACCATGTATTTTCAATATTGAATGCGGCATTACGATAATTTGAACTGGATCCATCACGGATGAACTTGACATTATTATATACCAGCAAACCAAATTGTAGTTTTCTCCCAGCTGATAGGAACAACATAATTTATGCTACTGTCGCCTTTCTACAGCGCTTGGTGGCAGTTTACGAGATATATCTCATTTGGGCCCATGTGTCCAGGATAATCATTGTTTTAGACATTTGACAGATTAGATAACATCCATTCAGTGGGCGAGTAGTATTTGTAGAGTACAGTGCGCTATTTGATTGAATTTGTATAATAAATTATATATTATATATAATAAATGCAATACATGGACATGTATATAAATAAGCATTTTTGCTTTCTTGTGTTACCCTGTATACTTGTGTGTCATTGTAGTTTATGTACAAGTATACAGGGTAACACAAGAAAGCAAAAATGCTTATTTCCATTGTGGCCCTTCATGGCCCATAGGTATAGTAAAACAAGTTAATCCGCCTACTCGTTCTAAACAACTCAAACTGAATGGTAATTTTGCTCATTGGAAACGAAGGCAGTACACTTGAGAAGGTTCGAAACTAAAAATGACGTCATACGTCAGTACTTTACAGCTCTATAGTCCCAAGACCAGCGAGTCTCGTGTTTTGGAAATAACTCATGCGTAAACTTTCTGTTCGTTGCATTTGTTTCAGACCGTCACGCTTGATTGTTTCCAGAGCCGACGAGGTAACGAACGATGTGTTAGACACACATGCACTGGACGCCGGGGAAGACGAGAGAGGGCTAATGGTTTGGGCTGACAGTTTTTCAAACGTTGTTAGTGTGAATGCTTATACGTTTGGACTGTTCAGGCTTTTGGGAACGGTGAGTTTGTGTACGATATTTATTCAGAATTTCACGAATTATCATATCTTTGTTATCACTTTTCGAGCGCACACAGTTTCCAACCCAGTAAAGCTACAGTGTTAACATATTGATACCCGAAGTGGGATTGGAGATTGTATCGTGCTCGAGCTGTGGTAGCACACTCACCGATACAAGAAAATCTAAACACATTTTACAAAACGGCCCTCTGTTAAATTTATGTAGATAATTCAACGTGTAAGGTATATACCCGTCCCAATGTGCATATACGAGCCATCCGTCCTAAATTCGCGGCATTCCAAAATTCGCCAACTCATTATTAGCAAAGCTTAGAAACTCGTTTAGTGGAAAACAAACTGCTGGTACAAAGATTGATGGTACAAAGATTGAATATCAGAGTCTCCACCGATGATTGATTTGTTGGTATCATTTGCATTACAAGGCCTGAAGTGAAAACCTTGTTGGCGAATTTGGGAATGCTGCAATTTAGGATGTATGGCTTGTAGGCCTATGTAAATACTCCACGTGGGTTTTTGGAAAGGCTCGTTCAACTTTTTTCGTTCAAGTTCTTTTTTGCAAAAGTTTTGAAAGTTGATTGTTCCAAAAGGCCGCGTGGAATTTTAACACACAAAAAATATCCGGTTCAATTATTTGACATATAGAGTATATACTATATAATATTTCTAGTCTTGCCTCAGTAATATCTCGTGCTTCCTTGGTGTCGCGCCTGATATTTAATGATATTACTTGGCTTTGATATATGTTTGATAGTCTGTAGCTTTGACTTATTGTTGTGCTGTTATCGGCTCCAGAAGTTTGCAAGGTGACTTTGTCATTTGGCCATAGTGTTTGATTCTGTGTCAGGCGTTCTGCTCTTTTGGGTTGTGAAATGACAATTTCTGTTCTATTACCGAGATCGACGTTGGCGATTAATTAAATTATACAATTTATAAGTCTACTCTATAATTGGTTTACTGTTGATGTCTTCTGTTCGTGACGTCAAGCATCAAGCCCGCCAGGGTATTTATAATGCATACATTGTATTATACATTGTACAGACATTGTACAGATCGGGTTTTTTATATTGCTGATAATAGGACCATACTTTCATTGCATTTTTATTGTATGGTGTGGCACTGAAATTGCCTTTTCGAGCCATTCTTCTCCTTTTTGTAATAGGTTGATACTGACGTTAAAGGGTTGTAAAACATTCCACGACAAAGGCTGACAAAATTATATACGCACTAAGACTGGTCATAAACATGACAGCAGTGCTCGGACTGGTTACTTGAATGACTATGTTATTAATAGGGTTGTACCTGTACAATCAGAATGAAAAGCCTTGATCTTTGAAGTTGGGTGTTACTCCATCAGGAGAAATTTGCATGTGTGTGGGCTTGCATACATGTAAGGCTGTCGGTATACATGTCTAGAGCCTGGAGCGACTTCAATTCAATGACTCCTTAAGCCTTTTATGCCTAACCGATTGTCTTTCGGATTAACAAAGCAACTGAGTATTCACTTAATCAACGAACGCATCCGATTCCTTTGGCTGTCATTCTTTAGTACAAAGGAAAGATCTACTTCCGGCCGAAAGTCATTGAGTTTGTCTTTGTTCACGTTTTCCCGGAGTAGGCTACTGATTTGTCCCACGGCATATAGTCCGCTATTCGCTGTCCCCTCTTAATTAAACACCCGATCTCTCTTCTTTGGGTTAAATATACGGACGGGCACTACGCCTTCCTGGTCTCTCGCGGCCACACGCGCAATCAACAGTCTTATTGTCCATGTGCAACTCCTGGTCGCAACCTTTCAATATTGCTAAAATGTTCATCTTTAAGGGTCCCGCGCCCAACGGGTCGGTGCCAGCTCGAATGAATCCATTAAAGTGAACGGGCATCAATATAGACGGGCATCACAATATAGACTCTTCTTCAATGTCGTCCACCGTCTCTTCTATTAATTCTAAGCATGACGCTTGAAGATTCATTCTGATATTGTTGGTACTTCGCTACTGAAGGAGACGTGCAACTTTGAAAGATTTTCAGCGGTTTGAAATCCCCCAAATCCCCAAAATCACAACAAAGTGATTTTCTGGGTTTCGCGCAATTGTATTTATATCACGTCTCTCGCAATGGTTCAGTGGTGTAACGAATCCACACTTTCTGTTTGCGCGCATGCAGAATTGTACGTTGGCTGAGAAGTGACATTATAAAAAAAAAACTTCTTTATTTTTCGGAGCAATCCTGACTTGTTCTTGCTTGAACAAGTTTTGTGCAGAAAATAATTTATGTTGAAAAAAAAACATAAAGAAAGAAAAACGTTACTTATGCAGGAATAACTTTATTTGCGTGTGAATAATATTATTACGTGGAAAAAATGTTATTTACCCCCAACGACCATTGGAAAGATAAAAGCATGTGTTTGGTTATTTGACTGTATTTGGTTATCATATCCCACACGGCGGGAGTGAATAATGTTATTTTCGAGTAAATAATGCTATTTGCAAGTGAATAATGTTATTCATGCCTAAATAAAGTTATTTCTGCATGAGTAACGTTTTTTTTCTGCATAAATACATTTTCTTATGGGGAAATAAAATTATTTACGCGTAAATTATGTTATTCATAATTACTTCGAGGAATAAATACTTTTTTACAATGTCACTTATCAGCCACCTTAGAATTAATTGCAACGGTTCAGAGAGTTAAAGAATCCGCACTTTCAGTCTGTATGCATGACGCGCAAAGCATACATGACGCAACGTTTGTAATACTATTATAATATTGTATCTACACATGACTAGGCCTACACATGTTTTAAGCCGCTTCGCGGCCTCGAGCATTCAAATCAAAGAATCCACACTTTTTCGTCCTTTCTCCTAGACGTATGGTGGCAAAGCATCCTTGGCATCTTTGTGGAAACTGCGCTGCAAGGGGAAAAATTGTATTGGTTGCTAACCGCTCCCTCTCTGTGGGGTCATAGAATGTGTGGGCGGTTGAGTTCATACGCAACTCGCCAAGACGGGTTTGGATTTTCATCCCAGGGAGCCTCCCCATCTTTCCAGGGATCCGGTTGTAGCCCCTAGCTTGTTCCATGTTGTGCAAGTCGATCACGGTATACGTCTTTTCCCGTCTTCATCCGCTCACCGCAAGCCACAAGTCGAACAACGGTTTCCCGGCGCTTTTACCCTCCATGCGGTTGAATGCTCACTGTTCGGATACCGCTTGGTAGCGGCTTTCTTTCGAGATTTTTGGGGTTGAGCTTCTGGTGCCTACGTAAACTAGATAGTCTGAAAGAAACATGGTTACCTTTGAACACTCATATCGTCCTTTGCATGCGATGCTCTTTCCTCTGGTGCCGACATAAACTAGATACACTAAAAGAAACAGGGAACATTTATCACACTCAAATCGCCTTTTGCTTGTGTTCTCGTGTCTCCGGGAGTTGCACTGTCGGCTGAACGGCTTACCACATTTGCTACATCTATTTTTACCGTCTATCTCTCCACGTCTGACTTTAGTTACAGCCTGTTGACATATGCATGTACATTTCACGTTTATTACAATGAAATTATTACAATAAATAATAATAGTATTAATAATTGTAGTTTCTAAATACCCATTACCCATTATGTTTTAATTTTATGGACTTTTAATCAAATAAGCGATTCAGATTGCGAGGAATCGTCACTCTCTTCCGCGTCCTCCAGTCCACGATACTCTTCGCACTCGTCTGAAATTCTCCATAAACTGAAAGAAGACTTCGTTATAACGTATACTATTGAATTCATCATCACGACGGTAGAATTCTTTGACATGGTAGAAAAATTCCTTCACGTCCCTGTGGGTGTCCTTTTTATCCGCCGCAAAATATTAAATTAATCCACGCACGAACTTCGCCTTGAACACACGATCATCGAGATCTTCCACTCCAAAGATTGTCACCAGCTCGCGCATAGCATTTTCTTCAACATACACGAAACATGAATTATAGCAATAAACATTTCCGAAGAAAAAATACTGGTGTGTTAGGTTTGACAACCAAATCCAACAGGATTTCCCTCCTTTCAGATATGAGAAAAGGCAGAGTTTCTCCAGTTTCGGCTAATTCCAAAGCTTCCATGAACTCAAATTCCGCTTCACAAGTGATCTTACATCGAATTGCCCACTGCTTACTATAAAATTTTGCATACCCCGTTTCGGCCACATGACGTGGTCAGGATGTGCTTCCTTGAAGAGAATACTGCTTATTTTCAACCTCAAAAAAGAAGGCGTACTCCTGACCAGCTCTTTCCTGCTTGGCATGTATTGTCGTGGTGTTACTTTGTGGGAATAATAACAACCTTGTGCCTTTGCCCAGGACACTTGTATGGTGACAAGGCCTGGTGTTTATTCACTATCTCTCCAGATACCACTCGCGGACGCCAACAACCCAATCTCATAAGACATACATTTTTATATTAGTACATTTTGGGATGTCCAGCCCCTCGCAACTGACCGGTGGCCAATCACGAAAGACTGTGCACCGACTACTTTGATATTTTATAGGAGAGGCTCTAAAATGGCACCTCAGACCATAAACTCAATGGCATACAATAAATTAGATAATTGGCTCGCCACGATTTTGGCATGTATACTATATGAGTGGCCAGTGTAGAAACGTGGACCACATCACGCGATTACAATATAATGTAGTAAAAGATCGGTACACTATATATATAGTATAGTTTCATGATAGGATCAATAATAGTAAAAGATCGGTACACTATATATACAGTATAGTTTCATGATAGGATCAATGATCAATAATAAGATCCACATATACTTTCTAACACTATACAATTTGGTTCCCATGAGGAAAATCTGACTCGGTTAAGCAGTTAATACATGTGGCGGTCATAAAGATATAATATCCAGACGGACAGGACTAATGAAATCACACGTTAGTATAATTTATGACAGCCGTTCTTTTCAGACGTCGGGCATTGAACGAACGGGTTTCAACAGATTGCCCAAATTATAATACAATTAAATTAGATAGAAGTAAAATACTCATGAAGGATATTGTGCACAATAAACATCTTTAATTTCGAAAAAAAACTATATGCAACATATAATTCCCCCTTTTTTATCTCTTATTGTATAAATAATATGAATAAATGTACTCGCTTACTTGAAAAGTTGTTCCTGAACTTTGAATATTTTATCCATGGGTATCACCCAGTTTTCATATTGTAATGGTCCGATGTGGGTTTTCATTTCGAGATAGATTATAGCTCGACAGAGCTGTTCTTGCTCCTCATCCTTTCTCCCAGGACATCTTTTCTCCCAGTATGACAACTGTAAACATATAAATATAAGAACATATTGATACACAGAGCATATATCCCAGTTTCAGCCGTCTGGCAATTACTTTCCAGACTTGAGTCGCAATGCTCTCGCCCCTGCGCACCTTCAGGATTACTCGGGTACAAGCTCCAGAGATGTATATCCTTTGTTCCAGGACGAAAAAAATGTAAAACATATAAACATAAAAAAAAAATTGAATACACTGAGCCTTTATGACAGGAAAGTCGATGGTGTGACGCGTCGATGGTGTGACGCGAAGTAAGGGTTCAGCGCAACATTTTTAACCCACTCATGGGGTTGTTGCTGGTGAAATCGTAAAATTCTACGTCACGGCCGCAACGGACGGCCGGACACGTTTGATGTGTCGTACACTTTTTGCATACGACGTGCCGACATGGGTATGCCACAGCATGGGTATTGTTCTCATGATGTATGGTGGCAAAGCATCCTTGGCATCTTTGTGGAAACTGCGCTGCAAGGGGAAAAATTGTATTGGTTACTAACCGCTCCCTCTCTGTGGGGGGTTGAATTCATACGCAACTCGCAAAGACGGGTTTGGATTTTCATCCCAGGGAGCCTGCCCATCTGTTCCATGTTGTAGCCACTAGCCTGTTCCATGTTGTGCAAGTCGATCACGGTATACCTCTTTTCGCGTCTCCATCCGGTTGAATGATCTCTGTTCGGATACCACCCGGTAGCGGCTTTCTTTCGAGATTTTGGGGGTTGAGCTTCTGGTGCCTACGTAGACTAGATAGTCTAAAAGAAACCTGGTTACCTTTGAACACTCATATCGCCCTTTGCATGCGATGCTCTTTCCTCTGGTGCCTACATAATCTAGATACACTAAAAGAAACATGGTACCATTTATCACACTCAAATTGCCTTTTGCATGTGTTCTCGTGTCTCCGGGAGTTGCACTGTCGGCTGAACGGCTTACCACATTTGCTACATCTACTTTTACTGTCTATCTCTCCACGTCTGACTTGAGTTACAGCCTGTTGAAGAAGTTGACATATGCATGTACATTTCACGTTTATTACAATGAAATTATTACAATAAATAATAATAGTATTAATAATTGTAGTTTCTAAATACCCATTACCCATTATGTTTTAATTTTAAAGACTTTTAATCAAATAAGCGATTCAGATTGCAAGGAATCATGACTCTCTTCTGCGTCCTCCAGTCCACGATACTCTTCGCACTGTCGTCTGAAATTCTCCATAAACTGAAAGAAGACTTCGTTATAACGTATACTATTGAATTCATCATCACGACGGTAGAATTCTTTGACATGGTAGAAAAATTCTTTCACATCCCTGTGGGTGTCCTTTTTATTCGCCGCAAAATATTAAATTAATCCACCCACAAATTTCGCCTTGAACACAGGATCATCGAGATCTTCCACTCTAAAGATTGTCACCAGCTGGCTCATAGCATTTTCTTCAACATACACGAAACATGAATTATAGCAATAACCATTTCCAAAGAAAAAAATATTGGTGTGTTAGGTTTCCACAACCATATCCAACAGGATTTCCCTCCTTTCAGATGTGAGAAAAGGCAGAGTTTCTCCAGTTTCGGCTAATTCCAAAGCTTCCATGAACTCAAATTCCACTTCACGAGGGATCTTACATCGAATTGCCCACTGCTTCTTATAAAATTTTGCATACCCCGTTTCGGCCACATGACGTGGTCAGGATGTGCTTCCTTGAAGGGAATACTGCTTATTTTCATTCTCCAAAAAGAAGGCGTACTCCTGACCAGCTCGTTTCCTGCTTGGCATGTATTGTCGTGGTGTTACTTTTTGGGAATAATAACAACCTTGTGCCTTTGCCCAGGACACTTGTATGGTGACAAGGCCTGGTGTTTATTCACTATCTCTCCAGATACCACTCGCGGACGCCAACAACAACCTAATCTCATAAGACATACATTTTTATATTAGTACATTTTGGGATGTCCAGTCCCTCGCAACTGACCGGTGGCCAATCACGAAAGACTGTGCACCGACTACTTTGATATTTTATAGGAGAGGCTCTAAAATGGCACCTCAGACCATAAACTCAATGGCATACAATAAATTAGATAATTGGCTCGCCACGATTTTGGCATGTATACTATAAAAGTGGCCAGTGTAGAAACGTGGACCACATCACGCGATTACAATATAATGTAGTAAAAGATCGGTGCACTATATATATATAGTATAGTTTCATGATATGATCAATAATAGTAAAAGATCGGCACACTATATATATAGTATAGTTTCATGATAGGATCAATGATCAATAATAAGATCCACATATACTTTCTAACACTATACAATTTGGTTCCCATCAGGAAAATCTGACTCGGTTAAGCAGTTAATACATGTAGCGGTCATAAAGATATAATATCCAGACGGACAGGACTAATGAAATCACACGTTAGTATAATTTATGACAGCCGTTCTTTTCAGACGTTGGGCATTGAACGGACGTGTTTCAACAGATTGCCCAAATCATAATACAATTATATTGGATAGAAGTAAAATACTCATGAAGGATATTGTGCATAATAAACATCTTTAATTTCGAAAAAAAACGATGTGCAACATATAATTCCCCCTTTTTTTTATCTCTCTTTCTTTATTGTATAAATAATATGAATAAATGTATTCGCTTACTTGAATAGTTGTTCCTGAACTTTGAATATTTTATCCATGGGTATCACCCAGTTTTCATATTGTAATGGTCCGATGTGGGCTTTCATTTCGTGATACATTATAGCTCGACAGAGCTGTTCTTGCTCCTCATCCTTTCTCCCAGGACATCTTTTCTCCCAGTATGACAACTGTAAACATATAAATATAAGAACATATTGATACACAGAGCATATATCCCAGTTTCAGCCGTCTGGCAATTGCTTTCCAGACTTGAGTCGCAATGCTCTCGCCCCTGCGCACCTTCAGGATTACTCGGGTACAAGCTCCAGAGATGTATATCCTTTGTTCCAGGACGAAAAAAATGTAAAACATATAAATATAAAAAAAAAACATTGAATACACTGAGCCTTTATGACTGGAAAGTTAAGTCGATCGTGTGACGCGAAGTAAGGGTTCAGCGCAACATTTTTAACCCACTCATGGGGTTGTTGCTGGTGAAATCGTAAAATTCTACGTCACGGCCGCAACGGACGGCCGGACACGTTTGATGTATCGTACACTTTTTGCATACGACGTGCCGACATGGGTATGCCACAGCATGGGTATTGTTCTCATGATGTATGGTGGCAAAGCATCCTTGGCATCTTTGTGGAAACTGCGCTGCAAGGGGAAAAATTGTATTGGTTACTAACCGCTCCCTCTCTGTGGGGGGTTGAGTTAAATACGCAACTCGCAAAGACGGGTTTGGATTTTCATCCCAGGGAGCCTCCCCATCTTTCCAGGCATCCGGTTGTAGCCCCTAGCCTGTTCCATGTTGTGCAAGTCGATCACGGTATACCTCTTTTCGCGTCTCCATCCGCTCACCGCAAGCCACAAGTAGAACAACGGTATCCCGGTGCTTTTACCCTCCATGCGGTTGAATGATCACTGTTCGGATACCGCCCGGTAGCGGCTTTCTTTCGAGATTTTTGGGGGTGAGCTTCTGGTGCCTACGTAAGCTAGATAGTCTAAAAGAAACCTGGTTACCTTTGAACACTCATATCGCCCTTTGCATGCGATGCTCTTTCCTCTGGTGCCTACATAATCTAGATACACTAAAAGAAACATGGTACCATTTATCACACTCAAATCGCCTTTTGCATGTGTTCTCGTGTCTCCGGGAGTTGCACTGTCGGCTGAACGGCTTACCACATTTGCTACATCTACTTTTACTCTCTATCTCTCCACGTCTGACTTGAGTTACAGCCTGTTGAAGAAGTTGACATATGCATGTACATTTCACGTTTATTACAATGAAATTATTACAATAAATAATAATAGTATTAATAATTGTAGTTTCTAAATACCCATTACCCATTATGTTTTAATTTTAAAGACTTTTAATCAAATAAGCGATCCAGATTGCAAGGAATCATGACTCTCTTCTGCGTCCTCCAGTCCACGATACTCTTCGCACTGTCGTCTGAAATTCTCCATAAACTGAAAGAAGACTTCGTTATAACGTTTTCTATTGAATTCATCATCACGACGGTAGAATTCTTTGACATGGTAGAAAAATTATTTCACGTCCCTGTGGGTGTCCTTTTTATCCGCCGCAAAATATTAAATTAATCCACGCACAAATTTCCCCTTGAACACAGGATCATCGAGATCTTCCACTCTAAAGATTGTCACAAGCTGGCTCATAGCATTTTCTTCAACATACACGAAATATGAATTATAGCATTAACCATTTCCAAAGAAAAAATACTGGTGTGTTAGGTTTGACAACCAAATCCAACAGGATTTCCCTCCTTTCAGATATGAGAAAAGGCAGAGTTTCTCCAGTTTCAGCTAATTCCAAAGCTTCCATGAACTCAAATTCCACTTCACAAGTGATCTTACATCGAATTGCCCACTGCATCTTATAAAATTTTGCATACCCCGTTTCGGCCACATGACGTGGTCAGGATGTGCTTCCTTGAAGAGAACACTGCTTATTTTCAACCTCAAAAAAGGAGGCGTACTCCTGACCAGCTCTTTCCTGCTTGGCATGTATTGTCGTGGTGTTACTTTGTGGGAATAATAACAACCTTGTGCCTTTGCCCAGGACACTTGTATGGTGACAAGGCCTGGTGTTTATTCACTATCTCTCCAGATACCACTCGCGGACGCCAACAACCTAATCTCATAAGACATACATTTTTATATTAGTACATTTTGGGATGTCCAGCCCCTCGCAACTGACCGGTAGCCAATCACGATAGACTGTGCACCGACTACTTCGATATTTTATAGGAGAGGCTCTAAAATGGCACCTCAGACCATAATCTCAATGGCATACAATAAATTAGATAATTTTGGCATGTATATTAAAAGAGTGGCCAGCGTAATAACGTGGACCACATCACGCCATCACAATATAATGTAGTAAAAGATCGGTACACTATATGTATAGTATAGTTTCATGATAGGATCAATGATAGTAAAAGATCGGTACACTATATATATTATAGTTTCATGATAGGATCAATGATCAATAATAAGATTCACATATACTTTCTAACATCTGCCCCCTCTCTGGACAAATGTGTCCTCACATTTAAAATGGGGAAAAAAGGTATAAAATGGGGCAAATGTAGAAACAATGTATATATACCAAATGTGGGGTATTGTGATATTTAAATAAATGTCATCCATAACGTTGTGCATGGAAATACAATAATAATAATAATGATAATCCCGAACGACAGATGAGAAAATGGATACATGCATGGTGAACAACATTAGGTGATGGTATGCATGATAGTTGTAAATGCGTTCTAATAATAAAAAAAAGTATACAAGTAAAGCATGGTGAACATCGTATAAATATGAACTAATGATACGCATTATACTGCAAAAGCATAATAATACATACGCGAAACATCGCGTGAAATATAAATATATGAAATTATGTAACGGTGAGCTATTTTAATTATTATGCCGTCGGTGTTTAGTCCAGGCCTAAAAGCGCGGTAAGTCTCGATTCCACTTTGTTGTTATTCGAGTTTGACTTGGCAACAGCAGGAAAAGTAAATAGCTGTTTCTGCACTTTCTTTGTGCCGGATTTCTACAAGTTTTTGGTGAGTGTTGCTTTGCTACTGACATTTAACAATGGTATCTATGTGTTTGTGTTCCTTTATTCCTTTATTTTGGCCCGTATTTGAAATATCGTGACCTGGCAATTGGTGTCACTTTGCTTACGCTCCGTAGCGTTAGCCTTTCCATAGTATTGATTTTCTATCTCTAAATGGTTACACTGCCACAGCTAGGTTACGTAAAGTAATTGTCGTATAGCACGTTATTTTATTACATTAGATTAAGTGTTCATTGGTATTATGTATCACAGTGTCGGTATGACTATAGTTGCTCAATGCATTTTGTATGTGATTACTCATCAGGAACCCGTTTGAGGTGGAAAACCACAACTCTTGTACAGAGTACCTCCGGAGTATCCCTGGGGTGAGATTTACTCGATAAGTTGTATTTCATGTATTTGGTTGATTCATATCCTGTATAATACCATGTGTGTCTGCCTGAAAGGAATAGGTAGTTGTTTACATTATATATACATATATATATCATATTCATGTATTATTAACATTGTTACAGGGTAAAAGTCCGTTCGTCAATAAAGAACGAAAACCTAACGCCTTGTTCGCGTGTTGAACACAAGGGGTGTCACATTTGGAGCCTCCAGGAGATCATTGACTGAACGGGGCAGGACGAGCCCATCAGCCCGGGTCAGTGGGGTGCTGGCGTGACGGTCAGGACCGACATCCTACCGCTGCGGTCTACGGACGTCAGCAACAGCACCGGGGCAGTTCTGCGGAGGGCGCTTCAACTTCAACGCCCGTGTACCAGTTGATGTTGTCGGCCGTGCAAGTATCTTCAGCTGTCATCCACAGCAGTTACCAGGGAGCTTGTCACCTTAGCAACCGCTGGTGTGCAGTAGGTCAGTGCTGCATTGATTCACAAACTGTCAACTTGTATGTGATTGCGACTTTGCATGGATTTGTGTTTTAAATGTATTGAATGATTGATCAAATATTATTCTGGTTGTCAACCAATATTGCAGCCTTGTTGTCCAGAATATTTGCACTGACGAAAAGTACTTGGGGTATGTGTATGTATTAAGTTGTTATATACCCTGATTACATTGTGTAAGCCTGTCTGTGTGATTAAGTAGATTTAAGGTTTCATTTCTACTTAGAATAAGGGCTTTTGCATCACTCTACAAAAGCAGTTGCTTGTGCATGTATTGACTTTGCTTTGCATGTGTATTTATTCTTGCATGTTTATCAGATAAGTGAATCAGTTCTGATCAGATTCAACATCTATTGATTTCATTGAAGCATTGGGCTTGTCAAATTTATTTAATTTTGATTGAACAGTGAATACTGACAAGCAGTGTCATATTAAAAAGAAATCTACTTAATTTGTTGTGAGTGCTAGTAGCATGTACATGTAATGCAGACTATGATTTGGTAGTCTGATTATGGTTGTTAGTATTGGTGTGTAAAATTATCTTGATAATTTATACATTATTATTTAATTTGTAAAAAAAAAAAAAAAAAAAAAAAAAATTATCTCAAAATATTGTAATGTCTTAAATATTTAGGTGTAATTACTTAGTTAATTGGTTATTTAGTTACATATTTCATTCATTTACACTTGAATAACTTTATAGGCTTTGGTACTTTAGAATAATTCCTAGTAGTAGGCCTATTGTAGTGTTGGGTATTGGGCATGATAGAGTGAATTTGTAGATAAGCTCTGTAAAATTCCTAACTATTATTTGTGTTACTGTCTGAATAGTACTTAGTTATTTTCGACTTTGTTGGTTCATAAATAAGTTAGGTATTACAAAATACTTAGGTAATCAGAGTTACGCTTCTTGCCTGTGTCATTACCCTTTCCTTTAGATAGTTATTAACCATTAACCCTTGAATGATTGTGCATAAGTGAATGAGTGAGAAACTGTAGCGTACATAAGTTGCCTAATATTGATTTTGTTGAGTTCCTCATAAACCAAGGCAAAATGGCAGAATTTTCTCCTGAGGAGGAGGTACAGCTGGTAAGTGTTTTTAAGACCTTAGGTGTTAAGCCGAAGTCAGATTCACCTGAGGACTTGAAGGCATGGATGCAACAGTACTTAGATAGTCAAAGGCAGTCAGGTGCATCTAATCAGTCACCTCCGGCTAGTCAGCCGTCAGGTACGGTGAGTCCGCATTCTAATATTGTGACCCAGAATCCCAGGGTGTCATCCTTCTCCGGTATCACCAAGGGTGATCAGGTATCATATGATGTGTGGAAGTATGAGGTGAATACGTTGTTGGAAGAGGGTGTGCATTCAAGAGAGGCCGTTACAATCGCTGCAAGGAAGTCTTTGAAAGGAGAACCAGCAAATATCGCCATGAGACTTGGAGTTAAAGCTACACTGGAGGACTTATTTCGGAAGTTGGATGGGATATATGGTGTAGTTGAGCCAACGCAGACACTTCTCACCCAGTTTTACGGCTCGGAACAGAAGGAGGATGAGGATGTAGCTTCGTGGGCATGCCGGGTCGAGCATCTGTTTGCGCGGGCTAGTGAACATACTCCGAATGGCTTGCCAGGCGACAACCTTCGTAGCAAGTTTTGGGCTGGACTTCGACCTTCACTAAATGAAGCTTCCCGCCACAAGTTTGACCAGCTGCAAGATTTTGACAGTTTGGTTGTGGAGGTTCGCAGAATTGAGCTACAGCATCGTCAACGAGAGGCGGCACATGCCCCAACTACCAAGGTCAAGACTCAGTCCAAGGCTGCAGCAGCGGAGGTTTCCAGTAAAAATGATGAAATTACAGAGTTGAAAGGCATGATAAATAGCTTGTCAACCGCAGTGAAGTCTGTGACTGACCAATTTCAAGCTTGGAAACAGGACAAAACGGACAACGTACAGCCTCGCAAACAGGAAGCTCAACAAGGTCAAGGTCGACGGAATAATCGCTTCCGTAATAGGAATCAACAACAGGGCTACAATGTGAACCAGAACAATCAGGCATCACAAAACTCGGGGAACAGGGAGGTGGTATGCTGGAGATGTGGCCAGACTGGTCATGTACAGATCGGCTGTCGCACCCGGGTGGCTTTAAACGATCAGGGACCTGCTTCGCCGGGGCAACAGTAGGTCACGGACGCGTAAGCCCCACATCAAGGATTGTCGGTACAGCAAGTGAATCTGAAGTGATGTTGAATGGTACTAAATGTATGGCACTACTGGACACAGGGTCCACTGTTTCTACAATTAGTGAGTCGCTGCATCAACAACACTTTGCTGACCTGGAGGTACAACCTTTGGATGTTTTGCTCAAGATCGAGGGAGCTGGTGGTCAGTACTTGCCATACAGAGGGTACATTGAACTGGATGTTTGTATTCCTGATATGGCAGATACAGTCACCTGTCTTTTCCTTGTAGTGCCAGATACCAACTACGGACAGCGAGTGCCAGTTATCCTAGGGACAAATGTCCTTTGTCTCGTCATGGAGCAAATGAAGCACGTCCATGGTGTCCGGTACCTACAGAAAGCAAATCTGGTCACATCTTGGGCCTTGGCTTTTCGCGCCATCAACATGCACAGTAAGGAGATAAAGCGGGTGGATGGTAAGTTAGCAACAGTTAAGCTTGCATCAGTAAACAACGTGTCCATAGGCAGTAATAGCACTGTCACTGTCAAAGGGTATCTGGACAAACGGGCACATATTCAGCCTTGTCTTGCAATGACTGAGGAGTTACATTCATCTGCTCTACCTGCTGATGTAGAGATTGCTCCTTTGGTTGTTAAGTACGACAGTGATGCAGGATACATACCAGTTTGTATCTCGAATACTACATCATCATCAATCAGTTTGAGCCCGCGTAGTATCCTCTGTCAGTTACAGATGTGCCAGGAAGCCCAGGATGTGGCGGACACACACCCTGGTTCTCAGGACACAGCTGCTAAAGGTAAACCCCAAGAAACGTTCTTGAATAAGATCGACTTCAGTTCTTCCAGTTTAGACGAAGCACAGTTAGCTGACGTCAAATCGTTCATCAAGGACTGGACTGAAATCTTCTCGCATAGCGATACAGATATTGGTTTTACCAGTATGGTTCGTCATCGCATAAATCTGGATAATGAGATACCATTCAAGCAACGACATCGTACCATCCCACCAAGTATGTATGAGGAAGTTCGGAAACATATTCAGGAGCTTATGGATGGGAACATCATTCGGAAGTCACATAGTCCTTGGGCGTCAAACGTTGTGTTAGTTAGGAAAAAGGACAACAGCTTGCGCCTGTGCGTAGACTATCGGCAGCTGAATAGACGGACAATCAAGGACTCCTATGCACTGCCACGAATCGATGAAGTACTAACGTCGTTAGCTGGATCCAAGTATTTTTCTGTCCTGGACATGAAAAGTGGATACCATCAGGTCGAGGTGGCTGAAGAGCATAAACCAAGGACTGCCTTTACAGTTGGATCGCTAGGGTTTTACGAGTACAACAGATTACCTTTTGGTCTCACTAACTCACCAGCTACCTATCAGCGCTTGATGGAGGAGTGTTTTGGATCACTTAACCATCAAATCTGCCATATATATTTGGATGATCTCATAATTTTCTCGACGACCTATGAGGAGCACCTAGAACGCTTGGAGAAGATATTCAAGAAGCTCAAGGAAGCTGGTCTAAAGCTATCTCCAAAAAAGTGTAAGTTTTTTCAGAGCGAAGTCAAATATGTTGGTCATGTAGTTTCTGCTTCAGGTATCAGTGCCGATCCGGAGAAAATCAGTCGAATCGCCAACTGGCCGGAGCTCAAGGATCCAGATGATGTTCGTACTTTTCTTGGATTTACGGGTTACTACCGAAAGTTCGTGAAAGACTATGCGAAGATTGCGAAGCCTCTCAGTGACCTGCTAGTTGGACTTCAACCGAGGAAGAAAAAAACCCGTCCCAAGGATGAATCCACTTGGCACTGGGGAGAGCGCGAGCATGCGGCATTCAGGACTTTGAAGGCCAGTCTTACAAGCCCGCCTGTCCTTGGATTCCCGGATTATAGTAGATCGTTTGTCCTGTATACAGATGCTAGCGGAAGCGGACTAGGTGCTGTTCTCTGCCAAGAAAGTGATGGACGTGAACAGGTCATTGCATACGGGAGTCGAGGGCTAACAAAAGCAGAACGAAACTATGCCGCACACAAACTCGAGTTCCTTGCCTTGAAGTGGGCTGTCACCAAGAAATACCATGACTATTTGTATGGAAACCGGTTCGTCGTGTACACGGACAACAACCCGCTGACCTACATACTTACCACAGCCAAACTCGATGCTACAGGTCATCGATGGATTGCTGCACTCGCCGCATATGATTTTAGCATCAGCTATAAACCAGGTAAGACAAACGTCATTGCAGATACCCTGTCCAGATTACCCATGAGTTCTGCCGGGGATCGATGTGAGATTTCATCTAGTGTCATCAAAGCCGTATGTCAACTTGTTAGCCCACCATACACAGGTATGTCCACCATCAGTTTTTCGACAACAGCCAACGACACGGATGATGTTGATCTAGTAGCAGACAATCGACTGTGGCGAACTCGACAACAATCTGATGCCGTGGTGGGTAAGTTCTTGAGAGCCGTTGTGAAGGGCGAGAAGCCTTCTAGTGAGGACATGTCGGCTGAAGAGAAGCTGTTCCTCAAGGAGTTCAAGAATTTTGTCGTACGTCGAGGAGTGTTGTACCGGTTTGTCAAGGGGGAGGATAGTGACAAGTATCAGTTGGTTTTGCCGGAATCGGCTAGACAGGAGGCTATGATCGGGGCACATGATAGTATCGGACATCTAGGCCGGGAGCGCGGAATCACCATTCTCCGGGACCGCTTTTACTGGCCGAAGATGGCGGCATCACTGGGCGAATGGATAGCAGGATGCGAAAGATGTATCAAACGGAAGTCGGATATTCATGTCCGGGCACCACTCGTGAGTATCTCAACCACTCAGCCCTTGGAATTGGTTGCAATGGATTACCTCACGCTTGAGATGTCGAAGGGTGGGTACCAAAATATATTGGTAATTACGGATCACTTCACGCGTTATGCAGTCGCAGTGCCCACGAAAAACCAGACTGCCAAAACCACAGCCGCAGCTTTCTTCAACGAGTTTATAGCTCATTATGGCTTCCCGAGTAGGATACACTCGGACCAAGGTGCAAATTTTGAGAGCCAACTCATAAAAGAGCTTTGTGAGATGAGTGGGATGGCCAAGTCCAGAACAACGAGCTATCACCCCATTGGCAACGGACAGACCGAGAGGTTCAACCGGACACTATTGGATATGCTAGGAACCCTGGAACCAGCCCGCAAAGTGGATTGGAAGTCGCATGTTAACCCGCTCGTGCACGCTTACAACTGCACAAAACACGAGACCACTGGATATTCACCATACCTACTGATGTTTGGGCGAGAGCCTAGATTGGCTCTGGATGTGAGTTTTGGGTTGGCATCAGAGATAGCTGGGAAAACCTACCTTGAATACGTTGAGGAACTTAGGAACCGGCTTGACTCAGCTTACAAAACGGCAGGAACCAAGATCCAGAAGGCCCAAGCACATCAGAAAAAGCATTATGACATCAAGGGACGTGGTGGAACAGTTGAAGTCGGAGATCGAGTCCTCGTACGAGTGGTTGCCTATGACGGTAAACATAAGATTGCAGATAAGTGGGAGGAGTCTCCATATATTGTTCTATCGCGCCCTAACGCAGATATCCCAGTGTTCGTGGTGGAGCCAGAGGATGGTACAGGTCGCAAAAGGACTCTACACCGGAACCTTTTACTACCCATCGGAGAACGTCTGTTGGTAAATAGTAAGCTGGAGTCACAAGAGACAAGGCCAAGGGTACATAGGCGAATCCCATCTAGACTAGCTATTTCATCAGAAGATTCCACTGACTCGGAACAACACACCTCGGAACATCACTCGAGCGATTCGGAGAGCGAAGATGTGTTCACCATCACAAGGCTAGAACCACAAGTCCAGCACCAGGGGGCACCTCAGCTTCAGGAACCCATGCGACAGGAGTCCGAGCCAGAAGAGGGACAGGAATTGGAAGGTGAAGCTGAGATGCCAGAGACACCACCAGCACCTGTGCCACTGCCTAGACGTTCTCTCCGAAACCGTCGCCCACCAGTGTGGATTCGTAGCCAGGAGTTCAGTATGCCTCACATTGGTACATCTCATCAACCAGAATGGATGCAGAAAGCCCATTTCATTAACTCCATGGTGGCATCCGGATTCCTCAACCAAGATGATGATGAAGTCAAGGCAACTCTCATGAAGATCATCAGTGGAAGTGACTGAGCTTTTTGTAAATAGTATGAGTGTGTGTGTAGTATGAATGTTGTGAAATGTCGGGACGCCATTTCTTCCGCAGGGGAAGTATGTAACGGTGAGCTATTTTAATTATTATGCCGTCGGTGTTTAGTCCAGGCCTAAAAGCGCGGTAAGTCTCGATTCCACTTTGTTGTTATTCGAGTTTGACTTGGCAACAGCAGGAAAAGTAAATAGCTGTTTCTGCACTTTCTTTGTGCCGGATTTCTACAAGTTTTTGGTGAGTGTTGCTTTGCTACTGACATTTAACAATGGTATCTATGTGTTTGTGTTCCTTTATTCCTTTATTTTGGCCCGTATTTGAAATATCGTGACCTGGCAATTGGTGTCACTTTGCTTACGCTCCGTAGCGTTAGCCTTTCCATAGTATTGATTTTCTATCTCTAAATGGTTACACTGCCACAGCTAGGTTACGTAAAGTAATTGTCGTATAGCACGTTATTTTATTACATTAGATTAAGTGTTCATTGGTATTATGTATCACAGTGTCGGTATGACTATAGTTGCTCAATGCATTTTGTATGTGATTACTCATCAGGAACCCGTTTGAGGTGGAAAACCACAACTCTTGTACAGAGTACCTCCGGAGTATCCCTGGGGTGAGATTTACTCGATAAGTTGTATTTCATGTATTTGGTTGATTCATATCCTGTATAATACCATGTGTGTCTGCCTGAAAGGAATAGGTAGTTGTTTACATTATATATACATATATATATCATATTCATGTATTATTAACATTGTTACAGGGTAAAAGTCCGTTCGTCAATAAAGAACGAAAACCTAACGCCTTGTTCGCGTGTTGAACACAAGGGGTGTCACAATTATATCAAATGATATCAAATTATTGGTCGAGTCCATGGCGACATGAGGGTTGTGGCACTATGTCGACCGGTTGTCCGCTGGCATCTACTCTATGTGTATCTGGTTTGGGGCGTCCGGTCCTGGGGTCATCGGCTCTGTAAGGCGAGACATACACCATCTTGGCCACAGGGAACGCACAATTTTCAAACAAGACTGTATGTTGGCAGGATATTTTATAAAGAAATTGTTGACAATACGGGTACACCACCAAAATATATTGTTGTAAAATTGTTCCCCAATATAAGTACCTCGTCTAAGTAAATCCTACATGTATATAGGTGGCCCACAAAAGACAGAACTCTACAGTGAGGCCTCCACACTAGGGTCCACACCCAGCACCCGTGTGAAAATTCCGTTTGACCCATGCAGGATTCGCACACAGTAGGGGGACTTTAATATTCGCTCCACGGCGGTGAGCGATTTTATATCGCTCCAATCCAAAGTGCCATTAAACTTCATTCCTTCTATCTACTACGATTACACGTACTTGCACAATGATTCAGTGATTAAAATGAGCATGACATTAGCATGTGAATAAAATAGTGAAAGAAATGATAAATGAAATACTGCATTTAATTACTTGAGAAAATCAATTACCGTTGCCGGTAAATGTCCCTCCAACTGTGATATGTTTTCCACGTTGAAGAAAAGTTTATGACGAATGTGATGCGGACAGATTCTGCAGCGTCATCACTCGAGATTCCATCCAACAGGATTTCCCTCCTTTCAGATGTGTGAAAAGGCAGAGTTTCTCCAGTTTCGGCTAATTCCAAAGCTTCCATGAACTCAAATTCCGCTTCACAAGTGATCTTACATCGAATTGCCCACTGCTTCTTATAAAATTTTGCATACCCCGTTTCGGCCACATGACGTGGTCAGGATGTGCTTCCTTGAAGAGAATACTGCTTATTTTCAACCTCAAAAAAGAAGGCGTACTCCTGACCAGCTCGTTTCCTGCTTGGCATATATTGTCGTGGTGTAAGTTTCTGGGGCCAATAACAACCTTGTGCTTTTGCCCAGGACACTTGTATGGTGACAAGGCATGGTGTTTATTCACTATCTCTCCAGATACCACTCGCGGACGCCAACAACAACCTAATCTCATAAGACGTACATTTGTATATTAGTACATTTTTATTAGTACATTTTGGGATGTCCAGCCCCTCGCGACTGACCGGTGGCCAATCAGGAGAGACTGTGCACCGACTACTTTGATATTTTTTTAGGAGAGGCTCTAAATAGGAGAGGCTCTAAAGTAGTACAAGATCGGTACACAATATATATAGTATACTTTCATGATAGGATCAATGATAGTAAAAGATCCCCTCTCTGGACAAATGTGTCCTCACATTTAAAATGGGAAAAAAGGCATAAAATGGGGGCAAATGTAGAAACAATGTATATAAACCAAATGTGGAGTATTGTGATATTTAAATAAATGTCATCCATAATGTTGTGCATGGAAATACAATAATAATAATAATGATAAACCCGAACGACAGAAGAGAAAATGGATACATGCATGGTGAACAACATTAAGTGATGGTATGCATGATAGTTGTAAATGCGTGCTAATATTAATAAAAGTATACAGGTGAAACATGGTGAACACCGTATAAACATGAAGTGATGATATGCATTATACTGCAAAAGCATAATAATACATACGCGAAACATTGCGTGGAATATAAATATATGAAATTATATCAAATGATATCAAATTATTGGTCGAGTCCATGGTGACATGAGGGTTGTGGCGCTATGTCGACCGGTTGTCCGCTGGCATCTACTCTATGTGTATCTGGTTTGGGGCGTCCGGTCCTGGGGTCATCGGCTCTGTAAGGCGAGACATACACCATCTTTGCCACAGCGAACGCACAATTTTCAAACAAGACTGTATATTGGCAGGATATTTTATAAATGTTGACAATACGGGTACACCACCAAAATATATTGTTGTAAAATTGTTCCCCAATATAAGTACCTCGTCTAAGTAAATCATACATGTATATAGGTGGCCCACAAAAGACAGAGCTCTACAGTGAGGCCTCCTCCACACTAGGGTCCACACACAGCACCCGTGTGAAAATTCCGTTTGACCCATGCAGGATTCGCACATAGTAGGGGTACTTTAATATTCGATCCATGGCGGTGAGCGATATAAAATCGCTCCAATCCAAAGTGCCATTAAACTTCATTCCTTCTTCTATCTACTACGAATACACGTACTTGCACAATGATTCAGAGATTAGAATGAGCATGACATTAGCATGTGAATAAAATAGTGAAAGAAATGGTAAATGAAATACTGCATTTAATTACTTGAGAAAATCAATTACCGTTGCCGGTAAATGTCCCTCCAACTGTGATATGTTTTCCACCTTGAAGAAAACTTTATGACGAATGTGATGCGGACAGATTCTGCAGCGTCATCACTCGAGATTCCTTTTTACTTTCATCGTCTATGTTGGATGCTGTTCGCGAGAAGAAGTTCTCTCGAAAATATTTCTTCATGTCCTCTGCTTCGTCGAGTTTGAGGAACTCCCCTTGAATCCAGAAATCCCCATTGTGGAATTAGATTTTAGCCTCACACCCTTTTGGCTGCAGCGACATCTCCGCGACAGTTGCTTCGACTGATTCTGCATATGCCATGAAATCAAGTATATCCAACAAGTGCTGCAGAGACCGTTTCATATCAGTGTTGGACAAGCTGACTTCCACGTCGTGACTTTGCACTCTCGGACGAGAGTCGACACTAATGAAATGTGTGATTTTAATTTGGCTTGCGATCAAATTGCAACTGTATCGGAACATGTCGAAATCGGACGATTGTACGAATAAATATTCCAAAATACAGAAAGAGTTCCAAATACTTCGAGTGCTTGCAGGGATATGTTACACACTTATCCTCTGCACATAACTCCAGCGTACACCCGACACACGTGTGATCTGCGGGTAACGGAAATGCTATAATAACTAATAAAATAACAAAATAGTTATATCTCCCTCATCCGCTTCGTCACAACATAGTGTTAGGGAAGAATCTACAATCTATCAAATCTAAGGTCATTGTGTTTATGTATTTTATGATGATAATATTGTTCTGACCAAAACCTAACTCAAAAGTGTATTTACTCAACTTGGCGGCCATTGGGTCCGAATTTCATTCTCAGCCCTTCTATCCTCTGTCTGCACACGCTCATTTTGTATGGCATGTTATATTTGTCCTACATCTAGATACATAATCATTTTCATAAAAGGGGCGTTGTTTCTGGCAACAGGTTGGCTTACTGGTGTTTTGTTTGGCTGCTGGGTCCAACACGGCTTCAGAGTTGTAAAACATGAACCTGGAATAAAACGCTTCCTCCGCGGGGATGCCTAGATATTCCTTTTTCTGCAGGTTGATCTTTGGACACTGCTTATTTTCATTCTCCGAAAAGCAAGCGTACTCCTGACCAGCTCGTTTCCTGCTTGGCATGTATCCTACAATCCAAAAGGGAAGAATCTACAATCTATCAAATCTAAGGTCAATGTGTTTATGTACTTTATGATGATAATATTGTTCTGTTCTGGCCAAAACCTAACTCAGAACTGTATTTACTCAACTGGCGGCCACTGGGTCTGAATTTCATTCTCCAACACGGCTTCAGAGTTGTAAACCATGAACCTGGAATAAAATCCGTCCTCCGGGGGGATGCCTAGATCTTCCTTTTCCTGCAGGTTGGTTTTTGGACTGCTGTGAATGCCGTCGGGCAAATGTAATTTTCTCATGTTTGAGCAAGTCCGCATGTGGCTTCTATTGTTGTACAATGTCATGAACAGACTCCAGCACATATGACATTGACATGTTTTGGCATAGGCGAAGAAGTCCTTTATATATCTCAGATGCTGGTTGTTGATGTTGACGTACATGTGTTCCTTGTACGTTATTATCGGTCGATTCCTTGGAATCGCCATCTTATGTTCCTGCTTCTCGCAAACAGTGATTTTTGAGCTCGAAGCACTGTTCGAAGTGGTGGACGATGGTTAGTTGGACGATGGTTAGGTGGACGTTGAATTCCTTCGCAACCGCTGGTTGTGCCTGCTCTGCTTGGCCATATACTTCATTTATTTGCTGTAGAATTTACAGACATACTGTTCAATGCATTGCACCTTGTGCTGCTGGGCTAATCACTTAATAGCACATAGATTGTCTTTGTACATCTCTTTGTTGTCCGAAATGTTTCTCACCAAGGATATGGTTGCTCTGGGTTTGGTCTTGTATCTCGGTAAAATGCTTTACCTGAGAAGGGAGTTCTGTATATGTTGAACAAGATGTTTGTGTACATGAAGAGCTTCCATGCAGTGTCGGGTCGGGTTTTCATGCCGTAAGCATCGAAACCGTGGAGTCCGAATTGTTTGCGCAAACTTTCAATGTCAGCAACTGAAAATATGGCAAAGTTCTGGTCCAGAAAGTTCACGTTATTCTGTGTGGCGAGGTATCTGTAAGCTCGGTGAACCTTTAGTGGAATTTACCCATGGGAGAAATTAATTTTGAAAACATTCTTCTGAGAATTAGAAATTCTGAACGTAATTCAAAATATCAACTTTGCGAAGGTCGTTCAAGGGGAAATTGTACTGTCTTTGCAGAACACTATTCGTTTCACTAAGTGTTTTTGGTAATGAGGTCTTCCAGTGCCGTCGGTGTTGTTCCACGGAGCATGACCCGCTTCCCATTGGAATTCCTGGAGCTCGTTTGAAGAAGCATCCGGTGACTGTTAAATCACTCACTGCCTACATTTCAGCGCTCGTTTTTCGCTACTTATGGCAGAAAAATAGGTGTTTTTAATTGCATGCATCTTTGCAAGATTTCAAAATAATGCAAATCATGGAATGATGTTCTCAAACCAATGTTGACGTTATATTGATCGCTGGGTACTGCATTTTTGACACCACGATCGTCCTGCTCGGGGTCTACCCTATATTCCGACACACACTGTTTCGACATCCCATTGTTCCGACAAGTGTTTCAATACAGTTAGACGACAGTGGAGTGTCGGAACATTGGGGTGCCGGAACAATGTCATTATCCCTCTTGCTTCAGTCTTTTGATTTTTACCTTTCAATACATAATCCTGATACTCGAACCTAGGGTCTTAACATTCTTCGATGTAGGCACTGAAATGGAAGTAAAATGAGATTTTATTTGTAAAACTTGCGGTTTTACCATTCTTGATAATATTTTGATATCCTTGTTTGCACTGAAATGGCCTTCTTGAGCCCAAAGTGCCGTTAAACTTTATTCCTTCTTCTTCTACGAGTCTCGGTCAATACGTCCCACACCAAAGTACCCGGATTCTCCACCACTTATTGTACTGGTTGTGGATTGTATAAAATACAACGTCGTGTTCCAAAATCAATTCGTTTATTTGCGTTACATATTGCATAGTTATGCCGTGATTCCATTGCAGTTTAGAACCTGAGTCTGATGGGAACAAAGGGATCTAAGTCACCCAATCCCACTGTCATTTGTATGACGATGATGAAAAGTTTTAATACTATAACATACAGTCTAACCATTCTTGATACTACTTGTATATCCTCGTTTGGCCCTGAAATGGCCTTCTTGAGCCCAAAGTGCCGTTGAACTTTATTCTTTCTTCTTCATAGGACGACTCCATCCTCCCAAGGCTGGCTCAACATTCTTCATTGTAATTTTATTTTCTAGTTTGGCACTGAAATGGGATTGTTGAGCCCCAATTCATTCATTCATCCCATAGTTGGAGTCTGTCAACACGGTTCTTCACGTTGTTTTTATTTAAATTCTTGCATAGCCTCGCCTTCCTGCTATACCACTGGCATGCTAGAGCAATAAACGCCCTACAACAAGAAAGCCAGAAAGTGCAAAGAAGGCTGTTGACCGTGTGAAGACATGAACACCCCAAACACCCAAACATCCAATATAGCATCACATACAAACATACAAATCGCGTATCTGTCATCCAACCAGATTCATGTACACAGCTGGTTGTGGCACAAGTTTATCATCGTACCACTTCTACTTGCGAATGTGCCCGCATTGCAATGACTCGTCTTGGGATGCAAAGACGTTGAATCCGATGTGAATTCTTGATTTTACTTCTTTTTCCTGACAAATTTCCTTAAAGTTGTCATTATATAAGACATGTTGTCTAAAATGCGACATGTTGTCTAGAATGCTGAAGTGGTGGTACAGGGTCAAGTCCAGGTTACTATTTGGGACCCAGTCCGTATCTTCATTTGGCTGCTTGTATTCGGAGATTCTAATGTTCTTGTATTCACTCACGAGCAGAAAGCACATGTTTTCTTATTCGTTTTTTTTCTAGGAAATTCGGAGCTAGAAATTGTGTACAGTTCAAAGTTCAGTTCCGCTCTGATATCTTCATCGGACTACGTGAAGTGAAAGGATTTGATGCCCTCGTTCAATGTCCTGGGAATATATTGTGACCGAGTCGTATGTATGTCGTCACCCGACTTGGAATAAAACAAGACTTGTGTCGTTGTCTCGTTGTGCTTTATTTTCATACACTGGTTATTCGTGCGTGGTGGAACCAATGTCAATTCAAGCCTTTTACGTGCGGTAGTAGTGCACCGGTCGGAACAAGCTATAGATCGAGTGTTGGAATATTCGACCGAGGTTCAACGACTGGTTACCGTCTCAGTTGCCGACAACGATTCGGGCTCCTGCAAGACCATTCATAGAAGAAAAATGCTGACCAGATAAAAGAGGTAGAAATCACTAACTTCTGGTTGGTCCCATGCCTCGATCGCAGGCCCCGCCCCCAGAATTTCACTCGATGGTGCAACACCCGCACCTGTGACCCGCGACCTTGCCGGCGATCGAGCCATCCAACCGTTTTAATAATTGGACTTTTATTGCCTTTACACGTAATTTGATTTCCGTGCGGTCTTGGAGGAGAATTTGCGCAGTTAACAATTTAGCAAATTTGGAAACTCGGCATATTCCTTGACATTGATTCCCCAAAATATACATACAAAAATCATATCAATACACAGATCGTTAGTATAAAAATAAGGTAAACTGAAAGATTGAAACATATAATAACAGGTTATGCAAAAACATAACCCTGTTACACTATTATAGTCAATGTTTATATTTCTAGCGCAATTAGTGGTAACATCTTTCTTGCTGAAATCATAGACATCTCTGTTCTATGTCTATGGCTGAAATGACGAAGATACTCCCGGCATAATGGTCTTTGCATTTTTTTTGCATGTCTCGTTGAATTGTATTTACTGCATAAGTTTTTTCCTGTATTTTCTGCATTCTCTCTGTTTTTCGATACGAATCTGACCAAGAAAAATTGTGACGATTCCACAATTATATGGTTTTCAATATCGTTAAAAATTACTGAATTTTACATGTATATATATACTCAATTTCAACTCAAAATCTCCTATGATTTTTGGCGATAACTTCGTTTAGGATGGTCGGATCAGTTTGAAATTTTATATGTTTCCATTTGGCACAAAACCATATTTTTTCACCAAATTTCAGACTTGTATCACGAAAACTGAAAAAGTTGGCAATCTACCCCAATGTTAAATGTTGGACACAAATCAGATCACAAGAATTCGAGGAAATTTTGGGATTTCATGATCTTCATTCCGCTAAGAAATGTAATATGAGGAAAG
This sequence comes from Terebella lapidaria, assembly GCA_949152475.1. NCBI lineage: Eukaryota > Metazoa > Annelida > Polychaeta > Terebellida > Terebellidae > Terebella > Terebella lapidaria. The sequence continues at coordinate 11,886,605 of OX424567.1, forward strand.
TTTTTGAGTTAGAAGAATCATACGGGTGTATTCTAATAAAATATCATTCTTACAAAGTACTGTGCAATGTAAATAACGAATAACATGCCGTATTCTGTTCAGACTCGCAAATTTCATGTATGATGTGAAATTTAACATTGGAGTAGATTGCCAACTTTTTCAATTTTCAAGATAGAAGTCTGAAATTTGGTGAAAAAATACGGTTTTATACCAAATGGAAACATATAAAATTTCAAATTTATCCGACCATCCTAAACGAAGTTATCGCCAAAAATCATGTGAGGTTTTGTGTTGAACTCGACTTTAGTACAGAACTTACATTATGCTGAACGTTTTCGCCTTGTCCACTCACTGTCATGGCTTTGGGTACGTGATACGAATCCTTCAACATTCCTTTCTCAACATCACTATCATTATACACTCAATCACCAAACTATTGTATACACTCAGTACATGTATTATTGTTTTTATTTGTTGTTTTACCAGGAACACCTGATTTCCCCCTCTATGGCCATATGAAGTTCCATGAATTTTCTCGATAAAATCATTGTGCCTGACACGGGATTTTGAGATTATTTAATGGATTTGGTTATGTTTTCTCGGATACTTTATACGTGGGTATCGTTTCCATGTTGATTGAACATGAACCCAGCTCTGTATCCAAACAAAATTATAAATATATTATATACTCTATACCAGAGTAGTATAGTAGGCAACAACAATATTCTTAAAATAACTAAGTTAATGTTGATGAAATTGTAATTTTGTGTGTGTCCGTGTCTATATCCGTGTCATGTGTGTATAGTGTGTTCTGTAATGTTTGCGTCTGGTCCTGGTTAATAGCACTCCGGACACGTCAGTGCGCCCTGGACTCAGAACAGCGATCCTACTTGCAAGTTCTGGTATAAAGTCATAAATGACTTTATTAACGGTACACAACTCGATCCAATCTTCAGGTTGTAAGTGGACCGCGCATCCCGGAAGTAGCGGCGGCTCCGGCGGCTCAGACATGTCGCCCGGATACCACTGTCGTATGTCCACTCCAAGGCAGCTGCTCTGGATCTTTACGTAGTTGTTTGCCTCTAGATGTACCTTGTATTCGAAATTCTTTTCTCCCGAACGCTGCATAGCGGTTGGTATCTTTTACTGCTGGTCCGGCAGAACTTTATACCTCATTAGAAGCATTGAAATCTGCGGCTTCAAAGGCAGGAACGAACCTTTCAGGGATGAGGTGAACATCCGTATTTCCACCCGCCTCTCACCGTGCCATACCGTCGCATGAATCCGTTTTTCGTTGCCTAAATAGACAATTAACGGAGCCGTGATCGAACTTTGATCGTCGACATCTTCTCCAGTTAGATTGATCACCAAATCTTCCACAGTCTTGACTGCTTGATAAGAAGCAGTGGGCAATTCAATGTAATATCACTCGTGAAGCGGAGTTGAGTTCATGGAAGCTTTGGAATTAGCCGAAACTGGATAAACTCCGCCTTTTCTCACATTTACTACTGATCAGATCATACGTAAATTGCTGTAGGGGGGTCATTTATCAATCGTCAGCACATGGTGGCAATATTTTTTGATTTGGAGAAGGCATATGATACGAAGTGGAGGCACGGTATCCTGAAGGACCCCCATGAGGCAGGATTCATGGTCATGGTCGTATGCTTTCCTGCATTCCACAGTTTTAATCCAATCGTAAATTTACTGTCAGGATGGGCACTTCATTCTCCGATGTTTGATCAGGAGGAGGGTGTTCCTCTAGGCAGCATTTTGTCTGTAACCCTGTTCAGTATCAAAATCAACTTGCTCCATGGGATGGAGGCCCCTGTGCGTGTGCCCTGTCGAGAGTGGCTGACCGTTGAACATGTCCTTGTACATTGTCAAGATTTGGCTGACACTCATCGCATGTTCTACGAGTGTCAGTCCATATTTGAAGTTTTCAATGATTTTAATATTTATAAAATCCTCAATTTCCTTCGGGAAATTGGGATATTTTTCAAATGCAAAAAGTTGTAGTATTTTGTTGGGTACCCAGTCATGTGGACATTCCTGGGAATGAGCGTGCCGACAAGGCTGCCAGGGCAGCTCTTGATCTGGACGTCACATTTTCCAGGATGCCACATTCTGACTTCAAGCTGCTCATCCACACGTACTTGTACGCAGAATGGCAGTCATTCTGGGATGAGCAGGTTGATAACAAACTATTCAAAGTCAAACCAACGATTGGTTGTTGTACCCCAATAAATGAAATGTCTAGGCGTGATCAACTGGTCATGTCACGGGCTTCTTTAGCACTGAAATGGCCTCCTTGAGCCCAAAGTTCCGTTAAACTTTATTCCTTCTTCTTCTTCGACGTTGGCTGCAGTTCGAGAGAAAAAGCTGTCTCGAAAATATTCGATCAAGTTCTCTGCTTCTTCGACTCTAATATACTTCCCTTCAATACAGAAAGTTCCACAGCTGAATTCGGTTTTCACGTAGCAGTCTTTCTGCCGCAGTGACATCTCCTCCACGCTTTCATGGGCCATGAATTCCAGTACGTCCAGGAAATGTTGTAGAGACAGTTCTGGGTAAATTCTAGAGGAACACAACCTATATATCACATTTTCCTGAATAAAAACTAAAAAATTCTAACAACAGTGACTAATGACCGTTAAACCTTATTCCTTCTTCTTCTTCTTCGACGATCGCTGCTGTTCGAGAGAAAAAGCTGTCTCGAAAATATTCGATCAAGTTCTCTGCTTCTTTGACTCTCAAATAATTCCCTTCAATATAGAGTCCCACAGCTGAATTCGGTTTTCACGTAGCAGTCTTTTTGCCGCAGTGACATCTCCTCCACGCTTTCTTCCACTGATTCTACATGGGCCATGAATTCAAGTATGTCCAGGAAATGTTGTAGAGACAGTTCTTGGTAACTTCTAGAGGAACACAATCTGGATATCACAGTTTGCTAAATGAAAACTAAAAAATTCTAACTACAGTGACTAATGACCATTAAACGTTATTCCTTCTTCTTCTTCGACGTTGGCTGCTGTTCGAGAGAAAAAGCTGTCTCGAAAATATTCGATCAAGTTCTCTGCTTCTTCGACTCTAATATACTTCCCTTCAATACAGAAAGTCCCACAGCTGAATTCGGTTTTCACGTAGCAGTCTTTCTGCCGCAGTGACATCTCCTCCACGCTTTCATGGGCCATGAATTCCAGTACGTCCAGGAAATGTTGTAGAGACAGTTCTGGGTAAATTCTAGAGGAACACAACCTGGATATCACAGTTTGCTAAATGAAAACTAAAAAATTCTAACAACAGTGACTAATGACCGTTAAACCTTATTCCTTCTTCTTCTTCGACGTTCGCTGCTGTTCGAGAGAAAAAACTTTCTCGAAAATATTCGATCAAGTTCTCTGCTTCTTTGACTCTCAAATAATTCCCTTCAATATAGAGTCCCACAGCTGAATTCGGTTTTCACGTAGCAGTCTTTTTGCCGCAGTGACATCTCCTCCACGCTTTCTTCCACTGATTCTACATGGGCCATGAATTCAAGTATGTCCAGGAAATGTTGTAGAGACAGTTCTGGGTAACTTCTAGAGGAACACAACCTGGATATCAAGGTTTGCTAAATGAAAACTAAAAAATTCTAACAACAGTGACTAATGACCATTAAACGTTATTCCTTCTTCTTCTTCGACGTTGGCTGCTGTTCGAGAGAAAAAGCTGTCTCGAAAATATTCGATCAAGTTCTTGCTTGTTCGACTTTCAAATACTTCCCTCAATATAGAAAGTCCCACAGCCTAATTCGGTTTTCACGTAGCAGTCTTTCCGCCGCAGTGACATCTCATCCATGCTTTCTTCCACTGATTTTACCCTTGTAAGCTTTTACTGTTCACTACAAATTTTTATTTGTAGAACTTGCGGTTTTATCATTCTTGATACTACTTTTATATCTTTGTTTGGCACTGAAATGGCCTTTTTGAGCCCAAAGTGCCGTTAAACTTTATTTCTTCTTCTTCTTGGTAAATTCTAGAGGAACACAACCTGGATATCACAGTTTGCTAAATGAAAACTAAAAAGTTCTAACAACAGTAACTAATGACTTAAGCTACCAACAAATCCAATTGAACATTTCCAGTCATCAAATCCTGAAAGTGGTTGGAGGCATTTGGAGGATGTTCGGCCTGATGAGTTGGTTGATTTTGCCCTGGAAGCTGATCCTTCATGCAGTGAAAGCAACTTTGTCCCAACATGGGAGTGGAGAGGCCTGTTTCAAAGTGACACCACGCTGGCTGTGGGTCTGACAATATACTCATCGAGAAAATCTTAGTGAAACTGCTGCAACATTCTCAGTTTGGCATACTGTAAAATGAAATAACCCAGAGTGATTGGGAGATCTAACCGAATTGCAGCTTTAGCCGATTCTACTTCGTAACAATCATCGACTAGCTCTGTGAGAGACCGGAACCTTAGACTATTCACAGCCTGCTTGGCTTTGAGTTCACCTTGGGATACTTTATGTCACGGTGACGATGTTTCTCCATGACCAGGGAGCCGTATGATGAGTTCTCTATCAACTTCATGTTCCCGCGAAATTAGCCTTGGACTTGTCCCTGTCACCATCACGCCTAGCTTCACTTATTTCCTTTTGAAAAGACTCAAAACATTCTCTCTGAATAAATTCGACACAGCGGTAGATTTGTGTTACCTTTATCCCGTGATCCAGGTACCATTTAAGCAAAGGAGACGCAAGCATTATCTTCTTAGCGACCACCCACTAGGAGTTTCCTTGACTTTTCACTCAACCCAAAGTGCCGTTAAGCTTTATTCCTTCTTCTGCACTAAACCCGTGTGATGCGACAAGTTGTTGCATGTGTGATCCTATCACATCGAAGGGGACGTCATGGGTACAGAAGATAGGCGCCATCTCTCCAAAGTAGTCTCTCAGGCTCATCTCTTTCTGATGCTCAGCACTCCATTATTTCGGAACCTGTAACAATGATATAAAACAACATCTACCATACATGAAGGTTAATATGATAGTATTTAGATATCACATGTACAACTAATGGAAAGTAAGTATTCACCTCGATGTCACATTTCACCATGCCGTAGAACTCTCCTTCCCGGATGGCCTGCAGGATATTTTCCTTGGAGAATCTCCGATGGAGGCATGTACTTATCCTGAACTCCATTCTGAGCCACACTGATAAAGAAACGACAGTTGTAATCACAATCCCACATTTCTGTGACAGTGTAGCCCTTGCTTCGTAGAAACTGTGTACGTTCCTGTGTACGCTTCGGGAGATTAGGCTGTGTCTCCTTCCATTTGTCGCTTCCCTTTTTCATTATATCCTCACAGTCGTGTCCGTGCCAGTAACAAACATGGAATTGAAAGTGAACACAAGATAAATTTGACAAATTCCAATCAAACAAAAAATAAAAAACATAACAAAGATAAACATAGATATTACACTCGCCTCATAAATATGGTTGTTTTCCACATCGAGTCCATCCACCAGGTAAGGTCCCACTCTATGTTCTTTACCTACACTTTACTTATGCTGAATGTAATCATTGTTTCAAAAAGACATATAATCCATCCAATAAAACATCGTCATAAACTAAGGATTAGCAAAGTGACACTTAAACCCAACACCTTCCGCCAAATATCTCTCATAATTACCAACGGGCATGGCCTGCCCTTTCGCCCATAGGTACAATGCATTGGCATCGTACCCTAAAATCCACTGGACAGTCTCGCAGTTGTGTCTGTCTAGCTACATACTGAATGTGAAAAATAACAGACGGTCCACCTACAATATTTGTCTTGATAATCATGGACAAATCTTTGTTTTCTTTGGGAAGAGAGAGAAAGTAATTCCCTTCTCTCTTGCTGCCTGGAAAAGCTTCTCTCTTGCTGCCTGGAAAAGCATATGTCTCAACGGCTGACACAAAGGATTTCAGGAAATCGGCAAAGCTGGTCATACCCTTTGTCACCCACAGGCTCTGTAGTTCTTGATATTTCTGCTGTCCAGAAGGTGGACCTGACATCCCGCTCTTCTCCCAGTTGAACCCTTCCTCCGAAACGTTGTATCCCTTTAACTGTGAATATTAAAAAAACATAATTTGGCAGAGTGAAATGCTTCAGCTTTTAAGCATCGTCAAGCCACTCATGTGGGAAATATGATTTCTGCTCTCTGACTCCGTCCTTGTTTGGCACTGAAATGGCCTTCTTGAGCCCAAAGTGCCGTTAAGCTTTATTTCTTCTTCTTCTCTGACTCCGTATGCTTGAGGAAACTTTGAGTAGCTACACCCAGGCACTAAATATTGGGTGATATCGAGGAACTTCAATCCTTCACATCCATTGCAGAGGTAAGTGTTGTTCCTCTTGACGACAACATTGCTGGAACTGAGATTCAGACATTTAGCTAATTTAGATTTGATCGTATTTACTCGAATTGAATCCGAGAACAGGCAATTGACTGCAATAGTCTAGGAAGGACCCTTTCAATCTCGGCAATGTCTTGTACATTACTGTACTTTCTACTCCTTGTTGTTGATTTAACTGGTCCTCCTCCCCATCAACCATGCTAGCGTCATCACCATCATCTGAAAGAGAATTATATTGTACATCCCATTCACCATTGCTGTGTAATCGCTCTTGAAAGTTATGATAGCTGTTGGGTCTGGACATGACCTGTAAAAACTTTGGATGGAGGCTCGTTCACACGACTCTCCCCAGCAGCACAGTTTACGTTGTGGTCATCACCATCGTCTTCGTCACATGACATAGGCTTCCACACTTGGATCAACTCTTTTAATTGAACGAGAACATCATTTCCATCTCTCTCGAGCCAATTTTCTCAGCTACTTCAGACATAGCCTGCAGACTGCTCACCATTTTATTCAGTATCATCTCTAAATCCTCTTCGACAAAAGTCTGGGGTTCTGTGTGAGCTGGAATGTAGGCGCAAACACTTACAGTAACTGGTCCATGTCTACAGTAACTGGTCCATGTCTCCAGCACCACTTCAAAGTCGTAAACAGCAAAATGTGAAAAGAATCTCTTTGCGTTAGGTACGATGATTCCAAATTCTTCTAGTTTTTGAAATACATTAGGAACAGACTGATGTACTCCACCTGGATAAATCAATTTAGTGTTATTATTACATGGATTCAAATGTCTTTTGATGAGATCTAACAGTGGAAAGTGTGGATCACACATTCGACATTGAAATTTATGCGCATACATCCTGAAATCTTTGATATAGCTGGGATGTTTGAAAACATTCATACATCACATCCTGATGTCTCGTTGTTGGATGGTGTCTGGGTATAACATTCCCATCCTCTTGCCACTCGCACACGGTGATTTGCACCTCGGAACACCTTTTGAAATAGGGTAGATCTGAAGAAGAAATCCCTTCAAAATCCTCCATATTACCCGGCAACTCTTTTTCAAGAGTAAACATGTACTCCTTCCATTTTCGGTAGTCTTCCATTTTCGGTAGTATGTCTTAACGGCGGCTTCGACTCGTTTCTGCTGCCATGGCATCGGAACACGCAGAGGTTGTCTCTGTACACACCATTTGGAGATAATGCAACACCTACTCCGAATGAAATCGGCTAACTCCCCCTGTCCCAGGATATTTTCTGTTCTGTATACAAAGAAAACAACCTCAGTTTTCAGTCGCTCTCTCCATTTCGTGTCCTGCCTCTGTTTCGTGACGTGATTCTCAATGTCGAGAATCTCCAGTTGTCTCCTGAGCCGTTCCAGGTCCCTCCGTCTTGATATCATAAGAGGGGAATCAAAGACGAGTCATTGATGTAGGGAATATAATATCGATATGTTACTTGATCTTCCCTGTTACTACTTTTATATCCTTGTTTGGCACTGAAATGGCCTTCTTGAGCCCAAAGTGCTGTTAAGCTTTATTTCTTCTTCTGTAAAATGAATCCAAATGCGATATTTATCCTGAAAGCACTCGCTTCATTTTGGATTATTTCTTCCAAATACCTCCTCAGCTAGCTCATCCACTTTAATTGTTGGTGGGGAAGTTGTATTCACTCCTCACCCTTCCGTCTAGCAGATGGCTCCGTAGAATATGCGAAGGATTTATGTTGTACTCCTCCTCAAGAGCGCTGTTTTCGTCGTTCCAAGGTCGTTCTTCCTCGTTCCAGGGTTCCGGCTGTAGTTGAACCCCTCTCCCGTGTTGTGTCATGCGGTGACGATACAACTCACCACACGGTGTCAATTTAGTCCTGCAAACTGAACACAATACCCTCTCCCACACGACTTACTCCGACCACATTTTATGGTCTTCACCACCCGATTATTTTTCTTCAGATCGACATTTAGTAATATGCTGACGCAGTGCTGTCTGGCTGTAAGAGCCATGTGAGCATTTATCACATTCATATTTCTCACCTTTACACTCCTTCGTGTGTGGAATGGCATTGTCTTTATGACTGAACACCTTCCCGCATGTGGGGCATTCGTACCTGGTTTGCTCGTGGATTTTGGAATGTCTTTTCAGATTCCATCTGTTTGCGATTGTTTTCTTGCAAGTGGGACAAGCAAAACTAGATGATTTGAACATCCGTCTCCTGTTCCATCCTTGTTTGGCACTGAAATGGCCTTCTTGAGCCCAAAGTGCCGTTAAGCTTTATTTCTACTTCTTCCGTCTCCTGTTCCATGCTGCACATCACCCTGTTAAAATATGATATGATGATATGTGATCAGAACTCCTCTCTATTATTTCAACTTACAGGTTCGATACCACTGCATGACGGCGTTGGCGGAACTGGCAAGTCATGTTCGAGAACAAAGTCACAATGTTCATCTGGAAACGCATCCTCCATCTGCTTCCATCAACCTTGACTCGTTGACTGTAAAGAATTTTCCATTACATGTGTTTAGTTTAGTAGTTAGGAAATAGGAAATGTACACTTGATTAGCTGTTAGTCATTGTTCGTGTTGAGATTTAGCAAACTGTGATATTAATACTATGTCATTCTGGGATGAGCAGGTTGATAACAAATTACACAAGGTCAAACCAGCGCTCGGGCTCGTATAGGACATACATACCTTACTCAGGGTTACCTACTCCGTGGGGAGGAGGCCCCTGTGTGTGTGCCCCGTCGAGAGTGGCTGACCGTTGAACATGTCCTGGTACATTGTCAAGATTTGACTGACACTCGTCGTTTGTTTTATGAGTGTCAGTCAATAGACGTGGAATCAATACCCAGTATTAAGTATTCCGAGCAAACAAAACAGGGCCCGTTATCCAATCTCATAGTCCGGGGACAGAAAGTCATATCAGGCATACGAAGTGAGAGAAAACAAAAATGACAGGGAAACTCATGAACCCCCAAAAATGGCCATTAGGAGGTGAAATCAGGTGTTCCGGAAAAAGTGAGCATTTCCTGCCCGACTAGTGGCACCCGTCATGAATTCCCCAAAATTAACATCAAAATAGATCTAGTTGCATGGCAGACATGGATTTGCTGTATTTATCAACCAGATCATGATGACGTCCATATAATTTCTTAAACGCAGCTATAAGTCTTGGTAAAACATATCCTTGTCGCAGCAGTTTAGAAACTAGCTGGGCACTTCGATAGACAAAGTCCTCATATTTGCAACTAGCTCTGGAATAGCGTATAAGTTGAGAAACAAACACACCATATGCCGGTGACATAGGAATGTTGCTGCTTAGAAAAGGGAAATTGACTATGGAAAAATTGAAATCATCACGTTTGTCATATAATCTAGTTGACAGGTTAGAATCATTATCAATCTCCAACCTCAGGTCTAGATAGTTGGAAAAATTAGCGGAGTCTGTAGTATCCTTAATTTCAAGTTCCTTAGGATATATGACATCCAAATAATCACCAAATTTGGGATTATTTAGCGACAATACATCATCTATGTATCGGAAAGTGAAATTAAAATTACATGTTAGTTTCTTAGAACCTCCTCGTTGTAAATGTTGGATAAAATCTGATTCATATGAGTATAAAAACAGGTCTGCCAATAATGGTGCACAGTTTGTACCCATGGGAATACCAATAGTTTGTTGAAATATTCGACCACCAAATTCCACAAAAATATTATCAATCAGAAAATTAACCATATTTACCACATCTATTTCAGTATATTTGTATGGGGCATCAGAGTCGCCTTTAACAAAATAAGCGGTATTTTATTTTACTACAATATAGTGGTACCGACGTTGGCCTTTTTTAGAGAAAAATGAATTATTGATTAATTTTTTAAGCTGAGACTTCAGTTCAGAATGAGGTATAGTTGTGTACAAAGTAGAGAAATCAAATGTTTTGATAGACGTTACTTTTGAAAGTGTGTGAGCATGTAGATATTCCAATAAAAATTTGGAATATGATGTTTTCAGTGATATTAATATTTATAAAATCCTCAATTTCCTTCGGGAAATTGGGGTATATTACTATTTTTAGACATACAAATCTAGTCAATTCCTTTGAATCTAGATCTAGTCATCAATTCTTCACCACTAACCTTGTAAGCTTTTACTGTTCACTACAAATTTTTAATTGTAGAACTTGCGGTTTTATCATTCTTGATACTACTTTATATCTTTGTTTGGCACTGAAATGGCCTTCTTGAGCCCAAAGTGCCGTTAAGCTTTATTTCTTCTTCTTCTGGAACGAAATCGTATATGCCTTCATTCACATTACACAGTTCAATCCAGTCGCCCGGCTGCAAATACACGCCGCGTCCAGGAAGTAGCAGTGGCTCCGATCCTTTGCTTGCGTCGTCCGGATACCATTGCCGTATGTCGAGCCCGGCGAATCCGCTCTGCACGGTGACAAAGTTGTTGGCACCCAAATGTATTTTCAGCTCGAAATTTTTTCCCCTGTTCGTTCCATCGCGGCTGATATATTTCCTGCTCCTCCAGCAGGATTTTGTAGCACATCAAGGGCAGAGAAATCCCCCTCTTTGAAGGTTGGAATGTTCCGTTCAGGGATGGCATAAACATCCGTATATCTATCCGTCCCTCGCCGCGCCATATCGTCGAACGAATGCGTTTCCCGTTTCCCAAATAAACGTTCAGAGGAGCTGTGATCAAACTTTGATCGTCGTCTCCGTTGGTCAAATCAATCACCAGTTCTTCGGCAGTCTTCACGGCTCCGTCGATTTCTTCTTTCTTCACATGTTTGGAGACATTTCCACCTCGTCGTTTGGTTCCTCGTCGCTTCATCGTGTGCATGGTGTAGAATGTCGAATACTCGAATGATGACACACAAAAGCTCGCAGCACTTTTAACGTGACCACTCATATGTTCCCAGTACTTTTCCCATAAAGCTTCCATAATCTGTAAACAACCATTTATGTGAGCAGTAGTGTTTCTAACATCGATGACAGCTGAATACAGAAACAGATGATAATATGATGATAAAGGTCAATTTATTAAATTGACGAAACACAGATATCAATGACATAAATAAGAACGGATATGATAAATCTGGAATATGATAAAATATGTATAACATGATAATGGTTATCTCAACCATAACAATACTGGAAACAAGTAATACAAGATATATACATGACTACTAACTAGTACAAAGGTGGGGGAAAAGACCACCGTCGACAGACCCTCCCGACACTGATTGAAGAACAAAAGAAATCAAAATGAGGCTGGGTACACACACCGCATTGAACCGTAGCGAATTGTTATTGATATAACACATCGAGCTGTAGACAGATGGGATTATAATACATGTAAACAGCGGGAAATACTTTCCCATCAAATTACTTATATACTCTGATTTTTCTGACTCGTTTACACAGTTTTTTCGCAGATATTTTTGCGATGCTAAAAGCTATCGTTCTATAACTTGGCATACTTCACCTGGGATTCAAACGGCAACTATTTACCGAATTCCAGACTTCTATCGTGAAATTTGAAAAAGATGGCAATCTACCCCAATGTTAAATTTAGCGCTGTCATTTAATTCCTGGGTCCGCACACAATTTTGTGCATTTGCTCGGTTTTGTAGTGGTGCAATCTTTCAAAATCAACCTGTTGTGTAGAATACACCCCCAATGTGTCTTCTGGTCTAAATTATAACAATACTTCGGATGTAAAGTGGACCAAATTTTCGAATAAGCTCAGATTATCAAGATCCCGTTTTTGGCTGAAATTCAACATTGGGGTAGATTGCCAACTTCTTAAATAATTGCGACAGGAGTCTGAAATTTGGTAGAAAATGCCGTTTGTCCCCGAGGTGAAGTATGCCAAGTTATTAGAACGATACCAGTTAGCATCGCAAAGATATCTTCCAGAACCGGTGTAAACAAGTTAGAAAAATCAGAGTATAGTTGGGCAATAAGTTTCCTATACCATCTGTAAAGCGCCTTCGAACACATACACTAACCTTGTAAGCTTTTACTGTTCACTACACATTTTTAATTGTAAAACTTGCGGTTTTATCATTCTTGATACTACTTTTATATCCTTGTTTGGCACTGAAATGGCCTTCTTGAGCCCAAAGTGCCGTTAAGCTTCATTTCTTCTTCTTCGAACACATTCATGTGAAGAAGGCGCCATATCAAATGTTTTGCTATTATAATTATTATTATTTTGATGATGCCAATAACAAACGTCTCCCTGATGTGTGTTCAGTATACACAGCTCAACTGAAAGCACTACTATTAGCACTGAACCATATCCATGATATCCGCCGGTTCGGAGAACTATGTTTTGTCATTTGTTCAGATTCTCTATCAGCCCTTCAAGCTATAGAGAATCGTAATATTGATCATCCTCTACATGACCAGTTGATCACGGCTGGACATTTCATTTATTGGGGTACAACAACCAAGCGTTGGTTTGACTTTGTGTAACTTATCGTCAACCTGCTCATCCCTTTCTGCGTACCGTTACGTGTGGACGAGCAGCTTGAAGTCATTCTTGGAGGAATGGTTTGGTTGTATAAATAGACACATGGACATCGATGTTCTGTCGAAGCCCGATCCTCACGCCGCAGATGGGTGATGTCCACCTTGCCGCCCCACATTTTGCACACGAGACTTCTCTCTCCCTCATTCTTCTCCATTTGTTGATTTCCCAACTGCAGGAATCGGTGATCTTCATCCGACGTGATCATGCCGTATCCCCAGCGAAGGCATCCTACAGAATAACAGTCAAAAGAAAGCAAACATTCAAAATAACTAATTCTGTTCTGTATTCGCCCAAAGTGCCGTTAAGCTTTATTTCTTCTTCTTCTGTATTCACCAATACATGTCGGTCAATATATGATGTATTCAATGATTTTAATATTTATAAAATCCTCAATGTAACCGTGGTCGTGCTCGAAGACACTTTTAATTGTTTATTGATCCAGCGAATTCAATCTGTAAATATGGCACTGAAATGGCCTTCTTGAGCCCAAAGTGCCGTTAAGCTTTATTTCTTCTTCAATCTGTAAATACATAATATTCCACCGGGCGACTCCAGGACAAATGCCTTGGAGTAGTTATTCAATACAGTTGTGAGTGAATAATGGAGCACGTGAATAGTTTGATACTTAGTACAAAGCTATAATTATTTAAAGATATATTTACTAGACTAAATGCTAACTCTACCACCATGAACTACAAACAGCTATCAGCAACGTAACTTGTTGCAACCATTGCATTGATAATATTTAAAATGAATTTAGAATAGTATAACTTTGAATGATGAAATGATTGACAAATGAAGAATGAACATATACCTGTAAATACAATCATGAATGACATAATATTCCACCGGGCGACTCCAGGACAAATGCGCTTTGCATTTGCCGCCAATTCAATTTATATCAAACATTGAGATGAAAGTGAGGGTAAAACAAACAATGTTTAACCAACGAGCTTATTAATATTTGCCGCCGTTGGTATGTGGAAGTCATATGATGTGATTGACACAGGTGAATGCACAACGGTTGGTAGCATATATTGTGGTCGTACATGTAAACTTTACAAGTGAAAGTTGTTGGTCGCCTATACGTGCTAATGCAGTACGCACAATAGAAAAGCCAAGGCAATGAAATTGTATGTGCACAAGTCCTGACAAATAGATAAATGAATAGATTAGAGAATACAAACCCTGTTACAGAAATACAACTCTAGTCAACTCGTTTGAGTCTGCTCTAGTCATCAATATTATCACAATTAATATTGTAAGCTTTACTTTTCACTGCTAATTTTTAATTGTAGAACTTGTGGTTTTATCATTCTTGATACTACTTTTATATCCTCGTTTGGCACTGAAATGGCCTTCTTGAGCCCCAAGTGCAGTTAAGCTTTATTCCTTCTTCTTCTGTATTCACCAAACCTACAACAGCAAAACTGAATTTTGACTCACACTCTTTAGTCGCGCATGTATAATAGGTGTGCCTGCACCCCGGCTATGATCCTCCGAAACCAAATTTTTTAGTTCTGCAAAGACCAGATCGAATATTTCATCACGCAGTGGATGAGCAACAATAATAACCACAAGCAATTATTATACACATTAGAAAATCAATTAATTTGATAATATTGAGGTGTTGGAAGGTGTTGGAAGCAGGAAACCCGGCTGAGTTTGTTATTCAAGCCCAACGTGATTGAATGGCATGTATTTCCGTAAAATGTAACAACACTACTCTGAAATATGTTACGCATAACTAGAATTACTTTTTATGTATAACAACCCCAAATCCCTGATTGAACAACACCAGACAATCTTTATCTACAATGAGTCAAGAAAGTTCCCAGCAATCCGACACGACGTGGAAACACAGTATCCTGAAGGACCTCGATGAGGCAGGACTTCGTGGTCGTATGCCTTCCTTTCACAGGATGGGCACTTCATTCTCCTACAGGATGGGCACTTCATTCTCCGATATGTTTGATCAGGAGGAGGGTGTCCCGCAAGGCAGCATTTTGTCTGTAACCCTGTTCAGTATAAAAATCAATAGCATAGTAAGGATTTTGTCCCCTGGAGTGAATGCTTCAATCTATGTGGATGACTTCCTTGTATGCTATTCATCGAAACAAATGCATACAATAGAACGTCAATTACAGCAGTGCCTTGCGCGAATTGAGAAATGGGCAGACCGGAACGGTTTTCGCTTCTCCAAAACGAAAACTGTCTGCATGCATTTCTGCAATTTGCGCAAGTTGCACCCTGAACCAGAATTAAAGTTAAATGGTACAGTTATTCCCTTGGTGGAACAATTCAAGTTTTTGGGGGTATTCTTTGATAGGAAACTATCATTCATACCCCACATCAATTACATTAAAACAAAGTGTCACAAGGCTTTGAATCTTCTCAAGGTAGTATCACATATGGATTGGGGAGCTGATCGTGAGGTGCTGCTCCGTTTATACAGAGCACTCGTCCGGTCAAAGCTTGATTATGGTTCGATAGTTTATGGCTCAGCCAGACCCTCCTACATAAAGGCTTTGGATACTATCCATAATCAGGGGTTGCGTTTGTGTCTCGGAGCATTCAGAACCTCTCCCATGGAGAGCCTGTATGTTGAGGCCAACGAACCTTCCCTTTATCGTAGGCGGGAAAAACTTTCTCTTCAGTATACTATCAAGCTGAAGTCTTTACCGAACAATCCAGCCCATAATGTTGTTTTCAAACCTAAATGTGTTCGTCTGTTTGAATCCAGGCCAAATGCGATACCAACCTTTGGTATTCGCATGAAACATCTATTGGCGGATTTAAACATTGACTTGAACACAATAGCTGAGTCAAAAATTTCAAAGGTTCCACCATGGGAATTGAAAACTCCCATAACTGACGTTTCTCTCAGGATTGGGAAGAAGTCTACCATCAACCCTTTGGATTTTCACAGTGGTTTTAATGATGTTCAGTTAAATTATCCAAATTTTAAGTTTATGTATACTGATGGTTCTAAGGATGGTAATAAAGTAGGCTGTGCCGCTGTCACCTCGGGGAGAACCTACAAACAACGTCTTTCTGATGTGTGATCAACTGGTCATGTCACGGGCTCGTATAGGGCATACATACCTTACTCAGGGATACCTGCTCCGTGGGGAGGAGGCCCCTGTGTGTGTACCCTGTCGAGAGTGGCTGACCGTTGAGCATGTCCTGGTACATTGTCAAGATTTGGCTGACACTCGTCATTTGTTTTACGAGTGTCAGTCAATACATGATGTTTTAAAATGATATTAATATTTATAAAATCCTCAATTTCCTTCGGGAGATTGGGGTATATTATTATTTTTAGGCAAAATTTCTAGTCAGTGTGAGTCTAGATCTAGTCAGGCCCCCAGTACTCCTGCTTGTCGTAAGAGGCGACTAAAAGGAGCAACCTGTTGGCCGTGGGTTGCAGCCCGTGATGGTGGAAGACGGGATCCTGGTGGTTGAAACACATCACTTTGGCCCTTATTTCATCTAGACGGGAGGTCAGATTGGCCCGATCTGATCAATCGGCTGGTCACGTCTTGCCCCATGTTGGTACCCAAGCATCTTTCAATCACTCATTCTCATTCTTCAATTCATTCGGTCTTCATTCATATCTACTTCGTCCGCTTCAATATTTGCTTTCTCGACTTTCTAGAAGTGGTATCCAACATGTGAAGGCGGTGGCTCATGGGTCAATCAAGCATAAGTAGAAAGGGCTGTTTCGATACATAAGAAATTGCTGTGCTGGGACGTAGCCGCTACTTTTGTGAGAGTATGTCACCCATGTATCGCTGGCACTGGATAGTGTCCCCTTGTTGGGCTCCGTGGTGGGTGGGGAGCATGGGTGATGAAATGTTTCTATATCAATATGGCTGAAAAAAAAACCTTCAAAAAACGGATTCTCGAAAAAAACAAACTAATAAAAAAAGAAATTTAGATTCGGATTCTGATCCGGAAACAGAATTACAGATATCAAACTGGCCTAGGTTTTTGGTTATTAGATCTGACGACCCCAGCAAACCAGTAAGCAAGCTTTCACCGTTTGCAATTGCAAAGGGATTGAAAGGGCTCGCTGCGGAGCTGGCAGATATCAAAAAGATGAAATCGGGTGACCTCCTTGTGGAATGTGCAAGGAGGGCCCAGTCCACTAATCTTTTGCAATCGACAATGCTGGTGAATGTTCCCATAAAGGTGGTTCCCCATAACACACGAAATACCAGTAAAGGGGTTATGCGTTCTCGGGACTTGGCAGGTGTAAGTGAGGAGGAGGTATATTTCTATTTTTAGACAAATAAATTCTAGTCAATGCCTTTGGGTCTAGATCTAGTCATTATTTTTTCACCACTAACTTTGTAAGGTTTTACTGTTCACTACAAATTTTTAATTGCATAACTTATGGTTTTATCATTCTTGATACTACTTTTATATCCTTGTTTGGCACTGAAATGGCCTTCTTGAGCCCAAAGTGCCGTTAAGCTTTATTTCTTCTTCTTCTTCTTCTTCTCAACTAAGACTGCCTGGAGAATTTTTTCTCCGTGATCCATGCAAAAGGCGCACAGAGGGACAACCCTGATGCTGGACAGTTTCGTGCTGCAGTTGCTCAGGTATTTATTTGTACTATTTGTTTGAAATAAATGTACGAATGTATGTTTATACCCATTTACATGTATTTTGCCATAGTTACCATGGCATTCATGCTTTTTATACCATGTTCAATTAGTTATATGGCTTGATTGCTCTGCAGGTGATGGTTGATGCTGTGATGGTGCCAAGCAGCAACACCAACTGCACTGAGGATGTTGATGAGTTCCTCCTGACGCTAGGATCCCTCGGCAAACCTGATGCACCCGAGCCTGCCCTCCTTCCTGCCACCCCGTAGCCTGATGTTGTGTTGGAGCAGTTGTTATAGGTCCCCTTGGACACTCACAGCGGACGAGGAGGCGCAGATGAGCACACAGGAAACCAATGTCCTTAGTTACATTGCAGGGTATGTTGTTCGTAAGGTCCATAAGGTTATCTGTGATAATTGTGTGGTTGCATTGTCATCACCAGTTAGTCAGCACAACGAGGCCCATGAACTTATCAGAGAAAAAATGTACCAGGAGGCCAAAGATGGTCTTATCGCACCGAGCGAGATTCTTCTCAGTATTGTCACCGATATAGAAAAGCAGTATCGAAGTGTCATTGACGAGTACATCTACTGAACATCTACACATCGAGTGAAGGAAAATCTTGTAGCTTCTATCGTGAAAGGTGTTAATTCTAAAAAAAATTGCCTGTAAAGTTTGTCATGTTGAGGTGATGATTGTCCAGCTTATGGTGAATGTGAGGCTCCACTTTACCTTGACACAAGCCAACAGGAGCCTTGCCACGAGAAAGGACCAAAAAAACAGAAATATCCTGAATTTCAGTCGCCTTTAAATGTTTGAGTGAGAAATGAACATAGTGTTACAAAATGTTGTATACTAGTAAACTGTTTCTGGGGGGTAGATTTGATATGTTTTAGGGTACAGATGTAGACTTTGTATGATATCAGGTCACAGGTATACCATAATAATTTTCAAATGTGCATATTTTCTACACAATATATTTTATATGGTGCCGTGTGTTTGTATCGACATGTTTTGTTGTGTAGATGGTACGATATAGCAACAGAATGTAACTGTTCTTGTGTTATTGCTCATGGTGAGATGACTTGTGCTGGATATTGCTGATAATAAAATGCTTACCACCACTCCACCAACTATTACTGTTTATGCATTCACAACTGTTCCATTAATTTATTTGAATAAAAGAACAAGTGAAGTGAAAAGGTGCAAGGGCAAGTTCACAAAAGAAAGGCAGGGGAGGGGCTATTATGGGCACAGTGGCACGTAACACAGTCTCTCGTTCATATGTGTACTATGTATATATAGTACAAGTGAGGACACACCATTGGGACTAAAATGTAAACAATGTCCATTGCGAACGTTACATAACCATTACATATTATAAATATATACTTACTTCACGACAATGGTGCAAGTAAAAAGAATAAAACGATAAATAATGACATTTTTGGCAAAAATACCTTGATGTCGCACCGGAAGTGCCACGCCAAGCATGACAGTTCAGCACAGAATTTTTATTCCCCATGTGATAGGTTGGGGTTCCACAGAGAACAATCATTCAATATTTGTGAGGGTTTGATGACATATGCACTTAAATAGCAAATGGGACTATAAAGCACTTGATTAGTAGTCGTGCGGACCTCGTAGTACATTATCATGTAGTAGATATCTAAATATCATACAACGCATGTCCATATCGATGAATTACAGTCAAACTTCATATTTGTGTAGGTCATGATAAACAGTATTTCAGAAAGTCCTGAACGAATACAAACCAGCATATCCAAAGAATCCTGGGAGAAATGTGCATGTATTCCAATAAGCACACTATTACAAAGATATATATGCACACGTGATATTGTTTATGATCTATTTATTTCATCGTCCATGCCTTCAGTCGCTTGTGTGGGAACAACGTGGATCAAAATATCCGCATGGAGTTGTATGGGTAAAAGACATAACAACTTATTGAGCTTTGTCGAATTACGCTAGGTCATGCAGGTTGGTCAGAAAATACAACAAATGTGGATGTGAGTACAGCTCTGACAGAACTCAAAAAAGGACACTGATTTATACACACGATATGCATGACCAAAGTGGATGATTACCAAATGTGAGCAACGTCAAAACACGTGCTTCACAAATGTACATCGATGTGCAAGGAAATGGAAGTTGAGTGCATTTATATATTGTTTGGCATAGCTTAGGTGTCAATCTACAATACACCTGCGACCATCGGATATGTTTTGTTACTAAGAGTCACGTACGTGTACATATGTATACATGTGTGGCAAATTCCTTTCGATGACACCCGGCACAGCAACCAGCCTGAAGAACTGTTTATCGACCGCTCTCGTTGACAAGGTACAGAATGACTGGTGTTTGTGGTTTTTGTACGCTGTGATTATCATTAAAATACCGGATTAAAAATAGTAAACTCCCCTAGAAACACACACGTTGATTACATTGAGTTATATTGGCGTTCACAATAATCACTGCAACCAGTTGTTCAAATAATGTCCAATGGCAACACCAACTGGCCTTCACCTTGTAACGAATGTCAACAAAAACAACTTCTGGTTCAGCTTGAAGGTTTCACCAACAGCCAAATAGATTCAGGATTTCTGGCAGTTTTTATACATCTCAAACTGTATTTCATGATACAAATACTCTTTTGTCTGCAGTATGAGAATTCTGCATTCCAAGATTACGAAATTGCAGCCAGATCGAACTTTTCACCACAAATTATATCTTCACTCAAAATAAGTGCTAAACTGGGTTTCAAGTTGAATTTAAAGTGAAAACAGAAACCCATATGGTTTTCTGGTATTGGAAAGGTACTCAAAACTGCAACTTAAGATGACGAAATTGGGGCCAGGTCGAAATTTTTATCACAAGTTATATTTTAACTCAAAATATTTGCCAACTATTTTCACCCCCAAAATGTACCAAATTTGGTTCAAAATTGAAAATCCAAGCGGGTATTGACCAAAACTGCATCTCAAGATGATGAAATTGGAGCCAGATTAAAGCCAGATCGTCAACTCATTAGGTAATATCAACATTATTACTGAATTTCAACTGCACAAAACCTTTTCCGCATTGAGCCGAGCAATAAATGTTCCTTGCCTTATCTTTTTTTATTACATGTATATTCAATAATAGACTCAACTAGCCAAATTATTGTTGACGTATTCAGTAATATCAATAGTACTACAGCCATATACTCGGTATTGGACAGAACATTTTCCTTACTGAGCCCAATAACAAACGTACCATTCTATCAGAACTCATGTTAACTTAGTCAGTAATATAATGTTACTCTTTACTGAACAAAATATTCCTTGCCTAAACTATTTTTATTGTGCTCAATAATGAAATTTACTAGCAAAATTAATATTCAACTTATTCACTAATAAAAATGTTATTACTGCCATAAAATCTCTACTGATCAAAACTTTTAAATGGTCCTCGTCCTACTATTTGTTATTGTGTTCAATAATAGACTTCACTAGCAAAATTAATGTTATTCTGACAGTAATATCAATGTTACCACAGCCATAAAATCTCTGCTGAAACGACCTTCCACTTTGCCGAGCCCAAAAATGAATGTTTTTTCTGTCTTAACTATTTTTATTGTGCTCAGTAGTAAAACTAATGGAACAAACTTATTTGAAAATTTTGCTGTAACTTCACCAAAAACATCAGTTCTCCATTCTGAACAAGAAAATCCAATGCCGTTATCTTTCACAGTACAGGCAATTGGAATGATCATATATGTCAAAATTGGTATTTCCCACATCTGTAATAAGTTAGGTCATTAATATATTAATATTGATATGATCATTCTGAGAAACTCTTCCTTCCCAACAAGACTCCCAAATATTTTAAGATTCATCAAAAACTACCATCTGTATAGTGTTCGCAAGCTATTTGTCTCAAACAGGCTGATTTCAACGCAAAATGTGTCCCCAAACCACCAATTAAGTTGGCAACCAAAAACGATTGGTATCGTGGTCTTACCAATATATATATGTGCCTGCAAAATATTATTGTCATCGGGTGAGAATTGTGGCCTGTAGCACATTGACAAGAAAATGTTCTGGTCGTTTTTGGTAATAAAATAATAGGTTTTACTCGGTATGTATGACAAATTATATCCAAATCTAAATTAATTTCCCGTATGCTTTGTCGAGGGTATCATCGGCATATAAAACATGTCACTGTGTATATCAATGATGATGTCGTTAAGTGTGAAATAATACACTGTCACCCCTCGGCGATATACACGATCATCACCTCGCTGACGCTCGGCGTGATATCGTGTATATCGCCTCAGTAACTATATCGCCTCAGATGTTTTATATGCCGACGATACCATCGACAAAGCATACGGGAAATCAATTTAGATTTGGATACACTGAATCGATGGGCAAAGCAATAGGCCGTGTCATTCAGTGCCTCCAAATCAAGCGCCATGATTGTATCGAAAAATCAGACGCGGGTACATTACGATGATATAATTTTCAATAACCAAGTAGTCAGTTACGAAAGTGAGCATCGGCATTTAGGCGTAATATTCACCGAAAATCTGTCTTGGGAACGAGACAAACAAGACCGTATAAAAAACCGGGAACATGCTGAAAAGGTCGGCTCATTTATTACCCAGAAGATGTAAAGCAAATATATATTGTACATTCATTAGGCCAATTTCGGAGTACGGATGTTATCTATACAATAATTGTCCTGACAAACTCAGCAATCTTTTGCGTTCGGCGTTCGGCTGCTATCACTTGCACAGGCGCTAATGTATCTGTGAGCCACAATGCCCTGCTGTCGGATCTCGGCTGGCCGACCCTGAAAACACGTCGTAATTATTACCAGCTTTTTATGATGTTTAGAATAATTGGCCCAAGTATCATATCCTGCGCCTTTCACTATATTCAATGAGGATTAAAAGGTGACATTACCTAGAAGGATCCTGGGCACTGTAATGTAACATTTTACCGTTTGTCTATTTCTATCACACCAGACTAATTTTTCTGCACACTGACTTGCGTTCCATGGATCATCACAAATGATTAATTTGGAATGGAGCACATAATATAACAATGCAATTCCCTTGAACAATGCCAGCTAATCATTCCTCAACAGCATAGAAAATGTGCAATACATGAAATTTTACATGTGTTCAAATACAACTTTGATTGAAGCATATCTTCACATTTCACAATTACGTTCATATAATTTCAAAAAACGTCATCTTTAAAGATTTCAGTGTGGTACACTGAACATCATTTGTGAAGATTATCAACATTATAGTCTGACCAATACTGTGATTGTTATCTGTTATTAACAAACTCAGGTAGCCAACGTAGATCTCCGAGGACTCAGCCTGACGTGACGTGTGCCAAGCTTGGTGAAATGCTGTCAGACCCCTTCCAACAGATCACATTCAATTCTACAGAGGACAAAGCCCTGGAACCATCTTTAACTGAGCTGAGGGAGTTTTGCGAACGTAATCGCACCGTGTACCTGACTAACGTCTCTAAATACAAGCTGCAGCGTGTATTATTCACAGCTGAAGACAAGCGCCAATCACGCTCATGCACGCAGAAATAAGGCGACTTTCCAAATTCCAAAAAATATCAGTTTGTGGAGACTATCCCTCAGCATCAACATACACAATTTCAGAAGATTCCATTTTGTGGTTTCGCAGGAGAAGACGTTTGAACATTGAAAAATGCCCCATTTTGGACTTTGCAAAGAAAATGGGTGCCACTTTGAAAATAAGGCGGAAATAAAAAAAATATATATATGAAGACCTCCTACTTCCTATTCTTTAGTATTTTTGTGCAAAATTTCAGAAATATTTGACCGAAAATTTAAAGATACAAGTGTGGACGACTGATGCAACGCCATGCCAGCAGCGCGATTCGATGGTGCCTTTATTCACTGGTGATATAGCTGGGTTCATTTGGACTTACCTGGTGGATATCGTGAGCAATTAAGGACTGATTGCACGTAACATACCAGTGACTGCAATGAGACACTTTCTCATTGACTTATAATGTGAAAGTAAAGGTAACAAAGTCACCAAGACAATACAATCCCCTGACCCTAAGCTTGGCTAGCACACACACACATATACCGAGACATAGTGTCATGCATAATATCGCAGAAGCTGTGCAATTTGATGATTAGATAAATCATTTTACACGTTTCACCAAAATGAAAATTCGTGTGTTCTGCTTGACAAACACTGGTTGCTGCGTGTATGTATACTTTGTTGTGGTCAAAATAATGAGAATATCTAAGGCTATACTTTCTGTGAATACAATGAGCGGAACATTCTTAATCCCAAACGCCTCGGTGCACCCGAGTGCATATCACCCGTGAGTTTTACTAGCATCACTAGTTATTTGCTGTACAACATAATCCTTTCACTCGCCCTGTTGTGAGTGTACTTTGTCTACTGAGAAATAGGTCGGAAAAAGATATATGAAAATGATGATTTTAACAGATTAAACATTGTTTAGTAAAAAACGGATTATCGGTTAGTAATCCATGGTGACTAACAATCAGAAAGGCAAAGTTTCACGTTGATAGGAAGTATGTAAATGTATGAATTTGTTACCTTTATATTTACATTATAAGTGAATGGACAGCTGGTCAAGTCCAGGTAATTGATAATTACATGCAATCAATCCTTAAACTCCATAATTATATTTCCATACCGAGATTCCAAAACGAATATGGTTTATGACAGAAAAGTGTATATAATGATATATCGGTTGTTTTGATTTGCATTGAGTTCTTGTAAAATTCAGATACTAACCACAATGGAACGGAATTGCCCACGAGATTCGACAGATGCCCCTCTGCATGTTCGGATCGATGCACATTGTTTTTAACTTATTTTATCCCGATGTGATGACATGTTTTACACATTACACATAACTACCTACCTTGTGTACAATGAATCAGTCATCGTTTAGCTATTTCCTCAATGATTCGCTTCTTGAATTGTATTGAACAAAATAGTAATCTCATTGCAGATGTTGGAAACCCAGGAACCGTTTAAAATGACACGTACTCGTCAGCACCCCGCACGCACTGGTTTGAAAGTTGAATACTAAAACACATGTGTATAATGTATATCACTCTCAGCATGAGCCTGTACCAACTATAGCACACCAGCGAAACCGATTAGCGGAACGCGCGTTCCCTCGATCAAAGATGGCGAGCGGTAGGTTTTGCTTCGATTTGTTTTGCCAAAAAACACGGAATATTTCGCGTTATTTGTATGGTTTGTGTTGTATTTAGATGAAGCACATATTACTTCGGACAGCACACCTCATGAAAAGGTTGTATGCTACTTAAAACGCATAGACAATGAATATTTCTTATCGCTGAAAACCGTTCATCGGGACAATTTATGTCCCGATGAACGGAACGCGCAAAACCATGTTGCATGAAATAAATGAATAAACCAATGTGTGGCTCAACAAATATGTGGAAATAACTGTTATGCACACGTGTGCTTCTTTCATAACGTCGAAGAGGATTCTCACTATAAAATTAGGAACATTATGGTGTTTTACTATCATTCCTCAATTTAGGAAATGTGTTGTGCTCGAAGAACATTTCAACAAGAATGCCAATTTTCTCCCTGAAATACAAATATTGCAGGCCTAAAATTCCCAATAAAATTTGCCAGATTATGTAATATACTAGTATAAATAGTACAAACAGGCCCTACCAAAATTTTTGCTATTCTTAGTATTATTTATTTTGTGTTTTTCCTCGGTTCGTTTTTGTATTGTTTTTGACCTTTTGCTGCATGGTCATTTCTAAGCCGAAAAATTTCCACCTTTGGAAATTTCCACCTTTGGAAATTATCTTCTCAATTAGTAGTATCCCTATATGCCATATGTTTCAAAATGGTATACGATTTGTATCACTCTTTAAATATAGAGCGAAAAGAGCATAAAATAACAAGAATGGCTCTAGATCAGTGCTATAATGGTTGAAATTAGTATTATGAGCATATGGACAGTCATTGTGGAATTTATGATCTATGTATTCATTTTAGCTTTGAATTAGGCTTTGACCTTGATTTATAAATAAGAAGAATGATCTGCACTGAAAATTGCCCCGTGCACAAAAAAGTAATACCGATACAAAAACATTTTATGGTTATCCATAAATGTATTGTCGACATAGACAATTCGCTTGTTAGATTCAAAATCTTACTGATATTGGAGTATAAATAATATTTCGTGCGTGGTTGAAATCAAGCACTTCTCTTTAATAGTAATTGTCTTATTACATTCCTTAGTGTACACCAAAGCACGCTCTGGACATAATATTCTGAATGTACATATCTGTTTGTAAAGTCCAGTTAAGGTATTGTGACGATGTGTGGTACGGTATCAAATGAACATAGATAACATAACATGATTATAGCATGATGAATTGCATACAATGCGGCTCACCATCTGAATCCAGAGGCTATAAATGACAAAAACTCATTCATGCTCATGTCAGTGATGTTTGCATAGGACTACATAGGCCTGCATTTCATAATCACGCACGGAACACCTCATTATTATAATTATTTTTCTTAAATTTGATTTTCATGTAATATATATGCCTACCTGGTGGATAACACTGTCGTCAACAGCTGCCATGTCTGAAATATATGAAGATACCCTCAACACTACAGTGAACAAACATAGATACAGTTCGGAAAATGAATTCTTAGCAGGAAATTTCATGTTCATGACTTCGCGTTCCGTAGGTGAATTCCTTGCGTTCCGTTAATCGTTTGAAAAGTTGATCTTCGCGTTCCGCTAATCTTCGTGTTTTCTTATCAGGTCATTATTGACGCGATATACCCATATTATTACCTACAGCAGGTGTTTTACCTGACTAACCCATCTATAATTTGGTTTTATGTATAGATCACATGCAAATATCGCCCTTATTCGCCGCATCGGCCGGAAAATTTCTCTAAGCAAAACCATCTTTGATCGAGGGAACGCACGTTCCGTTAGTCGATTTCGCTGGTCTGTATAGTAGGCTAAGCAGCTGAGTGATGACCGTAAATCCATGCCTTCCATAGCAATCGACCCGAGTAATCTGTGCTGCTTGTCCCTCTATATTCAATGAGGATTAAAAAGGAGCGGACGGATTAAACTGTATGTTTTCATTGGACGAGCAGCATTTACATAGCAATACAATGTACGACCTAGAGCCTGGAACCCACTTTTGAGCTGCGAAACAACTCCTCACTCCCTGTTAAGAACTCAAGAGACTCTCGACTCCGGCCCAAGTACCGTACACTGCTCCCTAATACTACTCGTCCACTGAAAACATACCATTTAATCCGTCTCGCACCTTTTTAATCCTTATTGAATATAGAGGAAGGCGCAGGATATGATACTTGGGCCTCGACGGCTTACAGAGAATGGAGCGTTCAAACACACCTTCTGTTGCATTTTAATGTTGGATACACTTGGCCGCTATTTGTGATGTAATATTTGAAATAACATGACATGTTAGGGGGATTCGTTATAGATAATTTGATCAGCATATTAATCGATGATATATGATCGTTACAGGCTCTAACGTGAGCCATCCTGCCCATACGTTGAAATTTGAACATAGTAGAATATTGCATGATGTGAACGAATTCTTTACAGCAGCGTTAACATAAACAAAAACATAAATTTCATAATATTTTTCCCTTTGAATTGAATATTATGGGTTTCATCATAATAATATACCTCAGGCCGACGTACCTACGAGTTACACAACGTATGAAATATGTACGAGAAGTGATATGAAAAATATAAGTACCGGAGAGTAATTTTGAAGAGTACTAAAAAAGTTCATTTATGACAATAATGATAATAAACAAAACCATATACATGAAGCAGGCTAAATTATGGAAATGAATCCACACTGACTCATTTTTGTGAGCAATTTGCCATGTAATACAATCACTATATTCCATATATTAACATAAAACGAACTCTGCTATCATTACAGCGCTCGTTACAGAGATAAATGTTCTCCGGAGTCTGCAACACGCAATAACATGTACGAGGTGTCTCCATAAACACCGACGCCAAGTCGGTAACATTGACTTTGTCTACTTGTTCGCCTTCATGTATAACAGCATTGATGATGAGAAATAATGGTGACAAATTACGAGTTGATTACATGTTGTATGGTACGGATTACGAAAAAAAAAACACTTTTCGGATAGGGGATTCGAATCCAGAACAACCGAACCCCACGGACGATAGCTACGAAGTGAACTGGAGGAGAATGCTATTGCTATTTTGACCTATCGCTAATTTAGCCTGCACAGGTGTACAAAATATGACATATCTTACACTTTGCTGCTCACTGTGTGTGCATTACTGTGTGTGCATGCGAAATGTCATATGTAACATTGAATGCACATATTGAACAGTGTGTGACAACAGGGCACGAATAGGTGTAACACACGAATGATAAATGTTTTGTTGTTGAAATGACGTTCTGCTACCGTGGTTAACTGTGAGTGCTTTCAGTCTCGTTCGTCCTATACAATGTACAGAACAATGAACCTAAAAGCTCGAGAATATCAACCTCATGAATGTTGCTTCCATATGGCGAGATGAGGAACCCATGATTACATTTCAAGCATCAACAGAACGTTAACCCGAGCCTCAGAACGTTATCATGTCACGGATAAATTGACAACACGAAATATCGGACAGATACAACAATGTATCGTATATAAACTTCAAACTGAACAACCTTTGTACATATCTGCTAAATTTCTCCCACAGATGGTAATTTTTCATGCTCCTAATTGAGGGAATTTACATCCATCCCAGCCTTTAGTGTCACATCGTCGCAGTGCAAGACACTTTTTATCCAAACTCTTGGTCCCAGTGTGGCAATCTCAATGCACAACTTTTCATAACATCCTCGGACATGGAATCGAATAGATTATAAAAGTGTACTGACTTGGAAAATGTTATTTTTGACCTGTTTACATAATTTTTGTTGACTTCGTGACAACAGAACGTTAACATAAACATGACCTGACCCCAATATAATAGATTTGAGCTAGATAACGTTCGGCGGTTAGCTGTCATTATTTCACATCTAGAAGTCATTCCAAAACTAATCCAGTCACCAATCTGAAGGTCATGTTTCACTTCCTATATAGACTATCCTATAGTAGAGTAGACTCGATCTGCAACTGCAATCTGCAACAACAACATTAACGAAAGCTCAATTTGTTACTGAAGACCTACAAATCAGTTGGAAGGATTGAGCTTTGAAATCATTATTTGACCTCTGTAAATGAAATTTTAGATCAGACATCTGTAGGTTGGATATGACAGCCTAAAGGAGTCTGATACTAACAAAGAATAGTAGAATAGTAGAAGACGTGGAATCAATACCCAGTATTAAGTATTCCGAGCAAACAAAACAGGGTCCGTTATCCAATCTCATAGTCCGGGGACAGAAAGTCATATCAGGCATACGAAGTGAGAGAAAACAAAAATGACAGAGAAACTCATGAACCCCCAAAAATGTCCATTAGGAGGTGAAATCAGGTGTTCCGGAAAGAGTGAGCATTTGGTCATAAAATGCAAAATTTGTCTGCAATTTTATTTGTCTGCAAAATTTGTCTGCAAAATCTGCTTTGAATTCATATCAAATATTGAGATTTCTGCTCAAAATACTAAATTCCTATAATCTATCTAAAACATCAACTTCTAAAGGTTAGATTAAAGATCATCATTTTGAGGGCAATAAATGGCTTCAGGAAAGTTCAATACTAAAATATACTTTGCCTGCAACACTTTTACTCATTTTGAATTTCACCAATTCACTACCAAAGTTTTTTTTACCGTGAAAAACTGATCCACATGGAATTCAATAGGCAATCATCTATAACCCCCAGGGATGTCCATGCAATTTGACAAAACCTACAATACTGCCAAGTAGAATTGTGGACAGAAGATGACGACCATGAACACGACAGAATTAGTTAGCTTAGACTTGATTAAATTTGCTGGAAATGGGATGAACTGTGAATGCATTTGATGTGATGCCTTGAAAACAGGCAGACATGCATCATAGTCATATATCTCGCATTTCATCTACATACATGTATATACCGATACATTTTCAACCCCGAGACTAATGAGAGCGGCTGTCGATTTCGTGCAACCGAAGGTTTCGTTGAACTGACTTATTTCTTTAATTTAAACTATCAATAGCTAACATGAAAATGTGTGATGTTCCGTGCAAACCCATAAACAACATTTCAAAATTATGAACTTGGTGAAATTGTACGTGTTTGCCTGCTAACGGTCACTCACAGACTGTCATTTCCTCAAGAATAACTCGGGATAGTCAGTACGTTATGTCGCACTCCGTGAATAACGCATAGTGCCTAGCCACCGTGTATTTATTTCATATAACTTGTCTGTCTGTCCCTAGTCTTCAATTGATGACATAGAATCAAACCATACATAAAAGTTGTTACAGTATTGCTTCAGAAAACGGCCATTAGTACCGGTGATATATATCTAGGAAGCGGTTTACCTGTTGCTGAATTGCAGTCACGCAATGTCGTCGCTTTTATGGCTCTCAGGCGGCAAATTCCCTAATCCTCCTCTGAAAGTCAGCTTGCTTTATGACCTTTTCACTTTTTCGCAGAGTTCATAAATCTCCGGAAACAGCAACACGATTCCCTTCACATTTGGGAGTTTATTTGAAACCTACATACCCCCCCCCCCCCTCTCTCATCCCTAGTTTGTTTCCTATTTAGGAATAATACGTTTCAATAAATAGACACTTATTCTGCCATAAACACCACAAAGATGACACTAGTCTTTCAAGCATTTATTCAGATTTGTTACGTGGTCAAATAGGAATTGTTAAGTTGTAATAAAACAACAGTAGACTAACAATTTGAAATGTTTAATGCTCATTGAAAAGATCATATTTCATGCCTTGTGTGACGTACGGAGGCTCTTAGTAAAACTGTAATGTCTAATTTGTTGCTGCTTCAAAATAATCACTACTATTGCACAAAGCAATAATTTTGGGGAGAAACCGCTCGAGGAGTAGATCATAAATATCGTGCTTATTGGATCATATTCGTCGCTTGATAATTGATCGGCTGTGACGTATGGTGATTTATGGACTGTGAGTTATTAGTCAACACAAAGTTGCGCAGCACCAGACCAAAAAGAGGACGTAGCAGGACTGTTCCCTAACATTTTGATTTTTGTCTTCATTCTTAACGATCAACTTCACCTCCAGGGAGAGTACTCACCGGTTTTCCTCATACTGGCCACCCAATGTAATAGCCATCCTGCAGGTTATTACACGATCTATAGTGCATGACGTTCTCAACAAAATCTACTTGTCGCCGAAGCATACAATTCTGACAAATCACAATGCATGCCATCATGGTCATGTTGTTGGACAATCAGGCAGATATTCGGCGGGTTTAATTTCCTGCATACCAAAATACATATAATTGTCCCTTTATGTCAACAGATGAACACCCAATGTTCTCGGCTCATAATCAGTGTTTGTACATGTAGGCATATTGGGTTAACACGGATGTCGCATCATGTCCTGGATACACATAATGAAGTCCATACATATAATTGTCCCTTAATGTCAACAAATGAACACCCATTGTTCTCGGCTCATAACTAGTGTTTATACATGTAGGTATATTGGGATTATACGGATGTCGCATCCTGTCCTGGATACACATAATGAAGTACATGTTGTGTCTAGTTCCCTCCCTATCACGCCACAACATCACCGTGAACTGTATACGTGCAATGATGCACAGGTGTATACAAACGTGGTTTAAGTATGTTTTTCATTCATCTGACTGAAAGAAAAGATTATTGAGAGAAATTGATAAATTCGTATATGATATTACACATTAATTTTATTATACAACAAAAGTTACAATCGAATTGCTACTGTAGCAAAAAGAAAAGATTGACAATGCACCACTGCTCAGACAGCCATGCCAGTGAATGTTGAAAGACGATACACCGCAGAGAATGTCTGTCGAATAATCCTGACACCGTGTCCAGAGAATTCTCCGACATCTGTTGGCACGACAAGATGGAGCAAAGACTAACCTTGTGTGTGTTGATCCCTATTTAACATTATTCGACGCTGCCACAAAGGTCCGCATGAAATCATGTCACCAACTTGAATGAAAAGTGTGGAAAATATCATACATGTATATGAAGCTATGCAAGGATGGTCGCATACACACAATTTTACTCATTCGCTTTTTCCAAACAAGTGACGTTGCACGAACATTATCAGTTTGCGAATAGACATATACCAGCTACTTGTATAAAGTATTGGGAGCAATCAAAACAAGTTCAGCGTGAAACAAAATTCTTTTTTAGGAACCGCAGGTACCCTATATGCCCGAAAAGAGGTGACATCAGGTATGGTAGAATGAGTTCCGAAATAAATACACATATACATTACAACACAATTCTTGCTGCATATTTATAGTAGATTTGGTGTCATCATCAATATTATGTGCTGCTGGTGGTAATAAGTTTATACATAAATTTTACCACCCGGGAAAAAAAAAACGCGGGCATAAAAGAGACGACGGACAGTACGTGAGGTAAATAGATGAACAGCTTATCACATCTAATTGCTGGAATCGGGTGTACTTCTTGACAGACAGAGCCGCGGTTAAAACTTGGAATGTCAGCCATGTTTAGTTCATTAGGGAATACACTGCACATTTGTCATCTGGAGATTTCAAGCTACAATGACATGAATTCGACTCGTATAAACTCCACCATGTTAGTAAGCTGACGAAACAACACAGATTATATGTAGCATTTTGGGATGCATCTACATGTAAAATGCGGTTTTTTGTTTGTAGGTCACGTCAATGTTTCCCTACATTCCAATGCGAAGATATCAAACAGATGGATACATTTTTCAACACACTGAACCAATTTGTTTCACCAACTTATTACATGTATTTTCAGTTGCTACACGTTTGTGTTTGAGTAAGCATATGACCAAACAAACTTACGCATAACCTAAACAACTGGATAAAATGACGGTCCATGTTGTGGCGTATGTGCAGGGTGTACACATGTATGACTTCTAATGTGTGTAGGATTAGCGGTATCTGATAACGCCGGTATCAAACATTACTTTTCCACCAAGGGTCTTAGAGATATAATCAATTGTTACAACATATATATTCAACCACATCCAGGAACAAATTAACGATGATTTCCTAAATAAACATCACATGTATTCGTGGATAATATTCACATATCTTTTATATTATTTTACTGGATAATCTTCACCAATAAAACATACTAGTATATCCCTGGATCATAATAAAAGTTATAGACCTAATGTTGTGTTCAGCGAAGTTGTAGTTATAGTTTCTACTCCGGGTTTAATTCCATTCCTGATAGCTTTTGATCTATGCTAACGTTTGTCTCCGACTATCTCACAGCCATAAACAATAGTCAGATATGAACATGTTTTTTTTTCACTTCGCTGGCGTGATAGTCCTCTTGAAAGAAGCTTTCCGTTTGTCATCATGATTTTCCTGGAAATCATCTGCCAAGAGACAAAACTCCTGCAGAAGGCAATGTTGGATGTATTGGAAAAATAGGCGAGAAGTGAACGAGCACACACGCTATTCAAATACACAGGAACATGATGAAAGAAATGACATAAACACATGTTAGAAAGCTCTTGAGATTGCAGTGAAGCTCCCTTTATTCATGGTCATGAGTAATATCTGCCAATGTCATTCACAAGGCTGCTGGTTTTATATGACCTTCTCAAGGTGGTATCACATATTAGTATATGCGGTTATGTTGCAAATACTGATCCCGCTCCATTTTCATATTGATTTTGATTTGGGGTGATTTTCCATCAAAGTAGACCCCAGTGAAATGAAAAAAAACTGTTTCCATTTTTTCCAACCATTTTTCCGACTGAAAATCAAAGATGGCTGCCAACGGTCTCCGAAAATCAGAAAATCACCATATCTTTGGCAATAATTGTCCTAGAAAAATAAATCTGGTGTCGTTTTATATGTTTTCTGGGACGAGGAATCCAATAAAACCAATGTTTATTTGATAAATGCAAGTACTGGGCCGTCAGAGGAATATTACACAAAATAGTATCATTATAGTGACTGAATCAGTTCGCTTTCCAGTTTATGACCCATGTTTTTTTTTTTTTTTTACTGATCATGAGTTGCAGCAACAACTCATCTGGTCTTCCAATCGTAGTACTGCTGGTGAATGTGTAGTGTCTTAAGCCACTCTTTCTAAGATTCAACTTAAGCTCAAACATCACATCAACTGGCAACTGTGATGACTCGAGACTCATGTTTGGTGCAGTTATAAGCATGGCCATTGCTTGTGCATCCTGTAAGACTAGCCTATTTCGTAGACTGTGTTTCCAGTGGGCTGCATGGTGTAGTCTTTCCTTTCATACCAAAATGAGAACAGATTAAAAACAGATTTTTCAACAAATCCTCTGGAATGGTGTTTCCTGTTTTGACCCTCTCCTCTACAACCCGTAGAGGAGGCAACTATTGATTAATTCTTTCTGACCACCAATCAAGTTCATCCAAACCAAAATATACTGTTCTAATCTAACAAAGGAGAGGAGCACCTCCCTTATTGTCTCACCACAAATAATTCAGCCGCCTTCCAGCCCCCTTCTTTCAATGTCCAATTGTGCCTGTGCCACTCACTGCCTGATGAGTTCCAAGATGACAAAATCGTGGATTCCACTGGAAAAATCCCAAAAGTTCTCCCGGGGACTGCTCAGACTACTTTCTTTCTCGACGACACAAACATTACCACTTAATTGGCGCGTGAATATATAATGCTGTAAGCAAAACCTCATTAGAGTTCGTCCTATCACAAGAGAGTATTGTCTATGTGTTCCTTTTGGAACAATCAATTCCACCATTTATTTGTCAACAAAACAATTATCCTCAACTGAATCAACAACTACACTGAATTCAAAAATAATCAGTAATTAGCTGGCTTGCATGCCCACTGGTCTCGTACATACCCAAATGAGAACAGAACTTATTATCGCCCTCGAGGCGTGTTCATTGTGTAAACGAGGTGGGGTTCCAAAGTGGACTCTTTAGGTCCACTATATACTGTCTTGGCGAAAGTAGAAGAAAGCTCCTTTTGGCCTGTACACACTTGGTGAAGTGATTGTTCAGGACGATGTTACACTCATTACCTCCTTTGGACGACTCGAAACTAAGAAAATATATGCATAACATCTCCATAGATTGTGATGTCTGGATTGGAACCAGTCGAAATCGGGTGCGAAACCTTATTTCCCTGAACAGTATAGCGATTATACACAAATAGCTTTATGGTATTTGCTAGTTGTAAGGTTTACATATTGCCAATTATCAATTCTTTCCCGAGTGCATGCGACCACTTTGTTTTGGTTTGCAAGCCACTCGCTTGATTCAGTCTGGGTCAGACTGCCGAAGTGAGTGGACATTAGCATGAGTGCTCCATCCGACTCGGGCTGGGGTGGTACCAGCCATGGAAAAAAACTCCCTGTCTTTTATTAACGACCCCTTTTCTCTGTAGCATATGGCCAGATTCTTGCTCCTCTCAAGCTTCAACCTCCTTGTAGTGGAGGCTGCCTCTGTTTGCCCCTGCTAAGGGCGACACGCATGTGCACTTGAATTGAAGGATGTGAATTGTCGGCATAACCATCGTCCTAATCTGGGATACCCGGCAGTATTCTGTTCCACAGGTGTTTGGCATGCCCCTTGATTCAGAAATTTATGTGTTTCTGGATGTAAACCTTGATGTATTCTGCTGCGGGCGTCACTTTCCGCTGTAGAAACAGAGTCGATGTCGAGTAACAACATCTTCTGGGTTGAGGAACATATTTTGCCTTGGGGGTAAATTTACCATCAAATACTCTCAAGTGGAGTATGATATTTTCTATGAAGCCTTTGTCTTTAAGGAAGGAGCAGCAAAAACCACATGTGTCCAAGAATACGACGGACCTCATCCACATTTAGTAAGGGGTTTCCACTTTCTTACTGACTCTTGAAGCTCCCAGTGATGGCATCAGTGTGTCATCTTGGAGTATCATCGTTGAGCAATCTGCTGAGACTGCATTACCAGGCAAATGTTTGATCAGAAGACACAGTGTCCGAGCCAATAAATGTTGAATCTAGTAGTAGTGTGATGGCCAGTCGAATGGCATGAGATACCAGAGAACACCAGAAGCACACAACACCAGTGGCAGTTGTATAACTCGCGAAATGTGGTTCCAGCAATGCCAGGAGAACTATTCGGTGTGGCTTGCACTTGAAACAAGTGTGAGGCGACATGAATGATGATGATGGTTATGGTGTATTATCATACACATATCCCTATATCAACACCTCTTGGTGGTCGTCAATGTGGGAGGAGACCAGAGAACCAGGTGAACCCCCACTGATCCAGTTCGACTTCATTGGTGAGAAATCAGCCCATGTACGTACCTAGCTAACTGGTCAACTTCTGTTTGACAGTCTAATGCATATGTGTGTGTATCACTAAAGCATTGGTTTTAAGGATTGTTTGTGTCCAAAAACATATAAAAAGACCCCAACTTGATGTTTTTATGTCAATTAGGGCAAAAGATATGCCATTGGTGATATATCGATTATTGGTGATAATTCGTGGCCATCTTGGATTTTCACATGACCAGTGGGCGAGAAAAAAATCGAAAAAAATGGTTTTTATTCCTTGTGCATATGAATCTACCCCAATTCCATGTTTCTATTCTAATTAGGGCCAGGAATATAGTGATTTTTCGATTTTTTGTGATAATTGGCAGCCATCTTGGATTTTCACACAATCAATGGGCGAAAGAATGAAAACAATGGTTTAGTTTTAATTCCTTGTGCCTAGAAATATATAAAACGACCCAATTCAATCCTTCTATGCCAATTAGGGCCAAAGATATGGTGATTTTTCGATTTTTGGTGATAATTGGCGGCCATCTTGGATTTTCATACAACCAATGGGCGAAAAAAATGGAAACAGTTTTTTCTCATCTCATTGAGGTCCACTTTGATGAAAAATCACCACAAATCAAAATCAATATGAAAGTGGCACGGAATTACACAACAACATATACTATATGGATTGGGGAGCTGATCGTGACGTGCTACTCCGTTTATACAGAGCACTCGTCCGGTCAAAGCTCGATTTCGGTTCGATAGTTTATGTCTCAGCCAGACCCTCCTACATAAAGGCTTTGGATACTATCCATAACCAGGGGTTGCGTTTGTGCCTCGGTGCATTCAGAACCTCTCCCATGGAGAGCCTGTATGTTGAGGCCAACGAAAGTTCCTTTTATCGTAGGCGGGAAAAACTTTCTCTTCAGTATACTATTAAGCTGAAGTCTTTACCGAACAATCCAGCCCATAATGTTGTTTTCAAACCTAAATGTGTTCGTCTGTTTGGATCCAGGCCAAATGCGATACCAACCTTTGGTACTCGCATGAAACATCTATTGGCGGATTTAAACAATGACTTGAACACAATAGCTGAGTCAAAAATTTCAAAGGTTCTACCATGGGAATTGAAAACTCCCACAACTGACTTTTCTCTCAGGATTGGGAAGAAGTCTACCATCAACCCTTTGGATTTCCACAGTGGTTTTAATGATATTCAGTTAAATTATCCAAATTTTAAGTTTATTTATACTGATGGTTCTGAGGATGGTAATAAAGTAGGCTATGCCGCTGTCACCTCGGGCAGAACATACAAATAACGTCTCCCTGATGTGTGTTCAGTGTACACAGCTGAGTTGAAAGCAATACTGTTAGCACTGTCCCACATCCGCCGGTCCGGGGAAGTGGGTTTTGTCATTTGTTCAGATTCTCTATTAGCCCTTCAAGCCACAGAGAATCGTAATATTGACCATCCTCTACTTTTGGATATTTTAACTGAACATCAACGTACTTTTCAAATGCATAAAGTTGTGGTATTTTGCTGGGTACCCAGTCATGTGGACATTCCTGGGAGTGAACGTGCCGACAAGGCTGCCAGGGCAGATCTTGATCTGGACGTCACATTTTCCAGGGTGCCACATTCTGACTTCAAGCTGCTCATCCACACGTACTTGTACGCAGAATGGCAGTCATTCTGGGATGAGCAGGGTGATAACAAATTACACAAAGTCAAACCAACGATTGGTTGTTGTACCCCAATAAACGAAATGTCCAGGCGTGATCAACTGGCCATGTCACGGGATCGTATAGGGCATACATACCTTACTCAGGGTTTCCTGCTCCGTGGGGAGGAGGCCCCTGTGTGTGTGTCCTGTCGAGAGTGGCTGACCGTTGAACATGTCCTGGTACATTGTCAAGATTTGGCTGACACTCGTCGCATGTTCTACGAGTGTCAGTCCATATACACACTTTTCAAGGATTTTAATGTTTATAAAATTCTCAATTTCCTTCGGGAAATTGGGGGTATATATTTATTTTTAGACACATAAATTCTAGTCAACGCCTTTGAGTCTAGATCTAGTCATCAATTCTTCACCACTAATCTTGTGAGCTTTTACTGTTCACTACAAATTTTCAATTGTAGAACTTGCGGTTTTATCATTCTTGATACTACTTTTATATCCTTGTTTGGCACTGAAATGGCCTTCTTGAGTCAAAAGTGCCGTTAAACTTTATTTCTCCTTCTTCTTTATATGCTCAGATGTATACTGACATTCAATTTTAATACACAACATTCTTTTAGTGTGCGGAATATGTGATATGAAGTTCCGTATATATCAGAGGTTTGTTTCACAAATAGCTTGGCATTTGGCTTGGTAGATACTAAGCTAGATCCTAATTTTAATGGGCTAAAGAAGGTTAAGATTTTTTTTATAAAATAGGAACAAAATCAGTGACACATAAAGTGGTTTTTACACACATAATGATATGGTAGAAATGGATACCGACAAACAGACAAATTCATATTCCAAGACCGAATCCATGGACGAATTTTACAAAATCAGTGGGAGTACTCATATCCGAGTTATACTAGAGTATCATCGTCAAGGCCATGTTAATACCACAGACACTCAGCCAGCAGAGTGTGAGATCAGGTGATCAGGTGCTCCGGAAGAGTGAGCATCTCCTGCACTCGCATGCGACACCCGCTGTGATATCCACACTGGCATATTGAGACGGAAATATATGCACACAACTATAAGGATGGGATGATATCTTCCATCACATGTGTAACAGACTTGGCGTAACCTTCAACCAGATCACAGTGACGACCACAAAACTTCTTTAATGTAAAAAATTAGCCCAAGGGCTAAGAAAGGTTACCGGACAATGTACATTTTAGATATTATCCTTTTAAATTGTTTTGATAAGTTGTTGGGCAGTTGTACACTATAATTTCGTCTGGTGTACAGTAGAAACAACTATAATTACACACTGTCTGCCCCTGATGACGCCAGTGTGGTTTCAGATATCAATGCTTGGTTGAGCGTTGTTTCTATTCTGAAAGTTTTTGACATTAGGTTTTATATTAGCATCATCAAAATTTGGTTAACAGCGGTAATAGGTTGATACATACTTTTGTCCCATGACCTTGAACATAATGTCAATGGTCAATTCAAGGTCACAAGAATATCAGCCCATATCATTTCTAGCATGTCCACAATTGATTCCTAAGCTGTAAAGTCGATAATAACTGAGATAATTGCCATTTTGGTATCTGACCTTGACAATGAAGTCAAAGATCAGGTACAAGGTTATGAGAATTTTTATGAGCATTTGCATGTTTGCAATTGATTCCTAAGCTGTATTGTCGATAATACGCGAGAAACTAACCTATTTCGTCTTACGACTTGAGGTCAAGGTCAGCAAAATATTCAGCATATATCATTCCCTATATGATCACTTTGGATTCCTAAGTTGTAAAGTCGATAATGAGCGAGATATTACCCAATATGTTCTCCCACTCTGAAAAAGAGGTCAAACTCAAAGTTTTCCTATTTTACACAGCGTACTAGTAGTACAAAACTGCTGCCTCTTCTCACCCAATGCCAACATTGTGTCACAGAACCGGTGTGTAAGGTAGTGTGTGGTCACCAAATCATGGATTGAATTTTTGCCCCTCCCCCCTACTACCCCCCCCCCCCACTTTTATATCCTCGTTTGGCACTGAAATGGCCTTCTTGAGCCCAAAGTGCCGTTAAGCTTTATTTCTTCTTCTTCTCCCCTCCCCCTCCAACACACACACACACTCACATACACACACAATAATGACCATATTTACGATGTTATCAAATTATTGATCACAATAATATCCGACCCAGGAATCTTTGTAGTTATTATTCAATGGGTGTACAACCATATAAAACCCCCAGGGATGTCCATGCAAATTGACCATATTCTCTATATTTACCATAGTATTTTACCGTGAAAAACTGATCCACATGGAATTCAATAGGCAATCATCTATAACCTCCAGGGATGTCCATGCAAATCGACAAAACCTACAATACTGGCAAGTAGAATTGTGGACAGAAGATGACGACCATGAAAAAGTAAGAATTAGTTAGCTTGCTTTAGTTAGACTTGCTTAAATTTGCTGGAAATGGGATGAACTGCAAATGTATTTGATGTGATATGCCTTGAAAACTGACACACATGCATCACAGTCATATACCTCGCGTTTCATCTTATTTCTTTGATTTAAACTATCAAATAGCTAACATGAATATGTGTAATGTTCCGTGCAAATCATATCCAGCATTTCAAAATGGTGAGCTTAGTGAAATTGTACGTATTGCATGCTAACGTCATTTCCTCAAGAATAAACCGTGATAGTCAGGATGTTATATCGCATAGTGTCGCATAGAGCATAGTGCCTTGTCACCGTGTATTTATTTCGTATGACTTGAATGTCTGTGCCTGGTCTTCAATTTATGACATAGAATCAAACCATACATAAAAGTTGCTACAGTAATGCTTTAGAAAACGGCCATTAGTACCGGTGATATATATCTAGGAAGTTTATCTATGGCTGAATTGCAGTCACGCAGTGTCGTCGCTTTTATAGCTCCCAGGCGGCAAATTCCCTAATCCCCCCCCCCCCTAAAAGTCAGCGTGCTTTATGACCTCCACGCTTTTTCGTTGAGTTCATAAATCCCCGGGAACTGCAACAGGATTCCCTTCACATATGGAAGTTTAGTTGAAACCTACAGACCAACCCCAACCACCACCATTCTCTCTCTCTCTCTCTCTCTCTCTCTCTCTCTCTCCCCCCAAGTGTGTTTCCTGTTTAGGAATATTACGTTCCATAATGGACACTTATTCGTCCATAAACGCGACAAAGATGACACTAGCATTTCAAGTATTTATTCAGATTTTTTACGTGGTCAACTGGGAATTGTAAAGTTGTAATAAAACAACATTAAACTAACAAGTTGAAATGTTTAATGCTCATTGAAAATATCATATTTCATGCCTCGTGTGACGTACGGAGGCTATTAGTAAAACTGTAATGTCTGATTTGTTGCTGCTTCAAAATAATCACTTCTATTGTACAAAGCAATAATTTTGGGGGGAAACCGCTGGAGGAGTAGATCATAAATTTCGTGCTAGATCCATGGCGCATGACAATGGCTTCAGTTATCGGATCATCTTTGGCGTTTGATAATTGATCGGCTGTGACGTTTGGTGATTTATGGACTGTGATTTATTAGTCAACACAAATTTGCGCAGCACCAGACCAAAAAGAGCTCGTAGTAGGACTGTTCCCTAACATTTTGATGTTTTGTCTTCATTCTTGACGATCGACTCCACCTCCAGAGAAAGTACTCACCGGTATTCCTCAATTCAGCCACCCAATATGATAGCCATCTTGCAGCTTATTACACGATCTATAATGTATTACGTACTCAACAAAATCTACTTGTCGCCGAAGCATGCAATTCTGACAATGCATGCCATCATGGTCATATTGTTGGATAATCAGGCAGATATTCTTCGTGTTTAATTTCCTGCATATCTAAATACATATAATTGTCCCTTAAAGCTACCGCCTTCGAATGTATCCAATTTATTTTTCAAAACCAAATTTTTGTGAAACACATCTAATGCAATATAACAAAAGGTGTGCTCAATGATTTTGACGATTACAGTCTGTCCGAGTTGTCTTTTCGTCCGTTTTAATAACCATGTTGTACCGTTTTTGTAAATAAACAAACAAAGTGTATCCATCAAACCCGAATGTAAACAAATTCCCAAATCGCGCTTAGAATTCTACATCGAGTACATATTCCAGTCTGTATGTGCATATATACTGTAATTATGAGAAAATAATCAGTGATATATCATGATGTACTTGGAATTGTCAGTTTATCTCGCAATTCTATGCTTTGTTTACATCTGCGTGTGATGGATACAGTTCCTGTATATATGCGGAACGGCAAGTTCAAATGAGCAAAACTTGCCTGAGGACTGGTTATTTTCATTACATTCGATGTGAGTATGTCTCATTCAGTTAATTTAGCATGTTTAATAAGAAATATAGTTTTCAAAGAATATTGACTGGTTTCGAAGGCAGTTGCTCTAATTCTATTCGCAAACTGATAATGTTCGTGCAGCGTCACATTTTAGTGCCACCCCATACATGTATATGGTAAATTATTGTGTTGTTTGTAAATTCTTCTTTGAAAAATGCGAATGGTATAAATTTTGTGTGTATGCGGCACATCATTGCATGGCTTCATATATGATATTTTCCACACATTTCATTCAACTTAGTGACATGATTCCATGCGGATCTTTGTGGGACAATAAAATAATTATACATAGGCATCAACACACAAGGTTGTCTTTGTGTGTGTTGATAGTCCTCTTGAAAGAAGCTTTCCGTTTGTAATCATGATTTTCCTGGAAATCATCTGCCAAAAAACAGAACATTCTGTAGAAGGTAATGTTGACTGCATCAGAAAAATAAACGCGATGTGATCGAGCACAAACGCTATTTAAATGAAAGGAATGACATAAAACACAAGTTGGAATGTTCTTGAGATGGGTACAGTGGCTGATATACGACATTGAAAAAAAAACCTTATTTATTTCTCCAAGTATTCCTGACTGATACATAAACAAAATAATTCATGCATAAATGTTATTTCTGTGTAAATAATGTTATTTACGCCTAAATAAAGCTATTTACACAAAAGTAACATTGTTCACACGTAAGTAACGTAATCTACGCGTAAGTAACTTTTTCCCGTGTAAATACAGTTTTTTTACACGGCCAAATAAAGTTTTTTACACACCTGCCGTGTGTTATATACTGACCAAATACTGAATGCACCTGCGATTATCATTCCCTTGGTCAATAGGGATACATAACGTTATTTCCATATAAATAAAGTTATTTCTGCGTAAATAACGTTATTTCCGCGTAGATAACTTTTTATACGCAGAAAAAAACGTTACTTACATGTGAATGACTCTATTTATGTGCAAATAACTTTACTTACGCAGAAATAACGTTATTTCTTCAAATCATGTAAATTATAAACAAGTCAAGATTACTCGGAAAAATAAATAAGTTTTTTTTTATCCCAGTGCCACTTATCAGCCACTGTAGATGGGGTTAAATCCCTTTCATTTTTTTTGTCATGAGTAATATTTGCCAATGCCATTCATAGAGGGCTGTTTGATATGACTATATACATTGAAAGTCAGTTTCAATACACGCCATTCTTCTTGTGTGCTGAATATGTGATTTTTAGTCCCGTATATATCAGAGGTTTGTTTCACAAATAATCTAAGCTTAGCATTTAGCATGGTAGATACTAGGCTCCTGATTAATGGCTGAAGAAGGTTTAGATCCCTAATGGAATAGGAACAAGATCAGTCACACAGATAGTGTCGTATCGACTCTAGGGTTTTGTTGTGATGTTGTGGCATGACTAAGGATTGAAGACTTCGTATCCATCTACCTTACGAACTCTTTATTGACGCAATAATGATGATTGAATGGAAATCAAATGGAATAGAAAATATAATTCTATGTAAAGCTATCGTATTTAATGGTCGGTCACACTGAATCATGGATGTCTGAAGTATACGATAGACTTACTGTGATGTACCCGACAATGTGACGCGATAGAACGTAGTTTTTACACGCATGATGATATGGTGTCTGCTTGGCCGGCGTGATGTATGTTTCCATGTATTTCCCTCACTGTTCAACAAAAGTAACGTCCACGGTCGTTTACCATAATGCAATGGTGCAATCCAAAATGCCATGACTCTAGTACTATCCATAACCTGCAATGCCAACACACCCCGGCAAATGGAGATAAAACAGTAGACTAGATATTAAGAATCAATTGTAAACAAATAGGAAATGATATGTGCTGCATATTGTCGGGACCTTGAATTTGACCTTTGTCCAATTTTTAAAGGTCACCGGACAA
The DNA here is from genome assembly GCA_949152475.1 of Terebella lapidaria. Taxonomy (NCBI): domain Eukaryota; kingdom Metazoa; phylum Annelida; class Polychaeta; order Terebellida; family Terebellidae; genus Terebella; species Terebella lapidaria. Next base: position 11,930,736 of record OX424567.1, read on the forward strand.
ATCGGCTAATATATAGCTTATTATCGACTTTATAGCTTGGGAATCAATTGTGAATAGTAGCAAAAAAATATGTGCTCACTATTCTCATGACCTTGAACTTCACATTTGACCTTATTTTCAAGGTCAGAACTCAAAATGGCTAATTTCTCACACATTATCAACTTTATAAACTAATTTCTCACTCATTATCAACTTACATTTATAGCTCGGGAATCAATTGTGGACATGGCCTGATGTAAAAACAAACATTATTGCGCAACTGACGCCGTGTACTGGGAGATCTCCAGATCAGCCTCACTGTACTTTGTTTGTATCACGATGGCATAGTAAAAATTCTAGTCTCGTTATTCAACTGATTTTTATTTTCACTAGTGCGCTAGTTCATTAATTCGCATGCTGATGCGCAACTAACGGACCTGGGTGGGCAACGGTTGAAATCGAGGAAACTAAACAATCCAATCATGCTCTCCCATCTAATCTGAAGAAACTGGTAAAATACCATTGAAGGATATCCACCTGTCATACTTGCAATTGGCAAATTTGGACGGGTCCATCAGCTATGAGAATGTATATGCCGGGGATAGCGAACACTGATTCGATTGAAAATGAAATATTCACATCATGACAACGGGTCCCATTTACGTGTCGCACTCGGCTCTTGAATTAATGGCTTTGGATATCTAGGAAGCCTCACTTTTGATTCCCCCTCAGACCATGGCTGTCATCAGGCATATACCCATGTGTATGTGTGTATTAACACAATATCCTGTTAAATCGACACAAGCTAATATCCCTGATATATAGCATTATATCAAATATTTCCAATTTGATGTGAATCGCTCGAAAGGTCCGAAATGTAGGCCTAAGAGGCGCAAAATGGGTGAAATTGGACAGATTGGCCTGTGGGGACAGAATGAATGTAAATAGGGATTAGGTTTGCATCATAATCATATAGCGAATCGTGTGGATCTTTTATATTGACACCAGACGACCTTGAGCTGTAATCCCACATGTCATGTCTGACCTGAGAAGGTGAATTTGCATGTTCAGACGTAACATTTGTATATGCAACTGTGTATATGCAAATGTATCATCAGCATACTGGAAATCATGTTTGGCATCAAATAATTTTCAATGGTAAGCCTCAAGGTCATACATGACGTCAACCATGCGAATTGGCCTCTGTAGATGAAATGATTAAAGAGGTATCTCAGTTTCAATCTTTCATCACGGACATATAGTGAATAACATATTGTGAATCATTTGGTAACCATGAACATGACCTCAGACTGCCATAAGTTTGAAATATCAATATCAATTGTGATCCGAGTCTGCCGGTAAGCTACAGCCCCCATGTTAACAAGATACTTGTTATTTTCTTTGCATATTCGGATAATTGGGTGATGATAATTTTGTGTAAAAATATCTTGAGCTAGATAAAACATATTTACTTGCATGACAATTTTTTGTGATAGCCCCACTGTTCAGAATGGAATGTTGAATAATTGGTGATATGTTTTCAACTTTGAAGAATAATGCAGATGAAACCTGAACCTACACTACGAGGCAGGCCATCAATGACAGTGGCGGGTACATATTAGAAAGGGGGCCTCTAAAAATCCACAACGCCATACAAAAGCACATAATTTTTGTGTTAAAAATGGGTATGCTACTGTATCCTGACAATCAATGCGTGATTATCGTTCTGTTAGCTGGTAAATCGCGGCTTTGAATTACTGAATGAAAGTGTGCATCCTTTATCCACTGACCTGACAAGGAGTCAATACAACGCATTGTGTAGACACACTAATTTATTGTTTACATTCTCATATGCACATCGATGATGAAGGCATAAAGTAATGGTGATATCGACGTTTACCGTACAATACCTGTAGACAATGACGTAACATATATGCATCGCAGAATCACACCAACAGAACCCATATAATGCTATAATGTCAAGTGATTCGTGCTCAGTAATTGGTAAGTGCGTGTTGTCATAACAAATGAAACTCTTGTCATAATATTCAGAGCTATTAGAAAAAGAAATTACCATGCAAATAGAATTTATGGGTTAGGTTTAGAGCACATTTAATCATATGAATCGTCACATTGACCAATAACACGCTATTATGACTGCCACATGTTATGATACTGTATATCATGGAAATTAGTTTCATGGTTACTTATGCTCTCATAACTCATATGTTAAAAACTTATAATATCCAGTAATATATTTCTACCGTAATACGCGTGGGGTCGTCAGCCTATAATATATTACTTTGATATGCTGACATTGAGTCATGACTGTCTGTGTAATCGAGTGCATAAAACTGGCGGTTTTTGAATCAGTGAGGCTCAGAATGTGTGTGTGTGTGTGTGTGGGGGGGGGTCTTGTATTGCACCCTCGACCGGCACTTGGTAAGTGGATTTTTGTCATCCTGGTTAATTAGGATTAAGGTTTTTCCTATTGGATGATGCTTTTTAAATTAAAAATTCAGTCAGCCAAATACAACCTATGGCCAGCCACAATACACGAGAGTTGTAGTTGCCCAGGGTATGATATTTTTAGAAAAAAAATTATTACTGTTCAAAGATGATAATGTCATGAATATCACGATATCATCATCATTTCAAATTCAGTGTTTGGTGGCATTGTTGTTGCCAGAGGCCTTCCCGATGTCCTCCTTCTCAGAATTCCCAACTCTCTTGTACAGCTTTCTGATGAAAACGTATGCGATGAAGTTGCAAAGACCTCCAAGGTTGCTGAAGAATACGTTGCTTACCAACATGAAGAATGGAGGAGGTTGAATCAAGTACCAAATTCCAAGGACAAACGCTGCCCACCACTGACCAAGATATGCGAGAACCATCAAAAACATTGCCCGAGCCGTTCTGTTGTACTTGTGGCTTTTATCGGCAGTAGACAGTCGGATTTTCAGCCAAACGCCCGAGTAACAAGCGACGATAAATATGACCGTAACTATCAGAAAGCTGCGGAGAAACAAACCCATGGCGAGACCACCACGAGTGTGATTCTGTACAAAACACCTGCAAGATAAAATTTGTCTCTGAAGAGAAACAAGTTGATGACATACTTATTGCCATGGAGAGCCATTTATATGGAGTTTCATTTTACACATTCACTACAGTAGTAGATTTTTAAAAGAAAAAAACTGGGTTGAAGCTACAGTGAACTGGAATGTATGTAACTTGAAGCTGTGGTGATTTTTTGTGACTTACCATGCTCCAGATGGTCCGAAATATTCTTCGACTGCTGCAGGAATGAATATAACAGTCGGGAGACCTATGAAATAGGTCAATAGCCGCCAGTCAAACTTTCCTGTGGGTAGCTTCTTCTGCAGAACAACCGTCATGAATGCGTTGAACGCTGCATATTGTATCACACAAGATTGTATCAGGACAAACTCGCTGATGAAAAAACCAATAGCCACACATATCGGCAAAGCTGGGTGATTCTCCAGAGCAAGCAAGAGTCCATGGTTGAAACCTGTTACAGTCGCTAGACACAAGTCGCTGAATACCAAGTAGACGATCAGGCGATCAGTCAAAAGGAGTGAGAAAAAGTTCTTGCAGGGTTTCAATATGTAGATGAGAACACAGGTGCTGATAATGACGGTTAATGATACAGCCACGAGACCGGAGTATTGTATGATGAAGAACTTTTCAGGAAAGCCAAATAGTGGCACTTCCGTTGAGTTGTCTCCGGCCATGTCCGCGTTCCTAGTGTTCTCTAAGACTGAGCGAAAATATTCGCACCATAATCCTTTTAATATGATCTTCATGCGCCATAATCAATAACGTCCTTGCTTCTGACCTTACTGGTAAATCATACCCGTCTCATCAAAGTCAGTCCATGTTACAGTAATCTGTAATCACATCCTCCAGTATTACACGACGATGCAGTGCGTTGCATATATAGATTTGGTCTCAGCTAGGAGGGAAATCTTCCTGTCTTGAGCCATTAATTAGTTAGCACCGGACTTTACTGTAGCTTCCTGTCAGGTGAAGTTGTAACCTTTCACAGTGATTTACAGTTTTAACGATTCCTCACTCGTCATTGCCCTGGTGAAGTAATACAATGCGAAATTGATTATTTGGTCAGTGACAATAAACCAAATCATAGCTAGACGCTTTCCAGTCGTTGACGACCGCTGGGTTGTATCCCCCGTAGCCCTATCATTCCTGTTGTCCCCAAACTATTATTAGACTCAGTAGCATAACAACAACCATCAACTTCAGACTGACATGAACCTTGCGCCAATAATGAAAATTTGTGTCTTAACTATTTTTATCGTGCTCAATAATAAATTTAACTAGTAAAACGGATGTTAACTTATTTGGTTTTGGCCATGAAATATCTCCTGTGCAGAACTTTGACTTTATTGAACCCAATAATAAATGTTTCTTGTCTCAACCATTTTATTGTCGTCAATATTGAAATTTACTAGTCAAACTAATGTTATCTTATTCGGTTACAGTCATGAAATCTCCACTGGACAGAATTTCTACCATGTTGAACCCAGTAATAAATTGTCTTAACTATTTTTATTGTGGTGAATAATAGACTTAGCTTGTTGCACTCAAGATCTCTTTACTGGACAGAACCATTACCTTGTTTAGCCCAATAATAAATAATGTTTGTCTTGACTGTTTTTAGGTTACCGGACCTATTGGCATGGCGTTGCGTCCGTCGTCCGTCGTCGTCGTCGTCCACATTTTAATTTTTTTTGTTTACGGGCGAATTTTTCTGAAATTTTGCACAAAAATACTTAAAAATAATTCAAGAAGGAGGTATTTTTTAGTTTTTTAGTTTCGCATTTTTCTCAAAATGGCGACCGTTTTCGACGAAAAATGCCTGATTTTGGACCTTGGGGGCCATTTTCTCAAAATCTGTTTAGTAATTTTTTTTCTTTTCGATACATAACACTCCTCATAAGTACTCCTATGATGTCTATAAATTTCGTTGCGCTTGAATTGCTCAAAGTGGGCCATTTTGGCCCAAACTCGGGCCCAAATGGGACTTTCCCATGTTAAATTCTCCTATGCTTTATAATGGGACACATTATACCTAATATATCACTTAATATTGAGAGTAGAGATTAGGAATCAATTGTGGACATATAGGAAATGATGTGTATGCTGAATATTCTCGTGACCTTGAATTTGACCTCTGACCTCAGTTTCAAGGTCAGAGCACAAAATGGCTAATATCTCGATTATTATCGACTCTATAGCTTAGGAATTAATTGTGGACATATAGGAAATGATATATGCTGAATATTCTGATGACCTTGAATTTGACCTTCGACCCCATTTTCAAGGTCATAGGACAAAATGGCTAATATATCGCTTGTTATTGACTTTACAGCTTGAGAATCAGTTATTAACATATAGGAAATGATTTATGCAGATTATTGTCATGACCATTAGTTTGACCTTTGACCTCATTTTCAAGGTCACAGGACAAAACGGCTAATATCTAACTTATTATCGATTTTACAGTTTAAGAATCAATTGTGGACATATAGGAAATGAAATATGCTGAATATTTGTGTGACCTTGAATTTGACCTTTGACCTCATTTTGAAGGTCACAGGACAAAATGGCTCATATCTTGCTCCTCTATTACCTGTATGGCTTGGGAATTAATTGTGGACATATAGAAAATGATATACACTGAATCTTTTGATGACCTTGCCTTCATTTTGAAGGCCACGGCGCAAAATTGCTAATATCTCACAGATTATTGAATTTACAGCTTAGCAATCAACTGTGGACATGATATATGCTTAATATCATATATGCTGAATATTGTCTTGACCTTTGTCAGTGACCTGGCTAACATCTAAAATATTAAACATTGTCCGGTAACCTATCTTTGGCCCTTGGCCTATTTTTATAGTTGTCAATAATAGACTTAACTAGTATAACTAATGATATCTTATCATTTGGTGATATTATTATGTGTTCACCCAAAACATCAGTTCTCTATTCCGAATAAGAATCAAGTGCCTTCTGTTTTCATAGTAGAGGTTGTTGGAGTGATCCCATATGTCAAAGTAGGCATTTCAATTGCTGTAATAAGATCACCTGCTAACTAGTTAATATTTATTTGATTAGTCTGAGAAACAATAGGTATTGTGTGATGGTCTTTTTCATCAAGCCCGTGCGATTTCATCATGATGCATCGAAAATTCCCACCCGTAAAGCGTTCACAAACCATACGTGCTAAACAGGCCAATTTGAGCACGAAATATGTCGCCAATCGTCCAATTTGGTTGATATTAAAAAAAACCCATTATATTTTCTTCAGGAAAACGACGTCACATACAGCAGTATTAGATATTATCGAGTTACTAACTCGATATTATCGACATACTAACTCGATATTATCGAGATACTAAGTCGATATTATCGAGTTACTAACTCGGGAATTTGAAAACATAAATATTCTTTCTGTGTCTGATCCACTCTTAAGTCGATATTATCGAGATACTAATTCGATATCATCGAGATACTAAGTCGATATTATCGAGTTACTAAGTCGGGAATTAAAAAAAATTAATTTCCCTGGGTGGCCCTTCTACGCTTCCGTAGCAATCCAATGATGATCAGTATTTACCCAACAATCTAAGAGAGCGACGAAAAATGAAGGTTGTAAAATATAAAAGAAATTGTCCAAACTCGTAATCTGCAGCCATATCAGCCAATGAAATTCAGTGAATGGTACATGAACTTTATTGAGATGTTGTGCACATATTATATGTGAAACAAAACTATAGATCTTCCTGGATAGCAAATGTAAACGGACGATGGTCGACGTACGGAGGACAGACAATGGAACCAACGCCATGGTAATAAGCTTTCAGACCAATCGGTAACCTCAAAATCAGTAAACCTGTATAGAAAGATTATCGCAAACTGGATTTAAATGATACAGTTGAAAATGGGTTTCAGATTACGAATGATATAAAATGATAACTTAGTTGACATAATTTACAAGAACAGAACGCTGATGAATGCATGTTGTTTATGTAATCTAATTTAATACGATACCTTATTTCTACTTCCATGTATGCAGAGCTGCAATATAGCATTAAAAAGCAGCCATTAGCGCAGTGATATATATGGTGGAATAGGCTTAGCTATTGTTATATTGCAGTCACGCAACAGTGTCGTCCCCTTTATGGGTAAGGACGACAAATTCCTTAATTTTCTGGTGAAAGTTAGCTTACTTTATGACCTTCCGGCTTTTGGTCACCGGCCTTCGCTTCTAAATATAAACAGGTGAACACCCACTGCTCTTGGCTCCTTATGATAATAATAATCTCATTATATCCCACTAGCCCTATATTAATTTGAAGGCATCGGATGTGTAACTGACACCCAATGTGGCTACAGTATGTTAACAAGTACATCATTCATCTATCAAATGTTCTGTTTACTTTATGAGCCCGCTCATCGCTAAATCATCCCGATATCTTATCTCAGGTTGTGTGGTAGTTTTATGATAATTCCATCAGATGTACAGTAGAAAACAACTATATTATGGGCGTTTTGTTGGAAGTTGGTTCAGTTGTAAGTAAAGAGGCAACAAACCACTGTGATGAATTTCATTTGCACCACATGAACGTTTCCTCTTTCCTTGAGACCTGCTTTTGGTCCTAATTATTCATGGCAACAGGGCTTATATTAATGCAAGCAAATCACGGTAGATAATATATTGAGTTATGATAGATGGATAAGGTGGATATTAAATAGTCGATAATCCATGATGGTATCCACTGCCTGGTCAGTAAAGGAACTATTGTACATATGTAATTTTCAATTTCAGGTTTGTTACTGATGCCAGTTAGCCAAAGAGCAATTCAATTAAAAACGTTTTACTTTTTTAAACTTTCCCTCATGATGTTGTATTGTATTAAATGTTGTAACCATTGGTATTGATATACCAGAAACCAGCCAAACACATTAGACAACAGCGCACAATTCACACCAATCAGGCAGTAAGTGCATATTTCATATACATGAGACATAACACACGCACGAAACATTTACCATGACAAAGACGAAACAGCAGTGAGTTGAATATGGCTGTGCTTTATTTATTTCGCAAAACATAACTGTCGATGCTAGAATATGATACGATATCATGCTGTGTGAGAATAATCCCTATGTCACATTAGTGTGTCACTTTGCTCGCGTGATATTCCTCTTACCAGAGTGATTTAAAAACAGTTGTAGTATGCAATCTTGTTTGGCATAATAGGTGATAAGTGATTGAGCACACATGTTCAATGTAAGTATCAATCTATTACCACCAATACAGCCAAATTTTGATGATTCCAATAACAAACGTAAAACACAACATTTTGCAATAGATACAAAGCCCAACCAAATACTTTATCAAAAGCCACACTGGCGTCATCAGGGGATATTTGTCAACATCATTCATAGAAGCTTGCCATGTAAGATGTGTAAGTATCAACCTATTACCGCTGATAACAGATTTTGGTGATGCCTAACATCAAAAACTTTTGAAATAGAAACAAAGCCCGACCAAACAATTATATCTGAAGCCACAATGGCGTTATCAGGGCAGCCAGTGTGTAATTATATTTGTTTCCACTATACACCAGAGTATCACATCTACTTTTGTATTCTAGAGTCTACTTTTGATATGTCCTATTTTTTTCATGCGAAAGATATGTGCACACTGAATACCACACTGCAGATCATATAAGTCGCCTTACAAGTCTTATATGCCTTTCGTTGAAGGCTGGTAGAAATCTACTAGTTGACAGCATCCTACCCAACTCTCCCGTCCATTCGTAAGTGAAGTCATGATGACACATGGAAGTACTTAGCTGAGTCCCAGTAATCAATAGCCAGCAACAACTGTGGTGATTTCCGATTGTAGCACATGAGTGTGTCCCATGTCCTTGAGACCTTTTTTCTCTTGTCCAAGTTATTGATGACTACAGGCCTTAAATGGACACATATTATTATAGTTTATTGAATTATCACACATACATGAAGATATAATATACGCAATAATCCATGATGTTTTGCAGAGTCACGTCTGTAATGGGCATTCCGCTGTCAATACCACATTGAGATACCAAAAGCAATAAACTCCAGTGCATTCCTGACACCAAACAGGCAGTGGGTACATATTTCATATATATGAGACATATTTTTTTCATTGGCAGCACCTGTGGCTTTATATATTTCGCAAATCACAAATGTCATTAAGCTTCCGGTATTACAAGGTATACGATGCTGTAATATGACGCGACACCGTGCTATGTGGATATATCTCCTATGGAGTAAGTAATCCCTAGTCCAATATACATGAGGCTATTTTGAATACATTCGCGCTTCATCATCACCAGGGTCATGTGGTAGCGTGGATCATGAATCCAAATGACATATCTTGTTTCTTAAGTTTTATATTGTTCATATGGCGATGGACCAATCACAGCACAGCATTTTCGCTTGAGGTATAATAACACTCTTTACCTAACAATGAAATCGTGACAATTGGACTAATGAATAGATGGTGGAGAGTACGAAAAAAGAATGACACAAATTACAATATTGCCTCGTACAATTGTGGGCACATGATGAACGTCACTTAGTGATCTAACTAAGCTTAGAATTTTCATGGACCAGAATAACACTGAAACCCGAACAAATATGCATCTGAATTAGCATGTCCTTGACACATACAAGTAAGTACAATGCAAACTAATTGCTCAAAGTCATTCACAATGAATTCGATGGAACACCCACATTCATGTGAAACAAACACACCGACCTCTATTTTCCGACGGCCATTAGAAAAACGGAACTGGATTCCTACAAGAATATTGCCAGATATACTACAGGAATATCCTTTCTTTAGCCTAAAAAATCCCGTTCAAATTTGATCAATCGCTATAAAATCAACTAATTGTTTGAGAATTGAATGTCTATGTTGAAAAATTGATTCATTTTGTGAAGATAATAAAGATTTATTCCAAGTGTTCTCTGATAATTTTTATCAATGTCAACAACATAATTTAACTAAGCAAACATTGATGTGTCCCATGTGGTAACTACAGTCAAACTTCGCAGCGAGATTGAGATTACACAAGTGAACCTTAATCATTGCAGGAAACTTACACTAAGAAACCTCTAGTGACTGACCTGACACGGTTCTACACACTTTTTATGTTGTTCCCTCAGTGATTTGTATTGCTAATGTACTGATATTTCACGTATAATATCATATATCGCAAAATTCGTATGAGATGCCAGCTAGATTTATCACAGACTTTCGACTTACGACACTGGAGTGCACACACTGATATATATAGTATAACATATAAAAAATATATGTTGCAAAATAGCAAGAAAGCTGCAAAATAGCTTTCCATACGGGGAATATCCTTCAATAAAACTAGCGTTCTGTGAATAGTGGATTTTTAATTGGTCCCATGGAGATCTGGATTGTACAAACTTAGCACCCGCTTAATGCACTGCACATAAAACAGTATGTCCTTCACTGTCTGGAAAGCTGCATTATAGCGTCACAAACAGTCATTAGCACTGGTAATATATATCTAGGAAGAAGTTAGGCTATGGCTTTATTGCATTAAACACAACGGTGTCGTCGCTTTTACGGACTCGTACGGTACATTCTCTAATCTTTATCAGCCAACTTTATGAAACTCTCTTTTTGTTATCCCGAGTTTATAGATCCAACTGCAGTCGCAAGAGTTTTCCACGTACGCATCAATTCTCATGATCATACATGCGTGGGTCATACACTGACTCCTCAAGGCAGCGTTCTCTTTTCTCCCATCCATCGTGGTTCACTTACATACTAACGGATTGGGCGATAGGATAGAAAATGGTGTCAGGAAATACTCGAAATATAATGTTTGGTTCCATGTCAGTTGGCGGTTGGGTTTGGGAGTTAGGGTAAATGGACCACAATGAAATTGGAATTTAGTTAAGACCCTGTTCATCCATTTTAATGCAGTCATGTTTACTTTCCTTCTATGTTGAACATTGAAATAAGATATAATAACATCATTGCTCAAAAAGTGTGAACAAATACATTATAGGCCTAACGTATGTACACGTATGATGATAGCGTATGATGCATGTACACACGATACTCTTCTTGTCAGTGAAAATGTGGAAGTATGAAACAAATAAACTCAGTGTCCTTACTGAGCCCCCGCCCCATCAGCAGATTCCTGCTCAAATGTGTAATATGTTACAATACACACTAACTCACAGTAGTAACTATCTTTCAGTAGATACAATATGATACAAACGAGGGATGTCTAGATGTTAGACAGTACAATGGTAGTTGTGTCACCGTGAACAAATACAACGATCCATGCATTAACGATTTCAGACTTTGCTTTGTTGCGAATCAATTAGAACTGAAATCCAAAAATGTATGTGACAAGCACTTCGAAAGCAGATAGGGAGTATATTTATAAATGTCACTGTCAATAAACCCTTGTGTCCGGTCATCAGTCGATGAACGTTGTGCACCTAAATTACCCATTACCAATACACTTAGGCCTAAAAAATAATTTTCTGTTTCTCATCCTCCTATTTTTTTTCAAAACTGGGTAGTGAGGGACTTTTTTTTTCGCAAAAAATACCGTCCTTAACTGAAGAGAAAATTGGGTAGGGAGGCACTTTTTATTTTTGGTGGGACGACATTTCAAATGTATGAGATGAAAATGAATTTGATTGATTGAAAAAACACTTGCGCACAGACGCATTCAAGCCCAAATAAATCAAGCCTTTAGAATTGAAATCATGTGAAACACATGACTTTGATGATTTCATTTCTAGAGGCTTGATTTATTTGGGCTTGAAAGCTCTTGGCCGGGCACCTTGGCACTACTGGTGTGCCATCATCCTAGCAGTCAGCACAGACAGGACAATTCTGTGTACTAGTAGTATTATTATCAAAAACCGTCAGTTGATAATATATTTCAATGATGAGTAATGGTGGAGAACCGTTCTATTAGTTAATATGTCCACTGAAGTATACATGAGGAAATATAGTAAATAAGTTCGTGATCACAATTCTATATGTATTATTACATACATGTTCCCACATGGAATAACTGTTTGTGAAAACTGGTAGCGTCTTTGTGGCATTTGGCGGAGAGTGAAAACAAGGATGTAAGTTAAATATATGCCAAAGTTGCATGCTGTGATTCGGTGTCTCGATCATTCACTATCCTCAAAATAGGGCGGGAACACTTTTTATTATTTATTTGAAAATTGCAAATAAAAAATCCGGGATACTGCTTTTGAACACAGGCGGGCGGGGACGAGAAACAGAAAATTAATTTTGTTAGGTCTTATATTCATTTTTCTAGAAAAAAAACCCTGTGTACATGTACTGGCAAAATTGTCTGTTTTCACAGACGGAAACGTGAAGGTTCATTGCCATCGGGAAGGTAGACTATTCGCAATCTTTGATGTCACGTGGCTTCAAATCTGTCCGACAACAGCTTTAGATGCTAAGGTCTGAAAAGGCGAGATCCGGTATACACATCAATGCATAAAAAAATGTGTTTTGATGTGTATATATTACTTTTACATCAGCAATACATTCATGCTATAAACTGCACAAAAGCCCAACGATTTCATGACTTACCATGTGCTATTGTTTGAACTCGATGTCACCAATGCGAATTACCACACATATCATATTTAGAAATGGAAATGACGTAAGGGCCTTGAGTGACACTGTCAAGCGTTACAAATTTGATTTAATGCACTTCACCACATCGAATACACTGGCTGACTATTAGATTTGCAGTGACAAAGTACAGTTTCCGAAAGCAGTTACCAGTCAATTCCAATGGTTTACTGTAAAGGTTGGATTGAGTTTGTTACACAATTCCGTTTCCTCTTGAAACTTGGAAAGCAGGAAACACAAAGCAGGCGAGACCTGTTTCTATCATGGCCATACTATCGACCATACAGGCAAATGGTGTAAAGGCGTAACCATTTTGATTATACCATTAATAATTTCGTCTCGAAAACTAATATTTTCACCACTCACCTTGTAAGCTTTTACTGTTCACTACAATTTTTCAATTGTATAACTTGCGGTTTTATCATTCTTGATACTACTTCTATATCCTTGTTTGGCACTGAATTGGCCTTCTTGACCCCAAAGTGCCGTTAAGCTTTATTTCTTCTTATTCTCCTTCCTCAAAAAGTAATATAGGAGCTTCGCCACCATTGTCTACTATCTGGTGTGATCCGCTATGCTAGTTTATCTTGCCAGGAATTCAAAGTTAGAGCATAGGTTTTGACTCCCAACAGACAAGGAACTAACACAAGTACGAAGTATTCTGAAGCCAGAATTGGATAAATACCGTTTTCCAATATATATGCCAGTTTCGGACTTAAACTGGTTAGCAGCGAATCGTTAGCTGTGTTTTGTGGATTATGAATTGCGAAGTTTGTGTCTTCCGTGGTCATTCAATTTTCACAGTGTTTCTCACAAAACATTATCGTTGGCCACAAACATATTCCTCTCTAATATCATCTACTTTATCTTCCTATAAGTTCATATGTATACACATCAGCCATTACCATGATTACGGTCATGTACATCAAACAAACACAGCATTGAACTTCTCTTCAAACACATGAGTCATAAGACCACTGACAAACACATACAAGAATAAAATATCGGGGACCATGATGTTATGTAATAGTCAATCAATCATAGTTTATACTACTTACTATTACGTGATTTGAATAACTCATTAATGCATTGATGTCTGCATGAGCAGTCATATGTACAATAATGTGGCTGGAACAGAACGAATCAATCATCTGATATTCACACGCCATGAAGCGTTGTGCTATTCCACTTTAAATGGTTGGTGTATTTATGAAGATGGATGAGACTGGCTAATGAATGGTTATATTCGTGACGCAGACAGTTTGTCATCGAAGCTGCATTTATAAATACACATCTTTGGTGATGCATTGCGAAATTATATGGTGCCAACTCACAGGGATAGGGAACAAATGAACTGGTACAGAGAGGGGGTGGGGAGTACTAGGAATAGCAAAACGACATTATATAAAGACTATAATATTTGTTACATGGCGGAATGTGATAAAGTGTTTGGGTTGCGAACAAGTGAAATGCGTGCAAAATTATCTCGAGAATAGAAGAGCGCAATCTGATTTGTTCTATGTTCAACTGATGCAACAGATCACAGGATCATCGTCCTTCCTATCCAAGATGTCAGTAATGTATTCCTTGTGTTTCTACTGTGAGGCATGACATCAATCTTACTAGCCAATCGAAAATAGAGCCTAGCTAAAACTACCTAAATAGAGTTTCATATGTAAAAGTTGGCAATGCATAAATGAATGCCATTTCTATAATAATATCTCACGCCAAATATCTGTTCAGTTTTAAGGTGGTATCGTACATTCAATAATTGTATCTATGAAATGTCTTAATGAGTGGCATTGTTATCTATTCTATCAAACACCAATATTCCCCACACTCAAAAACTATGGAGTGCTTGAACACGCGATATTTTACCGTTGTTTAGTGCGAATGTGATGAAGAAAAGTTGTAAATGTACGACAGAGCGCAATTTATAGATTTTACTCTGGTGTCAAAATAGATAGTGGCAATAAACACATTCGATGCAGAACCAATCACTGAAACTAGCTGCATACATGGACACTCGTAAAACCGTCTTTTGCACATAACTCTTTAATTCAATGCACCTTTTCCCCTGGATGATCAGCTTGAATGTAAGCAATCTATTACCACCAATAGAACTAAATTTTGATGATGCCAATAGCAAACGTAAAACAACATTTTGCAGTAGAAACAAAGCCCGAAGTACCAACCAGTCAAATGGGCTCTGGCTGTGTGTGTTTGAGTAACACAAACATGTCCGACAAGAGTCAGTCATGTGGAAGGAAGTCAAGTTTCATGAAGGTACATCCCATGCACAAACGAAACTGGTATTTTTTCCTCTCTTCTTTTGTTATATTTTGTTTTTACTTTGAGACGACAGTGAGATGACAATCGGAATAATTAACATGATTAAAGTAGGCCAATATACGGTGGAGTGGTTATCACAAAACGAACAAAATAGAGAAACTTAAGTTAGAGATATTTGAAAGATGGTTTTAAATATCAACAGTTTCAATCAACTGTGTGAATAAAATCGAGACGCATTCTATTAATATATATATTACTGAAGGATAATAACGTACGAACAGAAATAGTCCAGGGAACATCATTTTCGTCTAATAAACTAAGTGTATTAAGCATCAATTCGTGGAAACACATGGTCGCCTCTACAAGGGATCACTTTTATTACAGTCACTCCAAGCAGGGGACAATGTTTAATCAACGCTACATTGATTGCGCAATAAAACAATAAGATACGGAACTCGTGTGAACAACACAAAGACAGCTTCTCCACAGATGTATAGATTCCAAACTACCGAGGCCGATGAAATGTATTGCTAGATTAGTTCTAGAAGTACTTCTTCATGTTCCGCACTCGATCACTGACTGCCAAATATTATCCTGGCCCCTTGTCCTTGATCTAACTACGAAATTATCATTTGGAATGACTTGAGTAGAGTCACCGCAACGTGAATGGGTCGTTATATGGCCCCAAATACGGTCAAGTAATTGGCAAGCACAATATGTTGCTTTTATAACCAGGGCCGAATAACCAATGGGGTTTCCATACTTCCTCGAATGATCAGCATTATCTTTTCATCCGTTACACATATTATGCTACATAAACTGTTATCGACGTGCCACATACATGACTGTACGCTCTGCTATTGTTTGAACTCGATGTGCCGTTACGAATTGCTAGACACATCGCATTTGGAAATGGAAATGACTTAACGACCTGGGTTGACACAGTCAAGCATCACAAACATTTTTTAGTACACATTTCCACACGGAATGGACTGATTGACTATTAGATTTGCAGTGACAAACTGCTGTTCCGGAAGAAACTACAATTGTCACTTTTTTGACAGGATTTCTTTTTCTTGTGACGCTCAATACAAATCAAGGAACCACAGTCAACGAGACATGGTTCTATCTTCACTAGACTTCATCATCGAACATACTGGCAAATCGTGTAGAATATGTCAGGCGTAACTATTTTGATAATCCTGATATCAGTTTCGTCTCAAGACGCATGAGCTTATCAAACGATTCATCCGAAAATAGATCCAACCGACAACTACCTAAATAGCGTACTGCTCTTAATAAATGTCATCTTGGTATCAATGTAGATGGGGTAATACATACTTTTAATGCAGAAGCAACCACTGGCTGCCGGAATAAGCACTCTTTGCAACACGTTTTACTCTTCATCTTTTTCAGTTAAACCGGTCAAGTTGGTTCTGGGTATGTCTAATTCACACAACCATGTCACGACGATAGTCAGTCACGTAAAGGGAGTTTTAGAAGGCGACGTTTCATGCACATAACAAACTGGTAATTGTTCTTTTCCGTTTGTGATATTATTTCAACACTGATCTAGATTGAGATGGCGATCGTAATAATTGACATAAGCCAATATATGGTAAAATTGTGGTCACCAACGGGATCATAACACAAGTGATAAAGAAATACCCAGAGAGGTATTTGAGAGAATAACTGTGTAAATAACACTTGGGGAGAGGGGACATCTTGGAAGCAAATGCTCTTTTCATTTTAAACAATTCTGGTGTCAGTGTGTTTAAAACAGGCACAGATGTCCAATCAACGCTACATTGGTTAAAACTTGTTTGGCTGGCACAAAGGCAGTTATTTTTTGCAATTGGATATATTGAACAGTACAGACGTTGAGACTTATAATAGGCATACGATATAATGCTAGATTATTTCTAGAATTTGCTGCCTAATGCTCTGCACTCGATCACTAACTCACGAACTCTACTATGGCCTCTGTCCTTGGTCTGGTTATAGAGTACCAGGAATGCTTTTAGTAGAATTACGGTGACGTGAAGGGGTCGTTATATAGCCCGAAATACGGTCAAGTAATTGGCATGTACAAGTCTGTTGCTTTAATGAACAGGGATCGAATGATCAATGTTTTTTTTTTGCCAGGCTGCATATAGACGTTTGCATCTTGTATGTATTTGATAAGAAGGAATAATTAAGAACAATACAACAGCAAATTGTTGTTGAAGTTTTATGGCGCTTAGGGATATCATGTACTCGTGTAGTGAACTGGGGATATTGTCTTGTTTCAGTCACACAGGGGATATCATGTACTCGTGTAGTTAAAACTGGGGAGATTGTCTTGAATCAGGGATTGTTGGTGATGTTGTGAGCCATTAAATAACATCAATGGCCATTTACGGGGGTTCATGAGTTTCCCTGTCATTTTTGTTTTCTCTGACTTCGTATGCCTGATATGACTTTCTGTCCCCGGACTGTGAGATTGGATAATGGACCCTGTTTTGTTTGCTCGGAATACTTAATACTGGGTATTGATTCCACGTCTATCAACAAATTAAATGACGATTGTGTGCAGTTGAGAATATATATGTTGTATGCTCTAGGCGAAACTATCTTACTTATGCCAACTTGGGCAACCAGGGTACGTGAATCCAGTGAGTTCAACATTCATGTATGTTATGGTCTTCATTGAATTTGTTGTGCATGAATGACCCCTAGAAGTGCGAAAATTAAGCATTTTAATCACAAGTACACTTTCTCACGCTTTAAATAACATTAAATTAGCATCAGATAGAATTCAAATTCCGTGCAATTGGTTCACCGAAATGAACATAATATTTAGTTCACATGGTATTGATCATGTTTTATAGCCGCATCACCTAAGCATCAGAAGTGATCACTGCCAACGTATACATTGCCACATATAGTTCGAATGTGAGAGTCTAGTCAGGAAATATTATTATTTTCGATAATTAAATAATGTTCTTCAGTGTACCGCATTTGCCTGTGCGATCCACTGCATTTGAGCAGTAATCAGCCAATTTCCCTGTGCGATCCACTGCATTTGAGCAGTAATACAGCCAATTTTTGATGATTCCAATCACAAACGTAAAATACAACATTTTGCAATAGAAACAAATCCCGACCAAATACTTTATAAAAAGACACACTGGCGTCATCAGGGGCAGACAGTGTGGTAAACGTAGTTGTGTCTACTGTACACCTGATGGAATTAGTATACAACTGCCCAACAACTTATGAAAATAATCTAGAAATCCGAAACAAACCCCCATGGAATAGATATATGACAAGTACATAAGTACCTAATCACAAGCCAAAAGGCTACTGAGTTGATGGTATCCTCGGAGACAGACTTAACGTCCACCAGCAGTAACACCGACTCCGTGGTATGAACGTAAGTATCAATCTACTACCACCGATACAGCCAAATTTTGATGATTCCAATAACAAACGTAATATACAACATTTTGCAATAGAAACAAAGCCCGACCAAATACTTTATCAAAAGACACACTGGCGTCATCAGAGGCAGACAGTGTGGTAAACGTAGTTGTTTCTACTGTACACCTGATGGAATTAGTATACAACTAATTATAGTCTATTACTATAATGTGTAGACTGAATAAGCTTGATATTAAATGAATAATAACACAAATATTCATAGATGTCATGGAGTAATTTTTATGAAGTTCGACTAGGGTGGGAATCTAGTTCTCCTATGTCTATGTCCGGAAATACCTTTGTCCGTAAGTGCTGATTTGCTGCATCGATTTCAGTAAAACAGAAACTCCATGGTCCATCACAATTATGGAGCTCATTTGTAAATTGGTATCATGTAATATCCGGCTGGGGTATCTTACACGACTTCCGTGCTTCAAAAATAGCCTTTCTAATGGAAAAGATGTTTATTTATATTTAAATATATTTTACTGCGTTTTTTGTATTTCGTCTTAATTTCCAGTGTGATCTCTAGCAATCTATCAACTGTGAACCCCCCATATGTGTCACAATATTTCCATGTAGTTTCGAAGATAAATCCCAGTGAGTTATAAGCTGACTTCTCAATTCGATTTTTTTGGGTGAAGATTGCTTAAAAGCTTGGATAGTAAACACTTGGATATTAAACTTTCAATTTCGTGCCCAAACCGACCCCTGGAAGACGTAACTGTTGATTATCATAGTTAGTGATGCCGACTCAAAATATAGCTGGTGAAAAAAAAATGAGGACGAAGATGGACACAATTAATATTTCGTAGGGCATCTTCAGGTTATTCAATATTCCATTTGGTGAATAATAGTTTTTGTTAATTCCCATGATATTCATTACATACACTCACATAAACTGTTGTTTTACCAAAGCCCAAATTGCAACTATCGGCTGAGACAAGATTGTACGTAACTTCAGCTATTCAAGAAATTTATTTGTTCCGTGACAAATATGTAGCAAAAGTTGCATTTAAATTTCTGATGGGTGGCACACAACATCGGGAATTTCACTCTGTTCTTGAAACACCCGATCTCACCTCTTTATAAACAAATTTGGGGATTCATGTAATTTCTCAAAAAATCTCCGGTTTCGAATGACACTAGATATTGAGATTTTGACACTGGACTCACTTTTAAATTTATCATTTATATTATATTCACGGCAAACAAAGCCAGATAAATACTCTCATATTAGAACATAAGAATGATGAGGGCAGCTTTAAGTCTTGTTGAAAATAACCTAACGTCACTATTAGATGTAAAAGATATCCTGAGAGACACGTCAATATCGATTCTTTTTTTTTTTCTGAAATCTTACTTGATATTATCAATTATTATATGATTTGGGTTGTTATCATTTGATAATACCACTCTGTATAATCCATATACATGGCCTTTCTCAAACCCGTGTGATAATAAAAACCATATCACATGATATGGTTTTTTCCACGGCTACGAAAAACGATATCAAATGATTTTTCCGCGTACAACAAGAAGCGTCACCTGAAGAATGTGTCACTGTAAACAGACGAAGCTGAAATGAGTGCTGAGATAAACTAGTCTATCCCACGACAAACAATGCCGTATGCATTTTCTCGCACAATTTGAGTAATTACAAGTGTTGACATTGCTCGAAACACAGGAAATGATCAGAAAATCAACACACATTTCACTCCAAAAGTACAAGCCATTTTATCTATGTTTACATGGACTTAGTTACATAGCTTTTTCGATGATGACGTTTTCTGTTTTTGTTTGGTAATTTGCTTGACAACCGCAGAGTGGGATAGTGATACTAAGAGAATCCCATGTCATTTTTGTGTGGGATAGAGATTTCCCGACGAGTCGTCAGTGCGAATCCAAGGCGAGCCTTTAGGCGAGCCTGGGATGCACTGAGGACGAGTCGGGAAATCTTTATCCCACACAAAAATGACAAGGGATTCTTTTTCTCGCCCGTCCAGTCCCGTATTGACAGTTTTTCATATCATTTCTGTAGTTTTTCACATGTTTTACCACTTTTTGTGGAAGAAATTCGGTGCTGGATCATCCATGAATATCCATTGTTATAGCCTACAAAACGCGTCATTTGTATTGTTACGTCATACCACGTGACACAACAGACCTGGGATAGAGTTTTCCCAGGTCGGTTCACACCATAGACCTGAAGGAGAGGGATAGCCGACTGTGACGTCACTCACACTATCTGCAGTTTGCGTATCACAATTATTTGGGGGCGCCCCCATCGGTCGTCATAGAAAACTGACATTCCTCATTTATCGCCCACAAGGTCAACATAAACAAGTGGTTCGTCTTTTGATATTTCGTTGGATTTCGTTTATATTCGTTTTCATGGGTGGTGACCATTGTTGTGTTGTCGGATGTCACAACGATAGAATTAAAACTAAAGGCACGGGTGTCAGTTATGTGAGATTCCCGAAGAAAGGCGTGAGCCAGATCCAGGATTCATGGAGGGCTAAACTGATAGCGGTCGTAGCCAGATGTGACAAAAGCTTCAACCCGGACACCATGAAAATCTGCACCACGCATTTTGAGCGTACATCCCTGCTATTCCATGGTAAGAAAATAATAACTCAAAGTAGATTTAGTTGTCGACAGGTACTTGCATCAGGAGATAGAGATAATGAAGCCTACAGCTATTCAATGTACTACAATGACATAATACAGTCTACGGTAGCTATACATTTTGATAATATGTTTAGTATAGCATATTTAATATAACCATGAGGAAGCAGCAATTAATTATCGGGTTAATTTGAGTTTACTTCTGACAACTAGTTTAAATTACCGGCAATATCGCACCGCCCCCCCCCCCCCCCCCATCAATAAAATTCACAGGTGGTGGTTTTAAGTTAGTCCCTGGCAGTCTACCAACGTTGAACATGCCCCAAAAGAGTATTGTTACACCACAGCCAATACCTAAACAGATGCCAGTGAGATATATTTAAGAGAATAATTAGCATACAATATTTATTTCAGATACATGTGCTGTTTGTTGTTTTGTGAGTTCACTTCCCATGTTCATATTTTGCCTTCCACATTTTAACTGTTGTGTTTTAGCTGTATTCAAACATGATTAAACATATTATATATTTCACACAGATTTCTACAAGATTTTAAAAACTAGACGATTGTCCGAACTTTGTTCGAGGGATACAATTATTAAACAGATAAAAGTCTCCTAATCACACTTCACAAAAGCCTGTTGCAAGTATCGTTGCTATATTGTCATGAAACATCTACATGTACATACAACATTAAGTTTCTATCTGTATTGTCAACATGTTCAGTGATATAGGGTCATAACAAAAATAGCATACCATTATCATACTTGATTTAGTGACATTCATTTATTTTCTGACAGAAAGTAAGGCCCCCTCCAGTAGTACCAGAGAAGGTCAGCTACTACAACCTGGATGAGGTGCGGCGTGATGCGGCGGCAAATGCTGGTCGATGGACGGTGTTGAAGTCATCCGAGTCTATCCTAGTATTGGGGTTGTACGAGCATGATCATGGGCAACTGACGAGAAAAGTTACCATCAGAGATGATTTGAGCACTTTGGTCAATTTTGGAGGTAATGATATGGTAACAGATATGCAATATATGAAATAATATTACATTTTCCTTTCTTTATATTATATGGGCGATACAGAAACAAAGTCATTCACATTCACAGTATTTTTTATGACTATACATGTAATCTAGATGTAGTTATATCATTATGAATATCAATTCAAAGTTTCTGTAGGTAGTATCTATCAGGCAGGCATTGTTCACAAAATATATAATAGTGATCTTATACTACATGTACAATCATTTGTCTTTGCACAACATACACCTTTTGCTTTGTGATGTTTAAACAACCTTGTCATTTACAGAGGTGACAGTGAACAGAAGCTGGTGTCTTGAGAAGCAGCCCCTCAAGATCTTTCTGCGCTCTGTCGACGACCTTCGTAAATGTGATGGCATTTGTGATCCACGCTTCCAAGACCTCCACTGTGGGCAAGCTTACAGATTCCTGAGTACAATCATCAGTGATGGCAAGCCTGTCTCAACATCAGTGATGCGGTCTAAGTCATGTGAAGGAGCCGTGACAGCAGATCACTCTCGATGTCCCCCTTGTGAAAAACTACTTGCAGTGATGGAAGGTTTACACAGTGGCTCCCAATCTCAACCAGTCACAGTTCACCCGAAGACGCCATTGTCAAATTTGTCACGTCAGCAACTGGTTCGCGAAGTCAAAACGAGTAGGGCTAAAGTCCAGAGCCTCAAATCGAAGATCAAGTCTTTGAATATCTCGCTGCATGGGGTGGCCGTGTCAACAGAAGTCAGTGAAGGGCTTACCAGCGTCATCGACAATCACATTGACAAGGAAAATGAGATGATGTCACTCTTCTGGAGCGAACAGAAGAAAGCTTTTTCATGCCACACAAATGGTATGAGATGGCATCCCATGATGATCAGATTTGGGATTTTCCTCCACTATCACAGTTCTCGTGCCTACGATGCTCTACGTGAGTCCGGTGTGTTACGACTCCCAAATAAATCAACACTCAAGGACTACACCAATGTTATCCAACCCCGTGCTGGCTTCCAGCCACATGTATTCAAGGTAATTTTAGTGACTGTACTAGAGTGTTAGGATGCAGGCATGTAATGGACTAATTGTCCATGGAACATCTACAGTAACATACTAACACTGATGAAAAAACATCAAAAACTATTGTGTATTGATCCAGTAAGTAGTATTCCTTATTGAAAATCCATAATATGCCATATGTCACACTACAGGAACTTCAACAGCAATGCTCCAGTCTACCTGAGGACAAAAAGTTTGTAGCCTTACTACACGATGAGATGAAGCTCCGGTCTGACCTGGTCTATGACAGAAGGAGTGGCGAGGTGGTGGGTTTTGTTAACCCAGCCAGTTGGACCTTCGACAAGGTATGTACCACATATAAATATCTTGAAATTAATTCTACTGGATTGCTTTTGAAGATACTTGGACTTTTTCGCTCCATACACACTATTAGTGACGGTGGCATGATATATTATTGCAATTTGTTGCAGGATCTGTGTGGTGAAATTGCATCGTACGTCTTGGTCTTCATGGTCATCGGGTTAAATAGCCATATAAAGATGAGCATCGGGTACATCGCGACAAAGACTGCGACTGGTGGCGAACTTTTTCCTCTCATGTGGAAGGCGGTATCGTACCTGGAAATCGTCTGTGGTCTCAAGGTATAGACATGTTCCATGTGATATGTGTACAGATATATAAATAAATTTATTTCAAAGTATATTTATATTAAATTTGTTGTAGGTGATTTCCTCAACTAGTGATAAAGGATCACCTAATATGAAGCTGTACAAGCTACACAAGCTGGCACACAATGAACCAGGCACCATCACCTACAAGGCTCTCAATCGCTTCGCCCCAGCCGATGAGCAGAGATACCTGTACTTCATCTCCGACCCACCTCATCTCATTAAAACGATACGCAACAACGTGCAAAAATCCCAACCCGGTGGAACGAGATATCTATGGGTAATATGGATATTTTGTTATGTTCATTGTTCTTGTGCAATAATACATGTAAATCCTCCACTAAAATGCCAAAAAAAAATTGTGCAATTTTGTCATGTTCTCCACTGTCATATCAAACTGACAATAAATTTAATTACTCCTTCACTTTTTTTCAAGAACCAGGACAAGTACATTTTGTGGTCTCATGTGTATCGTCTGTACTCGGATGACACGAGCAAGGAGCTTTACCGAACCAAACTGACGTACGACCACGTAAACCTTACACCTTCATCTACAATGAGTGTCCGGCTTGCAGCACAGGTAACATTCAACTGTAACTTTATCGAGATTGTACACACTAGAAATTTAAAATCATGTAGCCGTTTTTACTCGCTGCACTATTTTTTTGTATGTAAACAATATTTATTGGATTGAAAGACATAATTCCACGACGTTGCTACACTATTTTTGATACTGCATCAATATGCTTGATGTTCATCTATTCAATAACTTTGCAGGTCCTCAGCAGGTCTGTATCACAGGTGATGTTGCAATACTACTCTCCCGAGATGGATGAAACCGCCAAGTTCTTCGGGCTATGTAACAGATTTTTCGACTGTCTGAACGTCAGATCAATGCGAGAGGGAGGCTTCAAGCGGAACCCTGATCTGTCCCCTTATCGATCTGTAGAAGACCCTCGGTTTCAGGTAATTTGTGGCATGTTTTTTTTTTATCAACTGTGTCAGTAAGTACTGCACGAAATCGCGAAAATTAATGCCCATTGAATGTATTCTTATTCTTTCAGTTCTTGAGCGAGTTTGTGACCTATCTTGACAAGTGGTGGCAAGCTATTGTCGAGCGAGAGGGGTACTCGAAGACTGAAAAAAACAAGATGTTCATTTCATCGCAGACTTATGATGGCATTGTTATGACAGGTAGATAGCTTCCACATGCATGTTGTCTAATGACTATAACTGGTGTTCAAAGGCATATCAAATACACTCATGAATCTGTTTCAAACAGAGATCTTCATTTATTAAACATTTTTTAACGGATATCCATTTATATTCTTTTTTTTTTGCTTTACAGTCCATGCGTTCACAGAAGCCACTCAGTATCTTCTCTCCAAGGGGGTCCCATACGTTCTCAGCAACGACTTCTGTCAGGACCCCCTAGAGGAGCACTTTGGGCGCCACAGGGGACTGGCCCTTCGCGACACCAACCCTAATCTTCACCAGTTTGGGTAAGAATACAAGGATATAATAAATAGTGGTGAATGACATATCCAGTGTTAGTAGAAATGAGTATGTTTTTTTTTTCTCAACAAATATATTTATGTACCTTATATATTTGTTCACAGTTATCAAGAAAACAAGTTGCGGTTGCAGCGCAGCCTGGCCTTCAAGTTCACTCCTAAAGGGAACACGAGCAGTGGCGGGAAGCGCAAGGTGGTAATCAGCCACAGCCCAATCAAGAAACTAAAGCGACATTGAACGATATACATAATAGAAGGAATTTTGTGAATCTGAAACCGACGTCATGATGAATAACACATTTTTTCAAGTTTTAATGCAGGCTATGATTGTTGTTTCTGCCATATTGTGTGGAGATTGTCTGTGGAGATTGTCTGCAAATTTCATAACAATTCTCAGAATAAAAAAGGGCCTACAAGAATCCTCATGTCTTGATGTTTACATGATTGTGTGAACTGACTCCACCTTGAGCTCTCTGCAAGGATATTTTGTATTCAATATCAATTTGCGAACCTTGTTTCCAGATTATCACTGAATATCTGTTTCAGTTCTGATTGTATAAATATTGTCTCCAGCCTAAGTAACTGAAGCAGTTATTTTGTCATCCATGAACTTAAATGTTACATGTAAGAAATCTATATGTTGTCATATGCATGAAATGTTGTCTGAATAACTATTCAAGTAATTTGTGAGACTGTTCATAAAATGTTCTTCTGGACCAGTGATCTGCATTGAAATTGTTACTCATTTTGGTAATCTACTGTGGACATTCACCGGTACTGTGTGTCATACAGCGTACTCTATGTATAATAAACATCATGAAATCAATTGGTGTAGTCCTGTAATAATTTGATGAAATCAATTTGCCTTTGTCTCGGTTTGATGAAATCATTTATTTATGTCACTTCACATCACATATTGTGATATACAAGTGCCCACTAAGTCACTAGGTATCAGTTTCAACCTGCATTTATTCAAAGCTTTCTATTTATTGACAAATAAACATATCCGAAACAAGTAGTACACCATCAATCTCCTGATAATATTATGGTAACACCAACACACATGATGATACATTAGTCATCTTCGGCTTTAGTAACACTCTTTCGCAAAGCCTTTTGTTTCTTAACTGAGTTCGTTTTCTGAGATCGAATTTCTAAAAACTGCCTGCATTTCGCATGGCACCTTAAATGGAAATAGAGCTGCAATACAAACAACAAAACCGTCTCTTGAACGTCGGTCTCCACGCTCGAGTGATAGGTACAGGCATAAAATAGTGACACAATATCATCCCTGCTACAAATTGTATCAATAAACGCCTGTAAAGAAACCTCAATAAATGAGAATTGTTCTCTGAAAACTGACTCGCACAATACAAAAAATGATTTCATGTCGACTGTTGGTTCACATAATCCTCCTCTTGTTTTGGCAAGAATTAATTTGTTTGTGAACATTTTCTCATCACTGATCATCATTCTTGAGATAATAGGTGATTGTGGAAATTTATGCTTACATCGGAATAAAACAAAACCCCCAACATATACAAAAATGTCCCGTTCATCATCTGTGATTTCAGCAGGAGACGAAGGTGTACATGGGAGCTGTCTGAAGTTGATACGGATGAGAGTTTCCATGGCTTGGAAGGCGATGAGAGAGGACAGTTGTGGATGATTCAGTAAGGTGTTAATAGAGGGTACGATCTGTTCCAGGGCGCGATGAAATTCTCCCCACGTCTTCTCTATGCATGATGGCGAGAATACACCTTCGATGATGCATTCGTTGAGTGGTGATAATTTCACCAACAGTTCATCCACTGCAATATTCATAGAGAAATATACTACATATTTGCAAATGAAAAAAAATACAACACGATATTTTGATATCTAGCTAGCAGAAAAAATACATGTCATATATCTTCGCTCACCATTGACAAATGAGAGCACATCTTCAACACTAAATGGTGCCAGCTGCAGGACTGGATCATTGCTGACATTTCTGAGGATCTCTTGCAGCGTATCATTTGTCAGTGTCTTCTTTGGGGGTGGTTTAGGGAGAGTTGCACGTGAACTTTTCCTCTTACGTCGATTATCTGTTGACTTACTGCCAGACTTGGGTGAGGAAACCTGCCCCTGGTCCTGGTCATTTTGTATGGCAGCTGGCACCAGGTCATTGATACTATCATCTCCTTTGACCTCCTCAGTGTCCAGTTGCTGGAATAAAATCAAGAGGAATAACACTAAATGGGCATCCAACTGCCCGTTCAGATCAAATGATGTATCATATTACAGATCTGGATGTATCTCGACGCAACGACAATAGCAATCCAAGCTAATAAACACCCTATTATCGCCCAAATCACCCAGTTGTCAAGATCATTTAACAAGACTCAAACTTCCCATCATCACTGAATACAACACAGAAATATAAAAATATGCCTTTATATTATAGCAGAAGGTGTTCCTACCTGAGAAGCCAGGAGTAGATCGTCGTAAATGTCCATTTCCAAAAACCAAACAAAAACGAACCGTGCATGGGGGAAACCCCAGTTTTCTATGACGGCCGATGGTGGCGCTGTGCAAACAGCCACATATTTCCCGCCATTCACCAGTTGGCTATCCCTCTCCTTCAGGTCTATGTTCACACCAGACAAATTTTCACCATCCCATATACATGACGTATTTTGACAGAGGGTGAGAAACGCTTATCCCATGACTGTACTCAGCTTAGAAGACAGGTCATAGAGTGCTAAAAAGTAACGGTATGGATACAAACGTGGAAATGAACTCTGTGTATTCCAAGTATTCTTTTGGCTTTCAACTGAACACGATCTAAATCATATAATGAACAAATTATAACATGGTAACAACCTGATATGGTTTTATCCACTCGTGGTGAATATGATATCACTCACTCGTTCGCTTCACTCACTCGCTGTGATATCACACTCACCACTCGTGGATAAAAACCATATCAGGAAACTACCATGGTATAATCTATATGTATCCATGGATGTGGTGTTCATAATCGTGCATGTTTACAACTTGGGTATAGTGTATGGGATGCAGTGACTTTTGTAGACTTAGAATATCGGCACTATTAAAAATATTCGGTGCAATTCCATAAATTTTCAGGATAATGCAGGGTCAAATTTTGGGGTTTAACTAAATTGCAGACACGAAACTAATATCTATGACAAAACGTTTAGTAGATAGAGAAATAGCCAGAAACGTTACTGCGAGATAAATGCCAGATAGGTGAACTTTTTGTTTATTTTCCAAACTTTCTAAAAAATATATATTTCCGATGAGGCCACAAGAAGTAGAGAATTTCCTTAAATAATTGGGATTTTTCTTGAAAACTATATTAAATTTTCGCTAAAATGTTGGGTGCTCACAGTAAAATGGTTGCTAGAACCTACACCGGAAATTATGACGAATCTGGTCACACAACTCTAGCCTATACATGTTCGTACATGAAGGGATACCGGATGTCATGTGATTAACGAAGGCTCCTTTTAGAGCTAGTGAATCACAAGCTGGATATCTCGATGCAACCATTTGCAAATGGACACCATAAATTTGATTACCAGGTTAGATTAGGTATAACTCTAACCTAGAGTAGCAGGTTGGAGAACTATAACTCGTCCGATATAGGCTAATTGCCGCCATTAGACAACCGAAATATATCGGATGGCACAAGTAAAGAATGTCAAGTTTCTCTGTTAAAAAATAAAACCAAGTTCATGCAGAGATAAAAAGGAGTGAGTGATGCACGAGTCAGGAGGCTATAAGAGCATAGTCATTACCATTTGGTGTCTCTCTTTTTTGGACAATCGAGTTCACGGAAATAGAACTATATTTGTATCTAAATGTATTGTTATTGTGAAACGAAAACGACCTTCTGTGTTTGCATCGTCTCAATGAAAAATTGTCGCGACGAATCCAGTATTACAGAACAGGTTCACTAAAGATATTTATGTGGCGACTACAAAGTCATTCGACGAGATACTTCACATGATAGCCAGGTTAACCACGATATATACACATGTAATGAAACATGATATGTCATTGGGCATTCGGGAATAGGATTAAGATTCGGGAATAGAACGCATTCCAAAGCCATCAATAAGAGCTTTGGTGAGTGGTCGTCACTGACTGAATTGCACGTTATGTATATTTATTCCAGTAATTACCCTAATTTCTCTATCGATTTCAATGCAAATTACCCAGCTAGATTAAGGACACCATCTCATAGATGTTCTCATCCAATAAAACGAGTTTGTAGCCTAGATTCAAGACTTCTCGATTCAAGACTATTTTGAACACGAGGGTAGGACTCCAAGGTTTATGGCGGGCCTCTTAAATTATGTTTTTATTCATTTTATGTCCATTTATTGATGGATAATTCAACTGAATTATCTTCACATTATACGTTGTCGAAAATTGGGAGGTGGTGATAAATCGTCTACCGTGTCAAGTGTGAAACGCAGAACATTGTAAATTCTTATATACTGAACAACTGGGAAACATAGTGCAAAAACATAAATATTATGATACTCTAGCCTAAAACGTGCATACATTAATTCTGAATAAAGAATATTTCATACCTTCTACTCGGTAGACATCCATATTCGTTTCATAACTTTTATTGAACTCATAACGATATAATACTTGAAGGACATATAATTCACCTGAATTGTACTGTTATCATTTGTTGTCATGTATAATAACAAGCTTTCAAATGTCATCAAATGTCGTATTTGTTCATCATATCCATATTTTACCAATAGTAGTATGTGTTTGAATGCCGATGTCGTTTGCATTTTGCACCGAGATAAATCGAATGATGAATCGTGATTACACGCGTCATAGAGTCCCTAATCTTCGCGAAAGCTAACAATTTCTGTTCAACGGCTTTTCATTATTCTTTCTTATCGTGTTCCTACAAGACGTGAGTTTTCTAATCACCACCACGCATAACTAGTGGTGACACAATTCCCGGAATAACCAACTGTAAAAACTGCGAGAGAAGATGAATGCTTCACAACATTAAAAACTCATTTCGACTCCCTGCTTCACAGGGTTACTGCAACAGATTTAACTGGTATAAATTTACGTAGAAAGATGTGAAAGGCTCTGATGAATAATTTGAACAAAAAAATGTTTTGAAGTACATTGTCTGATCATGAATACTGTTTAGTTCGGCTTGTGCTACACGCATGCCAATGTAACGAGTGGCTTGGAAAAACGCCCACTGAACTTTACCTCCCTGTACCAGTTTTGATGTATGTAATCAGAACATCGCCAACTCAAAACACAAATGCACCACTCTTGATGATCATTCAAAAGAGATGAATGTAAGAATCAATCTATTACCACCAATATAGCTTCTGCAATTTTTGTGTCGTCACCAATCAGGATATTGATTCACAGGCGGAAATTTTTTATTTGCGGTGAAAATGACAAACCATGTGTAAAGTGGCCCATACATGGCCCTATTTGGGTATTTGTGTCATGAACTGGGTGATTTCCATATGAAGTATGTGATGGTGGCAAGAATGTTTAGTCAACATCCATGCACAACTAGCCGATAATACATTCAAACATTACACTTGGCGGTGCATTCAGTTAATCAATATCATTTTATCCATTTGTGCTTCAAAGGAAAGGGTGTGTGCGTCAAATGGGGGTCCTAAATTCAATGTGACGGCACTCATCTTCCTCCTATTCAATGATCACAATAGTCCTTGAAGTATATAACATGCATTAAGAAAATATAGCAACGTATATACAGGCAAACCATGCAAGTAGGAGCGAGATGAACCTTAAACCATTAAATATTTATGTAGAACACGACGTCGTCATTTTATTGTGCATTTGGAAAAAAACCTGGGAAACTGGTTGGTCATTCGGCGCCCCGTCCTGAAATAACATACTCTGGCCATAACGACCCCTTCATGTTGCAGTAAATCCACTCAGAACGATCCCAGTTCTGGCAAGTGGCCACAAAGACAGTAAATCTACTGAAGTCATTCCTTTTGTCAGCTACGTAACTGGACCAAGGGCACGGGACCAAGATATCTTCTCTGTGTCTTTTATCGAGTGTAGAACGAGAAGCTGTACTTCTGGAACTAATCCGGTAATATATTTCAGCCCATATTGTCTTTACAGGCTTCGATGTTATGTGTTTTTATCTCTCTGAATATTTGATTTGTGTGCTCGTCATCTCCTTCATGAAGTTCCATAACATTTTCTTGATTTTGTCTGACACTGGATTCTGAGATTGGAGAACGGACTTGGTTTCGTGCACTCGGAATTCTTTTTTACTTGTGATAAACCATAATCCCTAATCATGCTACTATATTTCATCACAACCTCAATTGATGCACAATATATATCCTCGTTCTCTGTCGTTGCCCTCATACTTTCATTTTATGTTTTCATTTTATGACGAAACATAAAACTGGACTTTCCCCTGTGAGTTGACATCATATAATTTCGCAATCTATCACGAGAGGTGTGTATTTATGAATGCAGCTATGACGAAACATTTCCTGTGTAGATAATACAATCAGTCACAAGCCAGCCTCATCCATCTTCATGAATGTACCAACCATTAAAAGTGAAGATGTACCATGCTCCATGGTGTGTAAATATCGATGATGATTGATGATTGATTTCGTGCCTGTCTGATATTATTGATATGCCAGTTCAAGCACGCATAAATATAAAATGGATCATTGGAATCACACATTATGACGTGATCCGGTGATTGATTTACTATGTATATCATAATATCACAGTCCATGGAACGCAACACACTGTTGAACTATGGTATATGTGCATTTATGGACATAATAATCCAAGTATCATCCACTGCAGGAGTGCACTTCGTTTGTCAGAGTCATTGGAACATCAGACACACGCAGCCATCTGAATCTGGGATGAGGTGCTGTCAGGGTCAACGTCGTTTGTCCCGCAAGCAACGCCGGTTGCGACAAGACAAGGATTCGTGTCGAATTGCTTTGAGGTTATGACACTATTCTTGATGAATCATTGTAACTTTCACATTTTCTTCCCAAATTTTCGATATTGTAACTGAGATGTTATAACTTTGTCTTGCTTAACCTTTCGTGTTGACTTCTTTTTTTCATTTTTTTTCTATCCTTTACTCTTGTTACAGCGAAGTTCTAAAGGCTTTTTGTTCAATGCTTCATGCTGAGTTCTTCTTTCTTCATCGTATATAACTGTATAACAGGTCTTATATAGTGTGCGCGCAAAGCATCACGGGAAACGACAGTTTTATTTGCTTACTTGACCAACGCTTCCGAGTGTGAATTAATTGGAAATAATTTTCCTTCATGTAGAAATATACTCGTATGGATTAAATTAACACAATAATATCAGTTATGGTAATAAATAGTACGACTGAGCAATAATATACAGAGAAATACACTTCGGCAACCCCGGGTACGGAGATTACCGAGTACAAACGATATGGAAACATGGCGACAAATTTGACGTTTGGCCAGATTTATGCACTATTTTGTGGAATAAACAATGATTTGAGTTGTATTACTACAATACAAGTGGAAGAGGTAATAGATTAAGGCATAGTTAGCCTAATACAGTAGTATAAGACTGTAGACATTTCCTGATGGCCCCAAAATATGCCTCGAAAGGGCAAAACTCGTGATAGTTTGAGCGCGGGTGCGTCAGAATCGTGCACTGCTAATAACAACAATGCGAGCTTCGTTGAATCCAAGTGAAATATAACAATCTCCGATGATCGTATTTACACGAACACGTGTACTGACTAAATACAACATCAGATAGCCTCTTCAATATACCACAGTCCTGCATCAAATTAAGTATGGCCATTACTGATGTAGAAGTGACGGCCATGCTATGTATGTATATATATTCATACTGGGAAATATGTTGACAGTAATTTCATTTGAAATACCTGATATTCAGAAAATACAGCTTTTGACTAAATTATTTCAGTATTCTGCAAGTGTCCTTGAAATGATTTTCCATCATAGTTTTGTTTTGTGTGTGGAAAAACACAGTTTCAGATAAATTACTGGAAAAGGAGATAGAATACCATTATGTTTGTATTACAGTGCATACGTGAAACAAACAAAAAACATATTCAGTTTCACAGAGTAGCACGTTAAGGACAAACCGCAGCCATTTGTTTCAGAAGGACGGAAAATGCATAGACTTTCTCTGATATCACGCACTTTTCCTATGGACATATAGTATATCTCATACTCACTTCATTTGAATTGTTCTGTTCTATCAAGGAGAACCAAATGGACGATATTATTTCAGATTAAAACAAGAAGTGGAGAAGTCAACGGGTTGAACTCAGTCCAAACACCATGGAGATATATGGGGGATTCCAGGAATTTGTTGAGTGTTGTCGATGAAAAATTAACCTGACTGGCCAAAAACAGATAAATATAGGCTATTCGTCAGGTATACCCCCTTACTTCGAGTATATATAAATCGCGAAAAATTAGTTTCAGGGGACTCATTTTCATAGGGTGTCAGCAATGAATTTGATACCTATATATTTACTGGTAACATTATTTATTCATTCAGTGGCCCTTAATTCACAAAATCGCATCATTGGGTGGAGAAATTGAATGGTTCACAACTTCACATGAGATAAACTAATCCCATGTGATACATGAGAGATTCCAGGAATTTGTTGAGTGATGTCGATGAAAATTAATCTGACTGGCCATAGACAGATAAATATTCAACATATAAGCGATCTGAAGACATAACTCGACAGGATTTTTATTTTCCTTTCCAATGGTGAATAACATGTAATGATCCATGCCATGAAACTGACATAGTAGGCTATTTACCAAGTACACCCCCTTATTTCGAATATGCGGAACTCGCGAAAAGTGCACTGAGGGCTATACATTTCTATACTTTGTTGACATGAAGTTCGTCCCTATATTTTTTAATGTGAACATGTTTCATTTCATTCAGTGGATCCTACTGGAGAAAATGATACCAGTTGGTGAGGGTTTTGAGGGGGGGGGGGTAGGGGGGTGCACGTGGTTCATCATGTGCCCAGGCACTATCTGGGTTCTTTTGAGCGATTCGAAGATTACAAAATTAAATTTGGTTTAAACCTATGTGGAGGAGTGAATATTATGTCTACAGTGATGTTATATCATTCGAAAGTTTGTCAATTTCGCTTCTTTTGATACCACTTGTGTAAGGATGTGCTTATTAGAACAGATATTACGGACCTAAAGGCAACTATACCCCCTGGTGCTTTTTTAGGGTACGATTTAGGGTAAGCGATTTAGGGTACCTTCAAATAAGTGGTGTAAACATAAAGTGCATCCCTATATTTTCAATGTTAACATTCGATTTCCAACTAAGGACAACCTGGGGCTTCTATAACAATATGTTTCGCTGAGTTATGGGGGTGGGGTGCATGGTGGACCCCCTATTCCGTGGCCTACTAGATTATGTGGTATTAGAATGAGTAAATCATCATTACTGGCACTTCAAGTGTACATAAAATCCAAAAACATGGAACACTTTGCACACTCCTCACAACATACACACTGTAGAAGACTTGACACATTTGAACCGTAATTTAAAATGCAAAAATAACATTTCATTTAGTTAATGAGATCAAACATTGTAAATCAAACACACTCGATATTCTGTAAGACCACTCCCCATGCCAGTATCATCCCTTCCTCGTCATCATAGCATTCGGTCTGCTCTGATATAGACCCACAAGTTCTTGAATTTGGTTCGTGTCCAGTCGAAGGTGGAGTGTGTAAAGAGGTTCGAACACACTGGGGGGTAGTCCTTGGCAATGTCGAGGAGTCATCCCTTCCCTGGCAGGCTTGCACCACGTTTTCCTACCCAAAATACAGGACATATTAAACCTGTTTGTGGCAGCCTTCAACAACAGACTTATGCGGACCGAACATTCCAGGACACCAAAGCAGCTATGTATTGCTGGCAGAGTGGAGGGCCAGCAATCTGATCGTGCTGATTTGAGTGTGTGAACAGAATAAGCAAATAAGAACATACATGTGTACTTTACTTTCTTCTCACATGCACAGGTTTCAAGTAATTTTATCGATTAGTACAGTATTTATTCGTTTTCCCAGGGAGATCTTGATGGTTATGGCATAGATGAAGATAGACCAGTAGCACTAGAATTAGGAGGAACCATCGCTCTGCCTGACACGGATCTAATGGAATAAACATGGAACCAGTACCCAAGTACAAAGTATTCCGAACGAACAAAGCCAAGTCCGTTATTCAATCTCAAAGGGTCAGGCAAAACCGATAAAATTGCATGGAAATTCATGAACCTCCAATATATGGACATAAGGAGGTGAAATCAGGTGTTCCGGAAAGAGTGGGCATTTCCTGCCCCACATGTGGCACCCGTCATTAATTCCAAAACTTTTAACATGCAAAAAGGTCTTGCTGCATGCTGGTGACAGATTTACAGTACTTATCAACCAGATTGTGATGACGTCCATAGAATTCCTTGAAAGCAGCTATTAGTCTTGGTAAAACATACCCTTGTCGCAGCAGTTTAGAGACTAGCTGGGAACTTCGATGAACAAAGTCCTCATATCTGCAACTAGCTCTTGAATAGCGTATGAGTTGTGAGACTAACACGCCATATGCTGGCGACAAAGGAATGTTGCTGCTTAGAAAAGGGA
This sequence comes from Terebella lapidaria, assembly GCA_949152475.1. Lineage (NCBI taxonomy): Eukaryota > Metazoa > Annelida > Polychaeta > Terebellida > Terebellidae > Terebella > Terebella lapidaria. Next base: position 11,966,814 of record OX424567.1, read on the forward strand.
AATTGACTATGGAAAAATTGAAATCATCACGTTTGTCATCGATCTTGTTGACAAGTTAGAGTCCTTATCAATCTCCAACCTGAGATCTAAATAGTTGGAAAAATTAGAGGAGTCTGTAGTATCTTTAATTTCAAGTTCCTTAGGATATATGACATTCAAGTAATCACCAAACTTGGTATTATTCAATGACAATACCTCCTCTATATATCGGAAAATGAAATGAAAGCTATTAGTTAGTTTTTTAGATGTTACTCTTTGTAGGTGTTGAATGAAATCTGACTCATATGAGTATAAAACAGGTCTGCCAATAATGGTGTTCATTAATTAAAAATACATCAAAACTAAATTAGTATCATTTAGTGACTGGTGTTTCGCACGTTTCTGAAAACATACCAATCTGACAAATCAGACAACAAATGTATATATTTACAACGCATGATACAAAATAGCTTAGTTCATGAAAATACAATTATCAAATATAGAAAGCTGAACAGAATTACAGGAACGTTACTCATTTTCCAAATAGCATGGTAATGCTGGCAAGACAGAAGAACAGTATGATATTTTCAGGAAACTTCGATACACACAATACACCGTGGAAAAATCCCGCATTTTGACAATGGAGCAAGGTGACTAGCCAAAGCAAATAAAACTAAACATCATCAAAGAAATGAGTCATAATTGGATGTCATAGGGTATAATCGAATTATCATATTGCAAAATTGGATGATCATCACGCAAAATGAAACAGACATATGGGATAATAGAACATCCATATTCAACAAGAGAGCAGGCATAATGAATAATGGTGTTGCCATGATGCATAATCGATCCTTTCATAATGCATAATCGACTTGTCATAATGCACAATGGACCAGATATTATGCATAATCAATTTGTCATAATGCACAATGGACCAGACATTATGCATAATCGACTTGTCATAATGGACTAGGCATGGATCATAATTGGATGTCATATGGTATAATCGAATTATCATATTGCATAACTGGATGATCATCACGCACAATGGAACATACATATGGGATAATACAACATCCATATTGAACAAGAGAGCTGATATAATGAATAATGGTGTTGCCATGATACATAAACGAACTGTCAAAATGCACAATGGACCATGCAGCATAATCGACTTGCCATAATGTACAATGGACCATACATAATGCAACATCGACTTGTCATAATGCATAATGGACCAAGCAGGAATGATATTTGGATGTCATATGGTATAATCGAATTATCATATTGCATTATTGGATGATCATTACGTACTTTGGAACAGACATATGGGGTAATAGAACATCCATATTGAACAAGAGAGCAGATATATTGAATAATGGTGTTACCATGATGCATAAACGACTTGTCATAATGTATAATGGACCAGGCATAATGCATATTGACTTGTCATAATGCATTATGGACCAGGCATAGTCGACTTGTCATAATGCATAATGGCCCAGGCATAATTCATAATCGACTTGTCATAATGCACAATGGACCAGACATGATGAATAATGAAAGAGGAAATTCAATCACCAAATACAGGATGATAATTTTGACCCCAATACCATTCCATACAGCATATGTACCAGTGTACTTTCGACGTGGTGATCATGGCAGAATGATCTAGAGCTGGATGCGCTGGTCAATTGTTGAACTAAAACGGTGGCCATCGCTCAGTGAATGCTTTGCCTAAGCTACAATTGCTTCACATTACATCTGTGATTTCGACAGTATAATAATTGAACTACTTAGCTTGCTTGTATCACTGGTTTGGACTATCCTTTTGCTTGCATTACAACCTGCTCATATGTGTTCCATCAAATCAACCAACCGTGACAAAGTTTACGAAATGGATCAATGCTTTACCTCACTGCAGCCCAAGCGACGCGGAGCGCGTCCAAGATGACCCACATTGGTGCTCGGGACGAAAACAAACAAATCACGATTATGACCGATTCGCGCCTGACACATAAACTGTTAGTATTGTATGTATGCTGATACACTAGAGGATCCAAATTACATCTGATAAATCAACTAAATACCTCGATATTGCTTAAAATCCCTTCCAAACATCGCTAAACCTTCCTGGAAAAATTTGTGGTCGGTGACCTCCAAGGCTAAAGTCAATGTTTGGAGGGAATTTTCAACAATATTTCGGGGTATTTAAGTGCGTTCTCATATAAAATTTGGGTCCTCTCGTGTATGTGAGTGAATATAGAAAGACAATTTGGTGTGTCAACCCAGATATCGGTCATAAGCGTGATTTGTTTGTTTTCGTCCCGGGCACCAATGTGGGCCATTTTGGACGCGCTCTGCGTCGCTTGGACTGTACCTCACTGCAGCCAAGAGTGTCCAGCCCGATCGATACCTCGTCCACTGTCGGACCTATTAAGCAACAAGTAAACGGATGGAAACTTCCTTGATAACACCATCTAAAGATGATACGACGGATATAATTGGGTGAATTGATCCAATGAAGGAAGAACGAAGTAGCCAAATGAAAGGTATTGAGAATAAATCATCTGTCCTGAATCCTACTCTAAGCAATCTAAAGAAATGGACGAGTTGAAGAACGAAAATAAAACTTTTCTCTTTAGAAATTTAATCAATGAAGGCCGAATCACGAAACTTGAATAAAAACAATGTTGCTGATCTAGCAGAGGGCCTCCTTCAGGTCTCATTCGATGAATGAAAAGCAAACTGGTGTTAATAACATCCCTGAAACAGATGGTGAAGATCTCAGTACTACCTACCTTCATGGCCGATACTATAAAAATGATGGTGACATCCAGAAAGTAACAATATGGAACTCTCATCGAATGTGAACAAGTGACAAGTACCAATCGTGGCTGACGTCAACAAATATTACATCTCTATAATCACGAAACACACCAAACACCTCAAACAAACAGATCACAGGGTCTATCTACAAATTCCATGTGAAATGGCTGAAAACAAGAAACTAATGATGCGAACGTACAAACAGGATCGTGACGAAATTGTGCGTGCCACTTGGTCTGGTGATAAGCTATACGTGGATAATAAACTCATCCAGGTCGTGCCTCCAAGAGTATAGGATCCGAAAATGGATATTACCAGTGTAGCCATGGATATGAATGTGTCTTGAAGTCAATCGATCTATCGCGATGACAGCCCTTTACGGATGAAGTTATTCCGTCACTACACGCTATACGGGACAGTCGTACAACATGCGCAACTCATGACATCTACGCGTACAGGATCAAGTCACACGACAGTCACGTCTTCGGATATTTCAATGACGATGCTGAGTAATGTGCTGGACATAAGCTTTTGAAAGAGCTGCCTGGTCGATTACGTAATCGATAAGGTGATCTGTGTGACTAGATGGATGGGCCGTCATCATATCAGCTCAGCCAGATTTGACTGTATTCCTAAAAGTGCTAGTTCATGAATCAATCCACATAAAACAGGTATGCATAACTTGCTGCATTGTCAGGCGTATCAGAATCGATACCAGGGTGCCATTCGTAGCGCTCACTCGACCATGTGAGTAACTGTAGTCAGTACAATTTTCATCATTGTCACAGTAACAATACTTCTTCAGAAGACTCCATCAGCCTTCCTACCAAGTTTCAACACTTTTGAATATTTTCACCTTCTGAGGCTAATGATAAATTAATCCAGTTCGAAGGAGATATTTCTTTTTTTTTTTAACTCATTCACCACTGAATTCTCGATCTGGTGTATGCCTGTCCCGTGGCTTATTTTGACAAACTCACTAATTAGTACCATCCAACAAATTAAATCTTATTTTCCCATGTCAAAGTGTATCAGAATGAGTTTTGCATTGAAACACAGGAGGCATCAAAGCACAACTTTGTGCAATGGAAAATTATATGAATCATGATTACCATGGCAACCGATACAACCCTAGCAAACAACCCATATTCAGTATTTCATGGCAAGTTTTCTATCGACTCACCTGAAAATTTAACCCTCTATTCTACACGTACATGAGATAGGCACATGTTTTGTTCTAGGCAAATTATGTTTCATGCAACATGCAATATTACAAAAGCGTATTGCTATCAAGGGTGTAAAAAATATTATCTCGTATGTACGACTTATATCTCGTACGTACGACTTAATAACCCGTACGTACGACTTGATAACCCGTACGTACGACTTAATAACTCGTATGTATGACTTGTTAACCCGTACGTACGACTTAGTATCTCGTACTTACGACTTAGTAACTCGTACATATGACTTATTAACTCCTACGTATGACTTATTAACCCGTACGTACGACTTATTAACTCATACGTACGAGTTAGTAAGTCGTACTTATGAGATACTAAGTCATACGTATGAGTTATTAAGTCGTACATACGAGTTAATAAGTCGTACATACGACTTAATAAGTCATATGTATGAGATATAACTCATACGTATGAGATAAGAAATTTTACGCACTTGATAACAATACGCTTCCGTAGTGAAACGTATTGTTATCAAGTGTGTAAAAAAAAATTATCTCGTACGTATGACTTATATCTCGTATGTACGACTTATTAACTCGTACGTACGAGTTAATAAGTACGTACGAGTTAATAAGTCGTACGTACGAGTTAATAAGTCGTACGAACGAGTTAATAAGTCGTACGTACGAGTTAATAAGTCGTACGTACGAGTTAATAAGTCGTACGTACGAGTTATTAAGTCGTACGTACGAGTTAATAAGTCGTACGTATGACCTAATAAGTCGTACGTATGACTTAATAAGTCGTACATATGACTTAATAAGTCGTACGTATGACTTAATAAGTCGTACATACAAGTTAGTAAGTCGTACGTACGAGATACAAATTTTTACACACTTGATAGTAATACGCTTCCGTACGATGGTGTCTATAGCAACAACTAAGAAGATTTTGTTATAAACAGATCAACATACATACATGCGATATCATTGGTCATATTGATCAAGAAGAAGAACTTGTTCGCATTGCATTTAACTACATAAATGCATATATTGTAGGCCATTACTACTAGTTGTACTATCAAACATACTACTATACAAAAAAAAACCCTAACCAAAGCAATTGGCTTTTCAATCCCCACCTCTTAACGTCAATCATACAAATATGAGTAGATCCACATTGGCGCTTTACCATTATTCATTGTAATCAAAGTAATCCCACACTAATCTGATTCTTTCACATTCTTTTTAAGCTGCATGTTTCATACGTGATGATCGAAATTTTGACTTTCCACCAGCGCAAATAATGCTGTTATCAGTGTGTATTGCCATGCGTGTGCACTATTGGGGCACCGTAATTGCAGTCCGAGTCACGTATGACACCGGCTTACATACAATAGTCGTGAATGTCTGATGCCGATTGGACACGGCTCACAATCCTAGCTATTTATTGATTATCTAATTAATTAAAACCAATGAATATCATCAAAATCACTATAGAAATCAATAAAAGTCACCCTAATTCGTGTTCACCACGTTGTTTGATATATGTATGTAAATAGACAGAGATTAGCAGTTTCGGTGAAGTAACGTAATTCAAATAGCTCATACCACTATAGCGGTATTTCGGGTACAGGGACCAATGACGTCATACCACTATAGCGGTACGTAAGGGTGAATGATATTGATCAATTAAACAGATAATAAACCTATTGTTGTTTGTGCTTTCTACAATCTGAAGTTCACATGTCTACAATTTATAGTTTAGCGTTCTATAATCTCAAGATGAAAATTGAATGTAGCCAAATGGACATGTCATTAATTTTGGCCCCAATTCTGCTCCATACAGACTTGCAGACAATTGAAAGAGAATAACTTATTTTAATGAATGATTTTTGAGACGATTGGTTTGTTGTATGTAGTTTAATCATACAATTGCGCATTCCAAAACGTGAGTATAGGCCCACGAGTCGTACGTATATTTTGCCACGACCCCTTAAAATATTTCTTGGTCGCAACATCAACGCTTTCGGACATGTGGATATTTACACCCGAAATACAGCAAAAATACGGATTGTCATGTGGTTCGGTATACACCAAGAGGAAATTAAGTGTATGGACTTGTTCAAAATGCTTTAGTTCAACCGGATATCGGAAGGATCGTGTATATTTTGCCTGAGATTTGTTGCACCACAACTTGCATGCGTGTGCACACCGTTCCGCAACATTTGGAAAGACGTCGGGTCCGCGCCATCACCATCACTGAAGATGGATGGCGATGGCCGGGAACTTCGAACTTCGAAGACGGCTGAAAACTGGGCTTCTACAGATGATAATACACAAATGAGGTTAGTATTCTTGAGGAGACATGGTGCATTTTCCATTCATCGATAAGTGTACACGAAACAGAGATTATTATCTTCGTACTGTCGCCGCAAATTGTCAATACATTTCCGCATGCATGTCGGACTCGAAGCGATGTATGTCGCCATGATGTTGATGTACAGTATCGATTTCTCTTTCTAGGTCGGCGCTTGTCTACCGTCTCCAGTCGAATCTGCCTGCAACATGTGCCTGAGCTAAGCCTTTCTCGTCGCCTTGGGACTCCCAACCTTCGTTATTGCAGACATCTGCGGCTCATCCAAGTCATCCTGTCTCAGGAAGTCCAGTCCTAAATCTTCATCCGCAATTCAGACATTTCAGGACAACATAATCAGCGCTGGGAGCAAGGTAAGTGATCAGCTTGCTTGCTCCAAACCTAGGCTTGGTCCCTTGACAATCAGCACAGGAATTACTTATGCTTTGTGGCAATGTACAGTACTAACTCTCTTGATACTGGGTATTGATTCCACGTCTATCTCTGCAAATAGACACAAGGTTAAAAACATATGTCTAGCCAAAATATCAAATAGAAAAAGTGTACTTCACAGTTGTGTGTCACAGTGATTTTGCTTGGTTTTTCACTGCAAAATTGTATACAATCATTAATCTTATTTAATAAATTATATTTCTATTGGTTCCCAATCATTCTGCCCAGTCTATACTGTACAGATCTACTTACATACAGAAATATTTGAAGTGTTTGTTTTCAGTATGGTTTACAAAATATTCTGGATTTAGGAGGGAGGTAAACGGAACGGCGTAAACAAATCCAGGAGGGCTTTCGATGGGATCGAAAAGCCCTAGGGCTTTCGATCAAATCGAATGCCCGGTTGAATGTATATCAATGCCAGAATGCTCACAGGGCATTTGTTGTCTGACAAAGTCCATCCTCATCAAACTACTGTGTATGAGCAGAGACTGACCATGCATGATATAATTTTCAGCAAAATATTGGTATTCCTATGTGTACAAATTGTGCACCATTATTGGCAGACCTGTTTTTACACTCAAATGAGTCAGATTTCATTCAAGATCTACAAAGAGGAAAATCTGACGAGATAATCAGATTGCAGACCCTCGCCCTTCAGATTTGGTCACTAAAATTAAAGCTAGCATTTTCAACGTGGGCGCCAATGGGGTACCTACGCCAATTGCAAATTCATTGAAGTCTTTCAGTAAAGACCCACGTTGCATTTAATGCCCTCTTTTGGGAAAACCTTCCATGCATAACAAAATCAGTATTGTTGACAAAATTTAGTCGTCTTACTGGTCCGCACTGACCATGTCCTATGAATATCGATTAAATTTAGTCATGCATGATTAAACTGTGAAAATTGAAATGCCTTTATATGGCAACGTGGGTCTATTTACAGGAAGACACAAACCATTTGTACCTTTCGATAATGTACCCCATTGGGGATTGATTTGGTCATACAACAACTGGTCATATATCAAGTGGTCGGGAATCGGCCATAGAATACACAAATCATGGAAGAATTAATCATTGATAAAAGTAGAGTTCTTGTGAAATCTCTATTTTGACCATATTCTCGACCACGACCTGAATTCTTGACACTGACCTTCCAAATTTCGCAAGCTCACTCAGATTTATACTGCGTAATATTTTGTTGAATATCTTCAGTGGTTTCTGACTTATTACTACTTGACTAATAACGAATAAGTGAATTCAGCTGATGACACTTACATTCTCGACCTTGGGCGATACTGGGAAATACAGCAAATATAGAAGAATCGACCACAGAAAAATACATAAATTATCATGAAAAATTAATGATGAATATAAACAGAATCATTGCAACTTTTCGATTTTGATCTTCTCTGTGACCTTGAACTTGTCGTTCAATATTGAGCTGTAAAATTTCACCGTAATGTTTCTATTATCACCGCACATCTCCTGAACGAAAATGGTTCAAAAGATTGATGACTGGCTTCACAATATGGTCTCGAATCTCAGAACACTCACAAGCCGTAAAATCGTAACCCTTAAATTTTCGACCATGGACGATAATTGCGAGTTTTCATATTGAGACCATCGATCGTACGCCATATGATTGGGAATTGGCCAAAGAAAAATACAAGAATAGTTGGAAAAATTAATATCAAGTACAGCCGGAGTTATAGCCAATTATGTGATTTTCACTTTTTCGGTTGCCATGGCAAACTTTTTCATTCGATTTTGACACAATTTGACGGAGACCGAGCCACTACCATAGCGTTCCAGTCGTGTAAATTTCAGATCGATAGGGCCATTTGTCTTTGAGTTATAGGTGCAGACATTTGCACTGAAAAGTCACTGGCAAAAAATAACCGAAATCGTGAACCCCCAATTTATCGACATCGGGTGATAATGGAGACTTTTCGTCGTATGACCATCGGTTGTACATCGTACGATCCGGAATTAGCCAAAGAAGAATACGAAAATATTTGGAAAAAAATAATATTAAGTAGAACCGGAGTTATAGCAAATTATGTGATTTTCACTTTTTCCGTTGTCATGGCAACCATTTTTATTTGATTTTGGCAAAATTTGACGGAGATCGAGCCATTACCATAATACTACAGTCCTATAAATTTCAGAACGATAGAACCGTGTGTCTTTGAGTTATAAGCGCAGACATTTGCACTGAAAAGTCGCTGGCAAAAAATTACCGAAATCGTGAACCCCCAATTTTTCGACTTCGGGCGATAATGGAGAATTTTCGTTGTACGACCATCGGCCATACACCATATGATCCGGAATTGGCCAAAGAAAAATATAAAAATTGTTGAACAAATAAATATCAAGTAGAACCGGAGTAAAAGGCTATTATGTTATTTTCACATTTTCCGTTGCCATGGCAACCGTTTTCATCCAATTTCGACAATATTTGAGGAGGACCGAGCCACTGCAATACCGCTTCATCTCCATAAGCTTAAAATCGATCGGACTATTTGTTTTTCAGTTATGCGCGCGGACAGACAGACAGACAAACAGACAGACAAACGAGAGGCCATAGGCCACACACTTGCCGGAATTTCTATGTCATTATGACGTCATATGACGTCAATATTATAAAACAAACTTGATGTGTCTGGTGCTTATATAAATTTGTGTGCTATTTTTCGTGTGAGTCTCGTGCCTGTTGTGAATGATATGACTCAAATTTCATGAGCCTGCGAACTTCTCAGGGTCAAGGTCAAATGATACATTCAAGGTCACCTGAAGGAGGTCTTTTTATAAGCTACAATATGGTAGTACAATGTAGTTTGAACTCTCTACGACGGTTAGTTTCGAAGTTATGGCCATTTATGTGATTTTGACCTTTTCCTTGACTTTGACCTTTGCCTTTGGGTCACGAAAATTGCGCACTGCCTGTGTATGGAGATACAGATTATTTGAAATTTTGAAAAATTGACGTTATGACGTCACTGTGACGTCAGTAAACGTCACATCTGAAAAAGAATGGAATAGGGTGTATCAGGGGATCAAGGCCTTCCATTTAATATGCTACTTGATAGGTTTCAGTCAGTTTTAAAATTTGACCTTCAAGTTTTACTCATGTGACCTTATTTTTCTGACTAAGTTCAAGGTCAATAATAAAATTGACATATACATGTGATTGCCATATCTCGTCTGAATGATATGGATCAAATTTCATGATCCTACTGCGATTCAAGCAGAAGTTATTACCGAAAATGTGTTTTCTGGGATTTCCATGACCTTGACCTCGGTCATTGACCTTTGTACTTCAATTCGTAGAGTTCAATGATATAAATATGCATATGAAGTTTCAAATGATTCCATACAGTTTTGACGCTGTTATGGCCTATTGAAATTTCGGAAATTTAACGTTTATGACGTCATTGTGACGTCAGTATACGTAGCAGCACCGAAAATGAGATACCATTGGAATCAGGGGTTCAAGACCTTTCCAACGATATACTACTCAATATGGTGCACTGACCTTTGATCCGGATCAAATTTTGATACTTTGTGAACAATAACGACCCACCACTTTCTGCAAGAAATCAACGTGATAGGCTTAATAGACTGGAATATAATAAAAAGTATCTGGTAAATGGAGTTTTCAATGTTAAATTCACTCTACATATTTGTTTAAAATTTCAAATCAATATCCGAAAAACTGAGCAAATTATGAATTTTTGAAAATTCGCCCCATGTTAAAGATAGGAATTTTTTGAAGTTCCAAAAAATTTTAATGACGTCATCAATGGACCGATTTCTTTTAAAAACATGCCAAGTCGTCCGAGGGCACTAATCTATCCATCGAGCCAGTTTCAGGGTGATTACCCAAAAACTGCATGTGTTAAATGCAGTTTTCAATGTTAAATTCAAATGGCTGTAGAATTCCGTGATCCGGATCGGATCCGGATCAAACTTTGATACTTTGTGAACAATACCTACCCACGGCTTCCTGCAAGAAATAAACGTGATCAATATGTTTAATAGACCGGAATATGATAAAAAGTATTTGTTAAATGGAGTTTTCAATGTTAAATTCAGATGGCTGTCAAATCCGTAATCCGGATCGGATCCGGATCGGACTCAACAAATCAATAGAAGTTGTTACTCTTCATGTTTTTATAAAATATCAAATCAATATCTAAAAAACTGAGCAAGTAACGGAAGTTTTGAAATTTCGCCCCATGTTAAAGATAGGGATTTTTCGAGTTTTCAAGAATTTTTGGTGACGTCAAAAAAGAACCCATTTCTTTTTAAAACGTACAGTGCCGTCCGAGGGCGAATACCTATCTACCATAAAAATTTCGCGATGATTGCGCAATTACTGTGGACGCTAGACTGCCCACAAACAAACACATCCATCCATCCATCCATCCATCCACGAACGAACCAACATACTTGCCGAAATCATAGATTCCGGCAAGTAACAAACAGACCCAAATGCAATACCCTCTCCCCCTATCGGGGCGACGGTAAAGACAGGACTCAGGCAATAGTACTGAATGCGTATACATATTGTTGTATCGACGTACATGTTACTGAGTGATCGGAATCATTATTGAAGCATATTTGGTGTCAAAATACGAAATTATGTGTTGAACGCAGCTCAATAATCACCTGGAGCTATCAAAAGGCCGCAGCCTGTACAGTGGACGGGCCTGGACGGGCCTGTATAGTCCCCGGACTCGCCGGAATATGGAGATCGTAATGACCTGGAAGTCACCCAGAGAAAACACTCACACTTTATGTACAAACACAAAATGTAAACTGAAGCATGAAAATGAAAATAAACAAGATAGACCTGAATTTCAGACGAAAACTAGAATTAACGTCAAACGGCCGTCCAATTTAAACGTGATAACATAACGACCAAATTTCAAAATACCGACCAAGTATTCAAATATGCGATAAATTTCTTAGCTCATTTGCTGTGAAAATAATCCATTTGCTTGAAAAAAAAACCTTCTACTTCTGGTTTGGTGTAATTGGACACCACGGTGATAATCTGAGGTTATGTCCACCACAAATCCTGCGAATTGGCTTCGGATTTGCATGTGTAATGTGAATGTATGTTCAGAGAAGTGAATGCTACTTGATGGTGGTAATCAATCATGGAAAATTCATTGTGGAATCTGATCCAGAACATAATTCTATGCTCATCTCGTGATTACCCAGTGAAGTTATCAAAGTATTGGTATTAGGTCGTGATTGATAAAATATTCAATTAACTGAAGGCATCGTGCTGGACAGTCACCGGCCCAACAGCTGGTTCTATGTTTCTGAAAAAAATCGATCTGTTTTTCTTATAATTCATCTAAGAGTCGTTAATCAGTTAATGTTATTGTATATGAATCATGCCTCACGAAAATATGGTCCCATGCATCCATTTATCTTAAGAGAAAATATGGACATCATTCAATTAAGGATGACAGATTCTCAAATATGCACGGGCAGCGCGAATCTTTATAAACGGGAACCTCACAGGTTCTAGGACAACCAACAACCAAGGACCAACACTGCGACTGCGAGAAATCAACAATTCAAGTTGGAAGGTAAATATCACGAAGCATAATCGCATAATCATAGGCATACGGAAGCCCGTTAGTGACACATACGTAAATTCTCATGCCGTTTATGTACGCTATATAGACAAATTTATACTGTATGTGGGATTAATGGGTTCGGTTGCAATTGTTGTCGTTGAGTGTCGTTCTGAGGATTCATTTGTGTGTTAATTATAATGTTGAGCATGTACAAAAAAGTAGGTATGTGAGTGGCAATCGGAAATTTGACTCAAAAGTTAGCAATTAGATAAACATCAATTGTTATGTAATATTCAAGCCATTAACTTGAAGAGATAAGTCCGCCTGATACATGTAACTATCAAAATCAGCTTGAAACCGCTAAGTTGAAAATATGACAGAGCATGTAACACATTCAAGTTTCAGTCTATGCATTGGCTGCGTCGTAATATTTTTATTTTGAGATAAAGATAAGTATCCACTATTTGTAGTAAAGCTTATACTGTGAGTAAGTAAGTAATTGTTCATTTCTGTCGCTTGTACATCATATTTACAACCAAATAATCATTTCAATACATACATGTACCCAGCCCAGTCGGGCTTATAAGTGACACTGACCAGAAGTATATTCACAAGGTGTGTAGTCACAACTGTTCAATAATAAAATGTGACATTTTAAACAATTAAAGTTGGAATCAATTTTAAAATCAGCCAAATTTAGCGATCTTGTTTGTCACGCAAATTTGAAACTACATCTCGAGAGAGTCAGGAATATATAGGAAATATGCACAGTTCGACAACAGATACTCAGAAAATTGCCGTTAATCGTGCATGAAAACAGTGGATAGAGAATGACCGGCCTGCCTACATTGCCGGTTGCCACAGTATCTACACAAATACCAATGACGTCACGAGACTGTGTGTAGAAATCGCTCGCAAGGCGGGCCGCTTTGAGGGAAAAAATGATTTGAATCTTGATTTGGCAACTCAATTTAGGCACGCAATACACATTTTCAGACCCAAATTTGTACGATATCTCATTCTATAGACAAAGCTACCGCAGAATGAATAAATTTTGTCAATTCTAAAAGTGATTATAGCTTTAAACATAAAAGATAGATGTTTGTACACAATAAAATGTCATTGACGGAACAAATTATTTCTGTGTGCATGATTTTCTTACATTCCAGATACAAAACAAATACTCAACAGCTTCACGCCATTTACTAGTCATACTAATTCTTAGCTTCTCTTTATCATTTGGAGCTACTGTAGTATATCTACACCATCATCCTGTATGGTTTGAAAGAAACAATGTCTCTCTGATGCATATTGTGTACAGTATAATAATAAGTGTTCTTCGTCCTCGATATTATCATTATTGCAAATTTCACATGGTCTTTCTTCAACAGTCTGTTTTCTAAAGTTGCCAGTAGCAGTGTCGGTTATATTTTTGAATCGACCAGTTTCAATTGCAATAGGTAATATACCACACTGGGATCTCTATACCAAACAGGGATCTCTTATATTTTGTAATATTCTTATGAACATAGTCTTCTGCACAGAAATCCGTTTTAAATTGTACATAGGTTCTGAACTTTGGTTTGGAGTTTACCACATATTTCCATTCCTCACACATAGCCGTCATGCATTTCTCTTCCACAACTGAGATATCGAAAAGCTCTAGATTATCAAAACAGGTCCCAAGTCCCAGACTATCAGAAATACCAGAAATATCACCACAGCAGCCTCTTTGCATATTATTATAGTCATACAAAAATATTCTATTTCAACTGTTTTATTGCTACAGCTCCAAGATTCCACCTGTGTTTGTCATCGGAACGTCTTCAAATAAAGTTGTAAATTTACGTTGTTTCATACCGAGCATAGAGACGCACTTGAAAATGTTTCCTAATTACCTTATCAGTTTGCCATACATATTGTGGATCATTAATATTGAGCACGGCATAGCTCATACGTGACCTAACTGTTTGAACTAGAAACAACTCATTTGGGGTTTACTGGAATTAAAGGAATACCTATAATCATACACAAAGTAATACTTCGTTATTTAAAAAAATGTCAGCACAAAAACCTTCGTAGACGTAATCAGGGACCACATCACTGCTTCAAATAAAAAACAAATATTTTCCAGCAGAGTGACCAAAATGAAGATTGCACTCATACTGCTCTGTTCGCTGGCAGGTCAGTGAAAACATTGTTTGCGATTGATCATTTGAGGATGATACAATCAGAATCACCTCAAGGTGACGCAAATGGTTTTTTTTTTATTCCAGCGGCTCTTAGCCTAACCTGCGGGCCCTGTGGTTTGTACCCTCATGGCTCCGCCAGTGGTGATACTATCACGGTAACTGGGGATGACTCAACGGTTGTGTCTTACTCTGGAACCTTTAACTACTACGGGTCAACATACACTACTGTTTATGTGAGTACTAAAATCTCATCAATGAACTACGATGAACAGTACTTCGAATCAGGTAAAAAAAAAACCAGCATAATAAAAAGTTTCAATTGAATATATTATTGTGAATACATAAAATGCATCGGCGGTTTTGGACACGATCATCACAACGTTTGTTCCGATTGGTCCTCATAACAACGTAACTCCCAATAATGTGTTTGTTTGTAGATTAGCGTAAACGGTCCATTCACATTCGACCAGGGTATGTACCTAGCCGTATTCTATTCAAATACATGCTGTTGACAGTATACCTAAATAATATCTGAGATAATCGGTCTGTGAACACATACAACAGGTTGATACCAACATATCGAAGGCGAGCTGATCGAGACTCTCGTGTTGTCATGTTCTTTCTCTTTTTGCATCTTTTCAAAGTGCACAACAGCGCTTCTGTGAACCATTTTCCTCATGGTATACCGTTCCTAGCGGCGTTCGGTGATTACGTATCGTTGGATAATAACCTCGGACAGATTGAATTCCGTAAAGTGACTAGCGCGGGAACGGAGTTCACGAAGGCGGCCGATGACTTGGGCAAGATCGGCAGCACCGCCACTATCGACTACCTGATCATAGTCACATGGAATGATGTTCAGGAGTGGGGTGTGCCAAACTCATATCCCGTAAGACCACTTGTCTACTGACGAAAAATTTTTTTTCAACTACATGCTTACATTTGAACCCGTAGTTAACTCACCATGGGATTCCACGACCAACTGTATCAGCTGTGGTACATCGAATAGGATTCTTTTTCATAGAGATATCTACTTGCGACAGTTGCCCCTCATGCGTATGAGGAAAAATAAGAAAAAGAGAGAAAGATTTAGGCTATTGTGAACAAGATTCATTGTATATACAAATCGGACATTGCAGTGTACACATTAAATTTACCAAGAACATAATAATTGTTGCTCCCACGTATCACAAGAGCAAACTGTATTCATAGGTTTGAACGATATTCATTGTCCAATATTTAAATTTTTGGTTATGATATGATTCGCCTGTTGTGCAGCTTCAGTGAAAAAAGTATCCCGAACATCCCAGATATTTCAAAATTCCTGTGATAATCCACATATCCACGTATGTGAAGGAATCCTTCAAAGATCTGTATATAAAAAATAATAGAAATGAGTAACTACAAAGGTACTCAAAAGTATCCCTGTCAAGCTTCATTGTAAAACATGAGGAAGGAGACTTTTTTCATTATCAAAATCTGACTGTATTGGTTGTAATAGATTGATACTTTAAGACATTTGAGACAGATCACACATTATAATGGTTGCTCCTGTTGCCGTGTTTCATTTCATACTGCTTCATTTGTGCAATACTCACGAGCGAGTTACCAGCTAAAACTATTCAATTGAAACTCTCTGAGCTGTACCGGTGTTTTCCATAATATGGCCCTGGGCGATCATTCGGAAAATAGCATCTCACCGAATAAAAATCTATTCCGAATTATGGCCCATGGGCGATCTCTCGGAAAAACGTTTTCCACCAATACATCGCCAAAATACTGAATATATGACGGATATATGTTTAGTTTTGAAATGCATGTCTATACCAGAGAAACATCAGGTAATAGAAAAAGAAATCTCACCGATAGCTAAAAATTGCTCATCGTTCCTCTGATACGAAAATATACACAACTCGGTATACCATTAAGCTCTTATCAATTATTCCACACGAAATATATTTCACACGAAATGTTTTATAGTACATATAATAATACCTGTACATATAGTTTAGGCCCACAGTATACTGTTTTTACTTGAAACTTTCTGCGGTGCAAGTTATTCCTCACATTGAATTGAGATTTTGGCACCAATACACCCCTATTTCAAGCCAATAAGCGTATAGCAGTCACCCCGTTGTGATTTTGACGCCCCTGTGGCAGTTTCATGATGTAAAAACTTGACACATGTTTGATGGCATATATCCATGTCCAAAACATCGTTTAAATTTTCATCGAAAATACGTTATGGGAAAAGTCACATCACCAACAAATTTTTAAAAATGAATCCGAATTATCGCCCATGGACCATCTTTGGGAATTTTTCCCGAAAGGTGGCCCATGGGCCATAAAACGGGTGGGCCATACTACGGGAAACCCCGGTAGACATAACAAGAATACCGTTCGTCAAGTTGAACTGCCATGCCATGTCATGTGGATAGTTGAGTTATGAGTTCCAAGACAGCATTTGTAGCTACCACCTGCTGTTGATCTTGGTCCCATTTGACCGCATTTAAGAACACAGTTGTGGAATACGCATGACAAATAATCAACATGATATTACTCACGTTTCATATTACTCATGCGGCAGGATACCAGATGCCTTGGTCATGGGTGGTCAACCAGGCGGGAGGGCCGAAGACAAAAAAAAGAGGATTTAGGACTTCATATAATGTTCAGAGTGGTGGGGTTGGTTCTCTCGTGGGGTGGAATCATCCTCATTGTCAGATACAGTCTCAGACCATATTTTGTGGAAAGTTTCAGAATAGAGTTATATCCTACACATAACTAGTTTCATACCCTCTCTCATAGCAAAACGTCTTCCAAGTGGTACTAGTGTTGACGACAGATGGTGGGATGTACGCCATATTCAATTACGAGCAAATAGGTTGGGTGAACGCAGATACGATGGTGAGTGATAGGGTAATAAAAATAATTTTATGTCCAGTATCTAGATATCAAATTCTCAGCGAATCATCCGTTCTTTACAAACGATATGTTATCAGATTTGTCCGTTGAACGCCATTTACTTGTCTTATAGGCGGGCTTCAACAAGGGTGATGACTCAACTATCACTTTCTTTGACCCGTCCACACTAGAGACCGTCACAAACATCTACTGTCGAGGACGTGTGGTGACGTGTGTTGATGACGCCAACTTAGTTCAACCAGTCGGTATGTCATTTTGACGCACAATGTTATAGATCTAGTACCGTCTTGGATTTCAATATAAAAATACATTTGGTATATTAATCAATATAGACATGCATATATTATTGTAGAGATAGTAGATCGTCCATATAGGGATCTTTTATTCCAGCACCGGCCCTCGTCTCAACTTGCACACTAGGCAGCGATGGCTCAGTGACGGGATATGATGGTAATCCAGGAACTCCGCTCCCAGCTGACACCAAATCAACGCTGACCAAAACTGTGGGCGATAACACCGATCGATCCCTGCAAATTCCGTGTCGCTGCTGTTGTGGATGCCAGTGTTAGCTGGGCACATTTTTTTCCTTGCATGTTGTTTGCTAAATTCAGTCTGACCGTTATCATGTTAAAACGAATATATGTTTTTCTCTCGCATCCCAGGATGGATTAGAATGGGTTGCTGTCAACCTCGGTGTTCACACAAACCCTAACAAACACAAGAGGACTTACAGCTTCAACCAAGTCGGCGGTCAAGTCTTGGCCAAGGGACAAGGGGTGAGCTCATAAATATTTCGAATACAGGAATGCAGGAGTACATTATGCAGGAGTAATGAAATGCTTTTTAAGGTGGGGACGGGAGGCGGTATCACTATTTTATTACCCATGATCTTACAGAACATAAGTAACTACTTGAGGATGAGTAGGCCACTGTATATCATATGCCATGTTTCACTTTACAGCTGAAGGGCTCCCAGGATGTAACCTTTTCGCCCGACTACTCTGAGACAGTCAGCGGCACCAAGGTTACCATTGAGGAGACTGCAAACGGATGGCGTCTCTGTTCTGACTGCGGCTTCTCTGTCATCGTCGAACCGTCCGGGACTGACTTCGTGGTGGTCGATGCTGATGCTACCTACACGGCGTTCGACGGACCCTGCGGGAACCCATAGTGGGCACAAAATATCCCAGTTGAAGGAATTGCTGTGACGATTCTAATGAAAATAAACAGTTCCATGCAGTACACCAGTTTTTTAGGGTTCCTGTTTTCCCTTTCTTCTTCTTCCGGTCGGGAAACTTCATACCATCAACTCAGCAGCCCTTTGGCTTGTGATTAGGTAATTATGTACTTGTAATATATCTATTCCATGGGGTTTGTTTCGGATTTCTAAATTATTTCCATAGGTTGTTGGGCAGTTGTATACTAATTCCACCAGGTGTACAGTAGAAACAACTACATTTACCACACTGTCTGCCCCTGATGACGCCAGTGTGTCTTTTGATAAAGTAATTGGTCGGGCTTTGTTTCTATTGCAAAATGTTGTATTCTATGTTTGTTATTGGAATCATCAAAATTTGGCTGTATTGGTGGTAATAGATTGAATCTTACATTCATACCAGTGAGTAGGTGTTATTGGTGGTGGACGTTAAGTCTGTTCCTGAGGATACCATCAACTCAGTAGCCTTTTGGCTTGTGATTAGGTACTTATGTACTTGTCATATATCCATTCCATGGGGTTTGTTTTGGATTTCTACATTATTTTCATAGGTTGTTGGGCAGTTGTATACTAATTCCACCAGGTGTACAGTAGAAACAACTACATTTACCACACTGTCTGCCCCAGATGACGCCAGTGTGACTTTTGATAATTGATTGGTCGGGCTTTGTTTCTGTTGCAAAATGTTGTATTCTATGTTTGTTATTGGAATCATCAAAATTTGGCTGTACTGGTGGTAATAGATTGATACTTACATTCATACCACTGAGCCAGTGTTACTGCTGGTGGACGTTAAGTCTGTCCCCGAGGATACCATCAACTCAGTAGCCTTTTGGCTTGTGATTAGGTACTTATGTACTTGTCAAATATCTATTCCATGGGGTTTGTTTCGCGTCTCTAAATTATTTTCATAGGTTGTTGGGCAGTTGTATACTAATTCCACCAGGTGTACAGTAGAAACAACTACATTTACCACACTGTCTGCCCCAGATGACGCCAGTGTGACTTTTGATAATTGATTGGTCGGGTTTTGTTTCTATTGCAAAATGTTGTATTCTATGTTTGTTATTGGAATTATCAAAATTTGGCTGTATTGGTGGTAATAGATTGATACTTACATTTGATCACGCTGGTCAATCATAACGCATCCAAATATGATTGAACATGTTCATATAATTAGAGATTTCCACCTTATTTTATTAAACTAAAAGCTTGTTTTCATTCATCTCATGAATAGATTTTGCTGGCAAATTCACACCTTGAAATGAAGACAACAAGTGAGGTCAAATCTATGTGTTAGAGATGAGTTTTGCTGAGAGTGTTAGCATTATTGTAAATCCATACCATAAACACTTTGAGTGATTTGAATAAACATGTTGGCTCCTGCGACACTGAAATAACACTAGCAACACTGTAACCTGGAGTTCTGACGTATTCTGTTTTTCAACCCCTAAGGGTTAGTGTTCCAGCATATATCAAAATATACCTTGAAAGTGCTTCAGAAAGCATAGTCTGGGTTAGAGTAATTCGAGTAAAACCCCTTTCACTCCAGTCTCGAATTATAATCTCATACCCTACAAAAATTGGTTGAATCTCAACACTTCGCCTGTAGGTCAGAAGTACCTATAAGCTTAACACTTAGTGTTACTAATGTAGAAGTGGTGTTGTGGGTGGTTCGATAGAGTCTCACACAGATGGTTTAAATCTTTATTGAACTCCATATAAAAAAAAACCTGTAACAGATATATTATGTGTGAAACATTGGTAAATATATATTTGTTACGATCGATAGTAATCGATAATAATTTAACAATAGAAAATATTACAATATACAGTTCGAATATATCATGATATATAGCAGTCACTATCAGGGTTATTATCCAATATTTTTTTTATAATAATTTGACTTTAACTTGTAACAACCGAGTTACAATAAGAATAGTAATGACAATAACTCTCACCCAGGAATTGGGGTTTTCTATGTTCGTGTAGACGGGATAGATTACTGGATGTCTGGTGTTACATCCAAACTACAAAAGATTAAAGTTTACATTATAATATAATCTAGCAAACTACCAAATAGACAATAAGCGTGTTTACAGTACAACTATGACTATTGCACTATGAAATAATTGGACAATACTACCAACACACGTTTTATGTTTGGCTTACTTATATTCACAAGTTCCTATTTTGTAAAACCAGTTAATTGAGCTAAAAATGATTCACATACCTTCAAAAATTAGGTATCCAGGTTCAATAATCTACCACAATATTAGATGTGTCGTCCAAACATCGGTTTGCATGGCTTATAATTCTTCAAATATTATGACCAGAATATGTTGTGGCAACAAGTATTTGTGTCTGTCACCAGTGCCAGTCTCAGGTAAAAGTGAAGTTTGTCAACGGTCAATGTATGTACAGGTATAAAAATCAGTCAACCTTGCATGGCCTTTACTTTCATTCCAGCTTTCACACCTTCAGATTTCATGCACCGTGCACTCGAGACCATGCAAATATCAAGGCTGAACACAATGAATTATTTACACAATTTTTTATTTGCATTTGTTATATAAGTAAAAAATACCAATATTACATTTTCCCTCTCTTTGGAAAATGTCGTCCCGACATTTATACACATACTTACATATTATGTACAAGTTTACTTTTCCAAAACGGCATGGAGGATGGCTTCAGGGATGCTGTCTGCCATCGTGCACAGGAATTGATGAACTGCGCTTTCTGCTTCCATCCAGGAGTCTCTGCACTTTCTACCCCTTCTTGCACTGCTTCACTAACAGCTTGCCCAAACCGCTCGAAGGCCCCAGATCCCAACGCCCGAAAGTATCTTCCACTTCACATTTAACAATTATAGCTCACATACAAATGTCACTAAAAAGAACATTTCGGTTCTGAGGCCTTAGGCGGTCAGAGTCAGTTCTTAGTACAAAGGTAACACAAAACTCAAAATACCTTTTGGATTCTCGGATCGTGGGCCCCAGACTCCACTCCCAATGGTCATTTCTTTTCGTCCTCAAATCTCATCCTGCCATTATGGATACATGGGTTTTCTAATCGTCAGATTGAGTATAGAATGTAATACAACACTCAAGACAGCATTTGGTTTCTGGGGCCCTATGCGGACCCCAGACCCCACGCCAGACCCCACGTAGCTATTGATTCACATTTCTAAATAAGTTACACTATTTCTCTTTGGTCTCAATTATCTTCATGGAATTATGGAGACACTGAATCTACTGCAAAACCCAAAAAGTATTTCAGTTACTCAGTTCTCTAATTATCCATTTGTTTGGGTAGGTTGAGATAAGACGATAGCTCGTGAAGCTCAGCTGCCTTCCATCACCTCCCTATATTCTGCCATAGCCCTAAATTCTGCCATAGCCATAAAAGTTGCTCTGGAAGTAGTTACAGTATGGGACCTGCTCTCTCCCCTATATCATTGATCCACCCCTGTTACACGTATGGTATATTATATGTCAAAAAATATATACAATAATATTTATGATAGTTATTTTTCTTAATGCAGTCAATTTATGTTAGTTATTTTTCACTTTATAATGAATATTCAATATTGTTGAAATTTTCGAGGTTGACCATGAAGCTATCTCTGAACATAAAAATGGCTATGGCAGTAGTATGGCTTACAAGTCCGGGCCTGCTCCCTCCTCATGTCCTGGATCCACCATGTATAGTGCATTATATGGCCAAAAAAATCACACTTTCCAAATATTTCGGGTATAATACAGAAATATTATGTTAGTTATTTTTCACTTCATCATTGATATTCACTATTGTTGAGTTGAAAGTATATGGTTTGATATAAAAAGTGTCTGTTTGATAACAACATTTTCAAGCTCCCAGAGCCTCGGAATTCACCACAGAGCGTCTGGGGGTCGTTGGTTTCTGGGGCCCTAATTGGCTTGCACACTATGGACCAGTATGTGCCCCGTTGCCCCCCCCCCCTTCAAAACCTTAAATCCGCCCAGGTTATTTTATGCTGTATCGTAACTGAACATATAATCAATTTTGCATTGTATTAATTCACCAAGGCAATGCCATGTGACGAATCGTTAGAACAGTCTATTTACGTCGGTACCTCACATGACAGGAAGCTACGATAAAAGTCAATAAAGTTTGTTGCTAGTTAATTGATGGGCAGGATAAAAGTCAATAAAATTTGTTGCTAATTAATTGATGGCCAGAGACAGGCAGATTTACCTGGTAGCCGAGACCAAATCTATATAAAAAGTAATGCTTCGTTGTGAAACACTACAGGATGTGATTACATATTAGTGCGAAGTGGACTGGCTTTAATGATACTTAAATGATTTGCCAGTAGGTCATCAGCAAGGACGTTATTGATGCATGTGCATAAAGATAATATGAGAAGGATTACGGTGCGAGTACGCTTAGTTTAGGTGAACACTAGCAACGTGGACATGGCCGAAGACAACTCGACAGGAGTGCCACTATTTGGCTTTCCTGAAAAGTTCTTTATTATACAATACACCGGACTCGCGGCTCTATCATCGACCGTCATTATTAGCACATGTGTTCTGATCTACATATTGAGGCCCTGCAAGAACTTTTTCTCACTCACCTTGGCTGATCGCCTGATCGTCTACTTGGTATTTTGCGACTTGTTTCAGGCTAGTGCAACAACATTCAACCATGGACTTATGCTGGCTCTCGAGAATCACCCACCTCTGCCGATCTGTGTGGCCTTGGCATTTTTCTTGAGCGAGTTCATCCTGATCCAGTCTTGTATGATCCAATATGCAGCATTCAACGCATTCATGACCGTTGTTCTGCGCAAGAAGCTACCCACAGGAAAGTATGACTGGCGACTGTTGACATTCTTCATAGGTCTCCCGACTGTTATATTCATCCCTGCAGCAATCAAAGAATACTTCGGACCCTCCGGAGCATGGTAAGTTACAAACGTTTTTTTTTTGTTTTCAATTTACTAACGGTAACTGTGTTGTAAATGAATAATGAATTATGAAGGCTCTTCAATGCACGTAGTGTGGCATTCAATTTTTCCAGATGAGTCTCCTTCTTAAGAAGCTTATGTAATAAGTACTAAATCAGTACTGAACCTCGACCTTTCAGGTGTTTTGTGCAGAATCATACTCACGGTGGTTTCGCCATTGGTGAGTTTATTCGCTGTTTTCTGATAGTCACGGTCAGCTTTATCGTCGCTTGTTACTCGGGAGTTTGGCTGAAAATCCGAATGTCGACTGCTGCCAACAAAAGCAACAAGTACAGCAGAACGGTTGGCGCAATGTTTCTGATGGTTCTCGCGTACCTTGGTCAGTGGTGGGCAGCGTTTGTCTTGGGAATTTGGAGCTCGATTCAACCTCCTCCATTCTTCATGTTGGTAAGCAATGTATTTTTCAGCAACCTTGGAGGTCTTTGTAACTTTATCGCATACGTATTCATCAGGAAGCTGTACCGGAAAGTTGGGAATTCTGAGAATGAGGACAACAGGAAGGAATCTGGTAACACCACCAAACAATGATATTTATAAGCGATAATGACATTCGAATATTTACGACATTTGCGTTATATCCCTGAGCAGTAGTTCACAACACGAGCAACCACCCTGGCATATATTGTGGGAAGTCAGAGGCTTTTAATTTACAGGTTGGGTGACAGAATGTTGGGCCCAAGTAACGTACACTGCTCCCTAACACTACCCATCCACTGAAAACATACCATTTATTTCACCCATTGCCAATCCCCGTTGAAAATCCTCGTTGAAAGGGACAAGCAGAATATGTTACTTGGACGGTAGGGAAGTCTTAAACTAGAACAACTTACTAAGTGTCTAGGACACGAACCCCTCACCTCCCACACTGTGACCCACCTTATTTCAAGACAAAGTGAGCCACCAGTCCTATCCATATGACCCCTCGATATTATAGTAGGGTTTTAGTACTGGATGTCACATGTATTGGATATGTGAGTTAAATATGAGTGACATTACACTAAGCACCGAAAGTTTAGGTTCACCTATAAATAACATCAGGACTCAGAAGTGGTCAGCTCAAAGAAGGGGTCGGATGGTGTGACATGGACCATGGACGCCACAAATGTCATGAATAAATCTGAGGAGTTCACACATGTTTCCGATAATAACATGTGTGTCACTCCCGGGTTCTCACAAGGCCTGGCCTGGCCTCTCCAAGGCAAACTCTTGATGAGATCCAGAAAATATCCTGGGTTTTTCTTGCACCGCTTTCGTGCAGCAGACTTGTCTCAAATCCTGCCAGGGTGTCCGGGGGTATCTTCACAACAGCTTACTAATGTGTAATACAAATTTTTGATGGGTTTCAGACCTGGACTTTGAGCCGACCAGTTTGAGTTTTGATGTCACTTTCATGTTGGATCTAAAATTTTGGTGCTCAGTGTATTCATGACCAATTCTAAAGCTAATAATCTGTCCGTTATACATGATACGTTATATATACACTGTATTAATGATGTGGCAATTGTAATATTGTTTTATCTATCTATATTACGTGTTTTATTCCGTGTTTGTGTGTATAGTATTTGATATATGCCCACATCTAGAATAGTTCACGGAAACTCAGAACAGTTCATTTTGAACATGAATGCTTCTCATGCACTAAGTATTTCAAGCATTAAATGTGCTTTCAACCCACAACGGCTATATGCATGGTCGCTTCTTCGCCCAATGGCACTCAAGACCAAATGAATATTGTGACAATAGTTTTATATTGTTATGACAATACTTGCATATCAATTACTGATCACGAATCATTTAACATTATGACATTATATAGATTTTATTGATAAAACTGTGTAGTGCATATATCTTGGCCATTGTCTACACGCATTGTATGGTAGTATTCATTATCGCCGTGTGCGTTATACCTTCACCATTAAAGTGTATATGTGCATCTATGTAATAAATTATTGTGTCTCATGAGTTGTATTGATTTCTTGTCATGTCAGTGCATAATGGATTTACACTGTCATCCAATAACTAAAGTCAAAATAAAACCAGCCAACAGAACGATAACATTGCATTGACTCTCCGGTCGCTGACGACCATTGGGGTGTATCCCTCGTAGCCATATCATCCGTGTCGCCCACAATGTATTTCAGTATTACCAATGTTACTAGGGTCATGAAACTCCTGGACATAACATTTATCCTTGTTGATCCCAATAATAAATGTTTCTAATAATAAATGTTCTCTGAACTATTTTCATACTGCTTAGTCACAGACATCCAAGAAGATGTTTCAAATGCTTGTAATATGTTAACCATTTAAGTTATTACTATTCAGGTAATCATTCTCTGAAAAACAATATCTTTCGTGAGACTGTCTTCTTCACTGGGCGTACGTGCTTTCATTGTCGTTTATCACAAACTCCCACCTGTATAGTGTTCAGAAGTCGTGTATCCTCAGCAGGTCAATTCAAGCACAAAATGTTGAAGCAAATGGCCAATTTGGCCAAAAAATTGTTAGAATTGATTTTTTGCAAACTGTAGCGCATTCACAAGAACGTGTCTGCGGACGCGGACACAGCGGGGGCGTGAATGAGACAAATCCATAGTATCCACTATGGATGCACAATTACGTTATTTTTATAGTGGTATAAAGTCAACTTCCATCTGCAACTTTTGAAAACATGTCACCAATGAATCAATATTTCACTCGAAGCAGTTGATGGGTACTACCATACTCTGATTTTTTAAAACTTGTTCTACATCAATATACTACTACAATATATCTACATCAATATCAAGGTCATCAATATATTTGCCATACATCAATTCCCATATGTTCATAATTGATTCCCGAGCTGTAAAGTCGATAATAAGCGAGATATTAGCCATTCTGTGCTGTGACCTTGAAAATAAGATCAAAAAACGGTTTTCCCAGATTTGATGCCGGACGCTTCTATTTATAGAACAAAACGTCAGATTACGTTTTTGACCCAGGACCTCTGCCAAGCCAATGGTCACATCAGCTCAGGTCGGCTCCGCAGAGATCAAAAACGTAATTTAGCATGCCACATGAAAGTCCTTTCCGTTTAGTCTAAAGGGCTGGAAAGCGAAAGTACTGATCGATGACAAATTCCAATGACTTTATTCGGACTGGGGACAAGCACCTGACGCCAACCTATCTTTTGACATGGGGGTGCATGTACTATGGTGATTTTAAGTATATAAACGATGTCTTTAGTGTATTATAGTATCCATACACGATGAAGAAATACAAAAACTGTTGTAGAAGATAAAAATTGTCCAATTCCACAACATATCCAAGCTTCGAAGAGGCACTGAAAAAAACGACACTTCGAATGAAGCCTTGCTCTAGCAAAATTGCTGGCAGACGGCCTGTTATTCTTATGAATTTTGACACAAGTATACCTGCTTTGTACTTTCGCTAAAGAGTTTTGACACAAGACATGTTATTTCAGCTGTTATTGATGTTGTTAGAAATGGGCGATAATTAGGTTTATCCCCGGCGATGCCTTATTCACGAATATTTCATTGGAATTTTTCACCGATCATACTTCCGCTTTCCAGCCCTATTATGAATAGTTTTCAATGAATTCGAACGAATTTTACAAATACAATCAATGTGTTTCAAGATGTTGAATCAAATAGGCACTCTTGCCATAAATTGCCCAAGATTTGGATCCTGATTTTAGTGTGGGTCACGTGGTTGGTGACGTCAGTTGAGGCAGATCTGAAAGTACATGTAGCCAGCAAGGTAAACTGCATGTCGCATATTCAATCCCCTGATGTATGTTTGACAATTCAAGTGAAGAGGTGAGACGGCGGGAATACAGCATTCCTCGTTTTGATTTTTAGAATCAGTAAGATTTATTCACCCAGAACGGAAGTTTGTTGAACTGAAAGATGTCCAGTATTTGCTGGTTTTTGTGTGTTTTCTGTTGAATCGCATGCATTTTGGAGTGATTTTCCGTCTTTGAGCTGGCCACCAAATTATGTATTTTACGTTTTTGGCGAGCCATCAATGCACATTCTGCCTCCACTGACGTCACGATTACGGAAATTGCCGAAGCTATTTCTTTCATCGGCTGGAGAAGGTGATTGTAATAATAAATATACTCCATTACATGTCGCTGTTATTAGTTACCAATAAGCGAGATAATTTTTGGGTTACTAGACAAACATAGGAGGTAACTTTGGTCAGCATTTAACCTGATGGCTAAATTTATTTTCGCCGACTCATTCTTCCTGATTCAATGTATCCCAGAAACCGCGTGTCATAGACACACTTCCCCAGAAAAACATGCCTATGGGGTAACTTTGGACAGAGTGACTCTGATGGCAAAAATTATTTTCGCCAACACAACATTTCCTGATTTGCTGTATTTCGGAAACCGTACATTGTGGGGTCAAACAAATGTTATTTTTGGACTCAGATCACTCGCCAAATATATGCACGGTGAACCTTCGGTCGGGGTGACCCCTGGTGGCATTCTTCCTCACTGATTCAGCATTTTCTGTTGGGCAGCATCTTGGAAACCGTTCATTGTGGAGCAAAGTCGGCATTTTCGGAATTAGGGCTCTTGGCAAACATATGTAGAGTGGCTTATGAATTTGAAAAATTAATATAATATGTCCTGGCTTATTTATATTTATTTCACAGAGCATAGATACTAGCGAACAAGCAGGCCCTTTTGCGGAAGATTTGTTGCTCACTCAAAGCTGACAAGACACATTTACCTGACACAAGAACTGTGGATGAGATTTCAGCTGTTTTGAGGATGAGGAAACAGGATCGATTACAGAAGTTTGCAGAATTTTGTAAAAGGGTGTAAAGGAAAATATGAAAAGGCTGACATCTTACTAAATCAGATTATCTATTGTCTGATAGGAAATGTTAAAAACAAGAATCACCTCTAGTAATTTCGATTGCTAATACTCCAACAGAAGGTGGTTCTGTAACATCATGTGCGAATCCTCTGCTTTCGCTGGAAAAGTCAAGTGGAAATCGTGATTTTCAGGAAAATATATGCACACAATTTCATTAAAATGAAGTTTTGATGAAATCAAGAAATTGTGTAAAAAGATCATCTCATACAGTATGTTGGGCATACTCTATGGCAAAAAACACCAAAGGAAACCAGGACAAACGAGAGAATCAGAGATTGCAGACCCTCGCCCTTCCAGATTTAGTTGGGCGTACTAAGATTAGAGTTTATGACCCTTACATTTTCGACCTGGGCGATAATCGGGGTTTTTGGTCGTACTATCATTGGTCATATCAAATGATTGGAAATTGGCCATGAAAAATGCTAATCGATGCTAAAAACGATAATCAGGGTTTTTGGTCGTACTATCATCATATCAAATGATTGGAAATTGGCCATGAAAAATGCAAAAATCATAAGAGAAATATTCTTTAATAAAAGAAGAGTTCTTGCGATTTTTCTATCTTGAACATTTTCTCGATCTGTTGACCACAACCTGAATTCTTGATGCTGACAACCCAAACTTCGCCAGGTCTCACAAATTCATTATTCTATAGATTATCGTCAGTGGTTCGGGAATTACCACTACTTGAAATACTACAGTCTAGTGATTTTAGGCGATGACCCTTACACCTTGGGCGATAATGGGGGATTTTGATCACAGGACCATCGGTCTTACAGCAAATGACGAGAATTGAGTACAGAAAAATATATAATTGATAGAGGAAATCAATGATTAATATAAGCCGAGTTATTGTATATTATCGATTTTGATTTTTAATATGACCTTGTCGCTCAATATGGAGCTGTGAAATTTCGCAGTGTTGTTCCTGTCATCCAGGCACATCTCCTGAACGACAATGGGTTTAAACGATTGAAAATTAGCTTCACAATATGGCCTTGAATCTCAGAACACTCAAAAATCGTGACCCCTAATTTTTGGACATCGGGTGATAATAGAGAATTTTCGTCGTTCGACCATCGGAACATCGGAACACCATCAGAACACTCAAAAATCGTGACCCCTAATTTTTGGACATCGGGTGATAATAGAGAATTTTCGTCGTTCGACCATCGGCGTTACACCATACGATCGGGAATTGTCCAAAGAAAAATAAAGAAATAATTGGAAAAATTAATATCAAGTAGAACCAGAGTTATAGCCGATTATGTGATTTCCACTTTTTCCGTTGCCATGGCAACCGTTTTCATTCGATTTTGACAATATTTGAAGGAGATCGAGACACTACCATAGCGCTTCAGTGCTATAAATTTTAGATCGATAGGGCCGTTTGTCTTTGAGTTATGAACGCAGATATTTGCACTGAAATGTCGCTGGTAAAATATAACCGAAATCGTGAACCCCCAATTTTTCGATATCGTGCGATAATGGAGAATTTTCGTCGTATGACCATGGGTCGTACACAGTATGGTCCGAAATTGGCCAAAGGAAAATACAATAATAGTTGGAAAAATTAATATCAAGTAGAATCGGAATTATAGCCAATAATGTGATTTTCACTTTTTCCATTGCCTCGGCAACAGTTTTTATTTGATTTCGACTAAATTTGACAGAGACCGAGCCATCACCATAGCGCTTCAGTCCTATAAATTTCAGAACGATAGAACCGTTTGTCTTTGAGTTATAAGCACAGACATTTGACCTGAAAAGTCGCTGGCAAGAACCGTGAACCCCCAACTTTTCGACATCGGGCGAAAATGGAGAATATTCGTCGTTCGACCATCGGCCGTACACTATACGATCCCGAATTGGTCAAAGGAAAATACAAAAGTAGTTGGAAAAATTAATATCAAGTAGAACCGGAGTTATAGCCGATTATGTGATTTTCACTTTTTCTGTTGCCATGGCAACAGTTTTCATTCGATTCTGACAAACTTTGGAGGAGATTGAGCCATTAACATGTAGTTTCAGTCCTGTGAATTTCAGATCGAGTGGATTGTTTGTCTCTGAGTTATAAGCGCGGACACTTGCACAGAAAGTCGCTGACAAAAAAAACCCGTGATCATGAATCCCTAATTTTTCGACATCGGGCGATAATATTCGTACACCATACGATCGGGAATTGGCTACAGAAAAATACATTTTCCGTTGCCATGGCAATCGTTTTTATCCGATTTTCACTAAATTTGGGGAGGAACGAGTCACTGACATACCGCTTCATCCCTATAAATTTTCACATCGATCGGACCGTCTGTTTCCGAGATATGCGCGCGGACAGACAGACAGGGAGACAAACAAACAGGGAGACAGACCCAAATGCAATCACCTGCCCCCCCCCCCCCACCTACGGGGGCGAGGGTAAAAATATAATTAAGGAAAACAGTGATGAGAGATATGAGGATATTAGCTTTATTGTATATATCATTCAAAATGAGAATTGATGGATTTCCGACAACCAGATCACTCTCTACCATATTTTCAAAAGAGAGCACTTTGAAACCCTTAAAGAGACAATTGAAGAAAATCACTAGAAAAGACACTGATGGCACGGACTCTGAAAATGTCAAAACAAGACTCAAACTTGGACTGAGGTCCTTGATCTCACTGACAGCTTCTGAAATAGAGGTGTTCAAAAACATATTCAACGTTAGGAGAGACTACATCTTCGATGAAACTAAGTTCCAGGCTGTAAATTAAAAAGAAACAAAGCTGGGGAACCCGCATGCAATCACAGAAGAACTGCAAACATTCTAAGATCACTTTCCCACAGAATTGGAAAAGCTTTCCGAGCCATATAACATTATGATAGTGGGGATTTTGTGGCATTTATAGTTGGCCCGAAAGACAGTATCCATTGCTAGAAGAGGTGGTGACCCTGTCATCTTCGACTGACAGAATGGTAAATGCACCTATTGACCTTGGTTAGACTCCTGTTGCTGCAAATATTGATCATGTAGAACGCTACCTGGTAGAAAATGACAAGATCGCCGGCAAAGGCAATAACCGTATTGTGGCCATGCTCATTCCCCCCAGAGATTGTGGCTGGCTTTGAGAAATTGGCCATTATTAAGTTGAGGGGAGCAGCAAATATCTAAGCCACCAACCCATATCTTTTTTCCGCATGGACAAACACCTAAAAGCATGTGGTTGGATATCACCCAATTTCTTCAGTTTGTGAGAAGGCACATTAGTCTGAAATCCAAACCTGTTGCCAGCAATACAAACTCGACATAAAATCAGTATAAAATATGCCAAACTGGATGTACCAGAGCAAGAACGTCAATTGTTTTTCAAACACATGAGACATTGAAAACATGAATTAGAATGTTTATCAGTATCCATTGGCATGCATAACATCAACTACTGTTGGGAGGCTTATGCGCGACCTTGACAGAGGTGTGTTCAAACACCTCTCTATCAAAATGGTTTTGTCATCATCAAAATTTAGTATTAATAGTAATAGGTTGATACTTACATTCTTACCACTGATATGTCGAGAGGTTTCAATTATTTTGGAACCCTCTGCCTTCATCCCATTGGTCAATGAGGCTTATGATTAGTGCAAATACGTCTCAGTTGCACAATTTTTGTTGTGTTTAAAAATCCTATTTTTGAATTCAAGCATGTGTATGAGTTTTTGGATGATCGTTCCGTTTCAAAATTCTTTTTCTGGCTCATTATTTTCAGTTTCCTTCCGTAATTCAGAATCAGTGAATTTGACATTATTTTTGAACTTATGATAGCAGGAAAATATCTCTTTAGGATATCTTGGATAACAACATCCAAGGGGGAAATATTTTGCCAACTGTCCTCGGTCCTCGAAAAGCATATAATTGCTGACTGAAACCTAATTCTGGCAGCAACAATTCCGCAATGGAATATTCGTTGTGGAATGTAGTATTATTATATTGGTTGAAGCATATTTATTGAGAAACTATCACCTCAGAAATTACAAGATTTTGATGATACCATAAAGAACCAAGGATGAGACACCTGGGATAAAAGCAACCAGAGAGAACATTACCTAACATACAGTATGATTGTGACATACAAACTTTGCTACATAGACGCGGGGAACTGTTACCTAAATGCCAACTAAGTTCGTTGAGATCTGGTGGGATATCATGGATGTTTCGATTTTCTTTCTTTGAGGACGAAAAATTTTTGAGAAGGGAGATGTGGCCATTTGTCTTTCTAATGGTATGTCGATTTTTCTGACCGCGAATGAAGTCGTCCAACTCATCTTCGTCCATCTCAGCGAATCGGGATGAAGGTTTGGAATTTCTTTTTTCACGCAAAGACCGGGTCACATCGGGATGATCATCAATCGATTCTTTGACCGAAGTTTGGGACATCAAGGGCACAAGTTCATTGTGCTGACCACCAGACCGAGGGACCAACATGTCGACCTCCATGGGTTCGTCACCAAGCTCAGTTACTTAATGAAAAAAAGCTGGTATAAATACAATGCCAGAAATGCTTCAAAGACAAAAGTATAAAGAACAGGATTCTTCTTTGAGCTGATTCGGGCTATGTTCAAATGCCAGTGCACATTAATCCAAAGTAATTCATTGAAATATTATCACAATAAATTAGTAGAAAACTACCATCATTGTTCACAGCATTTTCCAATAATGGACTGGACATCAGTTTCTCACTGCGTGAAAAATAATCTTTACAATGTATTTACATTCGGGAAAGGTATACGAATGGCAGCATTTACATCGCCTTTAAAAACATTTACAATTCCCTGAACAAGAAAACGCAAAGGTAGTCAAGGTTGTATTTACAAGTTCATCCCAGATAGTAATGGCACAATTTACAAAATCCATACAAGGTCCGCAGATGTGACCTTTTATATATGGAAAGGTGATGGCGATGTGTATGTAAAGCCGATGGATATGCACAACGACGTCTTGTAAAGCATATGTAAATGTATTGGTGGTTACTGCATATATATGGAAAGGTGATGTTATTTTATTACAAGGTCACATTTCATTTGTATTAAATTTACAATTATACAACGATGGATACAAGAGTTGATCATTAATGACAACTTCAGGTCATATTTTCGCTAACGTAAATGTACAAAACGGTTGAAAGATGATATGTGGGCAATTGTAAAGGTATATACTAGATATGACAAGATGATATATCCATTCACGTAAAGGTATCTATTCATTTTGGAAATACTGTCTTTTTGGCATTTGGAATGGTACTGGCATGTTTGAATGTATGACCTGATAATTTTTGTAAAAATGCAAATCGATCAGTTCAGGTCATCATTTTATTGATGTAAATGTGTAACCAGATCTGTTCATATCACATTTCCAATCACGTCAATGCATCCCTTTACTTGGCAATGTTACCTTGTATTATTTGCAAATGTATTAATTTTATAAGAATATGTGACCCTTTCTTCCATTTACATGCACAACTATATACCACTATGTCGCCTTTCCATTTTTGTAAAGAGGTCAATCTGTTTGGAAATAGGATATATTGGTATTCGTAAAGGTATTAACATGTTTGAAGGTATGACCTGATATTATGTGTAAATATGTATAAATTTCAGTTCATTTCCACATTGTGTTGAATAAAATGCACAACCAGGCCTGCTCAGATCACACTCCCTTTAACTGAAATACTTCAATGTATTTGGAAATTTCATCTTTTGGAATTTGTAATGGAGTGAACATGTTTTGACCGATGACCTGAGATTATGTAGAAACGTGCAAAAAGGCCGATTCGTGTTATATTTGCATTTAATCAAATGTGGAACTGGATCCGTTCAAATCATATTTCTGCTCACGTATATGTGTAACATATTTTGGAAATGTTAACTTTTGTTTTTTGAGTGCAGACCATCATCACATACATTCGCGAAAACATGATAACTCCGATCGGGGTGTAAACATTTATTTTCACGTGTATCATAGACCCCTGAAAACATTTGTCTCTAATTTGAATGCAGAAATATATGAGGAAGTAATATGACATGGCGTTTGCTTATATTTGGCCAGAAGCCGTAGTCCAATGTCAGCCAACATTATATTACTAGAAGACAAATATGAAAAGATAACTTTTGATAATTTAGCCATGCGGCCAAGGATGCGCGCCGGCGTCGTTTGGGCATCTTTTCGAGCGATGGTTGCCCTCTTCTTCAGACTTGTCGAGGCCTGTTCTAGATATTCAGCATCTAAATCCACTTTCAGGCGATTGAATGTCTCGTTCTGCCAAGCAGGAAGACGATTCACCAGTACGTTGTCTCCGTCACCGTCCTCGTCGCCCAACATTAGGGCTGGAACGTGAACTGCCTCAAATGCGCGTTCGTGGCCGCGTGGTGTCGACGCTGGCTCTGAGAAATAGACAACCAATTTTGTTAGGCAAGACGGCCAGTCCGTCGCACTATCGTGCCTGAGTGATGATTTGTCGGATTATCGGGATATCACCATTTCACATGTACAAGGACAATGAATACAATGAATGAAATGAAGTAATGATAATTTTATGTTTTCGACTCAATTTACTTACCCAACAGGTCAGTTGAAGACTTTATAATTTATATTATTGACGTATATAAGCGCGATACATTTACTTCGCATGCAATACCCGGTACCCGGCGAATTATTTGTACTTACTTACATAAGACCCACACTTCGGAATAAACTCACTCCTTTGCATCCTGGAAGGCATCGTGAACAGCGGTCTGAAAAAAAAGACAAATAACGTATATACATGTCCAAATGGTGAGACTGCTCAGTCTTATACATACAGGCTTTGATTATTTACCCGATCATTATATACAAGTGTTAAGTTTTGACACACAACACAGACCTATACCTGTTTGAGCCTATTCGGAGAACTTGTGCGGCGGAGGTTTGATCTGTCATTCGTTCTCTCATGTTCGGTAGTCCTATTAACTGTCGATATGCTACCTTAATCGGCATTATCCCCGTACTCCATCATGGATAAGCATTCGGATTCGTTGAATCACTCATCCTTGTTTTGCAAAAAAAAAAACAATCATGTCGTGCCGAAAGCACCAGCGAAAAATTTGCTGGAATTTAATGTCGAATTGTTTTCCATAGAATAAACTGAGCATACATCTCACACTCTTTGTCGCGGTGTATATGCCTGGCGACTGAACAGTCGAATAACTGGATATTATATACACTATTTTGTTTGCCCAGAGAGACATGTAATGAGAGTTCGCAGACAACGGATACTAGATATGATATACAATGCCCTGATTGGTTGTAGAGCTGTAGGGGGCGGAGCTCAGATGAATTTATCGCCGAAATTAGTTTTATTCCACACGCCGCTCATATTTAGGAACAAGAAAGTTAGCCTTATTAACTGTGTTCGAAATTGTAACTTGTTTATAAGTGAATGTGATTATTAGCTGTAAGATAATTGAGCTTTCTAATAATATTCTTGATTGCACCCCCTCCCCCCCCCCCTTATTACCTTTTGTCTTTTTGACTGATCAGTTTTAAAACTAAGCTCGGTGATTTCCTCTAAAAACTCCGGGCTGTGCCGTGTATCTCAGATAATTTGAAATATAACCTATCCGGGATTTAGGTGATATATACGACTG
This sequence comes from Terebella lapidaria, assembly GCA_949152475.1. Classification (NCBI taxonomy): domain Eukaryota; kingdom Metazoa; phylum Annelida; class Polychaeta; order Terebellida; family Terebellidae; genus Terebella; species Terebella lapidaria. Next base: position 12,003,119 of record OX424567.1, read on the forward strand.
ACAAATATAGCATTATCCGGCCTATTATTGTTTTGATGATGCATAAAGGTTGTATCAAGAATGATAGAATGAATCACGCATACGAACTGTTATTCATACAGCAATTGCTGGTACATACAATAAATTTGAAAGCGCTGTGAGCTTCTTTGCGAGAATACACGTGGAAACATACATAGAAGTGCGCAATAAATTAAGTTGGGTCAATACATGTATATGCAAAGTGATACACGAAGACACCGTAACAATATCAATTTCGAATTTGCATGATGCAATTAGCGCAAAAGATCTTGGAGATGGAAGATAAGTTAAATGACCGAATTGTTATTTGAAGATCACGGGTGGGGGAAATTTCTGATAACAATCAACTGTAGCATACATTAATTCATTTGTATCAAGTTTAATCAAAGCCTGATGACTGACCAGCCATGAATTTTTAAAATGATAATCCCGATGAAAATCATAAGAGTACTGAAATCGTGCTTTGATAACAATTACTGTACCATTGATATGCCATTGTTTTACATGAATTTATTTCACATGACATTCATTTGATATTTGCTTATTCACGGGGACAAAAGGGCTATAAGGCTGAATAGTTAGCTGGTCGATTGATTCATTGGTAACTTCCTAATGTAAAGAAGAAAATCCTTATCATAAAACTATTCACGTTGGCATGTTCCGACGCATAGTAGCATGGCGAATCAATATTATTTCTTTGATCAACCCCGCAATTAAGACAATGACGTAAGTGTTAATTGACTCGTCGTTGGTGTTGTGATATTACAAGATACATTCTGTATGCTACTAGTTTGTGTATTGAGAATGGTATGCGCAGGCACATGTATAATTATATATGGTCCCAGCACTAAAGCTGTTAATTGCAATTAAGCTCGATTCAAGTATTGCCCACGAACGGAGACGAGAACAAGATACACATCAATAGTACACCGCTTGATCACGCTAAAACTTAGCGAGAACTCTCATATAGTATAGTTCACATTTTTATCACAAACTATCACTATCAAACTATACCTGCAATTGATTGTATTCACTCAACAAAGCAAGGAACGAAAAACAGTTTACGTGTAGATGGAACGGCAGAACAGAATAATAGGTAACATTTTGTGAATAAAAAGATACTTTCAATTCGGCATGTTGTGTAAATGATGGAAGTTTGTTCCAGACTCTTGAACCCGCGAAACTGATCGCTAGTGTGGTAACCTTTGTATTTGCTGAGCTCATTCGAATATTTTGGCCATTCCTGACAACACGTTATGTAGGCGAAATCAGAATGTTCATATATAGATATATGCATTAAGAATGTACTGCTTATAAGCAGAAACTAAACGAATGTCATTTAATCTGTCTGTCACCTTTTTAATCCTTACTGAATACAGGGAAATATATATTGTAATATAGGAAGCGCAGAATATGATACTTGGACCGAGTACCTTGTATTGAGAAATAAATAGGAAAATGACACACCAAAATGACACATGACATTTGGTCAAAGAAGCAGTCTCGGTTGGTGATCCTTGATGACCATAGCATTATGTCACTATATAATATATTATGGTATGAAACGGAATGGATGTGCGCAAATTCATGATTTTGTTACCTTCATACACACTCTTTATGTGTGTATAACGATTAGATGTTGTAAATTTCATATGACAGTGACACCAAGCGCCTTGTGTTCACTTTTTAAAACATGGCCATTTTCCAGGACTGCTTTCATCATTATAACTCGCCGCAGTTAGAAAGCGATTGGATCTAAATATCTCGCCGCACTATGTAAAACAAAAGAACGCAGGCTGCAGGTCTATTCCTTTAGAGTAACCACAACTTCTTTTGTGCTGCTGGTTATTGAAAACACATGTGTGGCTTATAAACATGATAAATGGAGAAGCTCGTATCTCTTGAATGATAAGCCACCTAATGCAAACAACGTGCATGTTGTATAGCAAGATATATGTTCTATATCAATATATGTATCAATGTAAATATAATTGTCTAGCCATTATGTTCCTGAAGCGGTTCCTGAATGCGCTTGTCTGCAGCGGCGGCCGGGGGGGGGGGGGGGTATGCAGGGGCCGGGGTGTGTGTGTGTGAGGCTGAGGGGGGGGGGAGGGGGAAGGGCGATGTCCTATCCCCGTGCTTTAGGCTGTTAGAGTGATATATCAAATGAATATTATGTGCAAAAAAACGTTCAACATGTCATTTCAAGACGGAAAATTATGCAAACCACAGCCAACTGTATATCTACATGTACTAGCGCTAAACCCCTTATTATTGGCAATGTCATTAAGGGGAAAAAAACTAGTTAACAAATATATAATAGTATTAGGCAATTTAAACATATTGTGACTGATCGCGATCATTCAGGTGTATAGTGGCATGAATATGACATGGACTAACTATTAACTTAGGCAATCGCCTCATGTTGTATACGAACGGTGGATGCACTGACAAACATATCAATATCTTTTTATGTGGGTGATCTCCGTGAGAAATATCGAATATTTTCTTTTTAGATGTCCACGCATGTGAAACCGTTATGACGAAAAATATCGCTATGATTAATGTATAATTATGCTAATTGTTGTATATAATGTATGCAAATAACAAATTAGCACACACTCTATAATTTGTTGAGATAATACTATCCAACTGGATACGCTTAATTGATAGATGTCTTATTTCCACAAATGAAATTTTTAGAAACCGATTGTTACTTAATATTTTGTTCAGTATTGCGGTCAGTAGGTGGCCGCACAGCATCTTTTCACCGATGGCACACAGTTATTTTTCTGAGTTACTTAAGTCATATACTGATTACAAAAATGCAATACAAGTGTACAATCTGTGCTGATCACATTGAAGGTCGCATACCAAGTATATATAATAGGATCTCTTTTGATCATCAAATGGCGTCACTTTCAATTTCTACCAAAAAGATAATTGTTAGTTGTACTGATTTCACTCTGGTACAGAACACATGCCTATTCACCTTTACGATTCGTGTAAAGGTTAAACACATTTCCGAAAAAGGAAAGGCGTAGTAAATGTATTATTATATGGTTTTTGTAAATGCAACACTTGGTGCATAGCTCATGTTCGTTACTTTACAACAACTTTTCGATCTTTGTCATTGCATTTACAATGACTTTTGTTCGCAATACATTTACTTTCATGGAAAGGTATCGAGAAAGGTCATCCATAGTTATTTACTATGTATTTACATGTACAGTGTATTTTGTAAAGATGGATTTTCGCGCAGTGTCTCATCCTGACTTGCCCCGTATGGCTGTGTAGAATGTAAGTATCAATCTATTACCACCAATACAGTCAGATTTTGCTGATGCCAATAACAAACGTAAAATACAACATTTTGCAATAGAAACAAAGCCCGACCAAATAGTTTATCCAAAGACACACTGGCGTCATCAGGGACAGACAGTGTGTTAAATGTAGTTGTTTCTACTGTACACCTGATGGAATTAGTGTACAACTGCCCAACAACCTATGAAAATAATTTAGAAATCCGAAACTAACCCCATGGAATAGATACATGACAAGTACAAAAAAACCCAATCACAAGCCAGAAGGCTACTGAGCTGATGGTATCCTCGGGGACAGATTTAACGTCCGCCAGCAGTGACACCGACTAGAAATTTCATCAGCATCATCGTCATGTTGTTCGCTACCTACATGGTATTGAAAATTTGAAATATAGACCTATTTCGTTAATTTTTTGCACTTACTTTTCGGTGCATATATTATTTGTATTCTCAAGAGAATGTGGCCAGTTTCCTAACTGTTCAATATCCATACTTCATCCGTTCATCTTAAAATAATAGGTATAAACAGCCCTATGCTTTAATTAATGATTCCTCTATGACTGTATTCCCAAAGTTTTTAAATGATGTAAGAGATTATTGGGAATTATGTGAAACAAATACAATGACTGCATACATGTGTTGCCATTTGACGAAGCCTTGAAGTAGCTCTGATATTGAAGGGAGGGGGGGGGGAGAGAGCTCGATGAATTCATCAGCTAGGGGTCAATTAAACTGCACGCAACCATAATCTCACCGTCTGTGTTCCCCTCTGGGCAAGGGAGTTCCATTCTAGACAAGATTTCATTCACTTCACTGTCTCCAAATGAGTCCGTGTCCATCTGGGAAAAATTATCACCGGTACTCTCGGTGCCAGTGGCACGGAATTCTCCAATCCAGCCGAGGTTGAAATTGGTCATATCGTTCAAATCAAATCTCCAACTCGAAGTTTGGCATATCAGGATCGTCAGGTTGCGTCAGTCATCATTGCGCCATTGAGATACACTGCGGCCTCCGTAGCAAGCGCGAATGTTGTGACGTTATGATAGATTGTTCGGCTGTTGCTATGGACGTATGGTGCCGCCACCTCGTGGCGATCATCTTTATCGTCTATAAGCTTTGGTCAATAACTGTCTCCACCGTGTTTGTATTAGAAATAAAAAAAGTTTATTCAAATTCATCATTTAAAATTTATTAAATAAAATGTATGCATGTAAATAATTCCAATTGCTCGTATACACCACACACAATATTGGGACTACTTTCATGTTGCGGAGTGAGAAATTTACTGCTGACAGGAAAATGGCGATTCATTGATGAGTCGATGGAAACACAACGTGATCGCTTTTCGAACGGTTTTTTTTTAGTTCATATGATTGGTATCATCTGTCGAAACATTCCAATTTGCTTCAACAATGTTATCGAATATCATATTATATTTTTAATGCTTTCGTTATCAATATGAGTGCGAGATCTCAGACCTGGTGACAACATTGGCTAGTGATAACAGAGTGCGAGAATTTGTTTCAACAGTATCATATTAGGAACGGATTATTACTGGGCTGTGACTGAACCGTTCGTAATATTCTATATCACGTTAGGTTAGTTGGTTTCAGGCGTTTTGCCCGTTGTGTACTTTCAGATAAGGCTCCACCATGAGTATGTTGTGTATCAAAGAATATTCCAATGAATGAACATTTTCTTCCCTCCTTTCCCTCCTTTCCCTACTCATCCAACAAACATACATACATGAAGATATAATTGATTAAATCTACTGTATTCTTCGCAAATAATCCACATAATGAGTTTTGAAATACGCACACAAAATGTGAAAATGAACGTCAATATGAACGTCAATATATCCAAGATGATCTACAGAAGATGTACTATAACATACGAGCAATATTTTGTTGTCATTCCACAACAAAATCACTGTATACACTTCCAGAAATGTTACTTTTTCAGTCTATGGCAAACACAAAAATCAATATGAACCGTTGCAAATCAGATGAAACTATTCTTATTTCCACAATTTAAAGCTGTGAACAGGTTTTGAAAATACGCGTACTGTGGTTGTGTGCAATGCAACAGGAGCCATTGGCCTAGGCTAGGCCCTGGGATTACTGGGTAAGAGGAGACCATACTCATTAGTTACAACGAGTTTCAACGTTTGTGTGGGTTGTGTTCCTTGTGGATAATCTATTGCGATGTTTATCCTGATTACAACTTGTTAAAAACCTAACATTTCATGACTTTTTGGTAAATAATATTTTGAAATATATTGCATAATACCATGTCTGGCTATTACTTTGAGTGCGTCTATATCTATGCGCGTTCTATTCTTAGTCCATGGACCAGGGCTATATGGAATCACTGTCGATACACAGGCGATTACTCTCATACTATTATAGAGAAAATTGTTCCAGTATTTTCTTTAACGTTTTCAAATTCTTCGCAAATCAGTACCAAGGACTCGGTGACACTGGCGAGGGAATTGAGAGCCCACGCGTACGTTTCAATCATTTGAGAGACTCCCTCACGATTAAGGTTCGCAGTGTGTCAAAAATCCAGTGTGATTGCAATTTGCCATTCAAATCAGTGGAACATTTGTTGCCACTGCGCAAATTTCTCGCAATTTTAGATTCTTTGCGATACGGGTTTTAGTACCGTGTAAACTGTACTTAGCCATAAATTTGGAGGAGGTCTATACTTACATGGGAGTAGCGCAGATGAACGCGTGTTTAAAGAATTAGTGCATTATACGTACAAACGACAGCGGTGAAATTGACTGAGGGTGTAACAGGCACGTGAAATATCAGTAATTTATACTGAATTACCATTGAATCCATGTGACATGTTCAAATGCATAGACGTATGCTTGAAAATTTTCCCTCTCTCTGTCTCTTTCTCGGGCATGTTACATCCAGAACTAATGGACTTGGAGAGATCCCGCCCACCCATCATTTCGTGGGCAGTACAGAAAACAATGCATGACTATGTTCGAAATTGAAGATATTGCAACAGAGTGGATCCCTTCTGCTATTTATTTGTTCATATATACCATTTTATAGCCTGTTCACAGCTTAAAGTGTGACCACTTCGTATAATGATATTCAACTCGCGGTGAACTTAGCCAGCCCTGTCGATCACCTGACCGTTTTCACGTGCGTGAGACATGGTGAATTTTGTTGACAAGACATATAATTGAGTAATAGTGCTTTCTCACTTGACTCAATGAACCTAATATTAGGTCAATACATGTATTGCATATGTATTATATTCCCGAACAATTAGTCCCACAAATCTCATATTATATCGTGATTATTTATTTTAAATGTGGCCTACTTCTATGTGTTTACCATACACAAATGTACAAGGGTCGAATTAAATCATATTGTGTTCAATTATATCTGGATATGGCTCATTATGTATTAGATAATGGGCGAGACGCAGGTCATTATTAGAAACGAAGGACTTTCGAGGCGAAGACTTAATGGATGCCTGCTATTAGGTTATTATTGCAAATAATGACCTCCGTTGAGGTTATTCAACAAAAAAAATAACCTCTGTAAAACAATACAAGCATCCATTAAGTTTTCATGCAAACGAATCAGTGCAACATCTGGACCAAGGTGTGGTATTTGACTTTCACCATGGTGATCTAACCCCCCTCATTGGCTAGATAGACCCCTAGCACCAGCTCAAATATACCATGACTCACTAATGTGCCCATACCGCCCCTTAATGAACATCTGGCAATACGTGGATGGCCGTGATAGGTAATCCGGCCCAAGTAGCACACCTTACTCTGTTAATACTACTCACCCCCTGAATGTATACCATATTTAATCCGTCTGGCACATTTTTAATCTTCATTGAATTTAGAAGAAATAGTAAGCTGCGCTACATGGGCCCGTAATCATATACATTGGAGACCGATCATGCGTAGCTTTATAAGCAAGATTTTTAGTTCCTGAAATATGATATACAAGATATATGATGGCTCTATCACCATAATATACATGGTATACATAAATATATGTATATATGTATATGTTTATGATATACATAAATACACTGAGGAACATACCATATGTTGGCTGAGTTGATGAAGACTCTATCACCGCTTGTTCTATTGGAATCTTTCGGTAACTTTCGGTCATCAGCGCTCCAACACCCTGCAGCTAGCCGCCGAACGTTATCTGACCCAATTCTATTGTGTTGGAGTCAGGTCATGTTATTATTCTATTAACGTTCTATTGCACCAGATATGAAGATATACGGGAACAAAATATATTTTTCCTCATCATATTTTTGGACTTGTGCATCGACTACATGTGGATTCCATGTCCCGAATACCCTAGAATTGTATGTATTGCTCTGAGTCCTAGTTTTATAGCCCATTATTGAGAAAAGTGTCATGTAATGTTGACACTTGGCTCATTTCCACGAACATCGTTCACTATTCAATGTATTTTTGTACCTAATTTTAGTCATAAAACAATATTGCGAAATGTCATATGTAACATTGAATGCACATATTGGATAGTATGTGAAAACAGGGCATGAATAGGTGTAATTACACGAATGATAATTGTTTTGTTGTTGAAATGACGTTCTGCTACCGTGGTTAACGTTCTGTGGATCGAATTATAGTCAAGATTTAATATATGTGAGTGCCGTTCAGTTTCGTTCGTCCTATACAATGTACCGAACAATGAACCTATAAGCTCGAGAATCTCAACCTCATAAATGTTGCTTCCATATGGCGAGAGTAGAAATCCATGATTACATTTCAAGCATCAACAGAACGTTTACCCGAGCCTCAGAACGTTAACATATCACGGATTAATTGACAACACAAAATATCTGACAGATACAACCATGTATTGTATATAAACTTCAAACTGAACAACCTTTGTACATGTATGCTAATTTTCTCTCAAAAATACTAATTTTTCATGCTCCAAATTGAGGGAAGTTTACATCCATCCCGGACTTTAGTGTTACATCGTCGCAGTGCAAGACACTTTTCATCCAAACTGTTAGTCCCAGTGTAGCAATCTGAATGCACAACTTTACATAACATCCTCGGACATGGAATCGAATAAATTATATAAGTGTACTTACTTGGAAATTGTTATTTTTCATCTGTTTTCATCTGTTTACATCATGTGTCGGACTTTTGAAGACAACAGAACGTTAACATAAACATGACCTGACCCCAACACAAAAGAATTGGGTCAGATAACGTTCGGCGGCTAGCTGCAGGGTGCACAGATTTCGCCAAGTTTTGGCCACAGAGCTCCGACGTGCATGACACACGAAACCAAAACCATATATCGATGACAAATACTATTTCAATTGTTACAACAGTCAACAGCGCTCACTGTACATACGAATTTAGTGGTTATTCCGTTTTTTGTACTTTTTTGCAGTTCTGAGAAATTCTTCGAACCGGAAGTTTTGTTGGTTTCACAAGGCATAAAACAATTATGAAATACGGATGTACTTAGGGAGACCCGGCTCATGAACACCTTACTCAAATAGAAAATGTAAGTGCTCTCGCATTCGTCATGATATTCAGTGAGATGCAGGTGAATGGCATCCAAAAATATTGTATATGCCGTGGGCAATCTAAACATCTGTTACACATTTTGTCAAAGGTGTTCCGAGGGGTGAAAGACCAACACCGTCTTTTTGGAGGAGTGCAGCTGCTTCTATGTGGTGACTTTTACCAGCTGAAACCGGTTCCAAATATGGGCACTGGAGACCGTGGAGATTATGTTTTCACCTCAGCACAGTTTGCCAATTGTGTACCACACCATGTTATACTAAACACAAATCATAGGCAATGTGAAGGTGAATTTCTGCATATTATTAAAATTACACGTTAAGTAAATGTGTTTGTGCAATATGAGAAATATGGATTCTACTTTAATTGAACACAGCCGATCTCATAACGTGCATCAAGCAAATATTGATGGGGTCATAGATGAGCAATCTCGCCAGCTACTGCAACGTATGCAGCGCTCACTCCTACCAGGTCCTGATCCCGTAAGGTGATTTGCCTTAACTTCCGATGTTTAATGTAGATATTTGGTGTAAATTATATTTGTGATGTTTCTAGCCTGCAAAAGTATGATATCAAAATGTTCCACAATTTATACTGCAAAAATCGAAGGAAATGCAGATTCGTATAACTTATTCCCATGATAATATAATCTTCATGTATATGTGAGCCAAGTTTTTCTAAAAATGTCCCAAAAATGTCAAAAAAAACTTCAGCAGTTATACGGTGTGTTATACTTTGACGCCTTCAAAACAGTAAACGCACCAAAAATGAATGTTTATTTACAGGGCGATCAGGAATATTCGAACATATATTTCTTCACTGATATATGAGCATAGATGGATATATACACCAATTCCCATGGTACCTCACTTGGCCACTTTCTTACTGTACACCTTAAAAGATTTTGCACAAGGTATGCCAGTGTTCGACTTTGAAGCCCTGATCTTCAATGACTGGCCGAGAATAATAGAGTTGACTGTGCTGCTGTAGGCAGCATATGTAGGATTTGTTGTGTTACCATTATAAAGTCCCCTCATCTGACAAAAGTGGTTCTCCACCAAGTCTGTATTGAAGCGAGAGGGTACTACACCACTTGTTGGAAATCAGTAAAGGTGCATGCGGCATATTTCAGCGAAACCTATCAGAAGGCATTTCAAGTCCTCCAGACACTCCCTCGCAACATAGCTGACTTTTCTGATGGTGAAACTTCATGCAGGTCACCAACCTCTTTTTCCCAGTTGACTACCCAAAGAAACACCGAGTGAAGTTTCAGCAACTTCTCGTCCTCCATAGAAGTTACGGGCCTGACATCACGAAAAACATCAATCAATATACTTGTGTGCTGCAGGACTTCAATTGCCGAATCCAGGGATGTGGCAGACTTAGTGCCCAGTGTTTGTTGATAATATGTGATTAGTTGCAGCATGTTGATGTCCAGCATATCCTCTGCCAATTGATTGCGCATTTTTTGTGGTCCGTCTGGATGCAGCTGCTCTTCGGTAATCTTGGGATGTTTTTTTCTGCTGTTAGTCTCGCGGTCCCATCTGGCAGCATGCTCCCACTGTATGCGATGCTTACCCTTCTTCATGTTCCTCGTGTGTTCACCCTTTACCTCTCCACTATTGAGCAGACTGTTACGGATTTTGTTGATGACATGTAAATAATCTTGACAATGCACTACTTTATCATCCGGGAATACATAGTTAGTAGCGATATAGTTTGAGACCAGAGGATCCCCATGGTACTGTGTGCGGATGAACTGCATGTTTTACTCTCCACCATCCTGCTGGGTGAAATCGACCGTGAAGCCGAAATCCTTCAGCTGTGCAATTGCGTCACATATGAGGATGTTCAGTTCGGAACACTGGATGGATGTACAGGGTACATGACAGATTGAAAAGCGGAATCCATTATAACTCAGAAACGACAATTGCCACACTTGAGAAGCCAGTGTTTGTGACACTTTCTTATCCTTCAGAGCACGCAAACAATTTCCTTCCACACCAGTATCAACCCATCCACTCAGATATGGGATGTTGTTTTTGTACGTAATGACCAAATCTTGTTGGATTTTCGCCTCGTCATGAATGAGCCCACCACACCTGCCATATTCTGGCACTCCAGAATCAGTGGCTGCTGCATGCAACATTTCACGACGAATACCCGGCCCCTGCTGTACAAAGTTTTTGTACCTTCTTAGGTGTCTACCAGAGGGCAATATCAAGCTGTTACTGTCCTTCAAAGTCTGATATGCAGCGGGGCTCTGAACCCACAGATTTAAACACAAACTAATTACCTTTGTATCCCATCGCCGGCTATGTACAGTTTTGGCTGTGAGGGCATTGTGTTGAGACTTAAGTAAAATTTGCATTTCTTCTGATGCTCCTGGGAATACCTGCTCCAGGATGTTTGAGAAGTCGGAGTGGTCTGCCTCACTGAGCTCTTAACATGTCTGTGTCATCAGTAATATCCTCATCATTTGAAATAATAGGCTGTGAGTGAGCTTGTCGTATCAAATTGGGAGATTTCTGATCATGTGTACTCTGATAATTGTGGTCTGCAGTCGTCCGCTTGCACACGCTGCAGATCTGTTTGTATGCCGTCATTGATACCACATGTTCACAACTGTCTTGTCGCACAATTCTATCACAACTGTCTTGCCCGACCGTTCCGAGTGTCTCTGATTTACAGTGCTTTGCAATTGTGCTTGAACTATATGGAATCCCCTTACACAGTCGCACTTTTCCAACAGTTGACAAAATGCTTGATATGCTTTGTTTTGTTAGAGAGGAAGACATTCAATGTCCAGCAAGTCCTAGTCTATCGTACAACCCCTGACTGTAAGCGTCCATTCCAGAGTGTCTGTGTTGAGTCTGATTTCTTTGCTCACGACATTTTGGTCAATCGTTGTACGAAAGGGCATCAACAAAGTTATCACCGACCCTTGCAGGTCAAGCACTGTGGTGTTGCTTCCAACAACAGTTCTGATTTCAATTACACTAATTTCTGTTTGCACTTTTGAACGCCAGGCGGGGCCGCGATACATTTTGACAGTTTGGTCATTCCGATTGCGTTTGGTGGATACATGAACGGCTGGAAACGTGTGCTTCAGCAGCTTCCCTGCATGCTTACGGTCGAAACTGTGGGTGGCATAACTGGCGAATGCCGTCCATACATCATCTAAAGGAATCCTGGAATCTGGATCTTCCACCAGGTTGTCAACCAGCCTGAATAACCGAAAAAGTCATCGTCAACATACCAAAATAATTAGTTGCCATACTGTAACAATTAGCGCACATTCTCTAGGGCACGATGCCCCACCCAGTAATATGGTCATTGCATGGACATGACCAGGAATTGGAACATTGGAGGATCCGACCTATATATGGTCAATTGAATGCATATAGCCCGGAGCACCCAAGACCAAAAGCCATGAAGTTGGCTCCTAGTACTCGAGCACATGGGCATGCTGACGTTCCACCATGGGGATAGAACCCTGGGTAGCCCAACGGACTGCCAGAGTCTGTTCACACCTCCTGAGGGTGAGAGGGTCGAGTCAAGACGTGGAAAACCCAAAGGGAAACCACTAGCACAAAAATGGGAGGGAGCATGAGAGGGCCTTTACTGTAGTAGTTTAGGAGTGAGCATAGCAATAAACGGAAAAATTGACTTATGATTTCTGAGAGTTAATTATATACATCACCAATCTAAAGTACTACATTCTGCTTACTAGCTCCTTTTCGATCCTTTGGATCATTCTGGATAGGAATTCGTGAACTGAAAGCAACGCACGATTGTCTGCCTGCATGACTCGAGCACTCCTTTTATCGCCACAACCACCGTGCATATGCAGCTGCGTAAAAGCTTCACTTTTCTCTCCAAAAATTGGTCTTTGCTGTAGTAGTTGAAAGGTGAGTAGTAACAATAAACGACAAATTTACAATTAAAATTTTGGAAGTTTATGTTATACATAACCAATTTAAACTACTACATGCTCATTACAATTGAGGCAGTGGAGCGGTTGTGGTAGAGAGTCATGTAAATAGACGGTAGTCTAGATATCCACATTCTGGCCCTTCCGATATATTCTACAGAATAGTCGACTTGGGCGCCAAAGACATCGAGATGTGTTGGATTTGTTGGACGATATGTTGTAAGTGACACAATCGTCGGCACCTGACTCCTCATAGACAGTCCTCACTACAACCTTCAGCCATCTGGATAGTGTAGTTCTGAAGATATCTGATGCCCTGTTAGTCTAATAGGAATTGAATAATCGCATACGATCTTTCCTTATCGATCGGGTACGATGGATGTAAATTGTCAGTGCTCTGACTGGACACAAGAGTGCTTACGTCTCATGCCGTCCTACGTCTCATGCTTACGTCTCATGCCGTCCCACTGTTCATTTATTTCTGTCATATGCATTGTTTACGTTTTATACAAATATTTAGATTGTTATTTTCAGGTATATATATTTCTATGTTACTATAAACACATATAACATAGACGCCTGCTCCTGTGACTCGGTCAGACATTTTCCTTTGGTTTTCTTTTTCGAGGTTATTCAATAATAATGTTTATGGCGTGGTCATTATCGATACTGATAATGAACTGCTGCATGCAAAATGCATTAAATCGGATAAAGCATTCGGCGCTTGAGTAAGGTGATTAGTGATTAATAATGACCTCCGCGCTTCGCATGTTTTCCCTACCCAGCACCTCGTGCTTTATCTTACATATAAGTTCTGGCGCTGTTCTTAGCCCCATCCTCACAGTGCACTCTTCATTTAATGGGTCAATTGCGATTTGGGATCTCGATCTGGATTTGATTGTTCTTGTGAAACAGACATTGTAAATAGATCTATATATATCGGTTTTGTATGAATCTTTGCTATCACTTGTCTGTGACTGTCACGCAGCAACGAACACAATAGTGCTGAGAACGGTTGTGTCACTTTCTTGTCGTGATATTCTTCGTGAAGAGTAGCTTTTCCTTTGTCATCATGAATTTCCTTGAAACCCTTCGCTTGGAAACAAAACATTTGCAATAGGCACTGTTAGCTGCTGTAGAACAACAGGTGAGAAGTGATTGGGCACACATATTATTCCACCACGCACGTCTTAAAAGCAGATAAAAGATGAAACAGCAATTGTAATGTTCTTGAAGTGGTAATAATTTTATCGTATGTCATATTGAATGAAGTGAGGCATTTCTCAGCATTAGTATGTTTGTATATATTTGACCAAGTACCTATTCATACGTTGGCACTTATATATTATTCATTTGATGTGTGCGAAAAACTAGTAATATAACAATCACCTTAAAGATTGGTTTGGATCGGATGTGGCGTATCCGTTTTCTCTCTGAACTTTGTCCCGGTTATTTAGATCCGAGATGGCGTCTAATTTAGCGTGATTGGAGACTGATGGCCACCAACATGTCTGATAATTTCCGATATTAGCACATGTGTCTTTGAGACATTGTTCTTGTCCAAATTATCCTTGTGAACAGGGCCAGGTAGTTGAGTATGATATCAAGTATGCTGGGTAGATAGGAGATAATCCACGACCGCTATATGCATAGTAGACTGCAGTGCAAGTAATCAGTGGTAATTCGTGTAATGATTAAGACTCCACCTCGTATGCATATTAGTGCGTGTTAGGAAGAGTGCTGCTGATGAGTTATCGTTGAGGTAAATAAACCACACTATGAAGGAAAATTCAATAAGCATTGTGATGTCTCTGATGCTTACACTGTTGTGACTTCGATATATCAACCCAGTAGCCTTTTGGATTGTGATTGGCTACTTATGTACTTGTCATACACCTATATCTCTAAATTGTTTTGATAAGTTGTTGGGCAGTTGTGCACTAATTCCATCTGGTGTACAGCAGAAACAACTATAATTACACACTGTTTGCCCCTGATGACGCCAGTGTGCCTTCAGATATAAATGTTTGGTCGGGCTTTGTTTCTATTCTGAAAGTTTTCGATGTTAGGTTTTCTGTTGATATCAACAAAATCTGTTTAATAGCGGTAATGGGTTAATAGATACATTTCTAGCATCACTCGATTTTGAACACTCAAACGAATTTTGTGAAACTTGTCCATGGATTAGGTCGTTGAAATTGAATTTTGATGTTTGTCGGTATTTGTTTCTAACATTTTCCATGTTTTATTGTATTGCGTGATCATAAACATTGAATTACAAAAAGAACTGAAAACAATAATAGATTTTACTGCACTAACATATAATAAGTATATTTGAAATATACTGGGACACGGCACACGAGACTTTCTCAGTGGAATCTTTTGCAGTTCAGGAATAAAACGCCTATTAACATGAATTTTCATGAAGCCTCCGATATGAAAGGGTTTACTATGTTGAGAGGAATTGCAGTTTATTTATCAAATAATCCATAATCCAATAGGCATGACGCTGTTGTGAATAGCACGCGTGTTGGAGTACACAGAATAGAAACGAATCAGAATAGAAACGAATCCCTACGAATAGAGCCAGAGCTTTGTGTGAGAGCATTGTTATTGGAAATTCGACTCGACTCAAGTAATGTGAAATCATCGCTATTATCAGAATAAAAAAAAAACGTTTAGACACGACGTTTCAAGTTATGAAGATAATGAAGAACATACTGTGTTCGATGTGTGTGTGTGTTAGCTTGGAATGTATTTTATCATGATAGGGATCACTAGTTGCAAGCAACAAAACAACACAATGAAAACCCTCACATATTCTTGTAACACCAGCCACGACGTCACACATATTTCATGTAACACCTGTTTACCAATTGTTTATATTGCAGTCACACAATGGCTCCTCTTAAATTCCTCCCTTGTAGCATATTCCCCGGGTTCCCTCCTGGAGTGATCCTATTTCATGATCTCGTTGAGTATAGATACAATCACGGTAATCCTGACAGAAATGTGTTGAGATTTCTGTTGAAAGATAGTAATGAAACGCGACTTCAGGGTGTTTGAGAGTAATAATCTCCCTGTAAATTGTTAGCTATAATAATCACCAACATTAAAACGAGAGGTCATAGGCCACACACTTGCCGGAATGATTACGTAGATATGACGTCATTTGTCGTCAATTCTGAACTGCAAACTTACTGTGAATGGAGTTTTTGAATATGCATGATAAATTTGTGTTTATATGTGTTGTATTATCGCCGGACAAGATCATAATATTTTCAAAATAATGAGTTTTTTTTTGTTGCCACAAAAACGGCAATTACGTCAAAACGGATATATCGATTGAGCTAAAAATTGATAGAGACCATCATAGAATGAATCCACATCGGTTGCATCTGTTAGATCCGCGGTAAATGTTATGCTATGAGATGTTATGATCTGCAGTGAATGTAAACGTTAACTTTGCACACCTGACACTCAACAAGCCTAAATGTCAGTCTGAAATCACGTTTGACGTCAATTGACGTCTGATTCCTAAAATTACAACAGATTTGGAAAGTACTCTCGAAGACCTTTCAAACGAGCCACCACTCATTTTTGCAAAAGGTCAAGGTCACTTTTGAGGTCAACTTCGACCTCAGGCGCTTGCGAAGGCTATCGGTCACACACCTTAGGTGTAAATACAAAAGTCGTTAGGCTAAGTGAGTGCAATACTGTGGATTTTACTTCCGTGTCTTGCTTAGTTCTTGAGATATAATGACCTACACGGTTTTCACTTGCGGGTCAGTATTGACCTTGACTTTTGACCTTGAAATTTCGTGGAACCAAAGAACTCAAGGTCAATTACGTCATAACTAATCGACCGATCAGGCTAAAAATGGACATTGAGCATAAGGGACCAGTCTCACGTCATTTCCAAGCATCAGATCGAAAATCGGAGGAGGTGACCTCCAAGGTCAAATATTCGACCTCAGGCGAACTTCTCAAGGTCAATGTCACAAAAGATAAAACTCGAGTATATCTACAATAGGCACTTGATTTGAAGTCTCTACGACGATTAGAATCGGAGTTATGGGCACTTACGTGTTTTCGACGTTTTGTGTGACCTTGACCTTTACGCCTGACCTAGACCTACCAAAATAGGACGTTTACTGCCTGGTATTCTACAGATTATGCACAGTAAGTTTGAGCAAAAACAGGTAAGAAATGTAGACGCTAGGCTGTAAACAAACAAACACACAAATCCACGAACAGACCAACATACTTGCCGAAATCTTTAGATTCCGGCAAGTAACAAACAAACGAGAGCCCATAGGGCACACACTTGCCGGAACCAAAATATATGTCATATGCCAATGACATTACATATGGATTCGAACAAATTGACGAAACTTTCTTCCCTAGGTACTACGTTTACTTACTTACCGGTACTTTACTTCACAAACTACTCATACTGTCATTGTTACCCACTGAACGTCACAGGGCCAAAAAAAAAGACAACACTGGACTCAGGAGACCAAGAACTTTGTAACGGTATAATACTCGATATCGTGAGCTGAACTTCGTGCTTGACCTCGACATTGAGCTCATCGCAAAGTCTGAAGAACAAGGTCAAAGGTCACATTCAAAGTCGGGTAAGAAAGGCTTTTTGATATGGTGCAATATGGTCCTAGTTTGAACTCTCTATGGCGATTAGTTTGGAAGTTATGGACATTTATGTGATTTTGACGTAATTATGACGTCATTTGTCGTCAATTCTATACTGCAAATTTACTGTGAATGGAATTTTTGAATATGCATGTTAAAATCGTGTTCATATATGCTATATTATCACTGGACAAGATCATGATATCTTCAGATAATAAGTTTCCTTTGAAATTTTATCGATTTGTTGCCACAAAAACGTCAAAATGGATATATCGATTGAGCTAAAAATTGACAGAGAGCATCACAGGCCGAATCCACATCGTTTGCAGGTGCTAGATCTGCAGAAAATGTTATAAGTTTGCGAACCTGACACTCAAAAGGCCTAAATGTCATTCTGAAATCACCTTTGACGTCATTGTGACGTCAATTGACGTCCGATTCCAAAATTGACAACAGATTTGGGAAGTACTTTTGAAGACCTTCCAAACGAGCTACTACACAATATTTTTGCAAAAGGTCAAGGTCAAGGTCATTTTTGAGGTCAACTTCGACCTCAGGTGCTCGCGAAGGCTATTGGTCTAAGGCCTTAGTTGTAAATACAAAAGTTGTTAGGCTATATGAGTGCAATACTGTGGATTTACTTTTGTGTTTCTATCGCACTTAGTTCCTGAGATATAGTGACCTACATGTTTTTCACTTGTGGGTGAATATTGACCTCGACTTTCAACCTTTGACCTTGAAATTTTTTGGAACAAAAGAACTCACCCTTGGCTATGAGGTGGTATATCATTAAATTTTTATGCACATTATTGACGCTTTTATCAGCATGGACAGCTTGAAACATGGAATTTCGCTTATCATGGGACTGATTTCGTTGCCATAGAAACGTCAATTACGTCATAACGAATTTACCGATCGGGCTAAAAATTGACATTGAGCATGAGGGACCAGTCCCACGTCGTTTCCAAGCATCAGATCGAAAATCGGAGGAGGTGACCTCCAAGGTCAAATATTCGACCTGAGGCGAACTTCTCAAGGTCGAGAACAAAGGTCAAGGTCACAAACGATAGAACTCGAGTATATCAACAATATGCAATTGATTTGTCTCTACGACGATTAGAACCGGAGATATGGCCACTTATGTGTTTTTGACATTTTGCGTGACCTTGACCTTGACCTTTGACCTAGACTCACCAGAATAGGACGTTTTCTGCCCAGTATCCTAGAGAATACGCACACCAAGTTTGGAAGAAATCACGTGAGAAATGTGGACGCTAGGCTGTAAACAAACAAACGCACACACACACACACCCATCCATCCAACCATCCAACCATCCAACCATCCATCCATCCAACCATCCACAAACAGACCAACATACTTGCCGAAAAGTAACAAATCCACGAACGAACCAACATAATTGCCGAAATTATGAAATCTTTAGATTCCGGCAAGTCATAGTCTAATAAAGCAGGTTATCCTTTGTATTTGTACTAATTGTATCATGGTATCATAAATGAAAATCATATTCATATTGCTGAATAAATTCTCCAGATCAAAAATTAAATATTTGTCAATCAAAATCTACCAGTTCGTGAATAGAAGCTTGTGTTTGTTTACTGACACCGAGTCTTTGGTAATAAAATCATGAAATAAATACTAATTCCCATGAAAAGCAATAGGCTGTCAGAACAAATCACAAACTCACAATACTGCCTTGTAGGAATATCGATGGCAATCATGAGCAAGAATGGGTGAGTTTATATTTTTTTTGTGACAGAGGAAAATAAAAACCCAATAAATTACTGGCAAGGGCATGAACTGACTTGACAGAACAGGTAACCACAATGCCAGCTAGTGCAACTACAATCCCAACTGATTACCAATATCATGTTCATCAAAATCATTGATACACTCACTCATTTTTTCAGGGAAAAAAATAATATCATTTCAATTAGTATCTTCGAATTATAAATTGATTCAAAATCAGTAAACTGCTTCAGAAAAATACCCGAACGTTGTGTATATGCTAAAGCTGAATCCGAATGTTCATGAACAATATTTCCCAAATGATATCCGAATTTAGTTAAATGATAATTTACATGCACAGACCTCGGCGTCCAATATTCAAGCAGAAATACGGTTTCATACTGGGTAAATCTACTGGAAACTGGTCTGCTGTTGGTTCATACGGTTTATATTAATTTCCAGATCTATCGCCTGAACGATAGATGTTGTTGACATGTCAAAGTTGCGGATTTTTGATACGCAAAACTCTGTAAAGCTGCAACAAAGCTTTACTGAGCAGCCATTAGTACCAGTGATATATATCTTGGAGGAAGTTCAGCTATGGATACATTGAGGTCACGTGACAATGTCGTTGCTTTTATGGCCCAGACGACATATTCCCTAATCCTTTTCCGAAAGTCAGCTTACTTTATAGCATCCCCACTTTTGGTCACCCGCCTTCGCCCCTAAGTGTCAACAGATCAACACCCACAGCGAGGCTTATAATTTGTACTAAGCAGGATAATGCGGATGATCTATTATCACAGCCCACTCATGCCCAAGACAGGCCTACATGCTGTGATTTTTATGTTTGGTCTGGTTCTCTCTGTATGACGTTATAACTACATAACTGTGGGAGGATTCAGGTAGTAGGTCATGTTTTGTCTCAAGGAGTTACATATACATCTTACCTCTTTCATTTCCCAAGATATAGGTACCATGGCCGCCTTTAGGGGATAAAAATATCCCTGCTAAGTCCTGTCGGTAAACCACTTTTCATTTTGACATTATATCATTTTGTATTGCCGCTGTGGAGCACGTTTCAAACCGAAGTCAACCTTAACTTGAGTTGTCGCGTTTTCTCGCATTTCCATCAAATGACAATATCTCCTAAAATAATTAGCATATATGTTGTAGATTTCTAATAGTTGCATTAAATCATGTTTTTGGTCCCAATAAATTGATTGCCACCCTTTTTGGGCCAACTTGAGCTGAAATAATTATTATTATTAATACATAATTAACAATTTCCGCACTCGAATGACAGTTTCAATATGCAATGAACAAGACTTCAAAAGTTGCCAGTAGCTTCTTCCAGAAGGTGATCCTGTGCAAGGATTTTGTCTTTAATTTCTTATAAAGCTATGATCTGGACCAAGTGGACAGGTAGAACTACTAGATAAAATTGCAGAAACACCAAAGAACCTGAATTGTCCACTGTTCCTAAGGTAATAAGGGAAGTGAAAATTGGAACATACTAGTATATTATCATAGAAGCTGTTACCAATCATACACCAGTCAGAGAAATTTAAAGTACAAGTGCTCACATGATTATATGCCTGATGAGAATGATGTCCCGCCTGTGACCAGATCAAAAACTGCTAACAAAATCATAGATTGGTGAACATGCTTTATCTGTCACTCACGTAAGCGTGATATACTTCATGACTTGACCTCTCAGTTGAGAGTAGATAGTCTTCGAGAAGCAGCAACTGTCCGTAATGATTTTAGAATGCTTGCAATAGTTGCTGTAGAGAATCTGGCTGGACGACACGCAGTTTATCATAACATGTACATGACATCATATATGCCCAATCAGCCCGAGAGCAGAGACAAGAAAACAAGCCCCAAAAGATGTGTACCAGACTGCTTTCGATTCGTTGAAAGAGGAGATCGATGAGGACCTCAAGACTGGGAAGATATTTCGACTCAACTGCCTAAAAAAAAGGTACAAATCATTCAGTCAGAGATGCTCTTGCTGCCTTCTCCAAATGCGAAGAATTATCTTTGTCATCCATGGAAGTTAGTGATTTGCCACCAGAGGGTGATGTGAACAAGGAGGCGTGCCTGCATTCAGCTGTTGGGTATCTAAGAGAAGACATTGCAGCCATCCACAAAACAAAGGAATACCCTTCATCTGCTAGTGTAACCCTGGAAGCATCAGAGAAATTTGTTCCTGAACGTCCAGCAAAAGTTCTTCTCCGGCTCCTTGATTCAGTGGTTTACGTTTGAGCAAGTGTTGACTACAAGCCTAAAGACTGTGTTAGAAAAAGAATTCTTTCATTGGCTGAGAGTATCATATACTGTGCAAGACACGATTTTACTCCTCCACTTCATTTGGGGTTGGCAGCACGACTACACCACTAATATGGAAAACATGACATCACCGACACACTCAACTCCCATAGATTCACCATGAGATATGATGAGTTACGTCGCTTCACCACAGCAATGGTAGAGGCTGAAATTGATGATGACCGATCATACATTCCCCATGGTTTAATTCCACGGGATGCAGGAGGAGCTCTGCTTCAGGAAGGTGCTGACAACATCGGCATAAACTGCCGAGTCATAGATGGTAAGGGTAGCTTTCATTCCATGGCAAGAGTGATATTCCAAAAGCAATCCGTGGAAACTGCATAGTCCTGCACAAACTGGGCAGCATGAAGAAATTCCTCGTGGCAAAAGTTAATCTCAACAAACGATGCATCCTCCACAAGTGGTGTACTCAGATACAATCAACCCACCAGAAGACCAGAACCCCCACGAATAGAGAATCCTTCTGTCATCCTGGATCAGTCAAAGCAAGAGATGACATGGCTTCTGATGCATGCTGTTTCTCATCAAAACTTGCCTGGGATGACCGGTGATTGCAGTGAGAGCCAGATCACCACCTTCTGGACATGCTTCAACAGCCAACTATCAGACAAATGTACCACTAGGATATTAGCATCCTATGCTCCAATCATTAACGCCAAGCCAGCTGACCCAGCAACAGTCTACACCACCATGGTGCGGTGCCGAGACATGACAAGGCAGCTAGGACAATTTGACTCCATCCAAACCATGGATCAGCAATTGTATGCTGTGGCCCAACAGGTGAAATTGAGTCATCTTGAGGGATTCACTCATCACATACTACGACTTGGTGTTTTTTCATAGCCTCTATTCCTAAATCGCCGCTGTTGGCAAGCTATGGGGTGACGGGGGATTGCAATCTCTCCTTGTGGACAGTGGGATATATGCAGAAGCCTCGGCTGAAATGATGTTGTATGGTAAACAACCAGGCGGTACGTGGCTTGACACTTGTGTAAGAAGGTCTTATGCAGGTTTACCTAACAGAGTTCTTGAAGTGGTGCACGAAGGATGAGTCAAGGCAAATCCCAGACATAGTATGGGCCCAACTGCATAACACGATTGTAGCTCTCAGAAGTGGTAACAATCAGCTTCTCAAGGATGCTACCACTGAAATGAACAGCCAAATAGCAGAAACCTTGTTCCTCTCATGAAGGTGTTCAGAGAATGAGGTTGTTCCAAATCCCCTACATTCCAATACTGGTTCATGTTTCTGGATGCCATAGAAATAATGCTGCAGAACATTCGGGTGGAAAGGGTTGGTAACTGGAAACTCAACATGGCTACCAATGCTGCCATATTTCTTTGCAACAAAAATAGAACCAATTATGCCAGATGGATGTGTCTATTTGGTGGAAATGTCCAGCTTACCTGCGGATGTAGCAAAGGGATTCGACAATGGAAATTTGTCAATCAGACGTGCGGCAGGCATTTCAATGGCATCTGGAGTGACATGGGGACAGAATGTACAGTAATACGTGATGCGAAGGAACTTGGGGGAGTGACGGGCCTCACACGCAAGGAGCCAGCAATGTTGAGATGGCTACTGACACGCCAATACATTGATGAATATGGACGTTCAATGTCAACATGAAATGGACATGGACGTGCCAAAAACGAATTGGGTAACTTGCCTGGTCAGTCTCCTGCTAATGTGAGAAGTGTGTCAGGTCCAGTTGAGCATGCCGAAATGCTGGGGTCAAATGTGTGAAGTTTTGACATTCTAACGAAACACAGTCCCGTGACTGTAAAAACCCATTCAATTGATTGTTGACAACGCTGGTTTCTATGTGGGTGTCAGATCTCATATGTTGACACTACTTTTCGAGGTTGGATAGTTGATGTACATAGTATTATGATATGTATATACATGTAGTATGTGTATGTGATATTTTTGACGGATTCCCAAAGCGGAATGGAACTCCACAGCATATATATATAAATGGGTTCGCCCAACAAAAAAATTAAATTTTTTACAATTTTTTTTAAAAAGTATATTAGTTACTCCTACCAGACATGGGGCGATTACAGGGTCAATGTAATCAATTACGATTCCTGACAAATTTGATGATTAAATTACGATTACAGGCATATATAGATGTAATCGATTACAATTACGATTACTTAACCATCATAATCATGATTACAATCATGATTACTCATTCCATATTTGGTAGATGTAGAATGGATACACAAGTAGGTGTCAGCACTAACTAGTGCTTGAGCAAAAAAAATATACCATCGAGAGAAAACATCTCAAAGTAAGAAATATTTTTTGAGGAACTGCTTTGATATATTTGTTGGAAAAATATTTTCAAACAAAAGCTGCTGTAATATAGCAAGACTGAAGCCGGTCCTGTAACCATACGCCGATTTTATCGTATGTAATGACACTGAGTACAGCTAGGGTACTAATAACAGCAAACACAACAGACTTTCCTTTGCTGGATGATTCTTCGCGTTTACACAATGGCAGTGTAATGAATGATCTGCCTAACAAGATTTATTGGGGTGTGAGGAGATGAGAAGTGGGAGCCAATCGAATGCGGTGTTGGGAGGGGGAGATCGGAGGGGTTGGGGGGGGGGAGGGGTGGTGGGTGCGGGCATTGAAGGCTGGAAAGGGGACGGTGCGGTACCTGAATAATCTAGAGGGGCCGCCGTACTCCCTGTGATTGTCAAGTGTTGATACCTATATCTGCTTGCGGAAGGTGATTTGTACAAGACCACCCTGAGGGATACAACATTGTTACACAAGTGATAGCTTATTGAGTAATACCTTCTGCATTCAATGCAAGCCGAGTATCAATGTAACACAGTGGTCACCCGGTCATAATCTTCATTTAGTGAAAACTTGGGAATACATGTGTTCATAATTTGGTATATACTTCTGTACATGGAGCAGAAAATATGTGTAGTTTATTGAGTCATATAATAAGTGGTTGTGAAGTCTTTTTATCATAATGACATGTGTGGATTTCATGAGTGAAAAGCAACACAATATTATAAATGTCCCCTATGGCATGCCTTAATTCTTAACTCCCACGAATACAGAATTTTTTTCTTATATTTCAATTGGTGTAATCATGTAAGGTAATCATGATTACGATTACTTTTACCATGTATTCGATTACGATTACATTATGAAATTTACAAATGTAATCGATTATGATTAAGATTATGTATTCGTAATCGTATTCAGGGGTTTGATTACGAACAATGATTACGATTACCCCATGTCTGACTCCTACCCCATGAATCAAATCTTGGTACCGATTAATTATTTTGTATAAACAAACATGTACCAGTAGACATAAATACCAACACATTGATATCAATTACCTATTGCAATTGTACTTAAATTTGATATATTTTGAGAAAATGTGACAACTTAAATTAGGGTTGACTTCGGTTTAAAACTTGCTCTATAATGGCCGTGCAAAATGATTTAATGCCAAATTGAAAATCGTATTACGGACAGGACTTAAAAAGGATATTTTTAGCAAAGTTTGATAGACTTAGCTGCGATATTGATTGTGTGGTGAGTTCTGGAACTTTGCGGCATTTTCAAACTCGAAAAGCTTTTTGCGGGTAAAAAATTCCTAAAATTAACATTTTTGCATTCAAAACTTCACATTTTGTTACCAAATACCGATGAAAAGTGATTACTATCTTCCTAAGAGTAACAGCACATTAGAGGGAATTATTTGTAATGCCCATGTTGGATGTAGTACACAGTTATAGAATATCGCCATTTTCGTATTTGGGCGCTGGACCAAAAATCTTTGAGATGCTCTGCAGAAAAACTGTACTTGAGTTGGAAGTGTTACCCAAAATTTTTTTTGACGGTCTTGGGTCATACAACAATTAAAATTCAAGGTAATGCTCTAGAAGAGCCGTGTACACGAACACCCCCCTAGCTCCAGGAGTACTAAGGAGATTTCGACTCCCTGGCGTGTGAGGGTGTCTTCCCAGTGCTTCGTGAGCACCTTAATAGCTTCGCTTCCGAAGTCTGAAACCAAATTGTTTTCACTAAATTACCAATACTACTGTTTGTCAAAATAATATCAACATTCTTCATGATCAGTCAGGGAAAACTATCATAGACGCTTCAATCAACCAACAAAGGCTGTGAAAATTAGCTGGAAATGACTGATAGATTCGGGCTGGAATTCAGGCAAAACAATAACAGGCTAACAACAACAGTGAATATATTCCATATTTGAAGCACCATCTTGATGTTCATTTGGCCAGGATGATAGATTTGCAACTTTAGTTGGTTTAAGAACATCTGCACCCATTCCTGAAGACATTCGATGAGTTTTGTAATGAGAAACCTTGGATAGCTGTAATCTGCCCATGTGAGTTTTCCCTGGATGTCCTGCCACCAATGCTTTGAGCTGAAGTTTGGTATCGCATAATATAACAATGCCACCAATCATGAAATGTGCTGTACAATTTAGAATGCAATAATAAACATTATAAGTTTGCAATTAGAGGTATAACCAGGTGCTTTTCTTCCAACTCTTTCAAACTGGTGGTAGTGGCTTGGAGTTGAATGTTTCTGTTGCAGCTGAAGGGACAGTTTCGAGAGGGCTGACAGAACATTGTGCAGGAAATGGGTATACTGAACAACGGCCTTTGTCTGTATCTTCTTTAGCAGTCGTTAAGCCTTGGGTGCAGCAGCCTTCGTACTCAAATTCTGAGTCTATTCAAAGGAAAACTTTAAAATGGAAGAATTGTTGACATCACAAATGTCTGCAACTCTGCATCAGAAACATTCTCAAATAGAACTAAATACATTTACAGTATTTTATCTGAAGTTTTGGACGAATACATTAAATATTCTCTTTATTACAGTGTCATGAGTAAAGGATAGGAACCTTGATAATATCTGGTTTCACCTGTTCAAGGTGCACTGCGATTGCTTTGTTACCTTCCACAAGTTTTGCACTTCTTTGCGCAGCTCCACCGGAAGCACCAACTGCCAAATGGGAGGCAGTGAGCTCGGTGGCTCATAGCGCCGGTATAAGAAGCCATCCCTCAAGGAGAGTCTTTCCCACTGGGAGATGAGAGACTGAGTCTCCTCTCTGTAGGTCTTCCGCTCATCCTTGAAGGGTTTCTGGCTGGCCTCAAGGGCTTTGATTACCAGGGCCAGAGCACTGTCAGCTCTCTGCTTCGCAGCCAGTTGTGCCGGAGAGTAACCGCCCAAGTAATTAGGCTCCTCATCCGGCACGTCTGACTGTGCCGCAGCGGCCATCACCACAGGGGGTAAGGACCGCTCGTACTCAGACTCGCCCGAGGACATGGAGGGTACCCACGAGGAGTACACCGCTGGACTCGAGGAAGATTCGCAGGAGCGGAGTCGCACCTCTGCTTCAAACGCGGGATGCCAACCCCGGTAACGGCGGGTCCTCGCACGGGGGTGGACTCTTGTGGCTCCGGCCGCTGTGTTGTTGAAGGGGGCGGCCTTCCCGGAAGGTCCAATTCCGAGTCTGAGGAAGAATCCCCGACGCGCTGGAATGGAGTCATCCCGGCACAGTCAGGGTTCTTGCACTTATGACAACGTGACAGTCCATCAGCGTTGCCGTGCAGTTTTCCGGCGCGGTGCTCAATTTGCATGTCATACTCCTGGAGTTTGACGAGCCACCGGGCCACCAAGCCATCGGCCTCACTATAGTTTAGGAGCCATCTCAGCGAACTGTGATCAGTCCGCAAGCGGAAATGGCGTCCCAACAGATAGTGCCGGAAATGTTTGGTCATGGTTACCACCGCGAGCAAGTGGTACAGTAGTTCATTTGAGAGCGGCTTAGAGCCACACTCGCATAAGCTACTATCCGCTCTTGCCCATCCAGGATCTGTGAGAGGACACCGCCGAGTGCAAAGTTACTTGCGTCAGTGTCCAGGATGAACTCACAATCCGGACGAGGGTGCCGCAGCACCGGGGCAGCTACTAAAGCTTGCCGGAGTTCCGAGAAGGCGATGGCCTGCTCAGCTTGCCAGACAAAATCGGCGCCCTTTTCCGTGAGGATAGTGAGGGGACGCGCGATCTCCGCAAAGCCTCGTATAAACCGGTGGTGGTAACTCGCGAAGCCCAAGAAGGACCGTTACAAGGCCGAGGCCAGTTCTGTATGGCCTCTGTCTTTGCAGGGCCTGGTCTAACTCCGGTGCATGTTACCATGAAGCCCAAGTACAGGATCTCCTGTGCGAAAAGTTCGCACTTACTAGGCTTCAATTTAAGGCCTGCTTCGCGGATGCGATGGAACACCATCTGAAGGTTGGTGAGGGTTTCCTCGAACGATCGGCCATACACGACGACATCGTCGATGTAGACATTATATCGCTTCCAGAGGAACCCTTTGAGGAACATCTCCATCAGGCGCTCCATCAGGCGCCCGAACGTCGCTGGTGCATTACAGAGCCCGAACTGCATTACCTTAAATTGGTAGAGCCCGTTCTTGGTAACAAAGGCAGTTTTCGCCCTATCACTCTCCTCCATCTCCACCTACCAATATCCAGAGGCCAGATCCAGAGCACAGAAGTAGTGCGATCCGGCCAGGGAATCGAAGGTGTCTTCGATGTGCGGGAGAGGATACGAATCCTTCCGCGTGGCATCGTTGAGTTTACGATAGTCCACGCAGAACCTCCATGAGCCGTCCTTCTTCTTCACCATAACCACAGGACTTGCCCAAGGGCTATCACTGGGTTCGATGATGTCTAGCTCGAGCATCTTTTGCACCTCCTGGTCTATGACCTCTTGGTGCACTATCGCTGCTCACCGTAGACGCTGTTTAATAGGACGCTCATCCAGGAGGTTGATGCGGTGTTTGGCCATGTCTGTCTTGACAACTGCACCGTCAGGACTCATGAATACATCTGCATACTGCCGGAGCAGCTTGCGGAGAGCTTGACGCTGATCTTCATCCAGCCGGTCCTTCGGAACTCGAGATTCCAGATGGTCCGGCAGGGTGAACAGATCATCTCCGGCGACCGCTGCCGTGCACGCAGCACGACACACAGGGTCGTCAAGGATAACCCGGCTAGACGACGCGGGCATTGCAGTAGCTGCCACACAGCCGCGTCGCAGGACATCGGGAGCATCCGTGGGGTTCAGCACGAGGATAGGCATCGCACGGGTGTCGGACTTGACCAGAGCCCCACCCAGCACGAGTCCTGTTTCTCGGGCAAAATTGCTCACCGGTTGCACTATACACGGACGACCATCAAGGGGCATGCGCGGACGCCGTGGCCTCGCCTCAATGCTCATCTCGCTCATAGGTGGCACAATGGTTGTGCGCGCCGCACGCAGCTGGAACGAACAGGCCGGACCCGTGCAGAAGAGGAAGTACGTGTCCTCTCCCATCCGGAGTTCGCCAGCACTGAAGTTGGCGATCACCCGGTGGATCCGGAGAAAGTTCATTCCAATGATCCCGGGCGCCCCGATATCCGCAACGATTGCCTCTGTTATGTAGATCTTGTCTCCAAGACTAATCGATGAGGCAGATCGATGATTCCATGGATAGGGATGCTATTGTTACCCGCTTCGTGGAGCGTGTAACGTCCGGGATCCCGCAACACAATGTCGCGGAGCACTGGCTCGCACTTAAAAGTTCCCATGGCTACAAGGGTAACCTCCGAGCCAGAGTCTACGAGGAACCGGACCGGCTCCCGTCCGAAAGAAAGGGGCAGGTGCCAGGAGGGGTCCCTCACCAGTGCGCACGTCGGATGATCGCAATCACCCGGAGCACTGGGCTCGGCAATGGAGTCCTCAGTGTCTGCCTCGGCCACGGACGAGCTTGACGGATCCTCAAGGACCACTTCCGGAGAGGTTATATCCACTTGAGGGTCGTCCGGCTTGTCCGTAGAGGGGGCAGCCTCAGACGCCACAGAACAACTGTCCCCGGACGCAGTGTTGGTCACCACCACGTCCGGTTGCAGTTTCCCTCACGCGAAGGACAGCTCTGCTGTCCCGGAGGACCGAACCGAAAAGAGGAATTCCTCCGGCGCGGATCAGGGAGACTCCCATGATATCCGCATGCCTGCAAGCGTTCCAGTATTTCCGGACACTTAAGCCAGAAGTGTCCCTGTTTTCGTAGAAGTAGTAGGGACGGTTTTGAGCTAGTCCGGAGCAATCTGCGGGTCAATCTGCGGGTCCCGGAGCTTCAATTCCTGCGCAGTGCACAATCATCTGCGCCACGGAGAAATCATATTCCTCTAAGTCGTACTCCTCAGAGGACGAGCACAACGCGACAGCCGGTGCGGCTTGTACGGGCATCCCTGTGGAGGGTGCCGGCGTACCAACCCACTGAGGGTTGGGCTCCATGGCTGGTTCCCGGGGAGCCGGGGCAGGCCATGGGGCCATCTGCGACGCATTGACCGGAGCAGGCGTCGCCGCTTGCAAAGGAACAGTTGGGGCCGAAGCCGGGGCCGGAGGTATCTGTCTGGGTCGGACAGCTACCTCTATTGCAAGGGCGGAGTTAATCGCCTCTCCCATCGACCGTTTTTCATGCGTGGCCAGCCCAAATGATATAATGGTAAGGCTGGCTGTCGATGAACTGGTCAATAAGCATCGGCTCAAACCGACTGGCTTCCATGTCCGGATAAGCTCTCCAGCCGAGTACGCGCAAGTTAAAAGCGTACTCAGTCACGGACTCAGTCGGTAGGTGGATCCGCGCTTTGAACTCCCGTTCAAACATCCGCCTGTTTGTCGTCGGCATAAACAGCAAACGTAGTTGCTGGGCAACCTTGCCGATTGTTGCTGTCGCCAATGGCAGACACTGCATGACTCGGAGGGTCTTTCCTTCCAGGCTCCCCGATAGGATGTGCCCAGCTTCTTCCTGGGTCCATCCTTCATACACCGCCGTCCGCCATACCTGGAGTAAGTGGTCCTCCAGATCGGCGTTATCCCCGTTAAATTTTTTCCGCCAAGACGTTTGGTCTGGCCTCTGGTCGCACGGCGAGCGCGCCCGGTTGGCGGATCCAGCTCCGGGGTCAGCAGTGTAAGATGGCAGAGTCCGTGTGCCTCCTGCTCCTGCGGCGGAGTCCACCAAAGCGGACCCGTACGCCGCGAGTGCGGGAGCTGGGAAGCTCACGCTCGCCGCCGGGTACATACCCACAATTTGCCCACCCGGACTTGGTGTGGTCGGGACTCCCGTCGATCCTACCAGGTAGGTTCCAGATGGGTGGCATAGCTAACGTAACTAGGGGCCAGAGCCACCGGTTGCCACTGCATGCCCGACACACCCTGATTGCCAGGATAAGCTGACCCAGCGGTGGACACTCCGGCCGTAGGAACGGTCGAAGCGGTAGCCAGCGTGGTGCCCCTAAGTCGCGGATCCCATTGCTGAGACCACTGGCGCCTGCGGACTCGGTAGGACTGGGGGAGGGGCCACTGGTCCAGTCATCCCCGGACTGTAGGGGATCGTCGGATCGACGCACAAAGCTGCCGGCTGATTCCGCTTGTACTGGTCAAGCGCGATATTTATCAGCCGCTGCTCCCTCTTCGATATTGGCCCCAAAAGGCTCAATGAATTCGGGGAGGGTGAGGGGTTCCGCCGATCTCATCGTCTCTGATGAGCCGACCGGGCGCGGTCGTAGCGTCCCAATGGAGCCAGCTCAGCCAAGGTGTCGGTGAGCTGATCCATCACGCCCTGCACGGACCGTCCGGCATACGATCCGGGGGCTCTCGAGGGAGTCCACCCAGCCGGGTTTGGCTGCCGGAACACTTCGTGCATCTGTCCGGGGCCAACCGCGGTGACTGGCACTTGATTCCGGACACCCGGAGATGTCCCGCGGAAGAGTGTCGTCGATGTGGTAGTCCGGACACGGGCTGGCGCGGAGTGAAGCCATTTCCAGCTCCGCCCACCGCGCCAAGTACGTCGAGGCCAGGTCCCCCGCAGGACTCAACTCTACGTCCGTAGACGGAGCTGCGGACGCCAGAGTTACCTCCGCAGACGGGGTCGTGTCCGCGAGGTCATCCAGCCGTCCCTGATCTCCGCCGGACTCGCGCTGAGGCAAGCCGCGGTCGTCCTGCGACCGCGTCTGGCTGGAAATTGGACTACCTTTCCCATTCCCATCCACTGTCTCTTTCCCTTTCTCTTTTTCGCTCATGCTTCTTGTCAAGCTTTCGGGGGAGGCAAAAGGTCCCCAGGGACGAGGGAGCAAAACACTGCGACAGTAGGCTGCAATGGAACGCTGTCGGACTGATCCTGGTCACGGCCCCAATGTGAAGTTTTAACGTCCGCTCTCCGGGATCCTCGAGGATAGTCCTCTCACCGCAGGTCATCCGCTCACCGAGGGTCACTGCAGGCGCAGTCATTACTCTATCATCAGAGCTTTAACCAGGTAGCAGCCCGCCCAACGAGCCCAAACATACGGACACCACTCAGATACAGGATCACCACTCAGATACAGGATCATCACCACGGATCATCACCACGGAGCCCAAACATACGGACACCACT
Organism: Terebella lapidaria; assembly: GCA_949152475.1. Classification (NCBI taxonomy): domain Eukaryota; kingdom Metazoa; phylum Annelida; class Polychaeta; order Terebellida; family Terebellidae; genus Terebella; species Terebella lapidaria. Next base: position 12,035,217 of record OX424567.1, read on the forward strand.
CAGATACAGGATCATCACCACGGTGTTAATTTGTGAGGCTTGGCTCGCCGCGGTCCGCCTCGGCGATGGAACCCCGGACAGCCCGACAGTCTGCCAGAGCCTGTGTCACACCATCCCGGGTAAAGAAGACCGGTGACCCAGAGGGCGTGCGCCCCCGAGTCATCAAGGTCTACCCCAGCCCGGGATCCCTATTGAAGTCGTCCCCAGGGCCCGCGAGGGCCTTAGCCGCGGTGCGAGGATGTAGAGCTCATGGCTGAGCTCCCCATCGTCCCTCTCGCCTTGCTCTGAGACAACTCACAGATCAAAAACGGTAAAAGAGTATATAAACCCCAATACACGAGACACGACGGGAAACTAGGTCAAACCATTGTTATAGTTTACTGGGCGAGAGAGGATTAGAAAGCGTTGCCGGGGCAACACGTGCTTCGAGCTGAAGCGTCCGAAAATAGACCGCAAAACTAGTTAGTGTAGTGACTCCTGCCACGATCTATGGGCAAAATCGCCACATGTTGCTTTCTACATTATGAACAGAATTCCATACAAGCCAAGATCTGATCCTAACCATGTTGAACTTATGTCAAAAACCAACGAAGTTATGCCCACCAAAAGGAAACCATTCCTGATAACAGCTGTCTACCGGTATCCTCAATCGAAATCTACGTTCATGGACCTCTTCGAATCGTTTATTATTGATGTCGACAACACCAATCTGGACTCCAAATAACAGGTGATTTTAACTGTGACTTTGTCAAAGTTAATATCCCTGGTTCCCTAGCCAAACGCCTGAAAGATCTATGCGAGTCTTATAGTTTCATTCAGTGTATCTCCGATGCCACTCGCATAACCAGGAACTCAAGAACGATTATTGATCTGACATTCTCCAATTTTCCTTTGAAAAGCACATGTGGCGTGGCTGTAGTCTCCGTTGCTGACCATCTGATGAACTTTGCCACTTTGAATCACAAGATCACAAATCATCAACACAAGTATGTGACATCACGAAATTTCGAAACGTATGGATATTGACAAACTCCTATCTGACCTCAAATATGTACCATGGCATGTGATTGAGGCGGTCGACGATATCGCCGATGCCTGGCAAATCTGGAAACGTCTCTACCTTGACACAGTGAACTCCCATTCCCACTCAGAAAATTCCGGGCTAAGAAACATCAATGCAAATGGTTTTCTGATGAAATAGAAGCACTGAAAACCATTCGTGACGATTATCACTCAAGACCCTCACGACTGGGCAGTCTACAAGAAATTAAAGAACAAGTGCACCAATCTCACCCGGGACGTCAAGAAAGCATTCTTCGCAACCGGTATAGCCAACACCAAAGGCAACTCTAAGGATATGTGGGCCGTCTTAAAGAACTTGCTTCCCAATAAGCCCCAGGCACACATTGCGAGCCTGGATGTCTGAGGATCAGTTCTAACAGCTGCTTCAGACATTGTCAATGCATTTAACAAGTTCTTCATCGAGATTGGCTCGAATCTGGCCAGCAAGATTGTAAGTGTTGGTGCATTTCATTTGGACTACCTACTCAAACTGAGCAAACCGACCTGCAGGTTTTCTTTCAGTCCCGTAACCGAGCAGGAAGTGTTACATAATCTGAACTATCTGTCTAAGACAAAGGCAACTGGCCTCGACAACATCCAAGTCAGACTGCTAAAATCTACTTCTTCGGTCATAGTGAACACTGTCACGTACTTATTCAACATGTCACTGTCAACTGGAAAATTTCCTAGTGATTGGAAAACTGCCCGTGTATCTTCTGCCTTGTTAAAAAGTTGGACATCGGTAACTATCGTGTAATTTCAATTCTCCCCGTTATCTCCAAGTGCCTTGAAAAACTGGTATGGTGCCTGAGAAGATGTACGCTTACTTGTACGAACATCAACTTTTAGCCCCTCAACAATCAGGTTTTCGACTGAGCCCAGTCTTCATCGTATATTGGATGACTTTTATAGTGGCCTTCACGAAGGCGAAGTGATTGGCATGATCGCTTTGGACTTACGTAAAGCTTTTGATACGGTCAATTACTCCATCCTATTAGACAAATTGTGCTTCTATGCAATTCACGGCATATGCTTGGACTGGTTCACATCATATTTGACTGATCGGTGCCAAATCTCCAGTGTCAACGGTACTTTATCTGATCCAATGACAGTCACAATGGGTGTTCCTCAGGGATCCATTCTGGGTCCCCTCTTGTTTATCATGTACATGAACGATTTGTTACAATCATTGTCCTATATCAATATCAATATGTATGCTTATGACACAGCTATTCACGTGTCTTGTTTTAACACCACTGTTCTGATATTGCGTCTTCAAACAGATCTTGTCAATGTTAGTCATTGGTTAGATGTCAACAAATTAAGTCTCCATGTGGGTAAAACATCTAGTATGTTGCTATGTTCGCGAAGGAAACGCTGTCATATAGATGGTGATCTGAATTTATCGCTTCAAGGCTCTGATATTCTTCAAGTGGATACATGTACATATCTTGGTGTCAAACTTGATCAGAATCTCACTTATGATGATCATGTCCACTGTGTATTCGGCAAAATAAGTAGATTTCTTGGTGTACTCAAACGTGCATGTCCTGATATTCCACTGTAGTCACGTGTTACCTTGTATAACACTATTGTATTACCACATTTTGATGTTCCACTGTGTGGGACACCTGTAATGAATCACTATATCCAAGTTACAGGTACTTCAGAACCGAGGCATGCGACTTATTCTCGGTTGTGATCGTTACACTCCTATCTCATACATGTTGTCTACACTTAGATGGCTAAATGTTCGACAAAGGTTGTTCCTGGTAAAATGTTCACTCATGTACAAAATTATTCATAACCTTACACCAGATTATTTGTCATCTATGTGTACCAGTCTACCACATGGTTATTGTACGAGGTCTCAAACCTTCAACAAGTTCAGACTTATCAGTCACCAGAAATCTCTCACCACTCGTGGTGTTCAGTGAATAGCCTCCCAGAAAGTGTTGAACAACAACCATCATTATCCTTGTTCAAAACCAGGTGCATGAAATATATTGGGGCAGCTCCACAGTGTAATATCCATCGTATCTACATGTACATAATGTTACTCAGTCATTCCAGCACTGTTCCTCTGTTCATACTAGTAGTAATGTACATCTATTCACCTTTTTCTTTGTTTTGTACAATTGTATCATAACAATCATCACTTTATCCTTTTTTTTGACTTCTGGTGTTTAACATCTCACCTTAACCTCCACCCGCCAGTGTTTGTCAAACTCCATCTACTACAAACTTCATACTTCCCAGTGGTTAACTAGTCCAGTATTATATTTGTTTCACTCATCCAGTGTGTGCCTGCATATTATGTTTTATCTTGTCATGTTTATTGTATTCTTATGTTACTTTACCTTGTACTCATTTGTACTGTCATATTCATTTTGTTATTTATGTCATGTTTGAAGGCTCCACCTCAACAGTGTTAACTGAATGTGGATTCCTAATAAATACTTGAATAGAAGATGAGACTAAGTTGAATTAAAAATTGCTTCAAGATTTATTCAATAATTCAATACGAATTTTGATAGGAGTAGGCACAGGTACCGAAAAGCAGTTAATATAGAATACAATGTGTTCTTCATGACGGGTGCGATGCCAAAAATATATGTGTACCCGACACAGTTGGAAAGCAGTGAATAGAGAATGCAATGTGTTCTCTAAAACGAGGGCAACGCCCAAAATAACACGCACAAGTGAGGATTGCTACAAAGCTATATAGCTACTCTGTAATGACAGTGAAAAGAAGTAACAGGTTTGAGTATGTTCCACCCACATAGGGGGCTGTAAATGCTACCTCCCTGTTTCAAGGCAAATAAAATGGCCACCTGAATCGAATTGTAGTACTTCCTGGAGCCAGCCGGGTTGAGGTGGGTGCCGTCAGGTAACAGGTATGATTTTTCAGGTGCGCCTCGGTGCCTCCAAAACTTGATGCCTGGATTGGGGCCAATGTCAGCACACAGCACGCAATTGATGCGTGAATTGGTCGGAGTGAGAGGGCCTCGGACACCTCGTCGATTTTCTATCCACCCCTGCAGACCGATTTAAAAAACATATCCTCAAGGCCGAAATTCCTGGCAAAGTAGTCAGAAGGCGAGATGTGTCCGTGACCATGCAGATCCAGCTCCATGCATAGCCTCCTGATGAAATAATGTTCCACTAATATTCACCGTTCAAGCACTTTATCGGTTGGCGTGGAGAGAACCCTAGATCTACTACTAGATATAGGGCGAGGAAACAAAGGCTTGACCGCACTGCGAGCATAAATTTTGGTGAAGTTCGAACACGGAAAAAGCGTCCATGACAGCGGCGGATTTAGCATCGGGCGTAGCCCACCCCCCCCCCCCCCCGTTCGTGAAGAATGATTGTGAATGTAACGTTCTCAAAAATGCCCCCAAAATTAGTTTTTTTTTTGGTCAAATAGTCACTGTATCGACAAACACAAATTGATAACGGTACATTTTTCTCTATATGCCTGTGTAGGTGTCTAGATCATTTAGTGATGCACAGAGAGCAATCGGTGTGACCCCCAGTATTTGAAAGTTGTACATTTATTTCGTGTCAGACATCCGAGAAGAATGTTGTTGTTGAATCCATTTCACATGCATCCATCCGTTTCGCCATAAACTGTTGGAACAGTTGGGTACACAATACCATGAATGCATGTGCATGAATAATATTGTCGCAATAAACACCCCCAAATTTACCAATCGTATATTTCTGGAGAACTATTTCTATTATTTATATCAACGCCAGTAGGCCTACTCAGATTCCCATTGTCGGAAGATCGAAGTTGGTACGGACCTGAAACTGACTTACTCTTAGATCATCTGCCTTCGAATGTATGCAATATTTTCGAAACTAAAACTTATTGCAACACATCTAGTACAATATAACAAACATGAGTTTTCTTTCCATCTGTTTTTTCCCTGAAATAATCTGTTTCGAGGCTCACGTAATCACAATACAAAGGCACTTCCATGGAATCACCCATGGTCAAATTGAAACATGCTCATTGATGTTATTAGACAATACAAAGCACGTAGTGTTCTGATATAGCCTGGTCCCATGGGTAGCATTTCGAAATAGTAGCCTGGTTCCATTGGGAAACCTGGCCATGAATCGTATCGACCATAAATTTTTCGCTCTGCGAATTTTGGTGAACACGAGCAACAAACTTGACAAAAACATATAAAGGTAAGTACACGAGAAACACTGCCAGGAACATATGTTTTGATTCATAGATTGGCCTACATTGGCGTGTAAATACTGTAAACACTCATGCAACTCAAACATTGGAAGTATGAACGACATTATCCTATAATACCTTACTAATCCTGTTTTTTTTTCAAATATATTTTGTTATATATTGTTTGATCTGATAGTTGTTTATTTGATACGATTGGTCGTCGTTTACAATAAAATATCACTCACATTTTTCATATCAACAACCGGTGTTCAAATTATACTGGTTTCAGGCGTAAGGTTGGCCTGGTTCTAGTCAATTATGGCGAAACGGATGGATGCGTGTGCATTTGGGGAATTTACATTGTTATGTAATGAACTTGTGGCACTAATACATGATAATAATAATCAAGGTTTAACATGCACAAACTCTGTCACGATCGCCCATCAAATCAGTGTGATTCCAGCAGAAAATCCGAATACAATCCAGTCAATGATATAAATTCATATTTCGCAGAGCATAAAATCCAGTCAATGATATGAATTAATTTTTCACAGGGCACTCGTTTCACGCGAGCCTCGTGTCCGAAATACGTATAAACATGCGCTGAGACACAACCTAAGATTATTATCAGTAACGAGGGCGTTACCTATAGGATATTGCTCATTTGGTCAAGCAACAAAACACTGTATTTGAGATCAGACAAATAATGCCGGGCCGACAATGAGAAAGTGGCGGGCCGACAACCGTTGTCGGCTCGCCACTTTAATCACGTGACTTTGTTTACTTTCCTCTAGCAGATCAACGGCGAACGCATGACACAAAATATTGTTCTAAAGTAGAATATTTCGCTACATTTTATGTTAAATTTTATGTTGAATTAAAAACAAACATGTTTTGAATCTTTCGAATCGCATCTGGACGAAGCGGCGATGGACGCACTGGAACAAATAGCCAAACCAGCGACAAAGGTCAAGGTAACATATTCAGGCATGAACATGTAGTGTGACTGGAACTGAATGACCAAGCGCAAGTCTCCAGCCCAGTCATTTCTATCGAGTTTTGAAGTCCCTTCTTTGGTGGTTGTCGGCCTGCCGTATCATTGACGGCCCTCGCCAAGGCTCGAGCCTTCAAGGATATGTAGGGCCGGCAACCACCAAAGAAGGGACTTCAAAACTCTATGACGCCCTCCAAAACAACGTTATTGTTATATTATTCTGGCACTTCTGTTCCGACATAGAAATCATAGCGGGCCCCTGGTTGAGGATTATCTCCGAGAAAGAAATAAGTTTTTTACAATTTCACTTATCAGCCACTGTATATTAGCGTGTTGGAGACTGTTTTTCTTTTTGTTTCAAGTGAATACATTTTTTTGACAATATTGTGACATTTGCAATTCTTGAAATTTATGTATATGACATCATTTGAGCATGTCGTAGCGCCAAATATGAGATACCAGGATGAGGGTAACAAATAAAATGCATCCACAAATATGCAAATCAGATTAAATTTCTTATTTTTAACTTGACAAATCAGCATCTGACTATTCTTATTATTACCCTTGCCCCAATAGGGGGAGAGTGTATTGCATTTGAGTCTGTCTGTATGTCACTGTGTATGTATGCTTGTACGTCTGTCTAAGATTGTAACTCGACGAGGATAGTCTGATCGCCTTGCAAATTAATGGGATGAATCCGTGGCTTGGTCCTCCTCGATTTTGGAGGAAATCGGGTGAAAATGGTTGCCATGGCAACGGTAAATGTGAAAATATGACCTAGACATTTGACTTGGATCTTGAAGCGTTCGCCAGGGATCAAAGTCGAGGTGATTTAAAATTTTCTGTGCACCATATCGAGTAATATATTTTTGGGAATTTCTTGAGCCTACATATCCACATAAAAAACATATTATTTTTGGTGCTACGACTTATGATGATGGCACAATGACGTCATACACATCAAATTCATGATAGTTCGAACTGTTAACTTTTTCAAATTTTCATTCAAATCCGAAATAGTGAAATAATTTAGGTCAAGTTGTCATGATGTCGAAGTCAAATCTTTTGGAATCTGTCGAGTAACCATAAGGAAGGTATTGAGACCCAGATTTTGGATATATCTCATTTTCGGCTCCTTGATGTACAGTGATGTCATAAACATAAATTTTCATATTCAAAAAAAAAAACTGGAAGCACATTAATATATTGTGATCAACCTGTAAATTGACTAAATCAGTGGGGCGACGGTCTGCAATCTCTGATTGTCTTGTTGCAGTATTTTGCAACTTCGTGGCCAAGTAATATTGCCAAAATGATTACCGCAAACGAGAGAAAAAGTTAAAATCCAAAGCATGTATTATATTGGTGTAAGTTGGACATTGACAATATTCGTCTTTAATGACGTTTTGGGTGACAGGGCTCGTGTGGGCAAGACAAAGATACACCGGAAGGCATCAGCGAACAGAAAGCCTAATATCTTCATTTCAGAGTGTGAATTTGCCATCAAAATGTATTAATCTGATTAATAAAAAATTGATGTATTTGCATGGAACTGTTTATTTGCATTCAAATTGTTACAGCAGTTCCTTCAACTGGAATATTTTGTGCCCACTATGGGTTCCCGCAGGGTCCGTCGAACGCTGTGTAGCTCACATCAGCGTCGACCACCGCGAAGTTAGTCCCGGACGGTTCGATGGTGACAGAGAAGCCGCAGTCAGAACAGAGACGCCACCCGTTTGCAGTCTCCTCAATGGTGACAGTGGTGCCACTGACTGTCTCAGAGTAGTCCGGTGAAAACGTAACATCCTGGGACCCCTTCAGCTGTAAAGTGAAACATGGTATATGGTATACAATGACTTAGTCAGGCCTACTCCTCGAGTAATTTTTTATGGTCTGTAAAATCCTGGATAATCACATCATTACTCCTGCACTCTATGAATACCAGTTCTAGTAACATGAAATATATAATATCACAATTACGAAATATTTATAAGCTCACCCCTTGCCCCTTGACCAAGACTTGACCGGCGAACTGGTTGAAAGTGTAAGTCCTCTTGTGTTTGATGGGGTTCGTGTGGACACCGAGGTTGACAACAACCCACTCTACTTCATTCTGGGGATGCGAGAGAAAACTTTTTGGTTTTTATTCAACAGATAAATTCAATGTACATGTATGAAACAACAAGAACAACAACTACACCAAGCTAACATTAGCATCCACATCAGCAGCGACACGGAATTTGCAGGGATCGGTGTTATCGCCCACAGTTTTGGTCAGCGTTGATTTGGTGTCTGCTGGGAGCGGAGTTCCTGGATTACCATCATATCCCATCACCGAGCCATCGCTGCCAAGCATGCAAGTTGAGGCGAGAGTCGATGCTGGAATGAAAGTTTGACGGCTCTAATACATCTACAATAATATTATACATGTCAATGTAATTAATATACAAAATGTATAATGATATCGAAATCCAAGCCAGCTAGTATATCATTGTGTGTCGGACTGACTTACCGACTGGTTGAACCAAGTTGGCGTCATCAACACACGTCACCACACGTCCCGGACAGTAAATATTTGTGGCAGTTTCAAGCGTGAACGGGTCATGGAGGGTAATAGTTGAGCCATCACCCTTGTTGAAACCCACCTATAAGTAATTCACGTTTAACAGACACATATAAAACACTATGTTGAAGAACGGATGATTCGCTGAGAATTTTACATCGAGATACTGGACGACAATTATACCTCAAAAACTCACCATCGTATTACTGAAGACCCAGCCTATTTGCTCGTAATTGAATATGGCGTACATCCCACCATCTGTCGTCATCACCAGTACGACTTGGAAGACGTTTTGCTATGGAAAGCGGTATGAAGCTAGTTATGTATGAGAGAGAGAACTAATCTGAGGCTTTCTAACAAATCGGGTACTTTATCATGCCGCCGTAACCAATTTAAACATGAGCAATATTTGTCATGCAATTTGCACAATTTTATTCTTAAATGCGGTCAAATGGCACAAGATCAACAACAGGTGGCAACTACAAATGATTATTGGAACTCATAACTCAACTATCCACTTGACATGACATTGCAGTTCAACTTGACAAACGGTATTTTTTTATGTCTACAGTTCCGATGGTTCCGATTAAATAGTTCTATCTGATTCAGTAGTGTGCGTTTAAGTTCATATTTCCTCTGGTAACTCGTCCGTGAGTATTGCTCAAATTGCAATTGTATTGCAATATAAAATGAAACGCGTAAAATGAGACGTGACCATTTTGATCACAGAAAACTCCATGACAACGCTCCCGAGATGTGGGAATGCAACATTCGGATATAGAAAAAACTGAATATCGAAAAGGGTACATTGCTATGCAATGGTGTCCATGATGTATCATCGATAATATCTGGCATGTCAGCTATGTGCAACTACACGATATACATTTGAATGACTTGAATTATGATGTGAGCAGATATCGACAAGATTGAGCCCAAATAAAAATTGATCTTAATTTCTTGCTTTATGCCACTTCTTCTGATACCGACAAACAAACAATTTCCAATTCCAAGGCCGAATCCATGGACGAAGTTCACAAGTTCAGTATAAGTGGTCAAATTCGAGGGATACTACCAGTATCATTGTCAGAGCCATGTGAATATCGCAGAAACCCAGCCAGCTGAGTGTGAGATCAGGTGCTCCGGAAGGTGGGACCTTGTGAATCCACAAAGTGTGAAGGTGAAAATATTGACAAACGGCCTCCATATCCGATCTATTATTTTTTGTTTTTCATTTTTGCTATTAATGCTATTTGTGGTACGGTTTTATATGCCCACTTGCTCGGCTACAACGGGTATCCTCTGCTCAGAATTATACATACGTTACAATAAAAATGGACAAGCTAATCAATTACGGTTATTATGTTTATAAACATTATTCCATTTCTATTTGCAGGGACTTTGCAAAATGCTTGCAAATGAGATGCGATCTGGAAGTGTTTGTAGGATTCTTTTACATAATACGTGAATATGTGGAATGTCGCAGGAGTATAAAAATGTCCAGATGTCCAGGATACATTTTTAATTGGATATCTGCACAACAGGCGGATCATATTATGAACCAAAATTGAAAGTTTGCCCATATTTGTATTATGGATATCGTCTTAACGATTTGTATGCACAATAAATCCACAATAGCCTAAAACTTTTTTTGTAATTTCCTCATACGCGTGATAGGGGGATGGGGGGGGGGAGGCGTAGGGCAGGTATTGGTCCCTCCGTGAAACGAAAAGAATCCTGCTCGATGTACCAGAGATGATACACTTGGTCGTGAAACCCCGGAGTGAGTTAACTACGGGTTCAAATTTATGCTAACATATATAATTGACAATACTTGGTGGTATCTAGACAATTGGTCTTACGGGATCTGTGTCTGGCACAGCCCAATCCTGAACACCATTCCATGTGACTATGATCAGGTAGTCGATAGTGGCGGTGCTGCCAATCCTGGCCAAGTCATCGGCCGCCATCGTGAACTCAGTTCCCGCGCTAGTCACTTTACGGTATTCGATCTGTCCGAGGTTATTATCTAACGATATGTCATCACCGAACGCCGCTAGGAATGGTGTAGGATGAGGACTAGTGTTCACGGAAAAGCTGTTGTACGCTGTGAAAAAATGCAAAAAGAGAAAGAACATAACCACTCGAGTGCCAACTCGGCCAGCTCTCCTTCAAACAGTTGATACCAATCAGGTGACTGTGTTGACAGATCAGTGTATCTCAGATGTTATTTGGGTATGGGATATTTAGGTATAGAATACATACACTGGTCGAACGCGAATGGACCGTTCACGCTAATCTGCAAATAAATGCATTATAGGGATTTACAATCACTGTTATGAGGACCGATCAGAACAAAAATTGTTATGGTCGTGTCCAAGACCGCCCATGCATTTTGTGTATTCACAAAAAAAATATATTCAACAGGAACATTTTAGTATACTGTTATTCTGACCTAATTCGAAGTACTGTTGACCGCATTGATCGAGTAGATTTTAGTACTCACATATACAGTGCTGTACGTTGATCCGTAGTAGTTAAAAGTTCCAGTGTAAGACACAACTGTGTCATCATCCCCTTCTGTAGTGATAGTATCACCACTGTCGGAGCCATGAGGGTAAAAACCACAGGGCCCACAGGTTAGGCTGAGAGCCACTGGAAGAAAGTACCAATGCACGCTACCATAACGTGAATCTTATGTCGATTTCGAATGATAAATGCAACTGATATTTCCACTGACCTGCCAGCGAACATAGCAGTATAAGTGCAATCTTCATCTTCTTCACTCTGATGGAAAAACGAAGTCAATAGTTTCTTTAAAATTTAATTGATATAGTGTCTAGTTGAGTCTACGACGGTTTAGTGATAATATTAAAAAAACCGAAATATTATTTTGTTCATGACTACCTCCAGTAAAAACCCAGGAAGTTATTTCTAGTTCCAACAATTCGGTCACGTATGATTTATGCGGTGCTCAGGAATAATGGTCCACAATACTCTATTTATAGCATGCTGACAAAGTAATTAGGAAACATTTTCAGTGGGTGTCTATGCTCCGTATTGAACAACGTAAGTTTGAAACTTTATAAAAAATACGTACAAGTAAGCGTCAAGAAATGTAGTAAAGACATGTGTCGCTTCCTAGCTGTGCGTAGCTTGATTCCATTGTGGTGAATGTGAATTTTTTTAAAATTATATTCAAAGGGTTCCCAATGTTCTGTTGATAACAAAATCAGAGACTTCCCAGACCCAACATGGTACAATTCCCAGACCTTCTCCAGACTCATATACACGACCCTACAGTTCCCACTCTCGCAAAGCAAACAACAGACGTGGAATCAATACCCAGTATTAAGTATTCCGAGCAAACAAAACAGGGTCCGTTATCCAATCTCATAGTCTGGGGACAGAAAGTCATATCAGGCATACGAAGTGAGAGAAAACAAACATGACAGGGAAACTCATGAACCCCCAAAAACGGCCATTAGGAGGTGAAATCAGGTGTTCCGGAAAGAGTGAGCATTTCCTGCCCCACTAGTGGCACCCGTCATGAATTCCCCAAAATTAACATGAAAATAGATCTAGTTGCATGACATACATGGATTTGCTGTATTTATCAACCAGATCATGATGACGTCCATAGAATTTCTTAAACGCAGCTATAAGTCTTGGTAAAACATATCCTTGTCGCAGCAGTTTAGAGACTAGCTGGGCACTTCGACAAACAAAGTCCTCATATTTGCAACTAGCTCTGGAATATGCCGGTGACATAGGAATGTTGCTGCTTAGAAAGGGGAAATTGACTATGGAAAAATTGAAATCATCACGTTTGTCATATAATCTAGTTGACAGGTTAGAATCATTATCAATCTCCAACCTCTCCAATAAGAAACGTAAAATACTACATTTTGCAATAGAAACAAACAAAGCCCGACCAAACAGTTTATCCAAAGACACACTGGCGTCTTCAGGGGCAGACAATGTGTTAAATGTAGTTGTTTCTACTGTACACCAGATGGAATTAGTATAGAACTGCCCAACAACCTATGAAAATAATTTACATGTAGAAATCCGAATCTAACCCCATGGAATAGATACATGACAAGTACAAAAGTACCCAATCACAAGCCCGAAGGCTACTGAGTTGATGGTATCCTCGGGGACAGATTTAACGTCCGCCAGCAGTGACACCAACTCAGTGGTATAAATGTAAGTATCAATCTATTACCACCAATACAATCAAATTTTGATGATGCCAATAAGAAACGTAAAATACAACATTTTGCAATAGAAACAAAGCCCGACCAAATAGTTTATCCAAAGACACACTGGCGTCATCAGGGGCAGATGTAAAGATGATAATAAGCGATATATTAGCCATTTTGTTCTCTGACCTTGAAAATGAGATCAAAGGTCAAATTCTAGATCACCAAAATATTCAGCATACATCATTTCCTATATGTTCACTATGGACCCCTAAGCTGTAAATTTGATAATAAGCGAGATCTAAGACATTTTGTATTCTGACCTTGAAAATAAAACGACTAACCTTGAAATTTAGGTCAAGGGTCAAATTCAAGATCACGAGAATATTCAGCATATATCATTTAATATATGTTCACAATAGATTCCTAAGCTGTAAAGTCGATAATAAGCGAGATATTAGCCATTTTGTCCTGTGACCTTGAAAATGAGGTCAAAGGTCAAATTCAAGGTCTTGAGAATATTCAGCATATATCATTTCCTATATGTTCACAATTGATTTCTAAGCTGTAAAGTCGATAATAAGCGAGATATTAGCCATTTTGTCCTGTGACATTGAAAATGAGGTCAAAGGTCAGATTCAAGGTCACGAGAATATTCAGCATATATCATTTCCTATATGTCCACAATTGATTCCTAGTCTCTAATCTCAATATTAAGTGATATATTAGGCTCAGTGTGTCCCATTATAAAGCATAGGAAAATTTAACATGGGAAAGTCACATCTGGGTCGAGTTTGGGCCCAAAATGGCCCACTTCGAGTGATTCAAGCGCAACGAAGTTTATACATGTCACAAAAGTACATATGAGGAGTGTTATGCATCAATAAGAAAAAAAGGTACTGAACAGATTTTGAGAAAACGACCATCAAAGTCCAAAATTAGCCATTTTCGACGAGAACGGCCGCTATGACCTTGAAACCAAGGTCAGAGGTCAAATTCAAGGTCACGAGAATATTCAGCATATATCATTTCCTATATGTCCACAATTGATTCCTAGTCTCTAATCTCAATATTAAGTGAGATATTAGGCTTAATGTGTCCCATTATAAAGCATAGGAGAATTTAACATGGGAAAGTCCCATTTGGGCCGAGTATGGGCCAAAATGGCCCACTTCGAGCGATTCAAGCGCAACGAAATTTTCAGACATCATAGGAGTACGTATGAGGAGTGTTATGTATCAAAAAGAAAAAAAGTTACTGAACAGATTTTGAGAAAACGACCGTCAAAGTCCAAAATTGGCCATTTTTCGACGAAAACGGCCGCCATTTTGAAGAAAAAAAATGCGAAAATAAAAAAACTAAAAAATAACTCCTTTTTGAATTATTTTTAAGCATTTTTGTGCAAAATTTCAGAAAAATTCGATCGTAAACATTAAAGATAAAATTGTTTACGGACGGACGACGGACGCAACGCCATGGCAATAGGTTATCGGACCATAGGGCCGGTAACCTAAAATCAATACAGATGTTTTGACTGCTTTTGCCAGTTCAACTGTCATACCCATTTAGGTTAGTCCCAAAAAGGTTGTGTTAATTTGTAGAGATTCCGACAAATACATAATGTCATATTTTAAAGCTTTCTTTAAATTGCTCCACAATGCCAATTTAATCATTTCAACACATAATGCCGGCTAGTATACTTGTGGAAATCGGTTGATATGAACGAATCCGTTACGTGCAAAATGTTTTTGGACAAACTTTTTTCCCCGACCATTATCATAATTTAAATGGTGGGCAATGCATGTACGTTCTCATTCAAGAACGATATCGTTCGGAACAGATCTCAAGCAATGACGATGATGGCCAAGCCATCCCCACAGAATTTCCAGAGAGCCGCCAGTAGTATAGTACCAGCCAGGTACTCGCCAGGTACTCGCCAGGTGGCGCTACGGTGCTCGCCAGGGGGCGCAATGGCGTCATAACGTTTGCCCTACACTCACCAGGTGGCGTCATAACGTTTGTCCTATAGTCGCTAGGTGACGTCATAGCGTTTGCCCCTAGACTCGCCAGGTGGAGTCATAACGTACCCATAAATAATTGGAAAATCATAACGTACCCATAAATGTTCTTAAAATCATAACGTACCCATGAATGTCTGGAATATCATAACGTACCAATAAATGTTTGAATAATCATAACGCACCAGTAATTTTTTGGAAAATCATAACGTACCCATGAATGTCTGGAATATCATAACGTACCAATAAATGTTGGAAAATCATAACGTACCCATAAATGTCTAAAAAATCACAACGCACCCATAAATGTCTGGAAAATCATTATGTTCCCAGAAATGTTTGGAAAATCATAACGTACCCATAAATGTTTGGAAAATCATGTATTAATTTTTGCAATATTTTTAAACATTTTTTCAAATAAACTTTCCTTTTTATTCAAATTATAAGCATCATATTAAAACGAGTCTATACCATTTTCTCAGGTTTTTTTTTTTCACAGCACACATCTACTATATATACAATTTCTACACAATGGCCTATACATGGACTCCTTTTTCTGTATTTTTAAAAAAAATTCTTTTTTGGTTCGCTAAACTACGCATGCGCAATATACAACTGAAGAGTGAACATGGATACCTGCTCTATATGTCTGAAGAAATTTTCATGAGCCCATGATGTTAGGCGACATATGCTTACCGTACACGATACAACTAAGCTGCAGCAAGTGATGACACTACCGCCGCTGCCATAATTTTTCATCACACTTTATCACTTTTATGTCATAAACTATAAAAGTTGACTATCTTTCGTAGATGTTCTGCCAACATCAGAA
Source organism: Terebella lapidaria (assembly GCA_949152475.1). Lineage (NCBI taxonomy): Eukaryota > Metazoa > Annelida > Polychaeta > Terebellida > Terebellidae > Terebella > Terebella lapidaria. The sequence goes on from OX424567.1 coordinate 12,051,083, forward strand.
ATTTAGCTCAATATTTTTGTTGCGCTACTGTATGCGTATGTATTACGGTAAAGTATCACAGTATTTGCGTTTTTTCACAAGAATAAGTAAAGCTCATTGAAACAATCAGAAATATTATTTGGAAAGTGTTGTGATCTTATGTTGAGATTACTATATTTAAAACAAATAATAGCAGGACCGGGGCCGCCCATACCTACCCTCCGTGGGTCTGTTTTACCTGGACAGTGAAAGTTTTACCCAAACTTAGACACAGTTGGTGTCTGGGGCCCGTTCCACGAAATTAGTTAGAATAGTTGTACATGCGTTACCATACATTCCATTTTCTTTTCATTTTACAAAATTTGTAGTAGTCAAAATTTGAATAAATACAATTAAGCTAGTTGCTTTAAAAAAACCCCTGATATTTCTTAAGAATCACGTTCGGATCACCATCGTTGAATAAGTTGTTCAAACATCCTAGAAAATCTCGAAGTCGCTGATAATTATCTTCATTTCAAGATAAAAATGTCATATATACATGGATTGAATGCATAGATTGAAACAATCGACTTGAAAATGTTTAGTATATGTTTTATCTCGGCAGTTTCAAGCTGAAGTTGAGGAATAAATTTATCAGGCTAATTTTTCTTCAAGTTGTTTAAATATTAGATAATTGTTCCTCTAATGGGGTACTTCTGATGCCATGTGCGCTCTGGGCTTTAAAACAGTCTAATATGCCCAAGAAGTACAAAAGACGTCATGCCCATTGTCTGCATTATGCAAAAACAAAAATGACACAATTTAATGTAACATTATTACGTGTTTGTATATTTGGCATAGTCTACAGACTGTTTCTATGGTTTATCTATACCTGAATTACATCGTGGAGATCTTGTTGGCAAACAGGAACCCCACTGCTAACTTTGAGTCGATTTTCTAACGTCACTCACAATATTTCCTACCCATTTCCTAGTGTATTTTTGAGCAAGCTCAACATTGTGATTATCACACAAACTCAAAACGACAACGCAGACATTTACAATCGGACCCTCTAGTCCCACATACAGTATGAATTTGTGTACCCAGCGTACTTAAACGACATGAGAATTTACGTATGTGTCACTAACGGGCTTCCATAGGCCCATGATCATAAGAAGCTTCATGATATTTACCTCCCAATTCGAATTGTTGATTTCTCGCAGTCCAAGTGTTGGCCGTTGGTTGTTGGTGTCTAAGAACTTGTGAGGCTCCCATTTATAAAGGTCTCCGCTGCCCACGCCTTTAGGAGCACCTGTCATTCATAAGTGAATAATGTCGACATTTTCTTTTAAGATCAATGATTAATCGATGCATGAAACTATTTTTCCGTGATACATGATATATATACCTTAGTATTAACGACTATTTAATGAGTTGCAGAAAAAAACAGATCAATTATTTCAGAAACCAAGAGCCGGCTGTTGGACCCGTGATGTCCGACACGTTAACTGAAGTCATTTCAATATCTTATTAATTATGACCTAGTACCAATACTTTGATAACTTCACTGGTTAATCACGACATCAGCATTGACTTATGTTCTGGATCAGATTCTACAATGGATTTTCTTTTACCGGTACCTATCTGAACATACATTCACATTACACAGTTACGTCCGAAGCCAATTCGCAGGTTGTGGTGAACATAACCTCAGGATAAAACGGTGGTGTCCAATTGCACCAAACATGAAATAGAAGTTTTTTTTCAAGCGAATGGGTTATTTTCAGAGAATGAGCTCAAAAATTCAGGCTTCCGCGTGCAACGTTTGCAAATTTAAACAATTTATTACCCTCGCCCCAATAGGGTGAGAAGGTATTGCATTTGGGTTTGTCTGTTTGTCTGTTCGTGCGCATAACTCAAAAACGAATGATCCAATTGACCTGAAGATTATAGGGATGAATCACCGTGGCTCAATCCTCCCCGATTTTTGTCAAAATCAGATGAAAATGATATGCCACGGCAACCAAAAAAGTGAAAATCACATAATTGGCTATAACTTCAGTTCTAATCAATATTATATTTTTCGAACTATTTTTGTATTCTTCTCTGACCAATTCCCGATCGTATGGCGTACTACCGATGGTCTTAGATCCGAAACTCCCTATTTTCGTCCAAGGTCGAAAATTTACCTGGACAGTGAAAGTTGATGAGTGTTTCGAGATTCAAGGCCATGTTGTGAAACAAGTTTTCAATTTCTAAACCGTTTTCGTCCTGGAGATGTACCTTTAAACTGGGAACAATTCTGGGAAATATTACAGCTCAGTATCGATCGACGAGGTCAAGGTCACAGAAAAAGGTCAAAATAAAAAATTTGCAAGAACTTGATGTTTATATTTATGATTAATTTCCCCTGTTAACTTTGTATTTTTCTTCAATCAGTTCCCTATCATTTGCAATATTATAGATGGTTGTATGAAGAGAGTTCCATATTATTGCCCAAGGTCGACAATGTAAGGATCATCAGCTGAAATCTCCGATTCGGAATATTTCAAGTGGTAGTAATTCCAAAGCCATTTTCCATAGCATATTGAACATAAAGTATGCAGTAAAAATCTGAGAGAGCCTGCAACATTTGAGAGGTCAATATCAAGAATTCACATCGTTGTCGAGAATATTGGTCAAGATGAAAAAAATTGCAAGAACTCTACTTTTATTAATGATTATTTCTCCCATTATTTTTGTAATTTTTGCTATGGCCAATTCCGGACCACTTGATTTAACGAAAAATGGTTGTACGACAAAAATCCACGAGTATCGCCCAGGTAGAAAATGTGAGGGTTATCAGCTTTAATTTTTGTAACTGAATCTGAAGAGGCGAGGGCCTGCAATCTCTGATTGTCTCGTATAATTCAATACTCAAGCCACTTAAAGTATTTTTTAGGTTACCGGCCCTATGGTCCGAAAACCTATTGGCATGGCGTTGCGTCCGTCGTCCGTCCGTTCACATTTTTATCTTTAAAGTATGTGGTCAAATCTTTCTGAAATTTCCCACAATTTCCAGGGAAGCTTTTTTTTTAGTTTTCTGATTTCCGCATTTTTTTCAAAACGGGGGCCATTTTCGACGAAAAATGCCTAATTTTGGACTTTGGCGGCCATTCTCTCAAAATCTGTTTAGTAACTTTTTCTCTTACTGATGCATGATACCCCTATGATGTGTATAAGTTTCGTTGCCATTAAATTGCTCAAAGTGAGCCATTTTTGCCCAAACTTGGCACAAATGGGACTTTCTCATGTCTCCTATGCTTCATAAAGGGACACATTATGCCTAATATCTCACCTAATATTGAGTTTAGAGACTAGGATTCAATTGTGGACATATAGGGAATGATATATGCTGAATATTTTCGTGACCTTGAATTTGACCTTCGACCTAATTTGTCAAAATAGTGGCCATTTTTGTCGAAAAATGCCTGATTTTGGACTTTTCCTATGCTTCATGAAGGGACACATTATGCCTAATATCTCACTTGATATTGAGTTTAGAGACTAGGAATCAATTGTGGACATATAGGAAATGATATATGCTGAATATTCTCGTGACCTCGAATTTGACCTTTGACCTAATTCGTCAAATTTGTGGCCAAAATGCCTGATTTTGGACTTTGACGGCCATTTTATCAAAATTTGTTCAGTACCTTTTTTTTCTAAGTTTGTATGATTATGCAATTTTCAACCTTCTGTAATATGTATGAAGATGGTAAGCCTCAAGTTACTTAAAAAGCCCAAAAGGTAGGCCCAAAAGGCCCGAAACGGCCAAAATTGTACTTTTTTAAAGACTGCGTTTAGGACTGTTAAACTTGTATATGGTCTCTAATTTTAGCATCCAGTTTGTTCTCTTTGAAGAAATGAAACATGCCCCGTATGATTCATGCAAGCTGTATGCCCAGCTCCAGATAGGTGGAGCCATCTGGGGAGCCATCTGAGGCTATGCTGTACGTTTTATTGCCATAGACCACGTAGTAATATTTATTTACATTTGACGGATATGACGTTGGTAAACAAACACACGTGTAGATGGGATGGCATTCATCAGGAACAAAGGTCCGGCCATCGCGGACTTGGTCACCTCTGCCAAATGTGACACTTTTGGAATAACCGAGACGCACATCAGGACTAATGACACTGCATCATTTCTCAGTGAACTAACCCCTAGTGGATATAAACTCTTCCATTCCCCTCGCGTTAGAAAGACGGGCGGCGGTGTTGGTTTCCTGGTAAAACAAACTCTGGATGTCTCCCTGGTTGCAGCACCTAGTTTTGGTTCTTTTGAGAACATTGTCGTTTCTGTACGATGGCGTGATAACACATTGAATTTTGCTTCAATCTATAGACCCCCTGGTTCTGGTATCGCAGTTTTCCTGGAAGAATTTATGTCATTTTCTGGTTTCATATCGTCCCTGTCTGCCTCAACTATGATCAGCGGTGATTTCCACATTGATACCGTTTCAAACACCAGTTGTGATTTCAAATTGATGCTTGATTCCTGTAATTTTGTTCAACATATAAACTTCCCTACTCATATCCATGGCCACACTCTTGATTTACTTATCACCCCATCGGATTTCACAGTGGAAAATTTGTGTAGGCTGGGTTGTTTAAGCGACCATTTCTGCATCAGTTGCACACTGGATATCGATTCAGCCCCTAAACCACCTAGTAAATACATAACATTTCGTCAGTATCACAAGATAAATCACGAAAAACTAAAACAAGATCTGCAAAATACTGCCTTCATTGTATCGCCTTCTGACAACGTTACCGAACTTTACGACCAATATATGAACAGTCTTTCCTCTGTAATTGATGCTCATGCACCACTAAAAACGAAATGTGCGGACAAACCCACTCCAGTTTGGATAACTCCGGAATATCGTGAGGCCAAACGGTTACGTAGACAGCTTGAAAGAACTTGGAGAAAAGTCCCATCTGTGCTAAATAGATCGAAACTACGACGACAGATCAGTAAATGCAACTCAATCATAAACAATTCAAAACGAGATCATTACACTAATATTATTAAGAACAATTCTGATGATCCAAAAAAACTATGGAAAGAAATGAACAATATTTTGCACAGGAAACATAAGACTGCTTTGCCCGGAGGCAAAGATGACACGCTCCTTGCCAATATGTTTGGTTCTTTCTTCACAGACAAAATCACACGTATACGAAACAATTTCACAAAGCAGCCTAAACAGACCACTTCACCAGCGATATCACCTGTTGAGTTCAATCACTTCGAGCCTGCATCTGAACAGCTTATTCGGAAAGTCATTCTTGATTCTCCTACTAAATCATGTATTCTCGACCCTTGGCCCACTTTTCTGGTTAAAGATTTTGTTGACATTTTGGTACCATCTATCACTAAATTGGTTAACTGCTCCATGATGGAAGGTTTAGTGCCTAGTAGATTAAAACAGGCTGTAATTACTCCATTGCTTAAAAATCCCTCGTTATCCAAGGAAGAGATGAAAAACTACCGCCCAGTATCGGGTCTATGTTTCATCTCCAAACTGGTTGAACGAGTGGTTGCATCCCAGATTAAACAACACTTGGATAAAAACAATTTGGGTAATCCATTCCAGTCTGCCTACAAGAGCGGCCACTCAACAGAAACTGCGTTGTTAAAAATAAAGAATGACATACACATTTCGTTGTCAAAAAGTATGCCGACTGCTCTGGTATTACTTGATCTTTCGGCTGCTTTCGACACGATCGACCATACAGTTCTCTTGGAATGTCTATCATCTTGGTTTGGCTTTGGTGGGACTGCACGCAAGTGGTTCTCGTCCTATTTGTCTGGTAGGGTCCAATCAGTTAAGGTTGGCGACAGCCTTTCAGAGCCCGCAGATATAAAATTTGGTGTTCCACAGGGATCAGTTCTTGGTCCCATTTTGTTTTCCATGTACACAACACCTCTACATAAAATAATCTCTGCACATAATACGGTTAACTATCATTTCTATGCTGATGATACTCAGCTTTATATGCCACTCTCACAAACAAATTGTGCTACGGATCTAGTCACGCTCCAGGAATGTCTCAAAGATGTCCAAAACTGGATGAATGCAAACAAGCTTAAGCTCAATCCAGATAAAACTGAGTTCATCCTGTTTGGTACCAAGTCTCAAAGGGCTAAGATGGCAGATTGTTTTCCAGTGGATGTTCTTGGAAATGAAATAAGTCCTACTGAAAAAGCACGCAATTTAGGTGTTGTTTTTGATTCTGATTTTTCATTCTCCAATCAGGTTGTTTCTGTTTGTAAATCATGTTTTGTTGGTCTTCGTGACCTAAGAAGGATCAGGCGTAATCTCTCGAAAAGCAATACAATTACATTGGCTAATGCGCTAGTTAGTAGTAGACTTGATTATTGTAATTCATTGTATAGGTCTTTATCCAGTCGGGATTTGAATAAGTTACAATGTGTTCAGAATACTTTGGCGCGCATTGTCACTCGGACATCTAAGTTCTCTCATATTACCCCTGTTCTCAGGTCACTACATTGGTTGCCCATTAGGCACAGAATAGAGTTTAAAACCGCAACAATTATTTATAAAACATTGCATACGGGACTACCTGCATATTTCAACGATCACCTAACTCGCTACACATGTAAAGTGAACACGAGGCGTGGCAGTCCTGATAAACTGTTCCTCCATGTCCCACTGTATAAACCTTCCATTAATAAATCAAAGGTTCAATTTCAAAACAGTTTGAGTTATGATGGCCCCTCACTTTGGAATTCCCTACCAAATGATATTCGTTCTGCTCCAACCCTGTCTAGTTTCAGGCATCAGCTTAAGACGCATCTATTTCTGGATGCCTATCCCCCTTAACCTTCTCAACACAGCCGGTTGTCATCTCGATCACGAACAATTTCTGAACACGTTTTATGATATTGGTTATTAATCAGGACTGTTGCGCCTTAGAATTCGTTATACGAAATTAAGCGCTATAAAAGTTTGATATATTATTATATTAACATGGGAAAGTCCTTTTTGGGCCGAGTTTGGGCCAAAATGGCCCACTTTGAGCGATTCAAGCGCAACGAAATTTATGGACATCCTAGGAGTACATATGAGGAGTGTTATGTATCAAAAAGAAAAAAAGTTACTGATTTTGAGAAAATGGCTGCCAAAGTCCAAATTCAGGCATTTTTCGTCGAAAACGGCCGCCATTTTGAAAATAATGCGAAAATAATGCGAAAATAGAAAATACCTCCTTCTTGAATTATTTTTAAGTATTTTTGTGCAAAATTTCAGAAATATTCGCCTGTAAACAAAAAAGATAAAAATGTGGACGACGACGGACAACGGACGACGACGACGGACGCAACGCCATGCCAATAGGTTATCGGACCATAGGTCTGGTAACCTAAAAATGTGGACGGACGACGGACGATGGACGACGGAAGGACGCAACGCGACGGCAATAGGTTATCGGACCATAGGTGCGGTAACCTAAAAAACTAAGAAACACCCCCGTCTTGAATTATGTGTAGGTGTTTTATTTTGCAAAATTTCAGGAAAATGCGATCGTAAACTTTAACGATAAAAATGTGGATGACGCATGACAGACGCAATGCCATGCCAATGGGTTATCTGTAACGTAAAGATGGAAACTGGCAACCTACCCCAGTGATGATTCCATAAAATGTCTGGGTCTGCATACGATGTTTTTTCTGCATACGATGTTTTTGTAATTGCTTGCTATCCTAGCTGTATAATATGTTTAGAGCAGCATGTGTGTGTAGAATACACTCCAGTGTGACTTATGGCCCAATATTACGATGAGTTCCTTACTAGTGGATGTAAACACGAAAAAATACCGGATTATGCACAGGTCACTGAGATGCCGTTTGGAGTTGAAATTTAACACTGGGGTTGATTACTATCTTCTCATTTTTTGCGATAGAAGTGTGAAACTTGGCAGAAAACTACAGTTCGAGGCTTTCGCATTCGGAATATCACTCTGCGTGACAATGAGGAACACACACATCCAATTGATGTGAAACCCGCATTACAATAGATTATAGGTGACTGAACAATAAAACATTATAGAATCAATGCACATGAGGAAATGTGCGCCGAAAAGAGGGTAGAGGTGTTGTCCGACCCTCCCCCTACCCCTCCCCTCAGTTATCATGTTAGTAGGCCTATGTTTCTGATATCTTGAATCGCTGCAGTCAGCCTGTGACAATAAGGCAGCAAAATACACTGGCGCCGAATGCCAACCAAACCAATACGTGTTCACAATATGATATATCTGAAATGCTATAAAATATGATATATCAATTGATATCTTGGCATGTTTCGAAAAAGCTCGAATCGCTGTGATCAGCCTGTGACAATTGATAAATTGCACTCGCACGCCAGATGTCATTCGAACAAAGATGCGACGTGTTTAGTATATGATATGAAATGATAGCCTATATCAAATGATAAATATGCGTTTGGTCGATATTCAACCTACATGTTATATGGGACTAACACTTTTTATTGTACGAATAATGAATACCGAAAAATGAAAACAATACTGCAGTGGAACGGCTGGTTGAGGCTGGTAACATGTGCGAGCACTAGTCGAACGGCTGGTTAGATTGCTCCGAACTAAACTTGATTTTTTCCTGATGAAAATGGTTGTGTAATTGGGCCACAACTGATGCAAAATGATAAAACGGGTATGGTGCAACGATGTTGGTTTTGTAAGAACGGAAAATAACTGTCACGCAAACACAGTGAACAAAGTGAACGATAATAAGGGTCAATATCCAATGTAAACCTATATGCTAGTACCCGCCTTTACCGTGAGTATGAGGAATATCATTCGTCCAGCTTAAAGCTGGACTAATGGCTTAAAAGGGGAAAAAATTGATTAAAAAAGATATACTTCAGCACATGTACCGCATGTGTTCATACAGTACTGTGTCCGTTACCTCGGTTGTTCTTGGCGTTTGCTCCAAACGCTCCAGCACTTGAGGAGTTTCTGCCAGTATATAAGGCCCCAGTGCCGTTCAATGAAGTGTGTCCTTTGTGAGTACATGTCAACACGGAAACATTGGGCTGTTGCCGCTAAGGCATATATCGATATACCTAAATGAGAACGCTAAAAAAGGTAGATTTCATTGGTAAAATTACTGTACTATGACATAATTTTATATATCTGCTCCATTCGTTTCAATGCACATTACTAACTTGTCTGATATGCTGTATCAATCGTCCATACATACCACTTATTCGTTGGCACAGTTGACCACTACCGTTCATACTGCATGTTGTATTTCGAGATGCTAACAGTAGCACCCCCGCCCCAAATACTATTACTGCGCGAACTATGTCTAGGCTGTGTATATTTTATACAGTGCCATAACATATTACAAATAATACTCACTGTCAATGAGGCTTGTTAGAAAGTAGACTATGACTATAACCAATTTCGGATACAATACATTTTGTACACTAAACACTGATTGGCACTGAAATGTATACATAATTGTCTCATCGCAAATCATAGTTGATGAACGTCTCTGCGAAGCGAAGCCTAAAACCTAACGAATATTGCCTAACAATTGACCTATCGCCAAAGCCCCCAAAAGTTGTCCGAGTTTCACAAATTACGTCAGCAAACTTCTCTTTGGCCAATAATAACGTTTTGCAGAATGCGTCGTGAATGGCGTAAAAAGACTCGGACAAATGGGTTTGGCGATAGGTCAATAGTAAACCCGTTGGATGGTAAACCCTGTTGAGTTGTAATCCGACGGGAAAACATGTGGCAATTTCTCAATTGTGATGTACATTCTGTTATGAATCTGTGTGTGATACTTTATGTATACACGTCAATTGACATGACGAATATATCGTGTTTATTTATTTCCATTTTGCAGATAGAGTTAGGCAATATGATGGTTTATGCATAATATTCTAATGATATATAACATCTGCTGTTGACAAGCAGTATGGGGGATATGCATTCACCGGGAGTGCAGCGTGGTGTTGCAGCCCAGAGAATCGTGACTTGAACTGGACTGTACCACTTGTACTTGTACTTGGGGTAAGGGGGCGCCATAACTCGATGATATGCCCCCTAGACGGAAACCCGGGATCGGGGAAATCCCCTACTCTTTACGATAAATCCCAAGGGATCTTTTAGGTGCCAGACACCATAGACAGTCTCTGACACCACCCGGCCTTTGTTTTTACCGCCAGTCGGGCTGCACTGGCGTGGGAGGTTTTCAGGCACAAGTGGCGCTGAGCGGACTCGAACCCACGACCTTTAGATCATGGGCCGAGCGCTCTGCCACTGCACCATCCCGCCCCCCGGACTGTACCACATGACGACAGTTTTATATCGACCGGCGGCACTGTGTGAGCGGAGCTCTTTGGAGCAAACGCCGAGGGCAGCCGAAACTAGACGACGGTACTTCGGAAATGTTCGGTAATGTCACGGGTGCAGTACCGCCTGGACACATGCGGTACATGTGCCGACGTATATTTTTTAAAACTCTCCTGTCTCCCTAAATACCATTAGTCCAGCTTTAAGCATAACGAGATGGAAGCTGTGAGTCATTGGTACCTAGGATCATAGCTAGGACTTCCCAGACTGCCCAGCGTGAGGATATCTTGATCAACACTAAACGCCCCGAGCACGGTAGGAACCCCACTACCCTTACGTGATTCGGCGAGTGATAGACCTTTAGGCCTAATGATAGCCCTTCTAATACCACAGACACTTGACTTGCAGTGTCATATGTTTTGCTCCAGGTTACACTTTTCATCGTGATTTTATTCACATTGACACATGGCTTTAAACCAGCGAAATTCTTTTGCAAAATATAGCCCGACCAGCGGCGACTGGACTGGGAAATGTATCGACCGATACACCAGCTCACCCGCCTTCTCGTTCAGTTCTTTTACTCGCAGCGATATTTTCTTGCCATGTCCAAGTACACGACGAAACAAATCGTCTTGTAAACCACTGCCAGCAATGAGAATGTCTGTGTGTAAAAGGAGAATAATGTTATGATATGTTTGTACACAATGGTCATCATAGTAAGGATATGGTATTGGCGTATCGCTCGAGAAGCTGAATTATTAATTGGCGCTTCAGGAACGCTTAATTGGCGCATCATCAACAAAATTTTTCACCCATTTATTTCAATAGCACGATTGTATTCACGTTCGTCATTGCTTCAATCTTGACGATAAACTAATTATCTGACTGTAGCCAAACACCTGACATGTAAATGTTACGATTTCACAGAAACATGATCAATTTGTTTTTCATACATCGCGTCCGGCCATGTTGATATGCCAATTGCAGTTGCGCACCAGTGATACTGAATGAACACATTTTCACACTGTTTTTTTTTGCACGCTCCATAATTCGTTGCTTTAACCAGGACATAGATCAGTATTTGGTTATGATATCAATACGCAATTTCAATCAAGTTTCAAAAACTTCACAAAATATCCCACTTTTTCTGAATACGACAGAGTTTATGTTGAATATTATTCGTGCGGTCGTTTTACGGATTCCGAGCTTACGAGGGGTCCAGAACAGGGCAAAATAAAACCCGGTGTAGGCTGTATGCTTGGATTATTATACGAGTCGTATTTCTGCAAAAACGTTTGCCAGCACATCATATATAAAAACGAATTCTGGCCAGTGCGAAAAAAACCGACACAAGATGAATACATATTGCACTGTCCAAATTATGTAATAAATATTAAATATTGTCAAATAATTATTTCATTGAATTTCAGAACAACGTTCAAGACTCATTTCATTTTTTGTCTCTAAATCATGAGGCAGGCCGATTGCATACTTAGCCAAACACTGACGATATTACGTAAGAAGGATGCCTGTGCCATTTTGTTGCAATTCACCCATTATAACAGAAGCCAGATATACAATGGAGTCAGAAAGTCTAAGACTGAGAAACATGAGAGTATCATTATAATAGTCGTAAAATAGAAGATATGTGTTTATTACGGGCGGTCTATAATACTGAATCCCCTGTCTTTGCTTTATAGACAAGTATCTCAAAATCACACCAGAAGGTTTATTCTGGTGAAATCGACAAATTGTACCAACAAACTTGAATAAATATAGAAATGTAACATATTTTTAGGCTACCGGCCCCATGGTCCGATAACCTATTGGCATGGCATTGCGTTTGGCGTCCGGCATCTGTCGTCGTCGTCCACATTTTTATCCTTTTTGTTTACAGGCGAATTTTTCTGAAATTTTGCACAAAAATGCTTAAAAATAATTCAAGAAGGAGGTATTTTTTAGTTTTTTTTTATTTTTGCATTTTTTTTCATTTGATTTTGGCCTTTGGCGGCCATTTTCTCAAATTCTGTTCAGTAACTTTTTTTTTCTTTTTGATACATAACACTCATCATATGTGATGTGTATGAGTTTTGTTGCGCTTAAATCGCTCAAAGTGGGTCACTTTGGCCCGAACTTGGCCCAAATAGGACTATCCCATGTTAAATTCTCATATGCTTTATAATGGGACACATTATGCCTAATATATCACTTAATATTGTGATTAGAGACTAGGAATCAATTGTTAACATATAGGAAATAATATATGCTTAATATTCTCGTGACCGTGAATTTGACCTTTGACCTCATTTTCAAGGTCAGAGCACAAAATGGCTTATATCTCGCTTCTTAGCAACTTTACAACTTAATAATCAATTATGAACATATAGGAAATTATATATGCAGATTAATGTCATGACCCTGAATTTGACCTTTTACCTCATTTCCAAGGTCACAGGACAAAATGGCTGATAACTCACTTATTATCGATTTTAGAGCTTAGGGATTAATTGTGGACATATAGGAAATGATATATGCTGAATATTCTCATGACTATGAATTTGACCTCTGACCTCATCTTCAAGATCACAGGTCAAAATGGCTAATATCTCGCTTATTATCGACTTTAGAGTTAGGAATCAATTGTGAACATATAAGAAATGACATATTCTGAATATTATCATGACCATGAATTTGATTTTCCTAATTTTCAAGGTCACATGACAAAATGGCTAATATCACACTTATTATCGATTTTACAGCTTAGGAATCAATTATGAACATATAGGAAATGATATATACGGATTATTCTCATAACCTTAAATTTGACCTCCGACCTCAATTTTAAGGTCACAGGACAAAATGACTAATATCTCGCTTATTATCGACTTTACAGCTTCGGAATCAATTGTGAACATATAGAAAATGATTTACACTGAATATTGCCATGACATTAAATTTGACCTTTGACCTCATTTTCAAGGTCAGAGGACAAATTGGTTAATATCTTGCTCCTCTATTGACTTTATTGCTTGAGAACCAATTGTGGACATATAAAAAATGATATATACTGAATATTTTAATGACCTTGAATTTGACCTAGACGTTATATTCAAGGTCAGAGCACAGAATGGCTGATATCTACCTATTAGCAACTTTACAGCTCAGGAATCCATAGTGAACATATAGGAAATGCTGAATATTTTGGTGCCCTTGAGTTCGACCTTTGACCTCATTTTCAAGGTCAGAGAACAAAATGGCTAATATCTCGCTTATTATCGACTTTACAGCTCAGGATCAACTGCAAACAGGAAATGATAGATGCAGAATATTCTCATGACCTTGAACTTGATTTTGACCTCATTTTCAAGGTCTGATCACAAATGGCTAATATCTCACTTATTATCAACTTTACAGCTTAGGAATCCATTGTGGTCAAACTCTAAATGATATATGCTGAATATCCTCGTGACCTCGACTTGACCAATGACCTTATTTTCAATTTTCCTTTGACCTGATTTTCAAGGTGACAGGACAAAATGTCTAATATCTCGCTCATTGATTCATAGTGTGGGAATCAATGATGGACATATAGGAAATGTTATACGCCAGATATTCTGATGACCTTGAAGTTGACGTTTGCTTTCATTTTCAAGGCCACAGGACAAAATTGCTAATATCTCTCTGATTATTGAATTTACAGCTTATTAATCAACTGTGGACATGACATATGCTTAATATTATATATGCTGAATATTCTCTTGACCTTGAATTTAACCAGTGACCTGGCTAACATCTCAAATATCAGACATATATTGTCTGGTAACCTATCTTTGGCCCCTGGCCTAATTTTTTATATGTCATCAACTTGTGTTACATTGGTGAAACACATTAAGATAACTGGTTGCAATGGACTTGATGTTGACCAATACAAAACCACCAACCACATCGCACCCTTGTCATATTCGCACTGTATTATTTTTCCCATGCAAATTAATTTAGTGTTTTTCGCCCAATATTAATAAAATATTCTGATGTTGCACAATTTCTGATGTTATTTGTGCATACAAAGTTGAAAGTGACTGAAAGAGCAAATAACAGATAAATTAGATGAAATTCATTATATTTTAGCAATAAATTTGACAAAAGGTGATATTTTCAGGGTTGTCTAAGACTTTAGTATTCTGCCTATGAACACTGAGCGACAACTGGAAACATCTCATTTAATCCGTCTGACACCCTTTTAATCCTCATTAGAGATAAAAGAAAATGCAGTATAGCATACCTCTGCTAGGGTTCGGCTCTATTTTGTGTGGCCTAACAGGCGCTGTTCAATGAGTCTCAGTTATATTCGCCACGCTTCAATGCGCAAAAACCCCTACTCACTTGACCTCGGTACTTTTCCCCGAAATACCCTCGAAATGCCCCCGACACGAAAAAAGTCGGCCAAGTAGCGCACCTTACTCTGTTAATACTACTCACCCACTGAATGTATAACTTATTTAATCCGTCTGGCACATTTTTAATCTTCATTGAATTTAGAAGACATAGTAAGCTGCGCTACATGGGTCAAAAAGGCATTAGGTACATTCTGCATCACAGGCACTTGGAAACCATTTAATTGAGGTACAATTAGTTCCTGACAGTCACTCCGTACGGTCCGATGCGGTGATGTCCCCGCATCGGACCGTACGGAGTGACTGTCAGGAACTAAGGTACAATGTTCCTGTGCTCGCACTCTACATCACTGTGGTGATACTGGATGCACTAACGATCGTTAGTGCATCCCGCAATGGCGGACAGTAAACACGGTCAGTTTGGTTTTTAACCGTATTTTATCAAATGATAGGTCCATTTGTGATAAATGGATACTCTGAAGGTAGCTTAGTGTTTTGGTCAAAGACATGCGTAGTTATTTCAAGCAGATCACGCTTTTTTGTTTAGATATGTTGAGGAAAAGAATTAGCGATAAGATTCACCAACGACAAAAGTGAGATTCCCTAACGATATAGGCCTAATACGTGTATATTGTAATAGGTCCATATCATACACCATTGTGAATTCGTTGATTTATGCGATATAAATTAGCGAATGTCACATTAAAAATAGGAAATCTGTATTAGAAGATCATCTGTACATATCAATACATGTCAATTGGTACCTTATTTTACGTTCAACATTTAAATAACGTAGATTTGAATTAATAAAGTAAAGATCGTTAGGGAATCTTTTTCACATGTTCGTTAGTGAATCTTCGATTTTACAAAAACAATCGTTAGGGAATCTTTCGGCTTTTTTTCAGACGAGTTGTTCATGCTCAAACCAACATAAATCGCCATTTATTTGCAACGAACGGTTGTTTCGTGCGCATAGGAATCAGCAGATGTATATGCGTATCGATCACAATCGTAATTATCGGGAAAATGAAGAACATTCAAACGAACCGCGAGTGGGTTCACCATTGCGGGATGCACTAACGATCGTATCAAGTAAACGTATACTTTCATCAGCCAATTTACGGCTTCTGTATTACTCCCTAGTGCATCCTCACCTATTATATGGGATAATGTTATGGGGTTCAGCTCCCAAATCACAACTGCGCCGCATTGAAATACTACAGAAAAAGTGTATCCGGAATATAATGAGAGCAGCTTACAATGATCACACTACACCCTTATTTGCTAAACTGAAAATTCCGAAACTAAACGACATGTACAATATTCAGTGAGCCAAATTTATGTACCAGTTCACTAACAAAAGCCTACCGCCTCCCTTGCTCTCGATGTTCACGTCAAATCGTGAAATTCACTCTCATAATACTAGGCAAAGTAATAACCCACATATACTGAAGCCCGAATCTGTCCGGATGATGAAAACATTCATTTATCAAGGCCCTAAACTATGGCAGGACTTGCCCAATGATATACGTACATCATTATCAAAAGCGTCATTAATACGCACCATCAAATGTTTTTATATCAGACAATACTGTTGACTGTCTCCACAAAGCCCCCACTCTCTTCAACTCACAGCGAACATTTCAGTTCGTATATACCTTTTACCACTATATTCTGATCCAAAAAAAATTGTAAAATACACACATATTGATTTTCACGATTGTGTTTATTCCTCAGTATGTATGTATATATTTATGTATAGGGGCACTACGGTTACAGACATTTATGTCTTGTAGTGCTCCTAGGGCCAAACGCACAATTTTATATTGTATTCGAAAAATGAATTCGAATTTATGTATATATATGAATATGTAGGTGATTGGTTCTGAATAAACATTACATTACATTACATTACATTACATTACATTACATTACAAACTCGTCACGTCAAACTACATCAAACTCTTTCAAACTCCGGTTTACACGGTCAAACTTCTTCAAACTACTTCAAACTCCATCAAAATTTTCTTTTCACGTTAATTTCTGATACTCCTTTGTTAAAAGCCACGAGTTTCAAAGTGTTAATTATGCTTTTCCTCCATATGATATGGACACGAGCTTGAATAGTTTGACTGAGTTTAATCAAACTTGGTGGTGGAGTTTGAAGTATTTTGAAGTACTTTGACGTAGTATGTATGTTTTCCTTTTGTACTGACTATATGTATGTATGTATGTTTTCCTTTTGTACTGACACGATTGTACGATACTTTCATTTCCATGAACTTGAATGTGTGAACAAATGATTTCATGACATATAAACTACTTCACATATCCATTAAAAAGATCTTTTTTTCCACGCCATTTCAAAACGAGACAATCAGAGATTGCAGACCCTCGCCCTTCAGATTTAGTCACTAAAATTAAAGCTAATAACCTTTGTATTTTCAATGTGGGCGATAATCAATGTGGGGATTATGGTCATACGACAATTGGTCATATATCAAATGGTCGGTAATTAGCCATAGAAAAATCATGGGAGAATTAATCATTGATAAAAGTAGAGTTCCTGCGATTTCTCTATCTTGACACTAACTTTCCAAACTTTGCAGACTCACCCAGATTTATATTGCGTAAAATATTCTATTGAATATCTTCAGTGGTTTCTGAATTATTACTACTTGTAATATTATGAATCGGTAATTTCAGCTGATGACCCTTACATTCTCGACCTTGGGCGATAATGGGGAATTTTGATCGTACGACCATTGGTCATATAGCAAATGATGGAGAATTGATCACAGAAAAATACAAAAATATTAGGGAAAATTAATCATGTATATAAACGGAGTTATTGCAACTTTTCGATTTTGACCTCTTCTGTGACCTTGGCCTCATAGTTCAATATTAAACTGTAAAATTTCACCGTAATGTTTATATTATCAAGGCACATTTTATGAACGAAAACGGTTTAAATAGATTGATAACTGGCTTCACAATATGGTCTCGAATCTCAGAACACTCACAAGTCATAGAATCGTGACCCCAAATTTTCGACCTGAGACGATAATTGAGAGTTTTTGTCTTAAGACCATCGGTTGTACGCCATACGATTGGGAATTGGCCAAAGAAAAATACAAAAATAGGTTGAAAATGTAATATTGATTAGAACCGGAGTTATAGCCAATTATGTGATTTTCTTTTTTCCGTTTCCATGGCAACCGTTTTCACCCGATTTTGGCAAAATTTGAAATGGATTGAGCCACTATCATAGCACTCCAGCCCTATAAATTTCAAATCTATCGGACCGTTTGCCTTTGAGTTATGAGCACAGAAATTTGCACTGAAACGTCGCTGGCCAAAAATAACCGAAATCGTGACCCCCAATTTTTCGACATTGGGCGATAATGGAGACTTTTCGTCGTACGACCATCGGTCGTACACCATAGGATCGGGAATTGGCCAGAGAAAACTACAAAATTAGTTTGAAAAATTAATACTGATTAGAACTAGAGTTATAGCCAAATATGTGATTTTCGCATTTTTCGTTGCCATGGCAACACTTTTTATTCGATTCTGACAAAAAATGAGGAGGACCGAGCCACGGTGATACTGCTTCATTCCCATGAATTTCAGGTAGATCGGACCATTTGTTTTCGAGTTATGCGCGCGGACAGACAGACAGACAAACAAACAGACATACAAACGGACATACCCAATTACATTACCCTCTGCCCCTATCGGGGCGAGGATAATAATGACTGAAATACCACAGATCTATTTGTCAGTACGTTTCTAACAAATAGTTCCAAGATTCTGACCATACTATGTCAGCATAAGTGTAGCGTGAATATGAATGTGGGATGAATTTGTTTTATGCGCATATTTTTTTATATTTTTACTTGTGGATTGGGTGTAAGTATCAATCTATTAACACTAATACAGTCAAATTTTGAAGATTCCAATAACAAACATAATATACAACATTTTTCGTTGTCCTCAAATTCGTGATTTTGTGCCACTTGCTCCACGACGCAAATCAAACGAGACAATCAGAGATTGCAGACCCTCGCCCTTCAGATTTAGTCACTAAAATTAGGCGATAATTGAGAGTTTTGGTCGACCAATAGACCATCGGTTGCACGCCATACGATTGGGAATTGGCCAAAGAAAAATTCAAAAATAGGTTGAGGATTTAATATTGATTAGAACCGGAGTTATAGCCAATTATGTGATTTTCTTTTTTTCCGTTGCCATGGCAACCGTTTTCTGAGCCACTACCATAGCACTCCACCCCTATAAATTTCAAATCGATCGGACCGTATGCCTTTGAGTTATGAGCGCAGACATTTGCACTGAAACGTCGCTGGCCAAAAATAACGGAAATCGTGACCCCCAATTTTTCGACATCGGGCGATAATAGAGAGTTTTCGTCGTACGACCATCGGTCGTACACCCAACGATCGGGAATTGGCCAAAGAAAAATACAAAAATAGTTGGAAAAATTAATATCAAGTAAAACCGGAGTTAGAGCCAATGATGTGGACTTCTTTTTTCCGTTGCCATGGCAACCGTTTCCATCCGATTTTGGTAAAATTTTGAAGGGACTGAGCCACCACCATAACACTCTTGCCCTATAAGTTTCAAATCGATCGGACCGTTTGCCCTTGAGTTATGAGCGCGGACATTTGCACTGAAATGTCGCTGGCCAAAAATAACCGAAATCGTGACCCCCAATTTTTCGACATTGGGCGATAATAGAGAGTTTTCGTCGAACGACCATCGGTTGTACACCAAACCATCGGGAATTGGCCAAAGAAAAATACAAAAATAGTTGGAAAAATTAATATCAAATAGAACCGGAGTTGGAGCCAATGATGTGATTTTCTTTTTTCCGTTTCCATCCGATTTTGGTAAAATTCTAAAGGGACTGAGCCACCACCATAGCACTCTTGCCCTATAAGTTTTAAATCGATCGGACCGTTTGCCTTTGAGTTATGAGCGCGGACATTTGCACTGAAACGTCGCTGGCCAAAAATATTCGAAACCGTGACCCCCAATTTTTCGACATCGGGCGATAATGGAGAGTTTTGGACATACGACCACGGGCCATATATCAAATGATCAGGAATTGGCAATAGAAAAATACAAAATTAGTTAGAAAAAATTATCTTGATTAGAACTGAAGTTATGGTGAATTATTGATTTTTACATTTTCCGTTGCCATGGCAACAGTTTTTGCCCGATTTTGACCAGATTCGAGGAGGACCGAGCCACTGAGATACCGCTTCATCCCTATTAGTTTCATGTTGATCAGACCATTCTCCTTTGAGATATGCGCGCGGACAGACAGACAGACAGACAGACAAACAAACAAACAAACAGACATACAAACGGACAGACCCAATTGCAATACCCTCGCCCCCCTACGGGGCGAGGGTAATTATAACGTTTTCATCTCGCTTCCATTCACAAGATGTCACCTCCATCGTTTGTGTTCGAACTTTTCGGCGTGTTGTCATTTTTTTATCATAATGTTTCCAAATAATCTCAACTTCGATATAACCGACTGGTACTGCTTTTTTTCTTATCAGTATTCACTATGGATGAATTTTTAACATAGAACGCGGGTTGAATAGTCAAGAAGGTAATTTTAACCCCACGTTTGTTTTCTATTGACATGCTCGTCTAGGTGAGACCTGTGCCCCTCACTTCATAGTAACAAATTACTCTGACATCATTTGCATATTCATTTTTTAGGTTACCGGACCTATGGTCCGATAACCTATTGGCATGGCGTTGCGTCCGTCGTCCGTCGTCGGCGTCGGCGGCGTCGTCGACGTCGTCCATGCACATTTTTATCTTTAAAGTTTACAATCAGATCTTTCTGAAATTTTGCACAAAAATACTTAAAAATATTTCAAGAGGGGGTTATTATTTTTTTTTTTGATTTTCGCATTTTTTTCAAAATGGCGGCCATTTTCGTCGAAAAACGGCCAATTTCTGTCTTTGGCGGCCATTTTCTCAAAAACGGTTCAGACAGTTTTGAGATTTTTATTTCAAAAGATTGCTCTCACATACCTCTGTGATGTGTATAGGTTTTGTCGCCCCTGAATCGCCGGTCGGCGTGTAGCGGCCATTTTCATTATCTCGACGGGTCCCAAATGGGACTTTTCCATGTTAAAATCTCCTATGCTTTATAATGGGACACATTATGCCTAATATCTCACTTAATATTGAGATTAGACACTGGGAATCAATTGTGGACATATAGGAAATGATATATGCTGAATATTCTCGTGACCTTGAATTTGACCTCTGACCTCGGTTTCGAGGTCAGAGCGGCCATTATAGTCGAAAAATGACCAATTTTAGACTTTGACGGTCGTTTTCTCCAAACCTGTTCAGTAACTTTTTTTTCTTATTGATGCATAACACTCCTCATATGTACCCCTGTGACATCTATCAATTTTGTTGCCCTTGAATCGCTCGAAGTGGGCCATTTTTGGCCCAAACACGGCCCAAATGGGACTTTCCCATGATAAATTCTCCTATGCTTTATAATGGGACACAATAAGCCTAATATCTCACCTACTATTGAGATTAGAGACTAGGAATCAATTGTGGACATATAGGAAATGATATATGCCGAATATTCTGATAACCTTGAATTTGACCTTTGACCTCATTTTCAAGGTCACAGGACAAAATGGCTAATATCTCACTCATTATCGATTTTATAGCTTAGGGATCAATTGTGGACATATAGGAAATGATATATGCTGAATATTCTCGTGACTTGAACTTGACCTCTGACCTCAGTTTCAAGGTCAGAGCGCAAAATGTCTATCTCGCTCATTATCGACTTTACAGGTTAGGAATCAATTGTGGACATATAGGAAATGATATATGCCGAGTATTCTGATGACCTTGAATTTGACCTTTGACCTCATTTTCAAGGTCACAAGACAAAATGGCTAATATCTCACTTATTATCGATTTTACAGCTTAGGGATCAATTGTGGACATATAGGAAATCATATATGCTGTATATTCTCGTGACCTTGAATTTGACCTCTGACTTAGTTTCAAGGTCAGAGCACAAAATGGCCAATATCTCGCTTATTATCGACTTTACAGCTTAGGAATCAATTGTGGACATATAGGAAATGATATATGCCGAATATTCTGATAACCTTGAATTTGACCTTTGACCTCATTCTCAAGGTCATGGGACAAAATGCCTAATATCACACTCATTATCAATTTTACAGCTTAGGGATCAATTGTGGACATATAGGAAATGATATATGCTGAATATTCTCGTGACCTTGAATTTGACCTCTGACCTCAGTTTCAAGGTCAGAGCACAAAATATTTAATATCGCGCTTATTATCGACTTTAGAGCTTAGGAATCAATTGTGGACATGTAGGAAATGATATGTGCCGACTATTCTGATGACAGTGATTTTGACCTTTGACCTCATTTTCAAGGTCACAGGACAAAATGGATAATATCTCACTTATTATCGATTTCACAGCTTAGGGATCAATTGTGGACATATAGGAAATGATATATGCTGAATATTATCGTGACCTTGAATTTGACCTCTGACCTCATTTTCAGGATCACTGGACAAAATGGCTAATATTTCACTTATTATCGACTTTACAGCTTAGCAATCAATTGTGAACATATAGAAAATGATATATTCTGAACATTGTCATGACCTTGAACTTGACCTTTGACCTCATTTTCAAGGTCGCAGGACAAAATGGCTAATATCTCGCTTATTATCGACTTTACAGCTTAGGAATCAAATATGAACATATAGGAAATGATATATGCTGAATATTGCTATGACCTTGAATTTGACCTTTGGCCTCATTTTCAAGGTCAGAGAACGAAATGGCTAATATCTTGCTTTTCATCGACTTTACAGCTTAGCAATCAATTGTGGACATATAGAAAATGATATATTCTGAACATTGTCATGACCTTGAACTTCACCTTCCACCTAATTTTCAAGGTCACGGGACAAAATGGCTAATAGCTTGCTTTTATCGACTTTACAGCTTAGGAAACAATTATGAACATATTGGAAATGATATGCTGAATATTGCTATGACCTTGAATTCGGCCTTTGACCTCATTTTCAAGGTCACAGGACATAATGGCTAATATCTCGCTTATTATTGACTTTACAGCTTAGGAATCAGTTGTGGACATACTAGAAATGACATATGCCGAATATTATCATGTCCAATAAACTTATTTTCAAGGTCATGGAACAAAATACCAATATCTGAAATATATATTGTCCGGTAACCTTTCTTAGCCCTTGGACTAATTTTTTATATATCACATCGTAATTATTATTACAGATGATGAGTTTGGCACCCCTCACCTCCAATTGCCAGAAGCAGCTGCGAGATGGCGCCAGCATGGATGCTGAAAACGTGGAACCCTAATTTAATGGTATTCATAGTCTCTCATATTTACATTTCTGATGTAATTAATATGGTACGGAAGACCGTTAGTGCCAGGTGTGAAAATATATTTAAGTGGCGGCTGCCACATAATTATCTGGTGGCCGCCACTTAATTATCTGGCAGCCGCCACTTATTCAGTGCTTTAACACAGCATTTTGGTCTATCCATAGAAATTCATTTCAAAAATAAAATAAAATTTACATTTTATTTGAGATACATTATCAATATACTAAGTCGATATTATCAAGTTACTAACCCGGGATTTAAAAAAACCTTCTCCCCCCCCCCCTCTTCGAATACCAGCATCCCATAGGAGTGGGGCGCGTTAGTCACATGCAAAGTGACTCTGATCGGTCAATGCCGATTTATATTGTAATATATATGGCCCAAGAATGCCTCAATAAAATCAACGAATATTTGTTTGGGGGATGAAATGTACATATTTTCATGTCATTGATTGGTATTATGGACCGTAGGGCAACTTTCAATACATAATCCATAGGGGAAAAAAACTAAGAAAAAAAGGAACACACAATATTAGTCAGATAATTTGACGAATATTTGTCACCACCATCGAATATGCACTGCTTTTTTTTGTTCCCTTTAACCTATATATCGATGGTAGCAACCATAATTGCAGAGGGCCCAGTTGCCATGGCCACAACAAATAACATGAATTTATTGATGATCCCTATATAATGCTAAGTGTGAAAGTTAAGTTTTGTTGAATAACTTGCATGTTGACAACCCCCCCCCCCTCCCCACAATAACCCATATATCGTTGTCTCACGACTTTTATTTGAATACTAGGGCCTAAATAGCAATATGTATATTGCTTTACAAGAATCTCCTCATATTTCAAGCAACGTCCTACAGATAATTAAACTATCTGGCGGCCGCCAGATAGTTAAATGGCGGTCGCCAGATAATTATGTGGCAGCCGCCAGATAATTAAGTGGCGGCCGCCAGATAATTATGCGGGGACCGCCAGATAATTAAGTGGCGGCCCCAAGATAATTAAGTGGCGGCCGCCAGATAATTATGTGGCGGCCGCCAGATAATTAAGTGGCGCCCGCCAGATAAATATGTTTTCACACCTTTCATCTACGGGCTTCCGTAATATGGGGTATTAATTTTATGGTATTTTTCTCTGATGTTCATATTATTGTACTAAATATCACATTTGTCTCGGTTGCCATAGAAAGAAAGTCACTACCCAATTCTTCGAGACTTTATACTGGATATAAACCTGTTTCTACATTCACTTTTGCACATATGGTGTATGAAGGACTTGTGGACGTTCATATGTGTACATCCCAACATTTGCCCGAACCGTGTGGATAATATCCGGATTTTGTGTGTACAAAAACTGGAATAACTGGTGAACTCAAGCGTGTCTATAATAGGCCTGGGGTAATAGTTATATGTAATAGTAATAGTAACGATTACATTTTGCCAAGTAATAGTAATATAATAGTAATCAGCTTTTCCAACATTGGATGTAATAGTAATAGTAATACTAATATATTTCAATTATAATACGTAAAATATATTACAATTGCTATTACTTCAGATTGTCTACTCTATACCCTCAGCAAGAATATTTGGGGCTTTTCTTAATTAGAGCATTCACTTTGTTCTTGTAGCTCGTTAGACAAACACCAACTGTTTTTTGTAAATGAGACCTTTGGAGGGAATGATTGCGTAATCAGTTGGATTGCAAGCGAGGCATGAATAGGCAGCCACTGTGTTTATCATACAGTCAATTCAAGAAATCACCATTCTATAGGGGTTCAGACTCAAAAAGCATTGTGATCATAGGTACAGGTGTTGTAAAATGTTATATCAACTCTGATTTGATAATACAGGTCAGGGACGGAGTTTGCCTGAATTATAATTCTTATACTTGAAACCAAACACGCAAAAGTCCAGCCAACACGGTGTGCGAATGTGTGTTATAGAATGATACACTCATGAGTCTGTTGATCATGATACTGATTTAATCTTGTAATTGTTTTTCAATGAACGAGATGACAAACTTTGTTTTATGAATACATTAATTGTTGATGATTTGTGTTGAACAATATTTGTTGTGAACTTTGAATTTGGAAGTAATAGTTATTGTAATAGTAACTGGTGCAAAAGTAATAGTAATATAATAGATTACTTCTAAAAAAATAAAGTGATTATAATAGTAATAGTGCAAATTCTGAAGTAATAGTAATATAATAGGATACATTTCAAACTAATTGACCCCAGGCCTGGTCTAAAATCGCCATTTCATACACCAGCCTACAGTTACAATAAAAAAATGTCACTACTCCACCACCTATTGACAGAAAACATAGATATCTAACAGAGTGCTGGATTTATCCTGATGACCATGTACACTTGTGCACTCTTCGTAGCACTGAGCTTAAGTTTGTGCCTCGTCCCGATCGGGTTGGTGGTGGTACTGCCGTACTGTTCAAACCAAACCTTAACGTTCGATTATGTTTGTGTGATGAACTTCATTCTTTCGAGTTTTCCATATTGAAAATCAACAACAAACACACTTCATTCCATGTTGTTGTAAAATATCGACCACCATACAGTCAGAAACACCCTGTCACACCCTGCAACATATCTTGACACGACACGACAAGGTGACACGACAAGCGTGTGTAGTAAATTGGGAATAAGTGAAAAATTACAATATATTGGTGCGTGTGCGCAGGATATATGAAACATGAGATGATTATCTTAACTCTCGTGTACAGATTATCGGAATACAATGTGCAGAATTTATTGAAAATGACCATGAACGTGGTCATTGTGTCAAAATTGGGGTAAATATTGATGGAAGAAACCTTATTTCTGGGGAATTTCAGCCCCCACAAATATTTGTGAAATACATAAATTTGTAGTAGTATCTCGGACATCGTGCATTTTTCTTACCGTGTGTTGATCTTCCTTCTGAAAAATCTGAGCACAAGTCGGTGACAATAACATGACCTGACCCCTAAACAAAAGAACTAGGTCAGTCACCGCCTTAAGATATGTTGCAGGGTGGTCACCATCACAGCCTTCCTGGACGAATTTGCGAGTTCATCACCGATACTCAAGCTATTTACAACAAGCTGGTAATTGCTGGTGACTTCAACATCCACTATGAGGACACCATTGATCGTAATGCGCAAACGTTCAGAGATATTCTTGATAGTTTTGGAATGACACAACATGTCAAAAGTGCTACTCATATAAGCGGTCATACCATCGACTTCATCATCACTGGTGACAATGGCATGGTAAAGGTCACTCCACCAACAACTGATTTCTACATCTCTAATCACTGCTTTGTTTCCACACGACTCAGTATCCCGATACCTGAAATCATCATAGAAACAATCCATTTTCGAAAACTGAAAAAAGCTCAAACACCAGAGTTCAAACAAGATCTTCAGTGTAGTGTGAATAATAACCTCGCCAGAGATTTCCATGACGACATAAACGAACTGGTAGTCGCCTACGTCACTCCAAACAGTGCTCGACAAACACGCTCCAATCACACATCGACGTGTGACATCACGTGTGTCCCATTGTCCGACCAAACTGCCCTCGAACTCAAACGCACCAAACGCCACCACGAACGCAGATGGAGACGATCTGGTGCCCCGGCTGACTGGGCACTGTATCATGAAGCATGCCTGGCGTACGAGGCGCACCTGGACTATTCCAAACATCGTCACATCAATGAGTCAATCGCACAATGTGAGGGTGACAGTAAAGAAATATTCAAAGTTGTGGCCCAACTTACCAGGAATACCTCAAATGCTCTGCCTGAAACTCCAGATGACGTAGAACTAGGACAGCGATTCACTGACTTCTTCCTCAAGAAAATAACAGACATCGGGGAGGAGTTTGATGGCATCGAAGCTTATGTCCCCGACCATTCTGCAACAATCACATTTACATGCTTTGCTGAAGTCTCAGAAGATAGAGTTCTGCAACTACTTCACTCAGCCAAACCAACAACATGTGATGCTGATCCTCTCCCTACGTGAAACATTACCGAGAATGCTTCCATGTTCGTGCCCCTGCTTACTAGAATTATCAACCTCTCCCTGGCTAGTGCAACCCTCGCCGATAGCTGGAAGAATGCCATTGTTCTGCCACTCATAAAAAAGCCAACCTTGATCGTAACGTTCTCAAGAACTATAGGCCAATACGTAACTTGAAATTTATATCCAAACTTGCCTAGAAGGTAGCCTTATCACAGGTATGTCCATACCTCGAAGATAATATTTTTGTGGAATTTGGTGGTCGACTATTTCAACAAACTATTGGCATTTCCATGGGTACAAACTGTGCACCAGACCTGTTTTTATACTCATATGAATCAGATTTTATCCAAAATTTACAACGAGGAGGTTCTAAGAAACTAACATGTAATTTTAATTTCACTTTCCGATACATAGATGATGTATTGTCGCTAAGTAATCCCAAGTTTGGTGATTATTTGGATGTCATATATCCTAAGGAACTTGAAATTAAGGATACTACAGACTCCGCCAATTTTTCCAACTGTCTAGACCTGAGGTTGGAGATTGATAATGATACTAACCTGTCAACTAGATTATATGACAACCGTGATGATTTCAATTTTCCATAGTCAATTTCCCTCTTCTAAGCAGCAACATTCCTATGTCACCGGCATATGGTGTGTTTGTTTCTCAACTTATACGCTATTCCAGAGCTAGTTGCAAATATGAGGACTTTGTCTATCGAAGTGCCCAGCTAGTCTCTAAACTGCTGCGACTGCTGCGTTTAAGAAATTCTATGGACGTCATTATGATCTGGTTGATAAATACACCAAATCCATGTCTGCCATGCAACTAGTTCTATTTTCATATAAATTTTGGGGAATTCATGACGGGTGACACTAGTGGGGCAGGAAATGCTCACTCTTTCCAGAACACCTGATTCCACCTCCTAATGGCCATTTTTGGGTGTTCATGAGTTTCCCTGTCATTTTTGTTTCTCTCACTTCATATGCCTGATATGACTTTCTGTCCCAGGATTATGAGATTGGATAACGGACCCTGTTTTGTTTGCTCGGAATATTTAATACTGGGTATTGATTCCACATCTATCACTGCTGCCATCCTACCAAAATGCATACAGGAAGTACCATAGCACCGAAACGGCGGTTCTGAAATTAGTGAACGACATATTGTGGAGCATGGAGAGACAGGAGGTATCAAGCCTGATTTCACTTTCAATTAAGTGCGGCTTTTGATACGGTCGACCATCAAGTCCTTCTGTCCCTACTCAAGAACAATTTCGGTGTAAAAAGTGATGCTCTCAGGTGGTGCGAATCATACCCGAGACCGATGGTCGATTTATGTTAAGATCCATAGTGTGTCATCCCAAGCCCGTAATCTACCATTCTCAGTTCCACAAGGAATTGCAGCGGGTCCAATCCTATCTACACTATACGCTAGCACACTCCAATACATGATACCTGAGTTCAACATGAACATCAGTGGCTACGCTGACGACCATGTCTTCTGTAGGTCCTTCAAATCTGGAAATACATCCGAAGAAACGCTGACAATATCACAACATGAAAACTGTCTAGACTCAGTTAAATTCTGGACATCTCGCGACAGACTCAAGATGAACCCAGAAAAGACAGAATTTATACTGTTCGGTCATCATTCTCAGCTATCCAAATGTGCTACCACGCACGTGAAAGTTGACACCAATGCCGTTCAGAAATCTGACGTCATCAAATATCTTGGTGTTTGGATGGACAAACATCTAACATTCAAACAACAGATCATCAACAAAAGCAAGATTGCTGCCCTTAATCTGTGCAACATCCGCGACCTCATCTCAGTGAAGACTCATGTGCTACCCTCGTTTAGGCACTCGTGATGTCACATATCGATTACAGTAATGCCATCTTTGCTGACCTACCCGCCAGTATACTCAAACCAGCACAAAGAATACAAAACTTCGCTGCCAAAGTTGTTCTCGGACGGAAGAAACTGGATAGTGCTATTGAGGCACTTAAGGATCTGCATTGGCTTCCAGTCAGGCAGAAATGCAAGTTCAAACTTCTCCTGCTTGTGTTCAAAAGCCTAAAAGTTCGAGCTCCAACATACCTGTGTGATCTGCTTCCAGCACGAACAACTCGATCCAGCATCAACAGTGAACTGAATCTGGTGATTCCTTTCACGTCAAAGAAAACATTCGCTGATAGGAGCTTTGCGGTCGCTGGTCCTAAATACTTGAATGAACTCCCGAATGCCATCAAGTCCTGCAGCAACATAGTCACATTCCGCAAAAAAAACTCACAAAAAAAGATTCACCTGTCCACTGAACATTTATGTTATTGATTACAGTCATCTAGTCAATAGCACGTATCATATCTATACTGTATCTTTATATATCAACTTTTAAATAGCACATAAATACCATATCTCTCATCTAGTCAAGAACCATGTCAATATTAATCTTTTTTTCATATACACTCTACTTGTATTATACATGTTAAGCGCCTTATAATGTTAACTATAAGCACGCTATATAAGTTAATAAATCAAATCAAAATTATATCAAAATTATTACAGTTGATGAAACAAAGTTCGGCCCTTCCCCCTCCCTCAGCATCCATTGCCACAACCACAGACAGCCCTACAATATGGAGCTAGCTTGTATGCTGAAGAGATGGACCTCGCACTTGGCAGTACTACATTTGATAATTATACAACGTATGTAATTGGAAACTTAGTGAGAATATTATTAATACATTGTATGGTTATAGTAGCATTTGTTCATAGATGAACGCATGCACAACTTTTGTTCGTGGATGAAACAGCTGATATGAAATCTACACAGCCATATCCTCCAAGTTTTGTACAATATGTACACTTCATATGTTTGAATGCACTTCATTACTGAAAATGCGTCAGACGACGCCCTCATGAGCATGGCTGTTACCGATGATAATGACACTTCTGCCCGCCTTTCTGACATGGAAAAGCCTGGTAAGTGAATTTCACCGAAAAAATTAATTCTATGATACAATTTCCAAAAATATAATATTGCATGCCTTTTTCCAGATCAAGTCCCAGATGATATGCTTCTGGCCCTTGATATTCCTGCTACTGAAACGAATGGTTCCCAACGTAAGATTTGGCATTTTACAAAATTTATCATATTTTATCACTTTTTGTCATCAATATATGATTTTCATTTGGCCTACATATTCTATATTGACACAAATACACACAGAAACAACATGAAACTCATGGAACAGATTGCGACGCTGCAGACCGAGAGAGGAGGCCGAGAGATGTCATCAAAACTCAAGTCTAGGAGCGTGTCATTCGCCATGATGTTTAAACTTGTAAGACACATTTACTATGTCTATTATAATGTAAGGTCAGTCATAGAGAGTTCATACATTGCAAATTTGCTATAGGTAATGTCCGTCATAGAGAAGTCATACATCATGACATTGCTACATGTATGGTCCATCATGAAGGGGTCAGTCATTGGGCACTCATACATCACGACATTGCTCTAGGTAAGGTCAGTCATAGATTGGTCATATATCACGATACTAGTCGAGGTGATACATCACGAATGGGTGACTCATACATCATAACGTTGTCATAACGTTCATCATAACGTTCACCATAACGCCCTCAATTATAATGCGACCATAGAAAACTTCAAATCCCCCCTAACTACCCTCGCCATGTTAGCTGTTTTCAAAAATATGACGTTTCCATTCAGTAGGTATTGGTCAAATTATTCGCTGATAAATAATATAATTTAGTTTCACATTTTTGATTCTAGTAAAAAAAATTTGACACATTGTTCTCCATTGTCTCTTGTTCTCCAAGTGCATAATATTTAAACTATTTTTGAGTATCAGGCATCATCTATTTTGATTAACGAGTTCCCATTGACTGGTTGTATGTTGATATTAGTATCATCGACTCGCTTTTCGAAAGTATAGTCAAACCAGAAGCTGTTTTGTTTTCCAATCGGATACCGTCTCCCTGTCATGTCGGAATATGTTTGCTAACATTTCAATGCTTAAAATAAATATAAATGGGGCAGTGGACATCATTGTCTTTTTCCTCTTTCCAACTTGAATTTATCTGACATTTCCCCATTATTAATAACCCTACTGAAGATAGCGGTATAGAAAAGGTCTACCCACTTCATTAGCTTTCGGCCGAAAACACATTTAATAAGCAGTTCCTTAACGAAGTCCCAACTTAAACAATAGAGTGCCTTTTCAAAGAGTATATTCTCTTTATCTACTTCTGATGTTTGATTTCGTGCTGACCTTTGGTGTTAGTGCAACGAGGACACCCAAAAAACCAACTCGTGTTCAATAATACCCACTGAACATTATGATGTGATATGCGAGATCTGGGGGTTGTGTAACGCCCCCTTCAAGTCCAGTTCACGGCACCACAACACAACACTCAACAAGTACTATTGGAATCGGCACCGGTATACTTTGGAGAAAGGAAAGCTGTGTTTTGATAGCAAACCCGTTGTTAAGGAAATTAGTCTGGAAACAAACAGTACGATGTCCAAAAGAGTATTGAGCCGTGACGAATGTTCCATTCGATGAATCATCGCTATGCCATATCTGAGAAGTCTGTCGGAACTTAACTCCAACGAGTGAGAATTCCACTCCATCAAAAGATGACAGCGCGCTCCACAAACAAGTACCATACAAGACAATCAGGAGTGGGGGTGTCCGTAGTGTGGAAACATGGCTATCAAGATGAAACATCACTCATTCGAAAAACTTGTGAGTTGGTTCCCAAATGTAGGGAAGCTTATTAGGGACATTCACTTTTTTTTTATTTATGATTTAACTTTTTTTCTGAAGAATGATTGACTCCCTGGGAAAAACCAGAGAAACTGGGAAAAAAATATTTAAAACCGGGAATTAAGTATTAAAACCGGGAAATAAATGTACAAGCCTGGAATTAAATATTTAAACCCGGAATTAAATATTCAAACCCGGAATTAAATATTAAAACCGGGAAATAAATGTACAAACCTGGAATTAAATATTCAGACCCGGAATTAAATATTCAAACCCGGAATTAAATATTAAAACCGGGAATAAAATGTTAAAACCGGGAAATAAATGTTCAAACCTGGAATTAAGTATTTAAACCCGGAATTAAGTATTAAAACTGGGAAATAAATATTTAAACCGGGAAATAAATGTTCAAACCCGGAATTAAGTATTCAAACCCGGAATTTAATATTCAAACCTGGAATTAAGTATTAAAACCCGGAATTAAGTATTAAAACCCGGAATTATATGTTAAAACCGGGAAATAAATATTCAAACTGGGAAATAAATATTCAAACCCGGAAATAAATGTTCAAACCCGGAATTAAATATTCAAACCTGGAATTAAGTATTAAAACCCGGAATTAAATATTAAAACCAGGAAAAAAATGTCCAAACCCGGAATTAAATATTCAAACCCGGAATTAATTACTAAAGTGCTAAAATATTTATTTCCAGCTTCTAATATAAAAAAAATTACCCATGCGCATATAAATGAGCTTAGCCCAAACAGGAGCTATGAGCACAGAAGTCTCTTAGGAACAGGATGAGCCGGCGCATCATAATGTTGCCATCACATGCGTACAAATTTCTATGATGGGACGCAGTGTTGAAGAGGTCAGTGACAATATTATTCAGTTAGTGTACCCCAAAACAAAATTAGGCGGGCCCCTTCGATTCACAGTGACAATACAAAGTTAGGCGGACATTGTCGTTTTTATCGCGAGCGCAATTATATGATTAGTACTGTAAAAATTGTTGAACAAAGAAGGAGCTAATCTTGCGTGGTGCCTGAATGTGGGTTTTTCCCGTGTGGGGAAGAACCCGTCTGCACGTCTGCTGTGTCCAATGAACTTATGTACGGTGGCCACCCGTTCCGCGTATTGCTGGTTAAAAATCGAATTCCGCGTCATTATATTTAGGGTCCGTGTTCGTATGGTAAACAACAAAAACAAATACATAAAGTATTGACATACAGCAATAGTTTTACGGAATATCGGAATGTGTTAGTGGTCTATAGACAATAGTTAAATATTTATTACTAATACACGAGTGACCACAGATAGGCCTGTAGACGTCGTTGATCGCAACTGATTTGACGATGGTTGCCAAGTACGGGTGACGTTTTCGTGCTAAATCAACCACACAAATAATGTACATAGATAAGTAAGCTATGATACATAAATGTGTATTGGGATTAAACTCAGGTTCATCGGCACCTGTAGCGCAGTGGTTAAGCTGCAGGATTCAAAGCCGGGAGGTCGTGAGTTCGAATCCCATCGGTGACCGAGGGATTTATCACGACCGATCCCCACCCAGGATGGGTGTGCTGTGGGCTCAATGGGTAGGCTGACCACTCAGCCATGAGTTACTCACCTGCGAGTACGATATTGGGGGACTTCCTGGTGGTATGACTCAGGAGTGGGGATGATTACCATAGGGTCCGCATGTGCTATGTTCACCGGGCCTGATTGACACCAGCATAGATTCATGGTCTGGTAGGGACACCCCCATGCCAGGTCCATGAACGGTATGATAGGAAGCGTGTGACATAGCCCTGTCATGCAGTCCCAAACCGGAATGGAACTCCACAGTTGTAGATATATCACACCATATAATTAAGTTGCACTGCATATACACAAAAATGGGTTCGCCCAACAAAAATATTAAAAAAAAAAAAAAAATCAGGTTCATCTGTCAGTGAAACACGCTTTTTGGCCATAATTTTGCTTTGTATAATCGGATCAACTTGATATTTTGTGTGTCTTAATTGGGTATCATATGCATGCCGCAATTTTTCACCAAATTTCAGAATTGTATCTAAAAAATGAAAAAGTTGGCAATCTACCCCAATGTTAAATTTCAGTACAAAACGGGATCAAATAAATTCCATCAAATTCAGGGCTTTTATCATGTTTATGCCCGTACAGAATGAACATATTGCGTCGATTTGGAGTCGGAAGGCACAGTCGGTGTTTATTAAGTAAATATGTTTATTTTGAAGCAATACATAACTCAAACATCGAAAAAACGTTGCTGTTTTTGTGCCGACTCTGAAATTCAGCAATGAGGTAAATTGCCAACTTATTCATTTTTTGAGATATAATTCTGAAATTTTGTGAAAGATTGCGACACGATACCCAATTAAGACACACAAAATTGATACGATGAACCAAAATAAAAATACGGTCAAAAAGGGTGTTTCACTGACAGATGAACTTACCAATACATGATACCTGAGTTCAACATGAACATCAGTGGCTACGCTGACGACCATGTCTTCTGTAGGTCCTTCAAATCTGGAAATACATCCGAAGAAACGCTGACAATATCACAACATGAAAACTGTCTAGACTCAGTTAAATTCTGGACATCTCGCGACAGACTCAAGATGAACCCAGAAAAGACAGAATTTATACTGTTCGGTCATCATTCTCAGCTATCCAAATGTGCTACCACGCACGTGAAAGTTGACACCAATGCCGTTCAGAAATCTGACGTCATCAAATATCTTGGTGTTTGGATGGACAAACATCTAACATTCAAACAACAGATCATCAACAAAAGCAAGATTGCTGCCCTTAATCTGTGCAACATCCGCGACCTCATCTCAGTGAAGACTCATGTGCTACCCTCGTTTAGGCACTCGTGATGTCACATATCGATTACAGTAATGCCATCTTTGCTGACCTACCCGCCAGTATACTCAAACCAGCACAAAGAATACAAAACTTCGCTGCCAAAGTTGTTCTCGGACGGAAGAAACTGGATAGTGCTATTGAGGCACTTAAGGATCTGCATTGGCTTCCAGTCAGGCAGAAATGCAAGTTCAAACTTCTCCTGCTTGTGTTCAAAAGCCTAAAAGGTCGAGCTCCAACATACCTGTGTGATCTGCTTCCAGCACGAACAACTCGATCCAGCATCAACAGTGAACTGAATCTGGTGATTCCTTTCACGTCAAAGAAAACATTCGCTGATAGGAGCTTTGCCGTCGCTGGTCCTAAATACTTGAATGAACTCCCGAATGCCATCAAGTCCTGCAGCAACGTAGTCACATTCCGCAAAAAAAACTCACAAAAAAAGATTCACCTGTCCACTGAACATTTATGTTATTGATTACAGTCATCTAGTCAATAGCACGTATCATATCTATACTGTATCTTTATATATCAACTTTTAAATAGCACATAAATACCATATCTCTCATCTAGTCAAGAACCATGTCAATATTAATCTTTTTTTCATATACACTCTACTTGTATTATACATGTTAAGCGCCTTATAATGTTAAATATAAGCACGCTATATAAGTTAATAAATCAAATCAAAATTATATCAAAATTATTACAGTTGATGAAACAAAGTTCGGCCCTTCCCCCTCCCTCAGCATCCATTGCCACAACCACAGACAGCCCTACAATATGGAGCTAGCTTGTATGCTGAAGAGATGGACCTCGCACTTGGCAGTACTACATTTGATAATTATACAACGTATGTAATTGGAAACTTAGTGAGAATATTATTAATACATTGTATGGTTATAGTAGCATTTGTTCATAGATGAACGCATGCACAACTTTTGTTCGTGGATGAAACGGCTGATATGAAATCTACACAGCCATATCCTCCAAGTTTTGTACAATATGTACACTTCATATGTTTGAATGCACTTCATTACTGAAAATGCGTCAGACGACGCCCTCATGAGCATGGCTGTTACCGATGATAATGACACTTCTGCCCGCCTTTCTGACATGGAAAAGCCTGGTAAGTGAATTTCACCGAAAAAATTAATTCTATGATACAATTTCCAAAAATATAATATTGCATGCCTTTTTCCAGATCAAGTCCCAGATGATATGCTTCTGGCCCTTGATATTCCTGCTACTGAAACGAATGGTTCCCAACGTAAGATTTGGCATTTTACAAAATTTATCATATTTTATCACTTTTTGTCATCAATATATGATTTTCATTTGGCCTACATATTCTATATTGACACAAATACACACAAAAACAACATGAAACTCATGGAACAGATTGCGATGCTGCAGACCGAGAGAGGAGGCCGAGAGATGTCATCAAAACTCAAGTCTAGGAGCGTGTCATTCGCCATGATGTTTAAACTTGTAAGACACATTTACTATGTCTATTATAATGTAAGGTCAGTCATAGAGAGTTCATACATTGCAAATTTGCTATAGGTAATGTCCGTCATAGAGAAGTCATACATCATGACATTGCTACATGTATGGTCCATCATGAAGGGGTCAGTCATTGGGCACTCATACATCACGACATTGCTCTAGGTAAGGTCAGTCATAGATTGGTCATATATCACGATACTAGTCGAGGTGATACATCACGAATGGGTGACTCATACATCATAACGTTGTCATAACGTTCATCATAACGTTCACCATAACGCCCTCAATTATAATGCGACCATAGAAAACTTCAAATCCCCCCTAACTACCCTCGCCATGTTAGCTGTTTTCAAAAATATGACGTTTCCATTCAGTAGGTATTGGTCAAATTATTCGCTGATAAATAATATAATTTAGTTTCACATTTTTGATTCTAGTAAAAAAAATTTGACACATTGTTCTCCATTGTCTCTTGTTCTCCAAGTGCATAATATTTAAACTATTTTTGAGTATCAGGCATCATCTATTTTGATTAACGAGTTCCCATTGACTGGTTGTATGTTGATATTAGTATCATCGACTCGCTTTTCGAAAGTATAGTCAAACCAGAAGCTGTTTTGTTTTCCAATCGGATACCGTCTCCCTGTCATGTCGGAATATGTTTGCTAACATTTCAATGCTTAAAATAAATATAAATGGGGCAGTGGACATCATTGTCTTTTTCCTCTTTCCAACTTGAATTTATCTGACATTTCCCCATTATTAATAACCCTACTGAAGATAGCGGTATAGAAAAGGTCTACCCACTTCATTAGCTTTCGGCCGAAAACACATTTAATAAGCAGTTCCTTAACGAAGTCCCAACTTAAACAATAGAGTGCCTTTTCAAAGAGTATATTCTCTTTATCTACTTCTGATGTTTGATTTCGTGCTGACCTTCGGTGTTAGTGCAACGAGGACACCCAAAAAACCAACTCGTGTTCAATAATAACCACTGAACATTATGATGTGATATGCGAGATCTGGGGGTTGTGTAACGCCCCCTTCAAGTCCAGTTCACGGCACCACAACACAACACTCAACAAGTACTATTGGAATCGGCACCGGTATACTTTGGAGAAAGGAAAGCTGTGTTTTGATAGCAAACCCGTTGTTAAGGAAATTAGTCAGGAAACAAACAGTACGATGTCCAAAAGAGTATTGAGCCGTGACGAATGTTCCATTCGATGAATCATCGCTATGCCATATCTGAGAAGTCTGTCGGAACTTAACTCCAACGAGTGAGAATTCCACTCCATCAAAAGATGACAGCGCGCTCCACAAACAAGTACCATACAAGACAATCAGGAGTGGGGGTGTCCGTAGTGTGGAAACATGGCTATCAAGATGAAACATCACTCATTCGAAAAACTTGTGAGTTGGTTCCCAAATGTAGGGAAGCTTATTAGGGACATTCACTTTTTTTTTTATTTATGATTTAACTTTTTTCTGAAGAATGATTGACTCCCTGGGAAAAACCAGAGAAACTGGGAAAAAAATATTTAAAACCGGGAATTAAGTATTAAAACCGGGAAATAAATGTACAAGCCTGGAATTAAATATTTAAACCCGGAATTAAATATTCAAACCCGGAATTAAATATTAAAACCGGGAAATAAATGTACAAACCTGGAATTAAATATTCAGACCCGGAATTAAATATTCAAACCCAGAATTAAATACTAAAACCGGGAATAAAATGTTAAAACCGGGAAATAAATGTTCAAACCTGGAATTAAGTATTTAAACCCGGAATTAAGTATTAAAACTGGGAAATAAATATTTAAACCGGGAAATAAATGTTCAAACCCGGAATTAAGTATTCAAACCCGGAATTTAATATTCAAACCTGGAATTAAGTATTAAAACCCGGAATTAAGTATTAAAACCCGGAATTATATGTTAAAACCGGGAAATAAATATTCAAACTGGGAAATAAATATTCAAACCCGGAAATAAATGTTCAAACCCGGAATTAAATATTCAAACCTGGAATTAAGTATTAAAACCCGGAATTAAATATTAAAACCGGGAAAAAAATGTCCAAACCCGGAATTAAATATTCAAACCCGGAATTAATTACTAAAGTGCTAAAATATTTATTTCCAGCTTCTAATATAAAAAAAATTACCCATGCGCATATAAATGAGCTTAGCCCAAACAGGAGCTATGAGCACAGAAGTCTCTTAGGAACAGGATGAGCCGGCGCATCATAATGTTGCCATCACATGCGTACAAATTTCTATGATGGGACGCAGTGTTGAAGAGGTCAGTGACAATATTATTCAGTTAGTGTACCCCAAAACAAAATTAGGCGGGCCCCTTCGATTCACAGTGACAATACAAAGTTAGGCGGACATTGTCGTTTTTATCGCGAGCGCAATTATTGTGCGGCCGGTCCGGCCGTACTATTGTATCACTGAACGGCGCACTAGTTCCGCTTTACCGCAGTTAATTTGCACTTCCGGACAGTGGTTGCACCGAATGCAATCGAAATGCACGCTGTTTTACAGCGATCGTAATCGTGGTCCTATGTGAGGGGAAATTTAATAAGCGTGTTATGATTAATACGAATATAAAATATTTACCATATTATGTACGTCAGTAGATCTATATCATGAACGTGTTCATGTGTGTGGAAAACCACTAGTATTTTACATATATTTTCGAGAACAATACGTTTCAGTGTTCATGGCGTTGATCTGTGCCCGGAAGTCGTGTAAACTTGGGAAAACCTATGGAGCGCCTAACACGAAATTCAAGCCTTATTAAAATCATAACGCTCTCATCGTAACTTGCTGTCATCCAAGAACTGTTGTCCATTGGAGTATTTCATTTTTGCCGCACATTCTTTTTAACAATCAAACAAGAGTATTGCTTGTATGATTAGTACTGTAAAAATTGTTGAACAAAGGAGCTAATCTTGCGTGGTGCCTGAATGTGGGTTTTTCCCGTGTGGGGAAGAACCCGTCTGCACGTCTGCTGTGTCCAATGAACTTATGTACGGTGGCCACCCGTTCCGCGTATTGCTGGTTAAAAATCGAATTCCGCGTCATTATATTTAGGGTCCGCGCTCGTATGGTAAACAACAAAAACAAATACATAAAGTAT
Source organism: Terebella lapidaria (assembly GCA_949152475.1). Lineage (NCBI taxonomy): Eukaryota > Metazoa > Annelida > Polychaeta > Terebellida > Terebellidae > Terebella > Terebella lapidaria. The sequence goes on from OX424567.1 coordinate 12,090,719, forward strand.
TGACATACAGCAATAGTTTTACGGAATATCGGAATGTGTTAGTGGTCTATAGACAATAGTTAGATATTTATTGCTAATACACGAGTGACCACAGATAGGCCTGTAGACGTCGTTGATCGCAACTGATTTGACGATGGTTGCCAAATACGGGTGACGTTTTCGTACTAAATCAACCACACAAATAATGTACATAGATAAGTAAGCTATGATACATAAATGTGTATTGGGATTAAACTCAGGTTCATCGGCACCTGTAGCGCAGTGGTTAAGCTGCAGGATTCAAAGCCGGGAGGTCGTGAGTTCGAATCCCATCGGTGACCGAGGGATTTATCACGACCGATCCCCACCCAGGATGGGTGTGCTGTGGGCTCAATGGGTAGGCTGACCACTCAGCCGTGAGTTACTCACCTACGAGTACGATATTGGGGGACTTCCTGGTGGTATGACTCAGGAGTGGGGATGATTACCATAGGGTCCGCATGTGCTATGTTCACCGGGCCTGATTGACACCAGCATAGATTCATGGTCTGGTAGGGACACCCCCATGCCAGGTCCATGAACGGTATGATAGGAAGCGTGTGACATAGCCCTGTCATGCAGTCCCAAACCGGAATGGAACTCCACAGTTGTAGATATATCACACCATATAATTAAGTTGCACTGCATATACACAAAAATGGGTTCGCCCAACAAAAATATTTAAAAAAAAAAAAAAATCAGGTTCATCTGTCAGTGAAACACGCTTTTTGGCCATAATTTTGCTTTGTATAATCGGATCAACTTGATATTTTGTGTGTCTTAATTGGGTATCATATGCATGCCGCAATTTTTCACCAAATTTCAGAATTGTATCTAAAAAATGAAAAAGTTGGCAATCTACCCCAATGTTAAATTTCAGTACAAAACGGGATCAAATAAATTCCATCAAATTCAGGGCTTTTATCATGTTTATGCCCGTACAGAATGAACATATTGCGTCGATTTGGAATCGGAAGGCACAGTCGGTGTTTATTAAGTAAATATGTTTATTTTGAAGCAATACATAACTCAAACATCGAAAAAACGTTGCTGTTTTTGTGCCGACTCTGAAATTCAGCAATGAGGTAAATTGCCAACTTATTCATTTTTTGAGATATAATTCTGAAATTTTGTGAAAGATTGCGACACGATACCCAATTAAGACACACAAAATTGATACGATGAACCAAAATAAAAATACGGTCAAAAAGGGTGTTTCACTGACAGATGAACTTGATTTTAGTATCTGTCCGGGAAACGTCCATGACGCCATATATTTCCAAGGTGGGTAGGCAGACAGTAGTCCTGCATGATTTCTGATCGCTAAAAACTCTAGCGTAAAGAAAATGCACACGGCGGTAGAAGAAAAATGTGAATAGTGTGGAACCGGATAAGGTTTTTACATTTATGTTATTTGCACGGAACATTAAACCTTTTAGACTATTTTATTATCAAACGGGGATTCATCTTCAATATCGCATAATTGTCTACACAGTTCCGTGAAAGTGTGATAAAAGAGTGACAAAATATATACTTTATGGAATAGTTCACAAAATATACTAAAATTATATATGAACCAATCATACTTGGATATACAATTAAGACCAAAATCATTTAGTATTGGTTCAACAAGGCGCCATATTCTCTCCAGAAGAGGGTTTTATGCTTGTATTAACATTGATAATACCAAATAAGTTAACATTTATTGCTAGTTGAGTCTATTACTGAGAAAAATGAAAATAAGACCCAAAAAAATATTATTGGGTTCAACAAGGTGAAATGTTCTGTTCCGAAGATGTTTTATGGCAGTGGTAACATTGATAATACTAAATACAGTAAGTTAACATTTATTTTGCTAGTTAATTTGAGTCTATTACTGAGAAAATGTAATAGTATTCTAATTAAGCCTAAAATCATTTATTATTGCGATCAACAAGGTAAAAGGTTACATTGTGTTCAGAAGCGGTTTTATAGCACTATTCCAAGGCTAAACTAATTTTATTCCATGTAATACTCTGAACAACTAAGATATTCGTTAACTTATTTTATACCAATATGTTCCAAAGAGTGTATCACAAGAATGGGATATGAAATTAAATCCCCAACAATACAAGTGATATCTACATTCGCTCATAATGAATAGATTGATCTGTTGTAATAAGTTAACGATATTAACTAATTAATATTAGGATACAGGTATAAAATGTATACCGGACAATTGTGGGCAATAAGAGACTTAAGTAAATGAATTCATATTAAGTTATTCAGTAATAGTAATCTATTTTGCACGAAACCATCAGTTCTATACTTGTACATGTGACCGTTAAGGGATGACCAGATATAAGATGTCGTAGTTGAAACCAGTTTATTAAAACCGCACAAAAAAACCTGAAAAGATCAATACGACATTCACGTAAAACACAATACAAATACAGTTGGAAAATAAACTTATTGACACAATTATGTAACGACAAGATATAATAAATGCATTACCCAGTATTCTAACATGGTGACGTCAGACGGCTCTTAGCATTTTAGAGCTCTGAGCTTTGTTGCTTCAAGAGTCACCAGTCCAATCCACTCCTTAGACCTTGAACATGAGGTCAAAGGTCAAATTCAAGGTCATGACAATATTCTGCATATACCATTTCCTATATGTTAACAATTGATTCCTAAACTGTAAAGTCGATAACAAGCGAGGTATTAGTCATTTTGTCCAGTGACCTTGAAAATTAGGCTAAGGTCAAATTCAAGGTAGAAAGCCCTATGATCCCACGCTCAAAAGAAGAAAAAAAAAATTCAAAATTTTGAGTTGAACTTGACTTTATTTAATGCAAGGTATTACAATGAATGCACAGCCAAATATTGTTTTTGGTCATAATTTCGGAACGTTTCACCAATCTTTAAATTCATGTTCAATCCGCATCACTTCATTTCATTGACAGGTTTGTAGGTTCCTGAGGCAGAGGAATATTTCTGACGAGGTCCAGCGTAAATTCAAAGAAAACAAAGTAAGTCAACCCCAGTAGTGGAGCATATACATGATGTCATTGCATAACGGAATACGTTGCAATTGATGCATACAATAATAGCATACAATATATAATGATATTAATGTACTGGTAATCTGGTGAAAATATGGATTGTTTTGGTCAGATTGACGGCGATGTGGTGTTGCTGTTGGATTCCGCAGAACTCCGAAAGCTGGGTGTGAATGCATTGGGTGACATTGTTAAACTGAAGGACTACTGTAAGTCTACATGTTCAGAGATCAAAGAAGAGGAGACAACAATAACACCTGCAAGCACTGAAACGTCTGCAACAACGTCCGGATTTCTGTCGAAACGTAGGCACAACGAAATGGCCCAAAGGAGAAAGAAATTATTAAAACTCCTGTCAGAAGGGGAGTGCGATGTCCCAGATTTGAAAGGTACAAGTAAAAAGGGACGTCCTCGTTCTACTTCGCGCAAGGTATACTTTGGGTTGAGAATTCAACCTCGTACGAGAAAAACATTCAAAAAAGTTTCAAAGCCGCTGGGGGACGCGAACATGATTGTCCAGAACATATCTGATGACGCGACTTACAGTGAGATTATGGAAATGACGAAGGAAGTTTTCTTCCCAAACGGACTGAATCGCGTGATTGGAAGTGTCGAAGACTACACATATACTTTGGTAAATAGTGTAAATGACCATGTTAACGAAAATGAGTGTAATGACCTCTTCACGCTGAAGAATTACAAAGAAAGTAAACGCATAGCCGGAGCGATTAGGTTTTTCCTCTTGTGCACTCCTATAGAGTTTCCTAACGAGCCGAACACACCCGACGACATCGGTCCGGATCACGAAGATGAGGATGAAGACAACGATCTCACTGACGAACTCAATCTACCTGATATCGACACTTTGTGTCAGTCAACACTGGAAGATTTCTTACATCCAGGATTCCTAGACGCCACCCCAATTGGGGAAGTGGCCTTCCGGATCACACCACTCGCAACCTCAACGCCTGCTGACACTAACCCGGTCGTACTTCCCCCGACAGAGGTTGCCAACGTTCCTCAGGAACAATCTGGAGCAATAGCGGTCATTGCAGATCCTGCTGTAGCGGAGCCAGCATCTCTAGCTGATTGCATCACGCAGATGGAATGCCAGTTGGAAACAGACGTTCGGAAGAATATCGTCAATATCAATCGATACAACGTACTCGATGGTGCTTTCAGGGCCATTCAAAGGGAATCCTGGAACGACTGCCATCCCACCCACGTAAAAATTGCCGGAGAACCTGCCGCCGACGATGGAGGAGTCAGTCGGGAGTTTTTGAGGCTTTCGATGTCTGCGCTACAAACGAGCAACATGTTCGAGGGCGAAGTTGGGTCGAAACATCTGGCGTTGAATTCTGTTGGTGAGAAGCAGTAGCAATGAAGAGATCAATGTTTGTACAATTTAACGAATATTCATCAATGGCATTTCGTTATCATTGTTTCTTTTCATGAGTATAGCTTTGGAAAAGGGCCACTACGCCGCTGCGGGCAAACTCATGGCGTACTCTTTGGTGAATAGAGGACAGATGCCGACATTCTTAGCTCCAGCTCTGTTCAGGAATTTATCTGGAACGGAACAGGACTTGCCAGTGCCATACAGTTTCCGAGAGCTTATTTCAAAGGTAATTGAAAATAAATATATATTGCTGACATTTGACCAATCGATTAAACAACTCGTCAGTTTATCAGTAAAAATATGGTTGATGATGTGCAATTATTCAGGAGTCAAGTTTGTGAGGTATATTTTTTCCCCATTCCCGAGTGCGCTCAAGCGTACGCGTCACGCACGCGTGTATGTGCGGATCCCGAGTGCTCATTAATGTTTTGTTTTCATGCGAGTGTAGGTTTGCCGTTATGATAATATAATACATGTCATATGAATAATGTAGGTTGTCATTTATAGGACTAAGGTACAAACGCGCGTGAGACGGACATAGACGCGCCCTCGTAAATGGTTCATACACGCGCGCGTGACACGGACGCTTGAGCGTACTCGGGAATGGAAAAAAATCATACACGTATATGAGTCTGTCCTACGTTTCTACAGTTAGCAGACGCGAATGACGAAAACTTCAACGAAATCGTCCAGGAAGCATTTGACGTTATAGAAATTGCGGGGTGTACATCCATGACGTCATCCTTTGAACGAAAGGATGACTTGATACATTATCTGCGAAAATTCTCAACATTGACTTTGCAGCCGGCATTTGAACAGTACGTATTTCACGTTTTTTGCCCAAACGTCAGGGGATCCCAAATTAGTTTCATCATTTTTCACGAATTTTTTCTTTACACTGACTATATTGTGTGGTTTATGTCAGGTTCAAGGAGGGGTTGGGCACTCTCAGTGTTCTGACCTTTATAAGAAGGTACCCATCACAGATGCAACCAGCATTCGTAAAAAGCCAAGATGCCAGCCTAACGGCTGAAGGCATAGCTGACCTGTATGCCGTGAAAGAATGGTCAGCAGAAGGGAGCAACAAAAGACTACTGGAAGCTCAAGCCTACTCCTTCTGGTTAGACTTTCTTCAAGACATGCAAGGTGAGATTGTGGTACTGCAATTGTCTTTGAAAGCTTTTGCAGCAGTGAATGACACACACAGAAATAAATCCCTGTACAATGATTGCTCTCGTTTAGTATTGTATTTCCCGTTGTATGTCATTCATTGTGCATGCACATCTGGTAAATTTCAAACTGTCCACTTCACAGTTATTTTCTCATCACCTGTTATTTATAGTTATGTCCTTGACTCTATTTATTAAGCGCCTTAGAGTAGGTTCATTCGTATATGAGGCGCTATAGATACATGTATATTATTATAGTCATTATTTGCAGACCAAGGAGTAGTCACTATTGTGAGTTTGTTTCCGATTGAGTACTGAAAGAAATTTCATGTGATCTTGCAAAAAAGTTCACCAGTTAAGGAAAGTTGTCTTTGTCCTTACAGAGAGTGGGGAGCTGTCCTCGGTCCTCCAGCACCTTACTGGGTCGTCCGAGATTCCAGTGCTAGGATTTCCTGTGACCCCAAACATCCTTTTCAAGCACGAAATAACCAACGCTACCTCCGCCTTCCCCACTGTCAGCACATGTGCTCTTACGTGCGCCTTGCCAACTGAAAACAAAGACTACGACACTTTCAAAGCACGACTTACAGCAGCATTCTCTGTCCAAAGCTTTTCTATGGAATGATTTATTGTCAAGTATTGCCCAGCTGTTAGTCAAATTATGGAGCTTAATTACTCAGCAAGATTTCAAAAGATAGGGTGTTTATGTGAATCAAACTAGAGATACTATTTTTCTGATATCTGATCGAATCTATTCTTTTTTTGTTATCATTTCTGCACGATATTATAAAATTTTAATGAAACACTGATTCATCTTCATTTGAAAATGACTAGTTTATCACAATGGAGCACAGAGAAATGTGATTATACATGTATATGTTTGTACCGGAGTCAGCGATCTTTTATGCCAGAATATTTGGCTTATTCACTGCAGTATATTACGTTAGTCATGCGATGTGTTTTTCATGTCCCATTTCCCATGTTCGGTGTTTGCGTGTTTTTATGTATGTTGTAATAGTTTACTATTGGACTTTTGTGGATGTACTCATGTACATTATGAAGTTCTAATATTGTGGCATTTTTCTAAGCTTTGTAATCCTTGATGTTTGAGAAATAACAAGTGTGTTGTATTGTGAGATTGTGACAGTCCCTGATGGTGCATTGTATTGTAATTCATCATTCATGTGTAATTCATTTTACCTTATTGGCTATTCCAGTTTCAATTCTTGTTCTCAAGAGTGAATGGATATTTCTTCAATTATCTTGTAGCATTAATTGGTGGGATATACATTCCACAAATAATAGTGGTGCGTTTTATATCACGTGCACATGTATGTAAAAATGTGTATTTAGTTAAAATTAGGTAACTCCATGCATTGCATGAAAGAACAAATTGTATTTCTTCAAACTGAGAAGCATTATATTCATAGGAACTCAAATGGAAAGACAATAAAATTGATGTGTTCAGACTTCTACCTTTGTTCTTCCATTTGTTATCAATAGAACTTTGCAGAACTGTCAATGCAACAGGACGAAAACGTATTTTCCACAAATAACATCCATGCAGCGCCAAAACTGTGACCCCGAGTCAGAGTAAGGTGACCAGTTGATTCAAGTCTTTATTTTGAGAAATGACAAACACCCTGGTTTAGAACCACAAATCCTGTCTCTAGTGGGAACTCCAAATGTACAACCAGTTATGCCTCCTAAAACTATGCTTGCTGAAATATTCGAACGCTTGTAAAATAACTCATGTATAACGATGAATTGGCGCGCTTGATGACGTAATGTTTACGGTTACCAGGCTAATGAAGTCTCGTTTATTTTAGATCAGAAAAAAATATGTACTTTGCATGTTTAATTGTTTGTAATTCAATGTCATTTGCTGTGTTTGTGGATTCAAGTTTATATAGTAACTTAGAGGAGAAATAAGGATGAAAATAGATGTTATTTAATGAAGCATGACGATGCCCATTGAGGGTCTATGGTGAACGCATTCATTCGACACACACACTCGATCACTCTCCAGTCACACATAAAAAATATACAGTGAAACCTCAATAATAAGATCAATAAGCAGACTGACCTCAGATGACCTGATTAGTGGGTGACCTTATCAGTGAATTCAACTTCCGAAGTGATAATCATTGGAACACAAGTAACAATAATCGTGACATTCTATCAGAAAGAAAATGGTTGGGGTATTTACTACTGAAACACTCAATTTACAATTTCGTAAATTGTCACTGCGTATTCAAGAAGGAGTTCATCTTAGTATGTTTTCCCTGGTTTTTCACTTTGACAGTTTGTGTGATACACTTTTAGTTTATCACACACAAAAAACACAGGCTATATTCAAGTATGCCGATGACACGGTTATAGTTGGCAAACTTGTTGGAAATGATGATTATAATTACATGTGTCTCATCAGTCAATTTGTTCTGTGGTGTAAAGCTAATTTCCTCGAACTGAACGTCAATAAAACCAAGGAATTGATATTGGATTTCAGAAAATGTAAAACTGGTTAATCACCTGTACTTATCAATGATGAAAATGTTGAAATTGTAACACAGTACAAATATCTAGGCACCATCGTCGACTCAAAGTTTACTCTGTCTGCGCATGTTCACCAATTGTATGTTAAAGGACTCCGTAGACTCACATACCTCCGCATTATGAATAAGCTTCATGTAAATAAAACCGTTATGTCAATGCTCTATAAATCTGTAATCGAATCTATCACCTTCAGGATTAATGTCTGGTTTAGCTCCTTAACTCAGGAAAGCATAAACAAACTAAAACGTGTTGTCAAATTATGTTCAAGATTACAAGTAAACACCTCTGATCTAGAAAAAATATATCAGTCACGATTGTCAATGTTCACCTCCAAAATAATTAATACTACTCATCCTCTCCATTGTATGTACAACCTACTACCATCCGGCAAACGCATGTGTGTTCCTCGCATAAAAACATATCGGTACCGCAAATCATTTGTAGCGAACAGCATAGTCATTTACAATTCGTACGTCATACCTTGAACATGTATGATTCTGATCGAAGCAAGTTTCATCGTTGATGACCCAATAAAATATATCTTATCTTATTTTAATTGTACATGCATCATGGTTAGAACTTAATTGCACTTCCTTACATAGTTACCATTCATTCTTAATTGTTATTTAGCCCGTTGTAGCATGTTCAAGACAATCAGATTATACATATAGATCAGGTTTAGGCGATGTTTGGCATGCAAGATCAGTAACCATAACACACGCACCATGACACTGAGAGAAACAAGCCATCTGATTGGTTGTTTTGACTATTCCAAGGCCATCAATTCATGGTTGACTGATAAGGATTTTATATAAAAAGAAGTAACAGTCAGACATAAAAGAAATATATATATATATATTTTATATATATATTTTTGTTGTTGTTGGGCGAACCCATTTTTGTGTATATGCAGTGCAACTTAATTATGGGGTGTGATAACTGTGGAGTTCCATTTCGGTTTAGGACTGCATTACAGGGCTATGTCACACGCTTCCTATCATACCGTTCATGGGCCTAGCATGGGGATGTTCCTACCAGACCATGAATCTATCCTGGTGTCAACCAGGCCCGGTGAACATAGCACCTGTGGACCCTATGGTGTAATCATCCCCATTCCAGGGTCATACCGCCTGGAAGTCCCCCAATATCGTACTCGTAGGTGAGTGACTCACGACTGAGTGGTCAGCCTACCCATTGATTGATTGATTGATTGATTGAATTTATTCAGGAACTATACACATTCATACAAATGTACAGGATATTTTTTACAATGTTAAAATAATGAGATGTATAGCCCTGAGCTGTGGGGATAGAGTCTGTTAGACTGTAGACCTCAGTGGTAGGAAGTCATATTTACACGATAGGAGAGATGAAAAATATTAATAAACGAGGCACCCCACAGCTTTTCACATAATAAACTGTTTGTTATATGTTGTTATATATACATGCAAATATTTGTAATTTTGACAAAAATAAACATTTATACAAGGTTGTTAAGTGCTGTAAGTTGTCTGCCGCTATCTGTCCCCACTGCGCCGACACGCCCCCGCGCCCATGCTGAGTCCGAGTCTGCACATCCCTAGCCGCGATAGCCCCGCAATGTCTCCCGCTTGAAGCGTGAGGAGAACGTTTTCTTACCAACTAATGTCTGGTGAATATTCATGTAGAGAGACAGGGGAAGTTTATTCCATATAATTGGGCCATTGTGCCTAATAGACCGACAGACAGCTTCGTTTTTATTATTTGTGGACTTCAATTTGAGTGCTGCACTATGCCGGGTATTATGCTCATGCACACCAATCGATGGTACGAAAAGTTTTTGTAATAAATTCGGCACTTTCTCAGTCAAGGCACATAATACATATTTAGCAACGTATAGTTCGTAAATGTCAGTTAGTTTCATGAAATTTAGTGCTTTGAAGAGCGGTTCAGTGTGTGTGTTATATGGAACGTTGGATATCAATCGCACAAGTTTTTTTTGAAGTATGGTTAATTTTTTTAGGTGTACTGCATGAGTACCTCCCCATATAGTTATACCATATGTTAGGTGGGGATATGCTAATGTATAGTATAAAGAAATCAAGTTCGACTTCGGTAGCATTTGTTTGGCTCTATTTATTGCAAAGTAAGATTTTAGTAACCGTTTATTTACTACCTTTATATGCTCATCCCACTTCAGTTTGTAATCTATATGAACTCCCAAAAATTTTGTGCACTTGCATTTTTCCAGGACATGACTGGCTAATTTCAATTCTAGATTATCGTCATTGTTATTACTGGTTGTGAATAGCATGTAGTTTGTTTTTGTGACATTTAGTGAAAGCTTGTTTGATTTAAACCAGTCCGTCAAGTTGCCTAATTCTTCGTTCATTATGGTATATAAATGAGTCAAATTTTTGTGTGAGCAATACAACGTGGTATCGTCTGCAAATAAAATGGAATTAGAGTGGCCTAATACATTTGGCAGGTCATTAGTGTATATTATAAACAAAAGTGGTCCTAAGACTGATCCCTGTGGTACCCCGCATGTTATTTCCCTTGTTCTCGAATTTACCCCGTTATAAGACACAAATTGCTTTCTATTGGATAAATAGTCATTGAACCATTCTAGCGCTGTCCCGCGTACACCATAAAATTGAGCCCACAGGACACTCATCCGGGTAGGGATCGGCCATGATAAATCCCTCGGTCACCGATGGGATTCGAACTCACGACCTCCCGGCTTTGAATTCTGCAGCTTAACCACTGCGCTACAGGGGCCGGTTTAAAGAAATTTTCACATATTATTACAATAAGGTCAGCTTCAGCTTATGCTCTGCCTGCCAGTCAGCAACATTATATGTGACTGGTATAATGTGAAGAGAAGCTACCGAAAGTAAACAAGTCACCAAACTAATTCCTTGTTGTTCAGTTATTTGGAAAAAATGTTAAATTAAGAACCGGAACCAGGTAATCTCGATTACGTCACAGGAACCACTTATGATAATATCGGTGAATCACGCTTTATGGCCATACTTTTGTTCTGAATTACCGGATCAACTTGAATTTTTTTGTGTCTTAATTGGGTATCAAACCACAATTTTTTCACTAAATTTTTGAATTCCATCTCAGAAATTTAACAATTGCATTGTGGCGAGACTGGATGCCCTAACGATCGTTAGTGAATCCCACAAGGGCGGACAATAAACACGATCTGTTTGGTTTTAGGCCGTATTTTAACAAATGATAGGACCATTTGTTGTCGAAGGTAGCTTAACGTTTTGGTCGAAGTCATGCTTAGTTATATCAAGCAGATCACGTTTCTTATTTGAGATATAATGACAAAAAGAATTAGTGATGAGATGCCCTAACGATAGGTTTATGATTTTTAGAGATTCCCTTACGACTAATTTACATTGTAGTATTCCTTTCAATTTCCAGATGGTCATACCAATTATATGTGTTACTATTATAAGACTGTGTTCGTAACCCCCTGTGAGGTTGCTCAGTCGTTCTATAAAGTCACGGGGTGTTAGAGATACGGGGTTTGGGGGGCGGGATGGTGCAGTGGCAGAGCGCTCGGCCCATGATCTACAGGTTGTGGGTTCGAGTCCGCTCAGCGCCACTTGTGCCTGAAAACCTCCCACGCGACTGGCGGTAAAAACAAAGGCCGGGTGGTGTCAGAGACTGTCTATGGTGTCTAGCACCTAAAAGATCCCTTGGGATTTATCGTAAAGAGTAGGGGATTTCCCCGATCCCGGGTTTCTGTATAGGGGGCATATCATCGAGTTATGGCGCCACCTTACCCCCAGTACAAGTACAAGATACCGGGTTCAAACCACTGCAGGAGACACACTTGTGTGCTCGTGGAGCCAACGATACATCATTAGGTGATGTGAAGTAATATATATTTCGTCGGACAACTGTGAATCTGTCGTGGAGTGCACACCGTGAGTACTGTAAGTGGGGTCGTAGCGTAGTTTTTAGAAGTGTGTGTAGGCAAATGCGTTGTATAGCCGACAGTGGGCGGTGTCGTGCGGTCATAATTATGTTTAACCATTATCGTAGGTTTACGGGTATATCTAATTAGTCCTAGGTTGGACCCGATCGTATTCAAGGCCGGGGTTGACATCTAATACGTCGATACAAGGGGGTGACATCATGACGTGATACGTGGTGAGTCTGGTGGCGTCGGCGTCCCCGCGAGGCGTCGTAGGACGGCGTAGCTGCAAGCGTCGTGGGACTGCGACGTGGTGCCGTTCACTAGACGTCTGCTCAGGCGTCGTACCACGTGGGAAACGTCTTCGACTTCGTGAGACATACTTATTACAGTGATTATCCTTTTCATTGTGAAACTTGGGACAATGTAAATCCAAGCTGTGGAAAATTGTTGTTTGGTATAGGCCTATGTTTTGAGCGTGGGTAGTGTCTAAGTCCAGCTTTAGACACTACCGGTATATGGCAGTAATCCATACTAATTCATCTTGATTTGTGCAGTCCTGTGTTTGTGTTCTATGTATCAAAAATTATCCGTGTTATTTATGTGTTGAATCACTAAAACTATTGAAATATTAGTATTGGGTTTTATCGTTTTGTTGTATTCGTTTCGTCTGTATCGATCACCAAACCACTCAGCCACCTCAAGCCGCTGTTCAGAACCTCTAGAATTTAGAATTTTGTGACAATTGAGCGCACAGCGTCGTATGTGGGGAAGTGGGTCAATTGTGCGCCGGAGAATGTCATCTGTGCTCTGAACTTACATGTACACAACTCGCTTGATTTGTACTTGTAAGATATTCATATAATTGCAATTTATTTCAATTATATGAATCATTCAACTTAGTCAACATAAGCTTTCCAAATGGATGTGGAGTTGGCTTCATGTGTCATTCCACTCACTGCATGATTTTTGGAGCGATATGCGGATTGTGGTGGGAGGCGGTGGAGATCATTCAGGACTTGGAATGCGGAAGCCAGAGAGTATATAGGAATATCTCTGATAGTTATCTCTGAATATCGAGTTACATCGTAAAATTCTGTTTGAATATCTCGAAATTTTTAGTCAATTTCTCGAAATTTTGGGATGTCTCGAAAGTTATAATTATAAGATAAAATTATAAGATAAAATCTCGAAATTTTCAGAGAATAATTATGAATGTCAAGATGGAAATTTTAAGTTATTATTTCGAAATTTTCATCTCGATATTTTGAGATAATCATTTGAAATGTTATGCGTTATTCGGGGTGAAATATAACTTGTTTTGCTGGGCATTCCACCACACACTAAAGTGGACTTTTGCTTTATTCCCCATAGCATATTCTCGTACAAAAGTATGCAGTGAACAAAGAGACCGAAGTTTACTTTGATAATAACCACAACATATGTTTGGCTTATTAAAATCGTTTGCCAAAATTCGTTACATAGATTTCAATTCATCGTCTAGTTTGTCCATGATATGTACAAATAATTTACATGCATCAGACAGAGTCGCTGGGCGTGGGAGTTGATCATCTTCAACGATATTCTCAAACAGTTCTCTGTACAAGGGTTGACAATCTGATGGTTCTCTTGAGAGAACACCGGAAAGTATGTCCATGTCTTGTTCTTCGAGTGGCGTGATACGATCTTCTGCACCACACGTTTCAGGGATAAAGTACAAGACATCTGGTTTCCCACATGGTGAAGCATGAGCTTGGGTACGTCGAATGTGATGAGTGTTCCATAGCTGCATAACTTCTCGCAAGAAACTGCGACAAATGTCCAAGTAACAGAAACGAACACACTGGATCTCTATTTCTCTCGAAGTGTCAAGTATTCCAATGTTTGTAAGTTCTTTGAAGTGGTCGATCCATGTCTTGATTCCCATATGTGGGAACTTACTCCACCACGCCTCAATTCTTTGATTAGCGGAGGACTTGCCATAAATGAAAGATGACCCAAGTCTGCCGCGTGCGTCTGCATGCCCTCGTCTTAAAATGGTTTGTAATTGTTGTATATTCATATTTTCTGTCCCACGATCCGCTCTCACAACGTTCGGTAAGCCGTTCGCTGTTCTCGCTGTTTCACAGAAGTGATGACATACCACGAAGGGATCATTGTTCGTTGATGAAGCTTCCAACCACATGATTCGTCGCGAGAAACCGTCGATACACCCATGAACAGTGATACCGTACTGCTTCAGCTTATCCCAGCCGTCTATATGCCATACATCATTCGGTCCCTTGTTGTGATAGTTTCGCCGTCTTAAGCGCCTTCTGCTCCTGGACAAGACACCACCCGGATCAAGTATTTTAATAACCTGTCGAACTGTTTCTTGATCAACAATTACACGTCTTACTTTGTTTATCCTTGCATGAAGGGCTCTGTATCCGAGATCTCTGCCCTCCGTTCTAAGCTCTTCTTCAATAGTTGGCACTATCAAGTTCCAATTTCTCGCCGATGATCTCCGATGCAATCCCATTATTTTCAGAAGCCTTTTGACATGTCGCACACTGATTCTGATGTCATTAAAAAATAACAGGAAACCTACAATCTCAGCATATGTGAAGCCCAGATGGAAGTATATTTCAATTGCTCGCTCTCTGTTGCATGCATCTACTGCTTCCTGAAGATACTCCATACTGAATATGTCCTTTTGTGACAACTATCCCTGCCATGTGAATATATCAGTAATCATCTGCAACACTAGGGACATAACACAGCCTTAAAAACTTATAGAATATTCAAGTCCCGGTTTTATCAGTTATTTCCAGCTTTAAATACTTAATTCCGAATTTTAATATTTAATTCCGGGTTTTAATACTTAATTCCTGGTTTGAATATTTAATTCCCGGTTTTAATACTTAATTCCGGGTTTAAATATTTAATTCTGGGTTTGAATAATTAATTCCGGGTTTGAACATTTATTTCCCGGTTTGAACATTTATTTCCCGGTTTGAACATTTAATTCCCGGTTTTAATACTTAATTCCGGGTTTATATACTTAATTCCAGGTTTGAACATTTATTTCCCGGTTTTAACATTTAATTCCCGGTTTTAATACTTATTTCCGGGTTTGAATATTTAATTCCGGGTTTGAATAAATAATTCCGGGTTTGAACATTTATTTCCCGGTTTTAACATTTAATTCCCGGTTTTAATACTTAATTCCGGGTTTAAATACTTAATTCCAGGTTTGACCATTTATTTCCCGGTTTTAACATTTAATTCCCGGTTTCAATACTTAATTCCGGGTTTAAATACTTAATTCCAGGTTTGAACATTTATTTCCTGGTTTTTACATTTAATTCCCGGTTTTGATATTTAATTCCGGGTTTGAATATTTAATTCTGGGTCTGAATAATTAATTCCGGGTTCATACATTTATTTCCCGGTTTGAACATTTATTTCCCGGTTTGAACATTTAATTCCCGGTTTTAATACTTAATTCCGGGTTTAAATACTTAATTCCAGGTTTGAATATTTATTTCCCGGTTTGAACATTTAATTCCAGGTTTTAATACTTAATTCCCGGTTTTAAATATTTTTTTCCCAGTTTCTCTGGTTTTTCCCAGGGAGTCAATCTTTCTTCAGAAAAAAAGTTAAATCATAAATAAAAAAAAAGTGAATGTCCCTAATAAGCTTCCCTACAAATGGATGCAAAGATGGAGATCTCCAGGACAGAGATGTGGGCGAAACGGCATTCAAGTATCTGCTATATCATGTCATGAAATATACACTAACTGGAACTAGGTATGAACATGGGATTGATGGAAATGTACAAAACCATACTGAAGATGAGCCATTGGTTGTAAAAGAGCATGATCCACATGAAAATCACGAAAGTTGTGGGAAAATTCATGGGACGGGGAGCCAACTTCGAGGAAGCGCTGAATTTGTCAATCGAGAAACTCAATCATCTCTTTGACGATATTGTTCAGCCAGAAGAATATGACTCCATGGACGAGGACATTGAACATTGAATCTTTGTAGAACGATCTCCCAGTGTTATGATAGCAGTATATAGTTTTTTTGTAGATAGATATAGATAGATAGATTTATTTTCAGCTTAGATACATAATTATATACTTGCACATGTTAATAGATTTTACTTCAGTTCCAATAACATTTTATAACCTTCAATAATAACAAAAATCTACATAATCATAATAATAGGTAATAAGTCTTAAGATGAAGGACCAAATTAGCCGAAATAGTCTTTCATTTGGCCCTTTTGGAATACGTTTAAATTATCTCTTGACAAATCTGAGCATCAAAATAAGTACTAAAAACATAACAGTAATAATAATAAATGAAACTACATAATTGGAAAAAGTGAATACAAGTTTGTGTTGCTACCCAGGATAAACACCGGCGGGGACAAGGTGCCACACAATGCGACACCAACCAGGGGAGGGAGACATTATGTGGATATAAGATTGGATCTGGACCAAATCAATTATATATATATATGCAAATGCTTCATATATGGCTTAATGAATATGATTCTTATGAGTCATTTAAGGCAGTCTGTAAAATATATATTATTGCAGACAACATTACTCGAATAATTAGACAAGATAATTGTTTTAATTGCTTTTTTCACTTTGCTTTTTGAGGATATGTTTACAATATTTGGTGCTATTTCATTCCATATTCTAGGAAAAAAGGCAGTTTTTTTTTGCAAAGTTAGAGTTGCATCGTTCAACGTACAAAAGATTTGCTTGTCTAGTTTTGATGAATGTCCAGAACTTGATCATTAAATTTGAACAAATCATTGAATGATACTTTCAGCTTTTTCATAAAAAAAGTCATGCATGAATAGTATTGTTTCATATCTATGCAAGTCAGAAATCTTCAGTATATTTGATTTTTTGAAAAGTGGATTAGTATGACTGTTATAAGTCGCTCTATGTATGGTTCTGATTGCTCGTTTCTGTAATATATTGCATCTTTTCAATATTGATGGTTTAGCATTTCCCCAGGCAAGTATTCCATATTGCATGTATGGATGAATTAGAGCAAAGTATAAGATTCGCAGGCTATCTACTGGTAAAATATGTTTAACTTGTTTAATTTGGAAAAGTCCCCTTTTTGTTGTTTATATAGTTTATATGATATTTCCAAGATAAACATTCATCAATATATATCCCTATGAATTTTGTACTATTTTCTTCAAATTCCTCCCCGATTTGTTGGAGTGGTACACCGTTTATTTGAATTATTTTATTATTAAAATCACTATGGGTATGATGACCTCTCAATATTATGAACTTGGTTTCTTTAGCATTCAAAGATAATTTATTGGCACAAAACCACATATACAAATTATTTATTTCCTCATTTGCTTTTTGAAAAAGAGTGATGGTGTCAGTATCTGAAATGAATAAAGAGGTATCGTCAGCAAATGAGAGAATATTCCCATCAGTTGAATTTGCTATATCATTAAAATAAATAAAATAAAGAAGTGGGCCAAGAATTGATCCCTGAGGGACACCACAGACAATATCTTTCATATCAGATTTATCATTTTCAAATTGAACATACTGTTTTCGGTTTGATAAATAGTCCCTAATCCATTCTTTTGCAACCCCCCGAATTCCGTAATAGTCTAATTTTTCAAACATTAGTATGTCATGATTTATTACATCGAATGCTTTTGAAAGATCACAGAAAATTGACAAGGTCATGTATTTTGGGTGATAAGTTAATACATTTTGCATTTTCGTTAAGTAGGTGGATAATAGGATGGATTGTTGCATGCTTGGGTCGAAAACCATACTGATGTTCATAGAATAAATTTTGGCTATTCATGAACGCTATTATTTTATTAAATAAATTTTTTTTCAAAAATTTTGGAAAACGCAGGGAGTAAGCTTATTGGTCGATAATTATTTATTATTTCAGGGTCTGACGCTTTGTAGATTGGGATAACTTTTTCAATTTTGAGATCGTCAGGGACTGTACCTGTTTCTATTGATAAGTTGATATATGTTAATGGTTCAGCGACTAAAGATATCAGATGTTGGGACAATTTCACTGGTTTTTTTGCCAATCGATGAGAAATAGTCATTGAAAGCCTTAGCAATTTTGGATTTGTCTTCAACTTGTTCATTATTAATTGTGAAAGAGTTTGGGAGTTTTGATTTAATTGTTTGTTTACCCAGAGCTGATTGTAAGATTTTCCAAGTCTCTTTCATATTGTGTTTATTTTCCTCCAATCTAGCTGTGTAATAATTGCTTTTTAAGACGTGTTTCAGCTTGTTAAACAAATTCACGTATTTGTTATATGTGGACTATTTAATCAGTTGGAAATTTCAGTTTTTTTGCATATAATTTGGACTGTGCATTTGTGCATGCGTAATTGGGCGAACCAAAAAGATAATTAAAAAATAGTATTGTGTTTATAGTTTATCATGTTAGAAATTGTATATATAGTAGGTGTGCTGTGAAATAAAGACTATAACCATCATAAAAAGAATCTATGCCATTTTCTCATTCGGAAATGTCAGTTAATTTTCCTGGAATCAGGGCTGTTATAAGACGTTCAAATATCATCGGTTTTAAATGGGGAATGATCAGAATGTGTAACAAAATGGAAATGTTTGAAGAAGAATAACATATTTGCATGCATGCGTGCGTGATATGCTCATATGCGCGACACCACGATACCGTAATATGCACGCACCTTACCTTTGTTTGCATACGGGATACATTTCTATGAATGCTGAGTCTTGTGTGCGTGTAAAAACGCCCGCACGAGCTTTCGAACGCCACCTGCCACAGCACACGTCCGTCATAGAGGGGTCTATTGTAATGTAAGGTCAGTCATAGAGAGTTCGTACATTGCAAATTTGCTATAGGCAATGTCCGTAATAGAGAAGTCATACATCATGAGATTGCTATAGGTATGGTCCATCATGAAGGGGTCAGTCATTGGGCACTCATACATCACGACATTGCTCTAGGTAAGGTCAGTCACGACATTAGTCGAGGTGATACATCATGAATGGGTGACTCATACATCATAACGTTCACCATAACGCCCTCAATTATAATGCGACCATGGAAAACTTCAAATCCCCCCTAACTACCCTCACCATGTTCCCCGACAATCCAGTCACCATTTATATATTGTCACAGTTTACGGTCAAGACTGTTTATATTTCGAAAGAATTCATATATACACGATGGTATTACGTGACAAAGTTGCAATTACCTTATGTAACCCATGGAATGTGATACGGTACACAATGGAGTTACCTTTATGAATGTGATATAGTGACATTATACCGGGTGAACATTTCATCAGAGCAGTATACATTGCGAACATTGTTGCCCGGCAGTGGGTTTCGTGGGTAACGTTGCAACATGTATTATGCTGATTAACTAATCAGCGATGGGGGTTCTAACGTGAGGTATAATAATATATAAATTTCCCCAGGCTCACGTTAAACATATCGAAATGAAAAAAATAGCCCAAGGACTAAGGAAGGTTACCGGACAATATATGTTTTGTATTTTACATATTAACTATCCTATTTTGTCCCATGACCTTGAAAATATGGTCAAATTCAACGTCATGTGAATATTCAGCATATATCAATCCTTGTATGTCCACAATTGATTGCTAAGTTTTAAACTCAATAATAAAAGAGATATTAGCCATTGTGTGCTGTGACTTTGAAGATGAAGTCATAAGTCAAACTAAAAGTCATCAGAATATTTGGCATATTTCCTTTTCCGGTATATCCAGAATATATTCTCAAGTTGTAGAATCGATAATCAATAAGATACCAGCCATTTTATCCTCTGGTTGGGAATATGAGAATATTCAGCATATATCATTTCCTAAATGTTCACAATTGATTCCTGAGCTGTGAAGTCGATAATAAGCGAGGTGTTAGCTATTTTGTGCTCTGACCTTGGAAATAAGGTCAAATTCAAGGTCATCAGAATAATCGGCCTATGTCTTTTCCTATATGTCCACAATTGAGTCCTAAGTTGTGAAATCGTTAATAAGCTACATATTAGCCATTTAGTGCTCTGACCTTGAAAATGAGGTCGAAGGTCAAATTCAAGGTCACGAGAATATTGAGCATATATCATTTCCTATATGTCCACAAATGATTCCTAGTCTCTAAACTATTATAAGAGATATAAGGTAGGTAGGTAGGCAGTTTTATGTAGGTAGTTTCATTTTGAGATGTGCAAAATATTAGTTACAATACATACAAATACAATAATGAAAATAGAATTTAGTTTGACACATCCCAGGTGACCACAAAGACTTAGTCTGTTACCCGATGAAGGCTGTGGTCACCTAGAGAATATTACATTAAAAGTAATGTATAGAAAGTGGTGCATTAAAATTGTTTCACCGAGAATGCTACAATGACACCGCAAGATGGGTATTTAGACTGTAGTCGTTTTTTAAAATAACTGTGAATCTTTTAAAGATTGTAAGGCATAATACGATATGGTGTTTTAATTTCTTGATTTATGGTGTTTCAATTTTGTACCTTCTCCAATTTTGTATCTTCTATATATAAATCACAAATATTTCCTATGTTGGTTCCTATATTTGAGAATACTATATATTTTATTTTTGTCGGTTTCACCGACAACTTGTTTGCTTTGAACCAGTCGTTTAGCGTACATAAATCATTGTTCATATTTGAACACATTAACATAAGATTTGTTCCATTTATATAAACAGTCGTATCATCAGCAAACAATATTGATTTGCAACGTGACAAAGACAAGGGGATGTCATTTGTGTACAAGATGAACAATAGAGGACCCAGCACCGACCCCTGTGGTACCCCATACTCTAAACACATTGTTCGTGATTTAACCCCTCCATAAGTTATATACTGTCTTCTTTGGAAGAGATAGCTTCTGAACCACTCCAAGACCAATCCACGTACTCCATTGTAGTCTGATATCTTCACTAGTATGTAATGGTCTATCGTGTCAAAGGCCTCGGAGAGGTCCAGAAAAACTGACAAACAGTATCCTGCTCATCCAAAGAAGGCAGCATGTCGGACTTAAATTCTCTAATAGCATCTATTGTGGATCGCTTTGGACGAAGGCCATATTGACGATCATATAGTATATTATTGGTATTAAGAAATGAATAAAGTCTTCTATGCACAACTTTCTCTAGAGATTTAGATATATTAGACAACAACGAATTATGTATGTAATTGGTGAAGGAATCTTTGGACTTAGATTTAAGTCTAAGATCTAAGTCTTGAGTTAAGACTTAGATATAGAGTTCGACCAGTGATGTTATTCAATATTTTCTATGCTTTTGTTATGTCTGATTGATACTTTTTTTTTATTAAAGATTCATAATATGCATTTTTCACTTGGCGCGCTTAATCATGTTATATTTGTTTCTATATCTTATAAATTTTGCAAAGGATTCACTATCATTAGAGGTAGTCAGTGACCGTTTAAATAATAGATTAAGCTTTCTGGAAGCCTTCAACAGGCCCAGAGTCATCCAGGATTGTCTAATTATAGAATTATACGGTATTGTGGATTTCTTCACAGGAAAAAATTCATCAATCAAACCAGTAAATTTAACGATGAAAATATTATATGAAGTAGACATATCAGTGTCTTCAAAACAGTGTTCCTATTCTGTTTGGGCTATGGCCCGTGATAAACAAGCAATATTGGTTTCATTAATAGGCCTATGCTCAAAAACAAGAGGATTCTTTTCAATCCGCTTTCCTGTGTCAATCTTCCCCATGCATGAAATAATTGGAAAATGGTCCGATATTGCAGAGCATATTGTTCTCGAATCAACATTGTCATATCTATGGAAGCCCATAGGTGACAGGTGTCGGGAAAAAATGGTGTTTTATTCTATTAAAACCTTGCCCGTTCGAACGTAGAAAGTTCAAAACTACCACGTTCGCACGTGGAAGCATTTAGTGCTATCACATTCGCACGTGGTAACTTTAGAACGTATCACGTTCGCACATAGAAAGGTTTTAGGCTTCCACGTTCACACGTAGAAAGTTTCAAAGCGTGGAAACAATATATGCTTTCACGTTCGCACGTAGAAACTTTAAAACTTATCACGTTCGAACGTAGAAAGATATAGGTTTCCACGTTCACACGTAGAAAGTTTCGAAGCTACCACGTTCACACGTGGAAGCATTTATACCTTTCCACGTTCGCACGTAGAAAGATTTAGGTTTCTACGTTCACACGTAGAAAGATTCAAAGCTACCACGTTCACACGTGAAAGCATTTGATGCTACCACACTATAATCTTTGCACGTTCGAACGTGGTATCGCCTGAAGTTTCCACGTGCGAACGTTAAATGCTTCCACGTGTGAACGTGGTAACTTCGGACTTTCCACGTGTGAACGTGGTAACTTCGGACTTTCCACGTGTGAACGCAATAGCCTTAACTTTTTCCACGTGCGAACGTGATAGTGTTAAATGCTTCCACGTTCGAACGTGCTAGCTTTTTGATGGAAAAGACATTGAAAATTTTTACGCGCATGTCAGCTATGGGCTTCCGTACATATCCTTGAATACGCCAGTGTGGCTTCCGTGAATACGCCATTGTGTCTTTGGATAAACTATTTGGTCGGGCTTTGTTTCTATTGCGAAATGTTGTACTTCACGTTTGTTATTGGCATCATCAAAATTTAATGTATTTGTGGTAATAGATTGATACCTACATTCATACCACTGAGTCGGTGTCACTGCTGGCGGACGTTAAATCTGTCCCCGAGGATACCATCAACTCAGTAGCCTTCTGGCTATTGATTAGGTACTTATGTACTTGTCATATATCTGTTCCATGGGGTTTGTTTCGGATTTCTAAAATATTTTCATAGGTTGTTGGGCAGTTGTATACTAATTCCATCAGGTGTACAGTAGAAACAACTACATTAACACACTGTCTGCCCCTGATGACGCCAGTGTGTCTTTGGATAAACTATTTGGTCGGGCTTTGTTTCTATTGCAAATGTTGTACTTTACGTTTGTTATTGGGATCATCAAAATCTACTGTATTTGTGGTAATAGATTGATACCTACATCCACTACATTTTAGGTAAATATTATCAATCAAAGTAGAACTGGAGTGTGTAATTCGTGTTGGTTGTCTGATGGTTGGCAACACGCTGGCCAAGAAAAATACATTCAGCAGATCAGAAACGTTATGATTCTCATGAACTTTAACATAGTCAAAATTTTGGTCGGTGCTGATAAAAATATCATAGCGCTTACTATTTAGAGCACTGACCATCTGGTCATACCGTTCAATTGCAGTCCGTTCACTAGTATTGGGCACTCTATAAATTTCTGCCACAATCAATTTTTCCTTCTTAGTCTCAATTTCAACAACTATGCTTTCAAATTCCATTTCTATATTTATACCTAAATCAGGTCTTTCTTTGAAGCTAAAGTCATTTATAATATATATACCAACTCCACCTTTCGATCGCGACGATCTGTTAAAAAAATGGATGCATGGATGCATTGATATTTGTGAAAAATGTTTCACACAAGAGCACGAAATGTATAATAATATTATTCTTCCTCAAACTGTCAAGCATATTGCACAATTCTGTGTATTTGCTTGGTAAATTATGTATGTTAATATGTATAACACAATATTTTGCATCCCTGAATGACTCCACAAACCGGTTAATATCCTCTATGTCACAGTAGCTTCCATCGATATTAAGAACGGTCATTCTTTCATTGTCCAATGTCCATGCAAGTAAAATCGGGTCCAGCGTCATCAGAACTCAAGTCTAGGAGCGTATCATTCGCCATGATGTATAAACTTGTAAGACACATGCAATAGAAAATCAAGACAGGGTCCACAAGACATATTTTAATTCAAGTGGTATAAATTCATGTGATGCAAGGTTCCAATTAGAATTTTATTGTTTCCAGGAATATTCTGTGGATATTCAGAACTATCATATGCAGTGTCATTGTAACATTCACGGATATATGATACAATCAGCACGCTTGACTGCGAGAATCCAAACATTGCATGAAAGCGAGTGTACCACTAATCATTTCGAAACATTTATAAGTACTAACAGGTGGTTGCCGGTGTTATTTTTTAGGCGATTTTTATCACCTCTATATACAATATCAGTCATACATACTAGCAGGGGAAGAATTTACACTGCGAAAAATCCAAAACATAGCATATTATTCGAGTGTACAATATAATCATCTCATCTCGAAACATTTATAAGGTAATAACTTATAGTTGCGAGCGTTAATTCGTAGGCGTAGATCCAAAATTAATATATTATTCGAATGTACAACTTTATCATCTCGAAGGTAATAATTTATAGTTGCTAATGTTAATTCGCAGAAAAGTTTTATCAACTATAGATACAATATCGGTAATAATAATTCTGTATTGGTGTCGAACTTGCACTCATAAAAAAGTCAATATTTTGACAAATTACCAATTTGCCAAGAATGTAAAATTGACATCAAAGTTAAATGACATACAGAAAAGTCAATTTATTCTATTCCACCACTTTTAATTGCTTGGCGTACTTCCATAAGTTTTTTTCCTTGGAGATTCTGGCACCATTTGTCTGTCTTGAATACGTTACGACTGTACAGTGACATCCCAATTCCGAAAATCAAAAGGAGCTGTCCCCTGTTGAAAGCAAAGCACGTTTCAGACTCTCGTTTTGGGTGAAATTTGCAACAAGTCCTGTATGTAGAATAGCGGGGGCCTTCTCTTGCCACATCTCCTCGTTGAACTTGGGGAGTCGCTTCACTCTTCTCTTCATGTTGACGGATTCACCCATATCTCAGACGCCAAGTTGGGCCGAGTTTGGGCCACAGTGTCCCACTTCGAGCTATTGAAGGGCAACGAAACTACTACACATCATAGCGATACACATGGGGAGTGTTATGAATCAACAAGAGAAAAAGGGCTGAACAGATTTTGAGAAAATGGCCGCCAAAGTCCAAAATCAGGCACGTTTCGTTCAAAATGGCCGCCATTTTGAAAAAAATTAGGTCAAAGGTCAAATTACAGGTGAATATTCGGCATGTAACTTTTCCTGTACGTCCACAATTGAATCCTGGTCTTTAGTTTCAATATTAAGTGAGATATCAGGCATAATGTGTCCCATTATGAAGCATAGGAAAATACTAATATTGGAAAGTCCCATTTGGACCAAATTTGGACCGAAATGGCCAATAAATATCACAGGGGTACATCTGAAGAATCTTATGCATTAAACAGAAAAAATGTTAAAAGCCGTCCAAGTCCAAAATTGACCGTTTTCTGTTGGAATCGGCCGCCATTTTGGAAAAATTGCGAAGGAAAACAAATATATACCCCCCTCCTGAAATATTTTTGTGCAAAATTTCAGAAATATTCCATCGTAGACTCTAAAGATGAAAATGTGAACGGATGGACGACGGGTGCAACTCCACGGCTATAGGTTAAATCGGATCAAAGATCTGTTAACCTAAAAATTGTAATATTCACAAACAGTAAACGTGGGAAGATATGCTACCTGGGGTTGCAAAAATATTCGGATCGTAAGCCCACTGAATGAACGTCTGTAATGAAGTAGTCCGCTCGAGCTCAACATCGCCCCATCGTGAATCGTTTTGTTATTGCCGACGTCGTTTTCCGAATTGGGTGGTGAAAGGAAATCATAGCGTGTACAACAGCGCGTCACTCTCTGAATATGCAATGAAAATTATGCAGTAAAAAAATGCAATGAAAATTACTGTACAGAAATCATGTACATAGCGATGGTCACGTAGATAACGCATGATTGATGCTTGTAAAGTCAAGCCCATAACTCCGTTTGGGATGATCGGATCAATTTGAAATTTTGTTTGTTTCCAATCGGCATAAAACCGTATTTTTCCACCAAATTTCAGACTTCTATCTTCGAAATTGAAAAAAGTTGGCAATCTATTCCAATGTTACATTTCACATCAAACATGAAATTTGTGAGTCTGAACCGAACTTGACATATTGTTCGATGTTCGCATTGTACGGTACTTTGTAAAAATTATATTTTATTAGAATACACTTCTAAGATTCTTCCTGCACAAAAACTTTCCTTATATTACATTTCTTAGCGGAATAAAGATCATCAAAACCCTGAATTTGCTTGAATTCCTGTGATCCGATTTGTGTCCAACATTCAACATTTTGGGGTATATTGTCAACTTTTTTCAGTTTTCAAGAGGGAAGTCTGAAATATAGTGAAAAAATATAGTTTTATGCCAAATGGGAACATATAAAATTTCAAATTGATCCGACCATCCTAAATGAAATTATGGCCAAAAATCATTTGAGGTTTTGTGTTTAACTTGAGTTTACCTATCAGATTGTCTGGCTCATAAATCTGCTTCACCATCATTGTTTTGTTTCTTGGCAGTGAAGAAAATTTGTTGAAATTGAGTCTAGTTCAACTGCAGGAATGTCCTCGGGTTTTCTGTCACCACCAAGAACTCATTGAATATTGCCATATCGCTCCATGTTCAATTCCGCGTCATTGGGCACGTCACAATCAAACCTTGTTCGTTTGACGGTCACTGTGTCCACGGTAGAAGATTCCACGGTGATTGTTGTTGTAGTGGAACTCGAGGGCAAGGCAGGGTGATCAGCTTGTTCGCTGTGTAGATCTGCTAGATCAGCATCAGACCCATCATGCTCATCCATCGCCATCCCCATTCGGTTTGGTGACTGTGGACTGTTTCGTGACCCAGTGACAGTAGAACGGTTGGCACTGGTACTGGTAGGCCTATCCTCGGCTTCGTTTTTAATTGCAATTCGTTGTCTATGATTGTATGACATCATGCCATCAATTAGCCCTTGTATTATGTGTAAAGTTCTGTCGGCAAGTTTCTCCTCTATATTTTGTTGCGCGTTCATGGCTTACTGGTTCATATGAACCGGTTCATGTTTGGACCAAAAAGTTGAACCAAAAATCTCAAACTTTGTCTAAGTCAGTCAGTACTAAATACAACTCTGTCTTTGATGATCCAGTGGTTGCTGATAGTTTGTTAAACTCCGAGAAAAAATTGTCATTGTTCCTGCTGATAAAGCATCCAATAATGTTGTTTTTGTATGTAAAGCATACTATATTCAGTGCCTATTCAATGAACTTGGTATCTCTAACAACAACACTTCTAACCGTACATACCAAGATATTACTATATCTAAGCAGGATATATTATCTAATCACACGTCTGTATTGCATTCTTTTGGTATCACTGCTTCATGTAAAGATTATAAACTACCTAGTTTATACTGGATCCCAAAATTACACAAAAATCCATACAAACAAAGGTATATTTCAGGCTCGGCATCAAGTTCCACCAATGCTCTCTCTAAGCTACTAACTGTTATATTGTCAAAGATTAAACATGGTCTCCAAAAATACTGTGAGACTATTTACTCTAGAAGTGGTATCAACCAAATGTGGATACTAAAAAATTCCAAATCTTTGTTGGAGTATCTACATGCTCACACACTTTCAAAAGTTACGTCTATCAAAACATTTGACTTTTCCACTCTCTACACCACTATACCTCATTCAGACCTAAAGTTCCAGCTTCAAAAGCTCATACATAATTCCTTTTTCTCCAAAAAAGGACAACTCGTTATTAGTATATTGTAGTCAAATATAATACAGCCTACTTTGTTAAAGATGATTCAGATGCTCCACATAAATATACAGAAACCGATGTTGTGAATATGGTTAATTTCCTTATTGATAATATCTTTGTGGAGTTTGGTGGCCGGATATTTCAGCAGAATATTGGTATTCCAATGGGTACAAACTGTGCACCATTATTGGCAGACCTGTTTTTATACTCATATGAATCAGATTTCATCCAACATCTACAAAGAGGAGTATCCAAGTTTCAAACTAGTAGCTTTAATTTCACCTTCCGATACATAGATGATGTATTGTCAATAGATAATCCCAAGTTTGGTGATTGTTTGGATGATATATATCCTAAGGAACTTGAAATTAAAGATACTACAGACTCCTCTAATTTTCCAACTATTTAGACCTAAGGTTGGAGATTGATGAAGATTCTAACCTGTCAACTAGGTTGTATGACAAACGTGATGATTTCAATTTTTCCATAGTCAATTTCCCTTTTCTAAGCAGCAACATTCCTATGTGGCCAGCATATGGCGTGTTTGTCTCACAACTCATACGCTATTCCAGAGCTAGTTGCAAGTATGAGGACTTTGTTCACAGAAGTTCCCAGCTAGCCTCTAAACTGCTGCGACAGGGATATGTTTTACCAAGACTAATAGCTGCTTTCAAGAAATTCTATGGACGTCATCACAATCTGGTTGATAAGTACACAAAACCTATTACAAGTATGCAAGACCTTTTTGCATGTTAATGTTTTGGAATTCATGACGGGTGCCACATGTGGGGCAGGAAATGCTCACTCTTTCCGGAACACCTGATTTCACCCCTCTATGGCCATATATGGGGGTTCATGAAATTTTCTCGATTTTGCCTGACACTGGACTTTGAGATTGGATAATGGACTCGGTTTTGTTTGCTCGGATACTATATAGTTGGGTATTGTTTCCATATTTATTGCACCAAATCTCAAAAAGATGATCCAAATACAAACTCACGGTGGGGAGGCAGACAGTAGTCTTGCATGATTTCCGAACTCTAACTGATGCACTAAGAATTCTTGCATGATTTTATGATGGGTGCGGAGGTGGAGACCTCCACAAAAACACCTAATAATACGAAAATTAGGTAATATTATGAGGAACCAACCA
This sequence comes from Terebella lapidaria, assembly GCA_949152475.1. Taxonomy (NCBI): domain Eukaryota; kingdom Metazoa; phylum Annelida; class Polychaeta; order Terebellida; family Terebellidae; genus Terebella; species Terebella lapidaria. Next base: position 12,119,674 of record OX424567.1, read on the forward strand.
TATCACGGAACATTTAAGTAACCTATCTTGATAGGGACGAATTTTCGGTAAAATTAAACAACGTTTTGTGTTCGAAATGTCTCACACTGCAATGAATGTTGATCAAAAGAAAAAGCCGCCGAGTGAAATAATGGGTTGTATTTCTGTCGTCGTCGTTTATTCACAAGTTATATGGCAATCTACACAGCTATACAGACATGTTCTACTGTACTTTCAACTCTTGCAGCAAATTATTATCTATAATCACCACATATAACACTTTAAATTATTTATGCATATTTACACACTCTAACATGATTGGCAAAAACCTAGCATCTCACTCTTGCATGATTCGTCATGATTGAACCTTTGCAGACCGATACAAAGATCTCTAATATGGAGGCACGTATTAATAAATATAAAGGGTGCATCCTAAGTTATGCTTGAATGAATCGTTACACCAGATAACTATCCGATAATTCATTCATTTAGATAGCAGATGGTTTCTCTGTCACTGTAACTTAAAATCTCACCCGAGAAGAGGCCGCCGGCTCTGCATGGAAATTTGTCAGTAGCCATGGATACTAAATAAGATGTCTACTTTCCGAAAAGAAAAAAACAAAATTGGGGTCACCTGCGGATGCTCCCTCGTGGACGATATTCCGCGACTGTTTTTCCCCATAAACATTCTCCAGCTGCACTGCCGTCTGGCCTCGTGGATATATATATATATACTAGATCATATCAAATTATGGCTTTGCAACCCGAGTTACCAAATTTATTACCGGAAAACCCCGTAAACAAGCCCGTCCGTTAATTTTCCCATGAGTGTATTTACTGATTTTTTTTTCGAAAATATATTTTTATTTTTAGCTTACTGGTCCATCTAGGAAATGATGTATGCCAAATATTCTGATGACCTTGAATTTGACCTTTGACCTCATTTTCAAGGTCAGAGCACAAAAATAGACCCACGTTGCATTTAATGCCCTCTTCTGGGAAAACCTTCCAATCCATGCATAACAAAGTCATTATTGTTGACCAATTTTAGTCGCCTTACTGGTCAGCACCGACCATGTCATATGAATATCGATTAATTTTAGCCATGCATGATTGAACTGTGAAATTTGGAATGCCTTTATATGGCAACGTGGGTCTATTTACGGGAAGACACAAACAATTTTTACCTTTCGATAATGTACCCCATTGTGGACATATAAGAAATTATATATGCTGAATATTGTCGTGACCTTGAGTATGACCTTTGATCTCATTTTCAAGGTCAGACCACAAAATGGCTAATATCTCACTTATTATCTACTTTACAACTTGGGAATCAATTATGAACATGTAGATGTATGGAATGATCTTGCGAGGAATGAATGAATATTCTTGCGACCTCGAATTTGCGACGAATGAATGAATATTCTTGCGACCTCGAATTTGATCTTTGACCATACATGTACCAGATCACTGAGAAAAGACATCTGTAAAATCAGTTTAATTAACAGCCACATAAATTCTGGGGGGAAAATACAGGGCATACCATATTTTATGTGGGAGGAATCATGCAAGAATGGGAAGGTACATCATGCAAGAGTTCGGATTTATTTTTTTTATTAATTAGTATTGCTATTCTTCGTCTTCACAGTAATTTCGATGTGCTAATCGTTTAAAATTAACCAATTGTACGTCCAGATACGATTGGTCAGATAACTGAAGGATATTTTGTGAACTATTCCATAAAACATATATTTTGACCCTCTTTGATCCCACTTTCATGCAACTGTGTGCACAACTGTCTGATACTAAAGACATGTATGAATATTCCCCATTGATAATAAAATAGTCTAGAATGTCTAATGTTCCGTGCGAATCACATAAATGTAAAAACCTTATCTGATTCCACACAATTCAGATCTTCCTTCTACCGCCATGTGCATTTTGTTCACGCAAGAGTTCTTAGCGATCAGTTAGAGTTCGGAAAGTGTCCACTGGATCAACTTTCTGTGATTCGTACCTGAACCAGTTCATATGAACCTTTTATATGAGACAAGCTCTATGTTTACACTGCGTTTGACCACAGCTGTCTGCTCGACTGACAATGTCAATAGCGTGTGCGATGTAATTAATTCTGAAGTCACTGCACATGCTCAAAGGTTATGACGCGCCATCGGTCTATTATTCACTTTATTATTTATCACAAACTATAAACTGCAATGCTAGAGGACTCTGAATGGTTTGATAACCTTTTCTGTCACAGCCTACTTCAAATTAATATGTATCACTCGCTGACCCACATCTGGCTGAAACTAGTTTCTCACCGCAGATAACGTAAACCGTTATTGCGTAAAAGAACAATGTGATGTCATATGAAAACGAATCTAGTAACCTAGAGTTACCTACCCAGCCCAAACTTGAAATTTTTTGGACATCACATGCATATTCATGAAAATAATTAAATTTTATTATGTTAATGATCGTTCACAACTTTCGTGTGATAATGAATGTATTTAATATGAAGTCTGAATAGTTGTGTGTGATAAAAAGAAAACCACGCTCGTGTGTTTTCGGCAAAAAGATATCAGTCTCGATTAGTCTGGTGGATGAACACAGAATACATTGGTCCTTCGGACTCGTGCATCCTGAATTCATCCGCCAGACCAAACACGACCGATATCTTTTTTCGAAAAACACACGCGCATGGTTTTATATATAGAAACGCCATTGCCAATCCATATCAGACCAGCAAAGGAAGTATCAGACAGCATGGGCTGATATTGTTTGCTGAAAGACGGCAACATCTGATTCATTGATCCATGCACATTACGCTTCAATATCAGATAGATGTGTATTAAGCATCCTTAATCATACCGTCAATATGTTCATCAGTCAAATATGTAGTCGTATCATCTGCGAAGAGTATAGTTTTAACATCTTTCAAGTTTTCAGGAAGATCGTTTGTGACGACAAGTGGTTGAATATGTTTGAGTCATGATTCAGAATACGTTTTCAATTGTGTTATAACATTCAGGGTAGGCATGTATGTCACTTTTAGGGGGCCACCAAATTTATGATATTTAGGGTAGGATGATAATCACATTTAGGGGACCTTTATGACATTTAGGGAACCTTATGACATTTGGGGTTCCTGTGTTATGACATACAGGGGTCTCACTACATTTGGGATAGGTGTTACATTTAGTGGTGCTACACATACCGTCACTGCCAAAATCAAAACACAGTTTCCTACAACCCTCTTTCGAGAGCGAAAATCACTTGATTTCCAACCCTCTGTTGCAACAGAAAGGAAATTTCACTTGGCGTATCTTATTTGTGTCATTAAACGAATCACAAGATATGTGTTTTCTTTTTTCGGTCAGGAATGTATGACAAAATGTATAATTTTCTCCCAATGTCATTTTATTATGTTTCACGTATCATATGACATCAATCGTATCACTGTGACACTATTATTGATTCAAACAAAACGTTGTTGGTTGTATTTTTCATTATTGGGATATATCTGTTAACCAATATCTTTGGAAATTATCATCTGATTGGAGTGTCTATGTCTATGTTTCCATAGTCGAAAAACATGGCAATGTCATTCGAAGATAAAACAAAAACAAGTTGTGACGTTTCGAAATTCTGAAAAATGTTATTTTTATGACAGCATTGTGATGTCACTGTATGTCGTAGCGCCAAATATGAGATATCGGGGCGAGGGTAACAAATAAAATGTATTAACAAATATGCAAATCAGAAGCCGCCATTATCCAAATTTCTTTTTTTTTTCAATAACCTGATATATCAGCATCTGACTATTCCTATTATTGCAGTATTAATATGTGCAACTTCCTAGTCAATTAATATGCTGAAGTGATTAACGCAAACAAGATGAATAGTTAAAATCCAAAGCATGTATTACATTGGTGGAAGTTGGGTGACAGGACTGGTGTGGGCAAGACAAAGATACACCGAAAGGTATCAGTGAACAGAAAGCTTATAATCTTCATTTCAGAGAGTGAATTTACCATCAAAATATATTTACATGTATCTGATAAAAACATGAAAAAAAAGATGTATTTGCATGGAACTGTTTATTTGCATTCAAATCGTCACAGCAGTTCCTTCAGTCGGGACATTTTGTACCCACTATGGGTTTCCTGCAGGGTCCGCCAAACGCTGTGTAGCTCGAATCAGCTTTGACCACCGTGAAGTCAGTCCCGGACGGTTCAACAGTGACAGAGAAGCCGCAGTCAGAACAGAGACGCCACTCGTTTGCAGTCTCCTCAATGGTGACATTGGTGCCACTGACTGTCTCAGAGTAGTCCGGTGAAAACGTAACAACCTGGGACCCGCTCAGCTGTGAAGTGAAACATGGTTTATGGTATACAATGACTTAGTTAGGTCTACTCCTTCTCAAGTAGTTTTTCATGCTCTGTAAAATCATGGGGGATAAAATATTGATACCCTTTATCGTCCCCACTTTATAAAAATCACATCTTCACTCCTGCAATCTATTAATACTAGTGACACAAAATATATAACACAACAATTTCTGCATCCTGAATTCATCCGCCAGACCGAACACTCCGATATCTTTTTTCGAAAAACACACTCGCATGGTTTAATATACAGAAACGCCATTGCCAATCCATATCAGACCAGCAAAGGAAGTATCAGACAGCATGGGCTGATATTGTTTGCTGAAAGACGGCAACATCTGATTCATTGATCCATGCACATTACGCTTCAATATCAGACAGATGTGTATTAAGCATCCTTAATCATACCGTCAATATGTTCATCAGTCAAATATGTAGTGGTATCATCTGCGAAGAGTATAGTTTTAACATCTTTCAAATTTTTGGGAAGATCGTTTGAGACGACAAGTGGTTGAATATGTTTGAGTCATGATTCAGAATACGTTTTCAATTGTGTTATAACATTCAGCACTGCGTGAAAAATCATCTTTACAATGTATTTACATTCGGGAAAGGTATACGAATGGCAGCATTTACATCGCCTTTAAACACATTTACAATTCCCTGAACAAGAAAACGCAAAGGTAGTCAAGGTTGTATTTACAAGTTCATCCCAGATAGTAATGGCACAATTTACAAAATCCATACAAGGTCCGCAGATGTGACCTTTTATATATGGAAAGGTGATGGCGATGTGTATGTAAAGCCGATGGATATGTACAACGAGGTCTTGTAATGATATGTAAATGTATTGGTGGTTACTGCATATATATGGAAAGGTGATGTTATTTTATTACAAGGTCACATTTCATTCGTATTAAATTTACAATTATACAAGGATGGATACAAGAGTTGATCATTAATGACAACTTCAGGTCATATTTTCGCTAACGTAAATGTACAAAACGGTTGAAAGATGATATGTGGGCAATTGTAAAGGTATATACTAGATATGACAAGATGATATATCCATTCACGTAAAGGTATATATTCATTTTGGAAATACTGTCTTTTTGGCATTTGGAATGGTACTGGTATGTTTGAATGTATGACCTGATAGTTTATGTAAAGATGCAAATCGATTAGTTCAGGTCATCATTTTATTGATGTAAATGTGTAACCAGATATGTTCATATCACATTTCCAATCACGTCAATGCATCCCTTTACTTGGCAATGTTACCTTTTATTATTTGCAAATGTATTAATTTTATAAGAATATGTGACCCTTTCTTCCATTTACATGCACCACTATATACCACTATGTCGCCTTTCCATTTTTGTAAAGAGGTCAATCTGTTTGGAAATATGATATCTTGGTATTCTTAAAGGTATCAACATGTTTGAAGGTATGACCTGATATTATATGTAAATATGTATAAATTTCAGTTCATTTCCACATTGTGTTGAATAAAATGCACAACCAGGCCTGCTCAGATCACACTCCCTTTAACTGAAATACTTCATCGTATTTGGAAATTTCATCTTTTGGAATTTGTAATGGAGTGAATATGTTTTGACCGATGACCTGAGATTATGTAGAAACGTGCAAAAAGGCTGATTCGTGTTATATTTGCATTTAATCAAATGTGGAACTGGATCTGTTCAAATCATATCTCTGCTCACGTGTGTAACATCTTTTGGAAATGTTAACTTTTGTTATTTTGAGTGCAGACCATCATCACATACATTCGCGAAAACATGATAACTCCGATCGGGGTGTAAACATTTATTTTCACGTGTATCATAGACCCCTGAAAACATTTGTCTCTAATTTGGATACAGAAATATCTGAGGAAGTAATATGACATGGCGTTTTCTTATATTTGGCCAGAAGCCGTAGTCCAATGTCAGCCAACATTATATTACTAGAAGACAAATATGAAAAGATAACTTTTGACAATTTATCCATGCGGCCAAGGATGCGCGCCGGCGTCGTTGGGCATCTTTTCGAGCGATGGTTGCCCTGTTCTTCAGACTTGTCGAGGCCTGTTCTAGATATTCAGCATCTAAATCCACTTTCAGGCGATTGGATGTCTCGTTCTGCCATGCAGGAAGACGATTCACCAGTACGTTGTCTCCGTCACCGTCCTCGTCGCCCAACATTAGGGCTGGAACGTGAACTGCCTCAAATGCGCGTTCGTGGCCGCGTGGCGTCGACGCTGGCTCTGAGAAATAGACAACCAATTTTGTTAGGCAAGATGGCCAGTCCGTCGCACGGCCCAAGTATCATACACTGCGCCTTAATACTACTCATCCACTAAATGAATGCCATTTAATCCGTCTATCACCTTTTTAATCCTTATTGAATATAAAGGAAGGCGCAGTGTATGATACTTGGGCCCGTCGCACTATTGTGTCTGAGTGATGATTTGTCGTATTATCGGGATATCACCATTTCACATGTACAAGGACAATGAATACAATGAATGAAATGAAGTAATGATAATGTTATGTTTTCGATTCAATTTACTTACCCAACAGGTCAGTTGAAGATTTATAATTTATATTATTGACATATATAAGAGCGATACATTTACTTCGCATGCAATACCCGGTACCCGGCGAATTATTTGTACTTACTTGTCCATAAGACCCACACTTCAGAATAAACGCACTCCTTTGCATCCTGGAAGGCATCGTGAACAGCGGTCTGAAAAAAAAGACAAATAACGTATATACATGTCTAAGTGGTGAGACTGCTCAGTCTTATACATACAGGCTTTGATTATTTACCCGATCATTATATACAAGTGTTAAGTTTTGACACATAACACAGACCTATACCTGTTTGAGCCTTTTCGGAGAACTTGTGCGGCGGAGGTTTGATCTGTCATTCGTTCTCTCATGTTCGATAGTCCTATCAACTGTCGATAATTATGCTACCTTAATCGGCATTATCCCCGTACTCCATCATGGATAAGCATTCGGATTCGTTGAATCACTCATCCTTGTTTTGCAAAAAAAAAAAAAATCGTGTCGTGCCGAAAGCACCAGCGAAAAATTTTCTGGAATTTAATGTTGAATTGTTTTCGATAGAATAAACTGAGCATACATCTCACACTCTTTGTCGCGGTGTATATGCCTGGCGACTGAACAGTCGAATAACTGGATATTGTATATACTATTTTGTTTGCCCAGAGAGACATGTAATGAGAGTTCGCAGACAACGGATACTAGATATGATATACAATGCACTGATTGGTTGTAGAGCTGTAGGGGGCGGAGCTCAGATGAATTTATCGCCGAAATTAGTTTTATTCCACACGCCGCTCATATTTAGGAACAAGAAAGTTAGCCTTATTAACTGTGTTCGAAATTGTAACTTGTTTATAAGTGAATGTGATTATTAGCTGTAAGATAATTGAGCTTTCTAATAATATTCTTTATTGCACTCTTCATTACTCATTATATTGTTTCCAAATGTCCGTGCTTCAGCGCGTCTCCCATCTGATATACGGGATTATTTAACAGATTCTTCCTAATTTACGTACAAAGACACGTCGTGTACCCCCCCCCCCCCCCCTTATTTAGCTTTTGTCTTTTTGACTGATCAATTTTAAAACTAAGCTCGGTGATTTCCTCTAAAAACTCCGGGCTGTGCCGTGTATCTCAGATAATTTGAAATATAACCTATCCGGGATTTAGGTGAAATATACGACTAACAAATATAGCATTATCCGGCCTGTTATTGTTTTGATGATGCATAAAAGTTGTATCAAGAATGATTGAATGAATCACGCATACGAACTGTTATTCATACAGCAATTGCTGGTACATACAATAAATTTGAAAGCGCTGTGAGCTTCTTTGCGAGAATACACGTGGAAACATACATAGAAGTGCGCAATAAATTAAGTTGGGTCAATACATGTATGTGCAAAGTGATACACGAAGACACCGTAACAATATCAATTTCTAACTTGCATGATGCAATTAGCGCAAAAGATCTTGGAGATGGAAGATAAGTTAAATGACCGAATTGTTATTTGAAAATCACGGGTGGGGGGAATTTCTGATAACAATCAACTGTAGCATAATTAATTCATTTGTATCAAGTTTAATCAAAGCCTGATGACTGACCAGCCATGAAGTTTTAAAATGATAATCCCGATGAAAATCATAAGAGTACTGAAATCGTGCTTTTATAACAATTACTGTACCATTGATATGCTATTGTTTTACATTAATTTATTTCACATGACATTCATTTGATATGTGCTTATTCATGGGGACACAAGGGCTATAAGGCTGAATAGTTAGCTGGTCGATTGATTCATTGGTAGCTTCCTAATGTAAAGAAGAAAATCCTTATCATAAAACTATTCACGTTAATTGGCATGTTCCGCCACATAGTAGCATGGCGAATCAATGTTATTTCTGTGATCAACGCGGCAATTAAGACAATGACGTAAGTGTTAATTGACTCGTCGTTGGTGTTGTGATATTACAAGATACATTCTCTATGCTACTAGTTTGTGTATTGAGAATGGTATGCGCAGGCACGTGTATAATTACATATGGTCCCAGCACTAAGCTGTTAATTGCAATTAAGCTCGATTCAAGTATTGCCCACGAACGGAGACGAGAACAAGATACACATCAATAGTACACCGTTTGATCACGCTAAAACTTAGCGAGAACTCTCATATAGTATAGTTCACATTTTTATCACAAACTATCACTATTAAACTATACCTGCAATTGATTGTATTCACTCAACAAAACAAAGAACGAAAAACAGTTTACGTGTAGATGGAACGGCAGAACAGAATAATAGGTAACATTTTGTGAATAAAAAGATACTTTCAATTCGGCATGTTGTGTAAATGATGGAAGTTTGTTCCAGACTCTTGGACCCGCGAAACTGATTGCTAGAGTGGTAACCTTTGTATTTGCTGAGCTCATTCGAATATTTTGGCCATTCATGACAACACGTTATGTAGGCGAAATCAGAATGTTCATATATAGATATATGCATTAAGAATGTACTGCTTATAAGCAGAAACTAAACGAATGCCATTTAATCTGTCTGTCACCTTTTTAATCCTTACTGAATACAGGGAAATATATATTGTAATATAGGGAGCGCAGAATATGATACTTGGACCGAGTACCTTGTATTGAGAAATAAATAGGAAAATGATACACCAAAATGACACATGACATTTGGTCAAAGAAGCAGTCTCGATTGGTGATCCTTGATGACCATAGCATTATGTCACTCTATAGTATATTATGGTATGGAATGGATGTGCGCAAATTCATGATTTTGTTTGCTTCATACACACTCTTTATGTGTGTATAACGATTAGATGTTATAAATTTCATATGACAGTGACACCAAGCGCCTTGTGTTCACTTTTTAAAACATGGCCATTTTCCAGGACTGCTTTCATCATTATAACTCAACGCAGTTAGAAAGCGATTGGATCTAAATATCTCGCCGCACCATGCAAAACAAAAGAACGCATGCTGCAATTGAAGGTCTATTCCTTTAGAGTAACCAAAACTTCTTTTGTGTTGCTGGTTATTGAAAACACATGTGTGGCTCATAAATGGAGAAGCTCGTATCCCTTGCCTGATAAGCCACCTAATGCAAACAACGTGCACGTTGTATAGCAAGATATATGTTCTATATCAATATATGTATCAATATAAATGTAGTTGTCTAACTATTATGTTCCTGAAGCGGTTCCTGAATGCGCTGCAGCGGCGGCCGGGGGTCGGGGTCGGTGCAGGGGCCGGGGTGTGTGTATGTGTGTGTGTGTGTGTGTGTGTGTGTGTGTAGGTGTGTGTGTTTGTGTGGAGGGGGGGGGGGATATTTCCGACCCCCGTGCTTTAGGCTGCTTTAATCAGTTAGAGTGAGATATCAAATGAACATTATGTGCAAAAAACGTTCATTGAATCAATTAACATGTCATTTCAAGACGGAAAATTACGCAAACCACAGCCAACTGTATATCTACATGTACTAGCGCTAAAACCCCTTATTATTGGCAATGTCATTTAGGAACAAAAAGCTAGCTAACAAATATACAATAGTATTAGGCAATTTGAACATATTGTGACTGATCGCGATCATTGAGGTGTATAATGGCATGAATATGACATTGACTAATAATTAACTTAGGCAACCGCCTTACGGCGTATACGAACGGTGGATGCACTGACAAACATATCAATATGTTTTTATGTGGGTGATCTCCTTGAGAAATATAGAATATTTTCTTTTTAGATGTCCACGCATGTGAAACCGTTATGACGAAAATTATCGCTATGATTAATGTATAATTATGTTAATTGTTGTATATAATGTATACAAATAACAAACTAGCACACACTCTATAATTTGTTGAGATAATACTACCCAACTGGATACGCTTAATTTATAGATGTCCTATTTCCACAAATGAAATTTTTAGAAATCGATTGTTACTTAATATTTTGTTCAGTATTGCGGTCCGAGTAGGCGGCCGCACAGCATCTTTTCACCGATGGCACACAGTTATTTTTCTGAGTTACTTAGGTCATATTTACTGATTACAAAAATGCAATACAAGTATACAATCTTTGCTGATCACATTGAAGGTCGCATACCAAGTATATATAATAGGATCTCTTTTGATCATCAAATGGCGTCACTTTCAATTTCTAACGAAAAAAGATAATTGCTAGTTTTACTGATTTCACTCTGGTACAGAACACATGCCTATTCGCCTTTACGATTCGTGTAAAGGTTAAACACATTTCCGAAAAAGGAAAGGCGTAGTAAATGTATTATTATATAGTTTTTGTAAATACAACACTTGGTGCATAGCTTATGTTCGTTACTTTACAACAACTTTTCGATCTCTATCATTGCATTTACAATGACTTTTGTTCGCATTACATTTACTTTCATGGAAAGGTATTGAGAAAGGTCATCCATAGTTATTTACAATGTATTTACATGTACAGTGTATTTTGTAAAGATGTATTTTCGCGCAGTGCAGGGTACACTGCGTGAAAAATCATCTTTACAATGTATTTACATTCGGGAAAGGTATACGAATGGCAGCATTTACATCGCCTTTAAACACATTTACAATTCCCTGAACAAGAAAACGCAAAGGTAGTCAAGGTTGTATTTACAAGTTCATCCCAGATAGTAATGGCACAATTTACAAAATCCATACAAGGTCCGCAGATGTGACCTTTTATATATGGAAAGGTGATGGCGATGTGTATGTAAAGCCGATGGATATGTACAACGAGGTCTTGTAATGATATGTAAATGTATTGGTGGTTACTGCATATATATGGAAAGGTGATGTTATTTTATTACAAGGTCACATTTCATTCGTATTAAATTTACAATTATACAAGGATGGATACAAGAGTTGATCATTAATGACAACTTCAGGTCATATTTTCGCTAACGTAAATGTACAAAACGGTTGAAAGATGATATGTGGGCAATTGTAAAGGTATATACTAGATATGACAAGATGATATATCCATTCACGTAAAGGTATATATTCATTTTGGAAATACTGTCTTTTTGGCATTTGGAATGGTACTGGCATGTTTGAATGTATGACCTGATAGTTTATGTAAAGATGCAAATCGATTAGTTCAGGTCATCATTTTATTGATGTAAATGTGTAACCAGATATGTTCATATCACATTTCCAATCACGTCAATGCATCCCTTTACTTGGCAATGTTACCTTTTATTATTTGCAAATGTATTAATTTTATAAGAATATGTGACCCTTTCTTCCATTTACATGCACCACTATATACCACTATGTCGCCTTTCCATTTTTGTAAAGAGGTCAATCTGTTTGGAAATATGATATCTTGGTATTCTTAAAGGTATCAACATGTTTGAAGGTATGACCTGATATTATATGTAAATATGTATAAATTTCAGTTCATTTCCACATTGTGTTGAATAAAATGCACAACCAGGCCTGCTCAGATCACACTCCCTTTAACTGAAATACTTCATTGTATTTGGAAATTTCATCTTTTGGAATTTGTAATGGAGTGAATATGTTTTGACCGATGACCTAAGATTATGTAGAAACGTGCAAAAAGGCTGATTCGTGTTATATTTGCATTTAATCAAATGTGGAACTGGATCTGTTCAAATCATATCTCTGCTCACGTGTGTAACATCTTTTGGAAATGTTAACTTTTGTTATTTTGAGTGCAGACCATCATCACATACATTCGCGAAAACATGATAACTCCGATCGGGGTGTAAACATTTATTTTCACGTGTATCATAGACCCCTGAAAACATTTGTCTCTAATTTGGATACAGAAATATCTGAGGAAGTAATATGACATGGCGTTTTCTTATATTTGGCCAGAAGCCGTAGTCCAATGTCAGCCAACATTATATTACTAGAAGACAAATATGAAAAGATAACTTTTGACAATTTATCCATGCGGCCAAGGATGCGCGCCGGCGTCGTTGGGCATCTTTTCGAGCGATGGTTGCCCTGTTCTTCAGACTTGTCGAGGCCTGTTCTAGATATTCAGCATCTAAATCCACTTTCAGGCGATTGGATGTCTCGTTCTGCCATGCAGGAAGACGATTCACCAGTACGTTGTCTCCGTCACCGTCCTCGTCGCCCAACATTAGGGCTGGAACGTGAACTGCCTCAAATGCGCGTTCGTGGCCGCGTGGCGTCGACGCTGGCTCTGAGAAATAGACAACCAATTTTGTTAGGCAAGATGGCCAGTCCGTCGCACGGCCCAAGTATCATACACTGCGCCTTAATACTACTCGTCCACTAAATGAATGCCATTTAATCCGTCTATCACCTTTTTAATCCTTATTGAATATAAAGGAAGGCGCAGTGTATGATACTTGGGCCCGTCGCACTATTGTGTCTGAGTGATGATTTGTCGTATTATCGGGATATCACCATTTCACATGTACAAGGACAATGAATACAATGAATGAAATGAAGTAATGATAATGTTATGTTTTCGATTCAATTTACTTACCCAACAGGTCAGTTGAAGACTTTATAATTTATATTATTGACATATATAAGAGCGATACATTTACTTCGCATGCAATACCCGGTACCCGGCGAATTATTTGTACTTACTTGTCCATAAGACCCACACTTCAGAATAAACGCACTCCTTTGCATCCTGGAAGGCATCGTGAACAGCGGTCTGAAAAAAAAGACAAATAACGTATATACATGTCTAAGTGGTGAGACTGCTCAGTCTTATACATACAGGCTTTGATTATTTACCCGATCATTATATACAAGTGTTAAGTTTTGACACATAACACAGACCTATACCTGTTTGAGCCTTTTCGGAGAACTTGTGCGGCGGAGGTTTGATCTGTCATTCGTTCTCTCATGTTCGATAGTCCTATCAACTGTCGATAATTATGCTACCTTAATCGGCATTATCCCCGTACTCCATCATGGATAAGCATTCGGATTCGTTGAATCACTCATCCTTGTTTTGCAAAAAAAAAAAATCGTGTCGTGCCGAAAGCACCAGCGAAAAATTTTCTGGAATTTAATGTCGAATTGTTTTCGATAGAATAAACTGAGCATACATCTCACACTCTTTGTCGCGGTGTATATGCCTGGCGACTGAACAGTCGAATAACTGGATATTGTATATACTATTTTGTTTGCCCAGAGAGACATGTAATGAGAGTTCGCAGACAACGGATACTAGATATGATATACAATGCACTGATTGGTTGTAGAGCTGTAGGGGGCGGAGCTCAGATGAATTTATCGCCGAAATTAGTTTTATTCCACACGCCGCTCATATTTAGGAACAAGAAAGTTAGCCTTATTAACTGTGTTCGAAATTGTAACTTGTTTATAAGTGAATGTGATTATTAGCTGTAAGATAATTGAGCTTTCTAATAATATTCTTTATTGCACTCTTCATTACTCATTATATTGTTTCCAAATGTCCGTGCTTCAGCGCGTCTCCCATCTGATATACGGGATTATTTAACAGATTCTTCCTAATTTACGTACAAAGACACGTCGTGTACACCCCCCCCCCCCCTTATTTAGCTTTTGTCTTTTTGACTGATCAATTTTAAAACTAAGCTCGGTGATTTCCTCTAAAAACTCCGGGCTGTGCCGTGTATCTCAGATAATTTGAAATATAACCTATCCGGGATTTAGGTGAAATATACGACTAACAAATATAGCATTATCCGGCCTATTATTGTTTTGATGATGCATAAAAGTTGTATCAAGAATGATTGAATGAATCACGCATACGAACTGTTATTCATACAGCAATTGCTGGTACATACAATAAATTTGAAAGCGCTGTGAGCTTCTTTGCGAGAATACACGTGGAAACATACATAGAAGTGCGCAATAAATTAAGTTGGGTCAATACATGTATGTGCAAAGTGATACACGAAGACACCGTAACAATATCAATTTCTAACTTGCATGATGCAATTAGCGCAAAAGATCTTGGAGATGGAAGATAAGTTAAATGACCGAATTGTTATTTGAAAATCACGGGTGGGGGGAATTTCTGATAACAATCAACTGTAGCATAATTAATTCATTTGTATCAAGTTTAATCAAAGCCTGATGACTGACCAGCCATGAAGTTTTAAAATGATAATCCCGATGAAAATCATAAGAGTACTGAAATCGTGCTTTTATAACAATTACTGTACCATTGATATGCTATTGTTTTACATTAATTTATTTCACATGACATTCATTTGATATGTGCTTATTCATGGGGACACAAGGGCTATAAGGCTGAATAGTTAGCTGGTCGATTGATTCATTGGTAGCTTCCTAATGTAAAGAAGAAAATCCTTATCATAAAACTATTCACGTTAATTGGCATGTTCCGCCACATAGTAGCATGGCGAATCAATGTTATTTCTGTGATCAACGCGGCAATTAAGACAATGACGTAAGTGTTAATTGACTCGTCGTTGGTGTTGTGATATTACAAGATACATTCTCTATGCTACTAGTTTGTGTATTGAGAATGGTATGCGCAGGCACGTGTATAATTACATATGGTCCCAGCACTAAGCTGTTCATTGCAATTAAGCTCGATTCAAGTATTGCCCACGAACGGAGACGAGAACAAGATACACATCAATAGTACACCGTTTGATCACGCTAAAACTTAGCGAGAACTCTCATATAGTATAGTTCACATTTTTATCACAAACTATCTCTATTAAACTATACCTGCAATTGATTGTATTCACTCAACAAAACAAAGAACGAAAAACAGTTTACGTGTAGATGGAACGGCAATTCGGCATGATACTTTCAATTCGGCATGTTGTGTAAATGATGGAAGTTTGTTCCAGACTCTTGGACCCGCGAAACTGATCGCTAGAGTGGTAACCTTTGTATTTGCTGAGCTCATTCGAATATTTTGGCCATTCATGACAACACGTTATGTAGGCGAAATCAGAATGTTCATATATAGATATATGCATTAAGAATGTACTGCTTATAAGCAGAAACTAAACGAATGCCATTTAATCTGTCTGTCACCTTTTTAATCCTTACTGAATACAGGGAAATATATATTGTAATATAGGGAGCGCAGAATATGATACTTGGACCGAGTACCTTGTATTGAGAAATAAATAGGAAAATGATACACCAAAATGACACATGACATTTGGTCAAAGAAGCAGTCTCGATTGGTGATCCTTGATGACCATAGCATTATGTCACTCTATAGTATATTATGGTATGGAATGGATGTGCGCAAATTCATGATTTTGTTTGCTTCATACACACTCTTTATGTGTGTATAACGATTAGATGTTATAAATTTCATATGACAGTGACACCAAGCGCCTTGTGTTCACTTTTTAAAACATGGCCATTTTCCAGGACTGCTTTCATCATTATAACTCGCCGCAGTTAGAAAGCGATTGGATCTAAATATCTCGCCGCACCATGCAAAACAAAAGAACGCATGCTGCAATTGAAGGTCTATTCCTTTAGAGTAACCAAAACTTCTTTTGTGTTGCTGGTTATTGAAAACACATGTGTGGCTCATAAATGGAGAAGCTCGTATCCCTTGCCTGATAAGCCACCTAATGCAAACAACGTGCACGTTGTATAGCAAGATATATGTTCTATATCAATATATGTATCAATATAAATGTAGTTGTCTAACTATTATGTTCCTGAAGCGGTTCCTGAATGCGCTGCAGCGGCGGCCGGGGGTCGGGGTCGGTGCAGGGGCCGGGGTGTGTGTGTATGTGTGTGTGTGTGTGTGTGTGTGTGTGTAGGTGTGTGTGTGTGTGTGTGGAGGGGGGGGGGATATTTCCGACCCCCGTGCTTTAGGCTGCTTTAATCAGTTAGAGTGAGATATCAAATGAACATTATGTGCAAAAAACGTTCATTGAATCAATTAACATGTCATTTCAAGACGGAAAATTACGCAAACCACAGCCAACTGTATATCTACATGTACTAGCGCTAAAACCCCTTATTATTGGCAATGTCATTTAGGAAAAAAAAGCTAGCTAACAAATATACAATAGTATTAGGCAATTTGAACATATTGTGACTGATCGCGATCATTGAGGTGTATAATGGCATGAATATGACATTGACTAATAATTAACTTAGGCAACCGCCTTACGGCGTATACGAACGGTGGATGCACTGACAAACATATCAATATGTTTTTATGTGGGTGATCTCCTTGAGAAATATAGAATATTTTCTTTTTAGATGTCCACGCATGTGAAACCGTTATGACGAAAATTATCGCTATGATTAATGTATAATTATGTTAATTGTTGTATATAATGTATACAAATAACAAACTAGCACACACTCTATAATTTGTTGAGATAATACTACCCAACTGGATACGCTTAATTCATAGATGTCCTATTTCCACAAATGAAATTTTTAGAAATCGATTGTTACTTAATATTTTGTTCAGTATTGCGGTCCGAGTAGGCGGCCGCACAGCATCTTTTCACCGATGGCACACAGTTATTTTTCTGAGTTA
Organism: Terebella lapidaria; assembly: GCA_949152475.1. Classification (NCBI taxonomy): domain Eukaryota; kingdom Metazoa; phylum Annelida; class Polychaeta; order Terebellida; family Terebellidae; genus Terebella; species Terebella lapidaria. The sequence goes on from OX424567.1 coordinate 12,137,168, forward strand.
CTTAGGTCATATTTACTGATTACAAAAATGCAATACAAGTATACAATCTTTGCTGATCACATTGAAGGTCGCATACCAAGTATATATAATAGGATCTCTTTTGATCATCAAATGGCGTCACTTTCAATTTCTAACGAAAAAAGATAATTGCTAGTTTTACTGATTTCACTCTGGTACAGAACACATGCCTATTCGCCTTTACGATTCGTGTAAAGGTTAAACACATTTCCGAAAAAGGAAAGGCGTAGTAAATGTATTATTATATAGTTTTTGTAAATACAACACTTGGTGCATAGCTTATGTTCGTTACTTTACAACAACTTTTCGATCTCTATCATTGCATTTACAATGACTTTTGTTCGCATTACATTTACTTTCATGGAAAGGTATTGAGAAAGGTCATCCATAGTTATTTACAATGTATTTACATGTACAGTGTATTTTGTAAAGATGTATTTTCGCGCAGTGGTAGGCATGTATGTCACTTTTAGGGGGCCACCAAATTTATGATATTTAGGGTAGGATGATAATCACATTTAGGGGACCTTTATGACATTTAGGGAACCCTATGACATTTGGAGTTCCTGTGTTATGACATACAGGGGGCCTCACTACATTTGGGATAGGTGTTACATTTAGCGGTGCCACACATACCGTCACTGCCAAAATCAAAACACAGTTTCCTACAACCCTCTTTTGAGAGCGAAAATCACTTGATTTCCAACCCTCTGTTGCAACAGAAAGGAAATTTCACTTGGCGTATCTTATTTGTGTCATTAAACGAATCACAAGATATGTGTTTTCTTTTTTCGGTCAGGAATGTATGACAAAATGTATAATTTTCTCCCAATGTCATTTTATTATGTTTCACGTATCATATGACATCAATCGTATCACTGTGACACTACTATTGATTCAAACAAAACGTTGTTGGTTGTATTTTTCATTATTGGGATATATCTGTTAACCAATATCTTTGGAAATTATCATCTGATTGGAGTGTCTATGTCTATGCTTCCATAGTCGAAAAACATGGCAATGTCATTCGAAGATAAAACAAAAACAAGACAATTATATATTGCAGAGCCTCGCCCCGCTGTAGTATATGTTGTTGTGTAATTCCGTGCCACTTTCATATTGATTTTGATTTGTGGTGATTTTTCATCAAAGTGGACCTCAATGAGATGAGAAAAAACTGTTTCCATTTTTTTCGCCCATTGGTTGTATGAAAATCCAAGATGGCCGCCAATTATCACCAAAAATCGAAAAATCACCATATCTTTGGCCCTAATTGGCATAGAAGGATTGAATTGGGTCGTTTTATATATTTCTAGGCACAAGGAATTAAAACTAAGCCATTGTTTTCATTCTTTCGCCCATTGATTGTGTGAAAATCCAAGATGGCTGTCAATTATCACAAAAAATCGAAAAATCACTATATTCCTGGCCCTAATTAGAATAGAAACATGGAATTGGGGTAGATTCATATGCACAAGGAATAAAAACCATTTTTTTCGATTTTTTTCTCGCCCACTGGTCATGTGAAAATCCAAGATGGCCGCGAATTATCACCAATAATCGATATATCACCAATGGCATATCTTTTGCCCTAATTGACATAAAAACATCAAGTTGGGGTCTTTTTATATGTTTTTGGACACGAACAATCATTAAAACCATTGCTTTAGTGATACACATACATATGCATTAGACTGTCAAACAGAAGTTGCCCAGTTAGCTAGGTACGTACATGGGCTGATTTCTCACCAAAGAGGTCGAACTGGATCAGTGGGGGTTCACCTGGTTCTCTGGTCTCCTCCCACATTGACGACCACCAAGAGGTGTTGATATAGGCATATGTGTATGATAATACACCATAACCATCATCATCATTCATGTCGCCTCACACTTGTTTCAAGTGCAAGCCACACCGAATAGTTCTCCTGGCATTGCTGGAACCACATTTCGCGAGTTATACAACTGCCACTGGTGTTGTGTGCTTCTGGTGTTCTCTGGTATCTCATGCCATTCGACTGGCCATCACACTACTACTAGATTCAACATTTATTGGCTCGGACACTGTGTCTTCTGATCAATCATTTGCCTGGTAATGCAGTCTCAGCAGATTGCTCAACGATGATATTCCAAGATGACACACTGATGCCATCACTAGGAGCTTCAAGAGTCAGTAAGAAAGTGGAAACCCCTTACTAAATGTGGATGAGGTCCGTCGTATTCTTGGACACATGTGGTTTTTGCTGCTCCTTCCTTAAAGACAAAGGCTTCATAGAAAATATCATACTCCACTTGAGAGTATTTGATGGTAAATTTACCCCCAAGGCAAAATATGTTCCTCAACCCAGAAGATGTTGTTACTCGACATCGACTCTGTTTCTACAGCGGAAAGTGACGCCCGCAGCAGAATACATCAAGGTTTACATCCAGAAACACATAAATTTCTGAATCAAGGGGCATGCCAAACACCTGTGGGACAGAATACTGCCGGGTATCCCAGATTAGGACGACGGTTATGCCGAAAATTCACACCCTTCAATTCAAGTGCACATGCGTGTCGCCCTTAGCAGGGGCAAACAGAGGCAGCCTCCACTACAAGGAGGTTGAAGCTTGAGAGGAGCAAGAATCTGGCCATATGCTACAGAGAAAATGGGTCGTTAATAAAAGACAGGGAGTTTTTTTCCATGGCTGGTACCACCCCAGCCCGAGTCGGATGGAGCACTCATGCTAATGTCCACTCACTTCGGCAGTCTGACCCAGACTGAATCAAGCGAGTGGCTTGCAAACCAAAACAAAGTGGTCGCATGCACTCGGGAAAGAATTGATAATTGGCAATATGTAAACCTTACAACTAGCAAATACCATAAAGCTATTTGTGTATAATCGCTATACTGTTCAGGGAAATAAGGTTTCGCACCCGATTTCAACTGGTTCCAATCCAGACATCACAATCTATGGAGATGTTATGCATAGATTTTCTTAGTTTCGAGTCGTCCAAAGGAGGTAATGAGTATAACATCGTCCTGAACAATCACTACACCAAGTGTGTACAGGCCAAAAGGAGCTTTCTTCTACTTTCGCCAAGACAGTATATAGTGGACCTAAAGAGTTCACTTTGGAACCCCACCTCGTTTACACAGTGAACACGCCTCGAGGGCGATAATTAAGTTCTGTTCTCTTTTGGGTATGTACGAGACCAGTGGGCATGCAAGCCAGCTAATTACTGATTATTTTTGAATTCAGTGTAGTTGTTGATTCAGTTGAGGATAATTGTTTTGTTGACAAATAAATGGTGGAATTGATTGTTCCAAAAGGAACACATAGACAATACTTTCTTGTGATAGGACGAACTCTAATGAGGTTTTGCTTACAGCATTATATATTCACGCGCCAATTAAGTGGTAATGTTTGTGTCGTCGAGAAAGAAAGTAGTCTGAGCAGTCCCCGGGAGAACTTTTGGGATTTTTCCAGTGGAATCCACGATTTCGTCATCTTGGAACTCATCAGGCAGTGAGTGGCACAGGCACAATTGGACATTGAAAGAAGGGGGCTGGAAGGTGGCTGAATTATTTGTGGTGAGACAATAAGGGAGGTGCTCCTCTCCTTTGTTAGATTAGAACAGTATATTTTGGTTTGGATGAACTTGATTGGTGGTCAGAAAGAATTAATCAATAGTTGCCTCCTCTACGGGTTGTAGAGGAGAGGGTCAAAATAGGAAACACCATTCCGGAGGATTTGTTGAAAAATCTGTTTTTAATCTGTTCTCATTCTGGTATGAAAGGAAAGACTACACCATGCAGCCTACTGGAAACACAGTCTACGAAATGTTTAACAAACATGCTGAAATAGGCTAGTCTTACAGGATGTACAAGCAATGGCCATGCTTATAACTGCACCAAACATGAGTCTCGAGTCATCACAGTTGCCAGTTGATGTGATGTTTGAGCTTAAGTTGAATCTTAGAAAGAGTGGCTTAAGACACTACACATACTATCTGAAGATGATGCACAAGGTGTATAAGGTTGCCATTGCAGCCCGAGAGGAGCCTGATTGTCACCAGCAGTACTACGATTGGAAGACCAGATGAGTTGTTGCTGCAACTCATGATCAGTAAAAAAAAAAAAAAACATGGATCATAAACTGGAAAGCGAACTGATTCAGTCACTATAATGATACTATTTTGTGTAATATTCCTCTGACGGCCCAGTACTTGCATTTATCAAATAAACATTGGTTTTATTGGATTCCTTGTCCCAGAAAACATATAAAACGACACCAGATTTATTTTTCTAAGACAATTATTGCCGAAGATATGGTGATTTTCTGATTTTCGGAGATCGTTGGCAGCCATCTTTGATTTTCAGTCGGAAAAATGGTTGAAAAAAATGGAAACAGTTTTTTTTTCATTTCACTGGGGTCTACTTTGATGGAAAATCACCCCAAATCAAAATCAATATGAAAATGGAGAGGGATCAGTATTTGCAACATAACCGCATATACTACTGATTCAGTCAATCTACAGGTTGAACACATTTGTAACGTAGCATTCTATAAACCTCTTTGCAGACTTTTTTTCTGTTTCAAGTGAGTTCGTGTTTGTTTCTGAATAAAATTGTGACGTTTCGAAATTCTGAAAAATGTTATTTTTATGACAGCATTGTGATGTCACTGTATGTCGTAGCGCCAAATATGAGATATCGGGGCGAGGGTAACAAATAAAATGTATTAACAAATATGCAAATCAGAAGCCACCATTATCCAATTTTTTTTTTTCAATAACCTGATAAATCAGCATCTGACTATTCCTATTATTGCAGTATTAATATGTGCAACTTCCTAGTCAATTAATATGCTGAAGTGATTAACGCAAACAAGATGAATAGTTAAAATCCAAAGCATGTATTACATTGGTGGAAGTTGGGTGACAGGACTGGTGTGGGCAAGACAAAGATACACCGAAAGGCATCAGTGAACAAAAAGCTTATTATCTTCATTTCAGAGAGTGAATTTACCATCAAAATATATTTACATGTATCTGATTAAAAAATGAAAAAAAATGATGTATTTGCATGGAACTGTTTATTTGCATTCAAATCGTCACAGCAGTTCCTTCAGTCAGGACATTTTGTACCCACTATGGGTTCCCGCAGGGTCCGCCGAACGCTGTGTAGCTCGAATCAGCTTTGACCACCGCGAAGTTAGTCCCGGACGATTCGACGGTGACAGAGAAGCCGCAGTCAGAACAGAGATGCCACCCGTTCGCAGTCTCCTCAATGATGACAGTGGTGCCACTGACTGTCTCAGAGTAGTCCGGTGAAAACGTAACAACCTGGGACCCGCTCAGCTGTGAAGTGAAACATGGTTTATGGTATACAATGACTTAGTTAGGTCTATTCCTTCACAAGTAGTTTTTTATGGTCTGTGAAATCATGGGGAAAAAAATATTGATAACCTCTATCGTCCCCACTTTAAAAAAATCACATCTTCACTCCTGCAATCTATTAATACTAGTGACATAAAATATATAATAAAACAATTTTAGATTTATAAGCTCACTCCTTGTCCCTTGGCCAAGACTTGATGGGCGAACTGGTTGAAAGTGTAAGTCCTCTTGTGTCTGTTGGGGTTCGTGTGGACACCGAGGTTGACAGCAACCCACTCTACGTCATTCTGGGATGCAAGAGAAAACTTTTTGGTTTTAATTCAACAGATAAATTCAATGCACGTGTATCAAACAATAAGAACAACAACTACACCAAGCTAACATTATACTATTGCAAAATGTTGTGTTTTACGTTTGTTATTGTCATCATCAAAATCTGACTGTATTGGTGGTAATAGATTGATACTTACATTAACATCCACAACAGCAGCGACACGGAATTTGCAGGGATCGGTGCTATCGCCCACAGTATTGGTCAGCGTTGATTTGGTGCCAGCTGGGAGTTGAGTTCCTGGATTACCATCATATCCCGTCACTGAGCCATCGCTGCCAAGCATGCAAGTTGAGATGCAAGTCGGTGCGAGTTGCATGCAAGTCGGTGCTGAAATAAAATTTTGAAGGCTCTAATACATCTACAACGAAACAATCAGAGATTGCAGACCCTCGCCCTTCAGGTTTAGTAACTAAAATTAGGCGATAATTGAGAGTTTTGGTCTTAAGACCATCGGTTGTACGCCATACGATTGGGAATTTGCCAAAGAAAAATACAAAAATAAGTTGAAAATTTAATATTGATTAGAACCGGAGTTATTAATAGCCAATTATGTGATTTTTTTATTTTTCCGTTGCCATGGCAACCGTTTTTATCCGATTTTTTACCCGATTTCTTGTCTTCTACGCCTCGGACATAGAGTGATATCACTTCTCGAGTATCAGAGCATTATCTCACACAATCAGTACTGTTCAGATGTGATCCTGATTGTTTGTGATTTTATATTATTTAAAATGATCAACACATATCGATATGCTGTGCTGTTACCATATTTAGGGCTCTTTTCTGAAATTGTTTTTCTTGTCCATGATAATTAGTTTAATGCAAGTTTATCAGATTAATGCATAACGTAACTAGATTATTGCAGAATGTTTGGAGTCAGTTGATTAGCATGGTTATACCTAACTCCAGTCTATTATTCAAAGCTTTAAATAACAGAGTATCACACTATATGTAAGCAAAATGTGAGCAATATACTCTCCCCATATATGAGTATTTACTGATCGCGTGAGTCTGTGTCATGGACGTGATTCCATACGAAGACGAGACAATCAGAGATTGCAGACCCTCGCCCTTCAGATTTAGTAACTAAAATTAGGCGATAATTGAGAGTTTTGGTCTTAAGATCATCGGTTGTACGCCATACGATTGGGAATTGGCCAAAGAAAAATACAAAAATAAGTTGAAAATTTAATATTGATTAGAACCGGAGCTATAGCCAATTATGTGATTTTCTTTCTTCCGTTGCCATGGCAACCGTTTTTACCCGATTTTGGCAAAATTTGATAGGCTGAGCCACTACCATAGCACTCCAGCCCTATAAATTTCAAATCGATCGGACCGTTTGCCTTTGAGTTCGGAGCGCAGACATTTGCACTGAAACGTCGCTGGCCAAAAATAACCAAAATCGTGACCCCCAATTTTTCGACATCGAGCGATAATGGAGAATTTTCGCCGTATGACCATTGGTCTAACACCACACGATTGGGAATTGGCCAAAGAAAAATACAAAAATAATTGGAAAAATTAATATCAGGTAGAACCGGAGTTAAAGCCAATTATGTGATTTTCTTTTTTCCGTTGCCATGGCAACCGTTTTCATCCGATTTTGGCGAAATTTCAAAGAGACTGAGCCACCACCATAGCTCTCTTGCCCTATAAATTTCAAATCGATCGGACCGTTTGCCTTTGAGTTATGAGCGTACACATTTGCACTGAAATGTCGCTGGCCAAAAAAATTCGAAACCGTGACCACCAATTTTTCGACATTGGGCGATAATAGTGGTTTTGGTCGTACGACCACGGGCCATATATCAGATGATCAGGAATTGGCCATAGAAAAATACAAAATTAGTAAGAAAAAACGAAGTTTTTCAATTATTGATTTTTACATTTTCCGTTGCCATGGCAACAGTTTTAGTCCGATTTTGACCAGATTCGAGGAGGACCAAGCAACTGAGATACCGCTTCATCCCTATCAGTTTCATGTTGATCGGACCATTCTCCTTTGAGATATGCGCGCGGACAGACAAACAAACAAACAGACATACAAACGGACAGACCCAATTGCAATACCCCCGCGGGGCGAGGGCAATAATATTATACATGTAAGTGTTAATTAATATACAAATGTATTATGATATCGAAATCCAAGGAGGTAAGTACACCATTGTGTGTCGGACTGACATACCGACTGGTTGAGCCAAGTTGGCGTCATCAACACACGTCACCACACGTCCCGGACAGTAGATGTTTGTGGCAGTTTCAAGCGTGAACGGGTCATGGAGGGTAATAGTTGAGCCATCACCCTTGTTGAAACCCACCTATAAGTAATTCATGTTTAACGGACACATATAAAACACTATGTTGAAGAACGGAGGATTCGCTGAGAATTTTACATCGAGATACTGGACGACAATTATACCTCAAAAACTCACCATCGTATTACTGAAGACCCAGCCTATTTGCTCGTAATTGAATATGGCGTACATCCCACCATCTGTCGTCATCACCAGTACAACTTGGAAGATGTTTTGCTATGAAAAGGGGTATGAAACTAGTTATATATGGGATAGAGAACTAATCTGAGGCTTTCTAACAAATCGGGTTCTATCATGCCACCGTAACCAATTTAATCCTGAGCAATATTTGTCATGCAATTTGCACAATTTTATTCTTGAATGCGGTCAAATGGGACCAAGATCAACAGCAGGTGGCAACTACAAATGATGTATTGGAACTCATAACTCAACTATCCACTTGACAAAACATTGCAGTTCAACTTGACAAACGGTATTTTTGTTATGTCTACAGTTCCGATGGTTCCGATTGAATTGTTCTAATTGATTCGGTACTGTGCGTTTAAGTTCATATTTCCTCTGGTAACTCGTCTGTGAGTATTGCTCAAATTGCAATTGTATTGCAATATAAAATGAAACGCGTAAAATGAGACGTGACCATTTTGATCACAGAAAACTCCATGACGACGCTCTCGAGATGTGGGAATGCTACATTCGGATATAGAAAAAAATGAATATCGAAACGGGTACATTGCTCTGCAATGGTGTCCATGATGTATCATCGATAATATCTGGCATGTCAGCTATGTACAACTACACGATATACATTTGAATGACTTGAATTATGATGTGAGCAGATATCGACAAGATAACGATCAACAGCCGAGTAAAAATGTATTTCCTTACAATTTTTTTTAAAACATGACATTCTATTCCTTCCTTCAGTAACTGATGCGCATTGAGCCCAAATAAAAATTGATCTTAAGCTATGCCACTTCTTCTGATACCGACAAACAAAAAATTTCCAATTCCAAGGCCGAATCCATGGACGAAGTTTACAAGTTCAGTATAAGTGGTCAAATTCGAGGGATACTACCAGTATCATTGTCAGAGCCATGTGAATATCGCAGAAACCCAGCCAGCTGAGTGTGAGATTAGGTGCTCCGGAAGGTGTGACCTTGTGAATCCACAAAGTGTGATGGTGAAAATATTGACAAACGGCCTCCATATCCGATCTATTATTTTTCGTTTTTCATTTTTGCTATTAATGCTATTTGTGGTACGGTTTTATATGCCCACTTGCTCGGCTACAACGGGTATCCTCTGCTCAGAATTATACATACGTTACAATAAAAATGGACAAGCTCATCAGCTACGGTAATTATTACATTATTCCATTTCTATTTGCAGGGACTTTGCAAAATGCTTGCAAATGAGATGCGATCTGGAAGTGTTTGTAGGATTCTTTTACATAATACGTGAATATGTGGATTATCGCAGGAGTATAAAAATGTCCAGGATACATTTAATTGGATATCTGCACAACAGGCGGATCATATTATGAATCAAAATTGAGTTTGCCCATATTTGTATTATGGATATCGTCTTAACGATTTGTATGCACAATAAATCTACAATAGCCTAAAACTTTTTTTTGTAATTTCCTCATACGCGTGATAGGGTAAGGGGGGGGGGGGTTGGGCAGGTATTGGTCCCTCCGTGAAACCAAAAGAATCCTGCTCGATGTACCAGAGCTGATACACTTGGTCGTGAAACCCCGGAGTGAGTTAACTACGGGTTCAAATTTATGCTAACATGTATAATTGACAATACTTGGTGGTATCTAGACAAATGGTCTCACGGGATCTGTGAGTGCCGCATCATACTCCTGAACACCATTCCATGTGACTATGATCAGGTAGTCGATAGTGGCGGTGCTGCCGATCTTGCCCAAGTCATCAGCCGCCATCGTGAACTCAGTCCCCGCGCTCGTCACATTACGAAATTCAATCTGTCCGAGGATATTATCTAACGATATGTCATCACCGAACGCCGCTAGGAATGGTGTAGGATGAGGACTAGTGTTCACGGAAAAGCTGTTGTACGCTGTGAAAAAATTGCAAAAAGAGAAAGAACATAACCACTCGAGTGCCAATTCGGCCAGCTCTCCTTCAAACAGTTGATACCAATCAGGTGACTGTGTTGACAGATCAGTGTATCTCAGATGTTTTTTGGGTATGGGATATTTAGGTATAGAATACATACACTGGTTGAATGAGAATGGACCGTTCACGCTAATCTGAAAACAAATGCATTATAGGGAGTTACAGTCACTGTTATGAGGACCGATCGGAACAAAAAATGTTATGGTCGTGTCCAAGACCACCCATGCATTTTGTGTATTCACAAAAAAATATATATATATTCAACAGGAACATTTTAGTATACTGTTATTCTGACCTAATTCGAAGTACTGTTGACCGCATTGATCGAGTAGATCTTAGTACTCACATATACAGTGCTGTACGTTGATCCGTAGTAGTTAAAAGTTCCAGTGTAAGACACAACTGTGACATCATCCCCTACTGTAAGGATAGTATCGTCATTGTCGATGCCATGAGGGTACAAACCACAAGGCCCACAGCTGAGAGCCGCTGGAAGAAAGTACCAATGCATGCTACCATAACGTGAATCTTATGTCGATTTCGAATGATAAAATGCAACTGATATTTCCACTGACCTGCCAGCGAACATAGCAGTATAAGTGCAATCTTCATCTTGTTCGCTCTGGTGGGAAAACGAAGTCAATAGTTTCTTCAATATTTAATTGATGTTGAGTCTACGAAGATTTAGTGATAACATTTTTTTTTTTAAAAGCGAAATATTGTTTTGTTCATGACTACCTCCAGTAAATCCCTGGCTTATGCCGTGCTCAGGAATGGTCCACAATAGTGTATGTATAGCATGATGACAAAGTAATTTGGAAACCATTTTCAGTGGGTGTCTATGCTCCGTATTGAACAACGTAATTTTGAAACTTTATTGGAAAACATACTGATAACAAACACAATTGGTGTCTGTGGTCTGTTCCAATAAATTAGTTCGAATATTTGTATATGCGTTACCATGCATTCCATTTTCTTTTATTTTACAAAACTGGTAGGAGTCAAAATAAATGCATCCTGGAAAAACTGAAGTTTCTGATAATTATCTTTATTTCAAAATAAATATGTCATCATGCAGTCAATGCATAGATTGAAACAGTTGACCTGAATATGTTTAGTATATGTGTTTTCACCTCGGCACGTTCGAGCTAACTTTGAGAACTACATGTACCAGACGGATTTTTTTTCTTCAATAACTTGATTAAATATTAGATAATTGTTTCTCTAATTGCTAACTTTGAGTCGAGTTTCTAATGTCACTCACAAATGTTCGTGCCCATTTCCTAGCGTTGTTATGTGTTTGTGCAAGCTCAACATTGTGATTATCACACAAAAGTATTTTCAAAACGACAATGCAGACAGTTACAATCGGCCCCTTTAGTCCCACATACAGTATGAATTTGTCTATATAGCGTACATAAACGGCATGAGAATTAAACATATGTGTCACTAACAGGTTTCCGTAGGCCATGATTATGAGAAGCTTCGTGATATTTACCTTCCAATTCGAATTGTTGATTTCACACAGTCCGAGTGTTGGCCGTTGGTTGTTGGTGTCTTAGAACCTGCGACGCTCCCGTTTATAAAGACCCGCGCTGCCCACGCCCATTGGAGAACCTGTCTTTCATAATTGAATAATGTCGACAGTTCTTTTCAAGATTAATGACTAATCGATGTATGGAACCATTTTCTGTGATGCATGATTTATATAGCTTTATATTAACGACTATTTAATGAATTGCAGAGAAAAACCGATCAATTATTCAAGAACAAAGAGACGTCTAATGAACCAGTGATGTATTGCACGTTTATTGAAGTATTTTGAATATCCTATCAATCATGACCTAATACGAATATTTTTGAGGATTTCACTGGGTAATCGCGACATAAGCATACTATTATATTCTGGATCATATACTACAATGAATTTTTCATGACTGATCACCCTCAAGTAGCATTTACTTCTCTAAACATACATTCACATTACACAATTATATCCGAGAGCAATTCGAAGGATTTGTGGCGGACCTAACCTCAGATTATAATCATGGTGTTCAGTTACACCAAACCAGAGATAGAAGTTACGTGAACATATGAACAATATACAGAGCCTACTCTATTAGTTTTACTCGTTTACAGTGTTTTTAGGTTACCGGACTCAAGGTCCGATAACCTACTGCCATGGCGTTGCGTCCCACGTGCGTGCATCAACAATTTTATCTTTAAAGTTTACGATCGGATTTTTCTGAAATTTTGCACAAAAATGCCTAAAAATATTTCGAGAGGGAGATATTTTTTTGGTTTTTTGATTTTCGCATTTTTTCAAAATGGCGGCCGTTTTCGTCGAAAAATGGCCAATTATGGACTTTGATGGTTGTTTTCTCAAAATCTGTTCAGTAACTTTTTTTCTTATTGATGCATAACACTCCTCTTATGTACCCCTGCGACATGTATAAATTTCGTTGCCCTTGAAATGCTCGAAGTGGGCCATTTTGGGCCCAAACACGACCCATATGGGACTTTCCCATGTTCAATTCTCCTATGCTTTATAGTGGGACACATTAAGCCTAATATCTCACTTAATATTGAGATTAGAGACTAGAAATCAATTGTGGACATATAGGAAATGATATAGGCTAAATATTCTCGTGACCTTGAATTTGACTGGGTACAAGGTCAGAGCGGCCATTTTAGTATAAAAAATGGCCAGTTTTGGATTTTGACGGTCGTTTTCTCAAAATCTGTTCAGTAACTTTTTTTCTTATAGATGCATAACACTCCTCATATGTACCCCTGTGACATGCATAAATTTCGTTGCCTTTGAATCCCTCGAAGTGGGCCATTTTGGGCCCACACTCGGCCCAAATGGGTCTTTCCCATGTTAAATTCTCCTATGCTTTATATAATGGGACACATTAAGCCTAATATATCACTTAATATTGAGATTAGAGACTAGGAAAAATTTGTGGACATATAGGGAATGATATATGCCGAATATTCTTGTGACCTTGAAGTTGACCTCTGACCTCGGTTTCAAGTTCAGAGCATAAAATGGCTAATATCTCGCTTATTATTGACTTTACAGCTTAGGAATCAATTGTGGACATACTAGAAATTACGTAAGCCGAATATTATCGTGTCATTGAATTGACCAATGACCTTTATTTTCAAGGTAACGGGACAAAATACTAATATATAAAATATATATTGTCCGGTAACCTTTCTTAGCCCTTGGGCTAACTTGCGACGCTGAAAAATATAGTGCTGCAGCTTAGCACATTACACCAAACGGCATTTTTTACCCAGTTCAGACTGCTGTCGCAAAAATCAGCCCAGGGCTAAGATAGGTTACCGGACAACAACTATTTTGTCCCATGTCTTAAAATAAGGTCACTCGACAAATTCAAGATCACGAAAATATTCAGCATATATGATTTCCTGTACGTCCACAATTATTTACTTAGCTGTAAATTCAATAACAGAAGACACATGTATATTGAACAATTTTATCCTATGATTCTGAAAATGGAATCAAGTTAAGATCAAAAGAATATTCGGCATATATCATTTTCTGTATGTTCCCAATTGATTCTCAAGTTGTAAAATTGAGAATAAATGAAATATAAGTCATTTTATCCTGTTACCTTGGAAGACAAGATATTAGCCATTTTGCCATGTACCTTGAAAATGAGGTCGAAGTTCAGAATCAAGGTCATGGGAATATTCAGCATATATTATTTCTCATATATTCACAATTGATTCCTGAGCTGTAAAATCGATAATGAACAGACTATTAGCCATCTGGTGCTCTGACTTTTAAAATAAGGTCAAAAGTCAAGGTCATGAGAATGCTTAGAATATATATCATTTCCTGTATGACCAGAATAGATTCGTAAGCTGTGAGGTCGAAAATAAGCGCAATATTAGCCATTTCGTGCTCTGACCTTGAAAACTATGTGAAAGTTCAAGTTCATGAAAACATCAGCATATATCACTTCCTATGTGTTCAAAATAGATTCCTAAGCTGTAAAGTCGATAATAGCCATTTAGTACATTGACTTTAAAAATAAGGTCAAAGGTCAAATTCAAGGTCATCAGAATATTCGGCGTATATCATTTCCTATATGTCCACAATTCATTCCCAAGATATTACATGTAAGTCAATAAGTGAGATATTAGCCATTTTATCCTGGACCTTGAAAATTAGGTCAAATATCGAATTCAAGGTCATGAGAACATTCAATATATATCATTTCCTATATGCCCACAATTGATTCCTAATACATAATCTCAATACTAAGTGAGATATTTGGATAATGTGTCCCTTTATAAAGAGAATTTAACATGGAAAAGTCCCATTTCGGACCTGTCGAAAAAATCAAAATGGCCACAACACACAGACCAGAGATTCAAGAGAAACGAAACTTGAACATGTCACAGAGCAATATGAGGGGAATCTTTTGAAATGAAAATCTCAAAACTGTTTGCCCCCATTTTGAAACAGTGCGAAAAAAAAAACTAAACTAAAAAAAATACCCCCGTTTGAAATATTTGTAGGTGTTTTTGTGCAATTTTCAGGAAAATGCGATCAAAAAATGTGGATTATGGACAATGGACGCAATGCCATGCCAAGTTATCGGACCATAGGTTCGGTAACCTAAGGATGTGAACTGGCAACCTACCCCAGTGGTAATTCCATAAGAATTTCTGGGTCCGCAAACGATTAATTGCTTGCTTGTGTAATTGCTTGCTATCCTAGCTGTGTAATATGTTTAGAGCAGCATGTGTGTGTAGAATACACTCCATTGTGAGTTCTGGTCCAATATTAGGATACTTACTGGTGGATGTAAACACGAAAAAATAGCGGAATATGCACACACCTCTGAGATGCATTTGGAGTTGAAATTTAACACTTTGGTAGATTACTATTTTCTAAACTTCTGCAATAGAAGTGTGAAACTTGGCAGAATACTGCAGTTCGAAGCTGTCACATTCGGAATATCATTCTGAGTGACAGCGAGAAACACACAATCCAATTGATGTGAAACCCGCATTTCAATAGAATGTAGGTGACTGATCAATAAGGTCTCCGAACCTTCCCCCTCCCCTTAGTTATTCTCTTAGTATGTTTCTGATATCTCGAGTGGCTGCAATCAGCCTGCGACAATAAGGCACAATATTGGCAAATAACACTGGCGCCGAATGTCAACCGAACCAATACGTGTTTATAACATGATATATCGGAAATGCTATATAATATGATATATCAATTGGTATCTTGACATGTTTCACTATCTTGAATCGCTGCGATCAGCCTATGACAATTGACATATTACACTTGGGCGCCAGATGCCAATCCAACAATAATATATCAAATCATAAATATGCGTTTGGTCGATATTTAACCTACCTCTTTATGAAAATAACAAAATTTTTTGAACGAACAAAATAAAGAAATCAACAATACTGCAGTCAAACGGCTGGTGTTGCTACGAACTAAACTTGATTTTTCCTGATGAAAATGGTTGTGTACATGGGCCACAACTGATGCAAAATGATAAAACGGGTATGGTGCAACGATGTTGGTTTTGTAAGAACAGAAAAAAAACTGTCATACAAAAAAACTGTTCACAAGACTGTGAACAAAGTGAACGATAATGAGGGTCAATATCCGATGTAATCCAATACGCTAGTACCCACCAATACCGTGAGTATCAGGAACATCCGTCGTCCAGCTTAAGCATGACGAGATGGAAGCTAGATTCTTTGGTCAAGTTCTTTGTCAATGGCATACTCGGTATCAAAAATGTGAATATTCAGTCGGCACACAGACACACAGAATGAACCAATGAGGGGAAGACCCATCATAGCTAGGATTTCCCAGACTGCCCAGCGTGAGGATATCTTGAACAATACTAAACGCCCCGAGCACGGTAGGTACCCCACGATTATAACGGTAATAAAAGGTAAATACACTCCATTACAAGGTTTTCGAGTTCTGATACTCACTACATCATGCCAAATACATGTTAAACACTGGCATTACTTCAGGCCGATACGTCAATGGAGACAGCATTGTGGACGAAATAGTTTAATAGAGTGCACACTCGCAATTCAAGGCCCTATATTAATCATGGGAGGTGTGATGCCCTAAAAGTCCGATGCTAAACTCAAGTTTCTCTGTCGGTAGGCAAATCACGTCCTCGAGAAACAAAGAAACTACTTGTGTGTGAACTATTTCAGAGTCACTCTGATTATGCCAGTACATCATGGTATTATGGGTTGAACAAAAAGCTCCAAGATAGACTGCAGGTCTTCTTAAATTTAGCAGGTGCATTCTGCATGCGCCGGCCAGAACCCAGATCGGTGCTACTGAGTTCAGTTAGGCATGTACAGTCACCTCCTTAAGTTCACCCACAGGATTTCAAAAGGCCCAACCACAGGATTTCAATTTCATGGCATGCGCATTGTGTCCAAGCCATGATATTCATAAAACAAAATCATAATATAACTAGTATTCATGAACATGATCAAGAAGCATAGTTTCAGTTCCCATAGGAAACAATAAAATGCCCATACTGTGACTTTCAATGTAAAAATGTTGGAAGTAATGTAAATCGCAATATTCAAGACACCACCACAAGATTATGCAAACAAATCACAACAGGGAGGAACCGTTTGTCTGATTCTATGTGCATTATTCTGATTCTATGGGCAAAAAGTATGATTCTATGAGCAAATTGTCTGATTATATGGGCAAATAAGCCAGAAAGCTGCAGGGCACCTGTAAAACATGCTAATCGACGGCTAATTTCTCAACACAATCTGATGGCATATGTTCTGTTTACTTCTTAAATCATTGCAGAATATGATTCATGTTCAGTTTCTTATGTGATGTTCACCACTTTTCATATATATGTTACACAAAAGTGGAACAGCTTGGCAGTGGAGCAGTTAGCCATCATAAATCACCAAAGACAAAGCGCTTCCAGTTACTTACCAGGATATCTTGACCACAATAGCAAGACAATTATTCCAGTTAACATGTTGATTGTTCCTGGAAGTGAAGTCAGCTACGTAATCCAACAAAATTGGATATAGAATAAAAATAACAGAAATAAACATGATTCTATGGGAACAAACCTGATTCTATGGGTAGGGTGTTGTTATAGCCATGGAACTGAGAGCTTCTCGATGCTGATCCTGAAAAAATATAGTATTGAAGTTTTATTTTCCGTTCTGTTTCTAGGAGAAGGTCAATAACATGAATGACAGATCGTAGCCCATAGTTCATGGTTATCAAATAAACCTACCCATAGAATCAGGTTTGTTCCCATAGAATCAGGTTTGTTTCTGTTATTTTTAATCTATGATCGATTTTGTTCGATTAGGTAGCTGATTTCACATCTATGAACAATCAGAATGTCAACTGGACTAATTTTTGTCCAGATACCCAGGTAGGTTAGTGTGAACGCTTTGCAGTTGGTGATTTTTTATGGATAACTGCTCCACCACCTGGCCGTTCCACTTTTGTGCGACAACTATATGAACAACAGTGAACACTGCATAAGAAACTGAACATAATCCATATTCTGCAATGTTTTATGCAGTAAACAGAACATATGCCATCAGATTTTGTTGAGAAATTTGTCGTTGATCCAGCATATTTTACTGGTGCCCCACCGCTTACTTGCTTATTTGCCCATAGAATCAGACAATTTGCTCATAGAATCAGACTTTTTGCCCATAGAGTCAAAATAATGCACATAGAATCAGACAAAAGGTTCCTCCCTGTGATCATTGACTTTCACAAATCATTTCAGAAGCTTGTTATTCACTTTGCTGACACCTAACAATGAGGTTATAAATCGGGTTCTGAAAAAAAACTACCAGTGCAACGTGTTCTTGACCATGGCTGAGCTGAACGGATTTGGGCGATCCAGATGTGCGGAGTTCATCAGCAAAGGAAGAGCCTGATGGTTATAGCAGCCGAAGATGGATACTCCTGCAAGAGAGCGAACCTTGCTATAGCCTGATACGGAAGAGCGGGAGATGTTGGAGACCGCCCAAGATCGGGAAGCCTGCTGTACCCACTGCCAGGGATGTTGCGGGTCCTGGTACGTCACTGCGAGCAAAACAGACGGGCCACTGTTCCTGAGTACAGTGCACTTTGGCACTTTGGAGCGAACATGGTGTTCATGCTTCTCGAACACCAGTTCGCCAACCGCTGAAAGCAGCCGGTTTGAATGTCATAATGGCCAGAATGAAGCCTATACTCACTCCAAAGCAAAAGCAGCTTTTTTTTTATTTAAACGTAATTTATTTTCCGAGGATTTTCACACGCATTTATGCACAAGGTGAGTCTCCTCGTCCAGAACGAGTGAGGTACCAGATGTTCTGCAATAAATGATTTACAATTGTTACCGAAAACGCTGTGTTTGTACAATATATTCATGAACAATTTTAAATATATTTATATTCCAAGTTTTATTTTCCGATGAGTTCCCGAACAGGAATATATCGACAACAGCCTTTTTTTGCTGAGTGTTCATTGAATGTATGTTCAAATCAGGCAATACATTGTGAAGGAGCGGGGCGGACATGGCAAAAAGAACTTGGCGGGCAGCTACATAGGTTGGGCAATCAACAAAGTAATGCCATGTATCTTCGTTACGGAACCCACAACTGCAAGACGCATAAATTGTATTTCTTCCTATGCGAGTTAAGGCCACTGAGGCCCATTCGTAAACGTGCTCGAAAATGGCGCTCTACCAGTGTCGTATGAATAAAGTGGAAGTACTAAGTACTTTCTGGAAAGAATGAATCTTTGACACGTTTTTTGAACAATGGAAGTGATGGAACATTCCTCGTGTTTACATCAAGGTTATTGATGTAACAGCTGAGGCTCGACTTTTGTCGTCATTACGAGGTCTGGTTTTATCAGTGGTTTTATTCACGGGTGAATCCAAATTCATCCTCTACTACATCAATAGGGGTCCACGTCCACCACAGAGCTGGGGAAGAGAATCTTCCAAAGTGCATCACCGCAGACAGAAGAGTTTGGTGGTGGTGGTGGTGGTGGTGTCTTGGTGTGGGGTCAGGAGATGCATGTCATTCAGAGAGGTCAGTCTGTCCCACACAATCAAAGGGACCAGGAACAACCAGGGGCATCCTGGGTGACAGCCTGGTGTCATCAGCGCACGTGCTCGGGTACAGGGACCAAAACACCCTGCAGGATGTTGGCACACCCTGCCATCGCTCTCACCTCGTCGCTGAAGGGAAAGAGTCCAACGGAATCAGTGCTACAATGGCCATCACAAAGTCCGGATCTGAGCCCCATCCAGAACTTGTGGGCAGATATCGCTCAAATGTCCCGAAGGCCAAGGTCAAAGGCCCAACCTAGCAGAACTGGAGGACCACATTCGTGGTTTCTGGAATGGAGTTTCCAGGGAGAGGTGTGAGAACTTGGTGCAATCCATACCAGCCTGGATCGGGCTTGTATCCAGGACGCCACACCAAGTATTGAAATTGACCAATTGTTGTGTGTGAACTATGTCATATTGATACCAGTTTGTTTTTTCCAGCGTTGTTGCTGATTTGGTTTGCCGTTTATGTTGTTATGAACATGATTACCATATTCATGAGATGATGAATTTCTGTTGAAAATTAGGCTAAATTGGATTAAACCTTACACAATTGCTGAATTACGCAACTTCGCTTCTTAGAAGAGTTCGAAAATACTTAGTGTCACATTGACAAATATAAAAATTACACTCATGATTAGGTCCAACAGAAAACACTTTCAAGAGTGGCATACAATGGGGAAAAAACTCAAAATTTTCAAGTGTGCCCAAACTTTTGGAGGTGATTGTATGTTACCAGTGAGTAAGTGTATTATCCAGTTGAAACTCCATCTTATGTTCGAAATTCTAAAACGGACATATTAAAGTGAGCATGCGGATCCAGCGGACGTGAATAGTTCACATTCCACCGGCGTTGATTGAGCTTTTCATACAACAGTTAAACCCCAATTACCTACAACCAATCAAACTGATGAAAACTAACACTGATTTGACTCCCAAGGATCTCCAGTTTCAATAGGGAAATTCAAAGCTCATTCGCTAGGCGGCGCTGCGGGTAGGAAAGGAAATCGGGTAGGCAATGACGCAAGGCTAAGGTCACGACCTTGCGTTTTTCCGAAAGTCGAAGATTTGTCACATCTGTTTTTGTTTTCTTGCAATCATAATGGGAACCAAGTACAGTGCGTCGACACTAAAAGAAATGAGTTAAGGAGAAGAGGGTTGAGACTCTCAGGAAGGAAGCAGGAACTTATTGCAAAGTGAAAATAATTATTCATTGCGACTGGTGTCAGTGATCGCTAAATGACTTACGCTACATACTAGTACACGTCTGTATGATATATTCCCTGCCCCTATCCTGTGTGGAATGATGTCATAAACTGAGGATCAGGCTTATGTTATGCACATAAAGCATATGGATAACATGTTCAATTGAGTATGAAATTAGTTGGCAATTTCATTCCCATCTGATTTCTCATAGATGTATTTAAGAAAAAGATTGACAATTTGTTATGATAGAATTTCTTTTTTTACTTTGACACATAATAGCGTAAAGTGAAATCATCATTATCATTGATTATCACGGGGAACCAGATTTGTCCACTAAATTAAACAAGTGCTTCGATCATGTGGGGTTGCATGTACAATAACGTGGGCAATCTGAGACATAGGCTGCCGATGTGATTGGTTGAAAAAGTCACATGGTGAACATATTTTCCCACAGTTGGCAATTTTCTCCTACATGTACTCCTTTTTTTTATCTTATCCAATTAGATACTACTGGTAACCTGACATCGAACCACTGAACATGCTCAGTGAGTCAATGTGTGGATTTCATTGGTTGCCATGACTAAATATCACTGCGGTGGCCTTACATATGTCACATGGATTTTCACATTTTTTTGTGGTGGGCTACATGCAGGATACTGTGATATACGTATTATACAAATGTGGGCATGATGAGAATGGAATGTAATTGGATGAAAAAAACATTCATATGGGTGATGGGTAGCAATTTGAATTGTGTCTCTATATATAGAATGGTGAAGCATGATGAGAGCTCTGGGCGCGATGAGCCTGAGGTGGAAAACCACATGACTTTGCCTGAGAAAGAACGCTTCAAAGACCTTCATGCTGGCATGATTGATACTCTGTCTAAGACGTCTTTTGACAAGGTGGACACCCACATGAATTTGCATGATGTCAAGTGGGTGGAAAAAGTTCCTTCGCCTCATTAACAAAGGTGAGCTGTTGAAATTAGACATAGGAGTCACTTGTTCACTGTTGGAATATTTCTAGATGCTGCACCATACTGGTTAATTGATAGATAATACAGATGTTATTGTTCATTTATATCTTTGTCGATTTTCGTTTTTTGTATTTGAGTATTTTTATAGCGTCATTACAAGTGGATTTGCGGTAAGCTGTCTTATCACCGACCACATCAATATGTATTGTTGATACAAGGGAAAAACAGATATTCATCCTCAAGCCTTGTGTGATATAGCGGGTAATATTCTATACTAGTATTCTTCACATATCAGTATTGTTTGATTGGCGTACATACTGAATAAGTCAATACTATCAGTATATCATTATACAAATTGTGATAAACTAAATGTTATGTAACTTTTTGGCAACAGTGGGCGTTATAAATTATGTTACATTTCCATGTTGGCTCTTTCAGATTTCTTCGTTACGTGAGAGGAACGACCGAACGTTATTAATTCTTCCTTACATCATCAGTTTGGGCTGGAATGGCGAAGAACATTTCATACAAAGTAGACAGCGAGGTGATATTTTATGTTGACGTAACAAAAATTATAAAATGGTAAAATTTGTCAATTATGCAGTAATAGTTTTGGTATCCACATACGATACATTTATTTCATTATTGTGTAGTGGGAATGAAATTTTTACATATCTAACCAACTCATGAACAATATATATAAAGGACTATATATAAGTTTTTGCTCCACTAAAGTACTACAATAATTACCGGACGATTGAGCGGATGTTGGGCGGATACTATGAGATTGCCCCCGTCGTGCCCTCATTTCACATCTTTTTCGGTTGCCGTAGTGATCAAAATGGCTGATTGGCCATACATTTTGTGCTGATATTAGTTTTTAAAACCAACATGAAATTTGAACACTCCATTGGTGAAAATTTTACAAGAAACATTGCAAATTTGAACAGGCATGTTAAGTAGTGTCACGACATGAAGCCTATTGTTATTCATAAATACTGACTAAGTATTATTAGGTTAGCTTGGAATAAAAAGAGTTAAGTGCAAGAAGTTTTATTACTGACATTGATTAAATGCATTGGACCAACAGTGATTATATTTTATTGATTAATATAGTTTGGCTAATAGGAATAATAGTGCATCAGGGGGAATACTCCCACGCGGTCGTCAGTGACCGGAAAGGGTCTATTTTGAAAATGATCTCCTTTATTTATAAATGATTTGCCTTTGCATTACATAAAGAATTATTCTTCATATTGTGTTTCTAGGTTCTGCAAACGTTCCACCACACTAAGGCATACAAAGCAAGCCCTGTCAAGGCAGATGGACTTCAGGTCATCCGGGAGAAACGGTCTCTGGTGTATGATCCACGGCCTGCATCTGTTCCATGGCTGGAATCCTGGGTTCATAATTTGGGTGTGAACTGTCAGGTTATATGCATTTTCATAGATTGTCTGTTTGTTATGAATGAACCTTGTGATTGTTTTGTGATAAAAATCAGAACATATTGAGACGCTCATAGTCATAGAAACAATCGAAGATAGAAAATCGAAGATTTGGCCAAGTAATAACATTTTCACCATCATATGTCAAACTACTCTAAATAACCATTTAAATCATTGTGTTTCGACGGCATTTAAAAAAATGACTGAATCATCACAGATTTATTAGTCTGTAGGTTTCTAACGAACAGTTCCAAGATTCTGATCATACAAAATCAACATACCAGTAGTTGAATATGAATGTGGAGGAATCTATTTCATGTGCATGATTTTTTTACATTAATTTTTTACTTGTGGATTGGGTATCATTGTCCTTGTCCGCGACGCAAATAAGGTTATGACGTTTTGATCTCGATTTCAATCACAAGATGTCTCCTCCAGTGTTTGTGGTCGAATTATGTGGCGCGTTGTCATTTTTTATTATAATGGACCCAAATATCCTCACCTTGGATATAACCGACTAGTACCGTTTTTTTCTCTTATCAGGATTCACTATGGATGAGATTTGGATGAGTTTTTGACATTAGAGCGTTGGGGGCGAAGCCCCCAACTCTCTACATGTCTATGTGCTGACTTTTTCATGGAGGTTTCATGCCAACCTATCGACGCCCGTTTTCGCATGTAAACCTTTGTACACCTACTTCAAATGAGTATTTTCTTCGTCCTTGACATAAACTCTCTCGATTTGATGGCAAGCTTTGAATATTCCATAGATATATAATGCATAAATCGATGTGTTAGGTTTGAGAAAATTACGCAAAATGGTCTGCTCGTCTGGAAAACGTCAAAATGGCGGAGCCGATGGAAATTCACGTTCCCAGAATGCAAAGCAAATTTTACCGCAATGACGCGTACTTTGGAACGTACAATTTATCACATGACAAGGTGTTCCATGCTCGGTTGCGAAACCTTTTTATTTTAAACTGGTCTTTTAATTTGCTCAGTATGCATGTGTTATCTATATCATGATATCAGATGCAGATATTCCTCATAGTTTCCAATATTTTAAGGATATTTTATTGAGGTTCAATATCATTTTATCAGGCGTAACTGTTTCATTGAGTTCAAAATAAATGTTTACTCATTAGGAATATGATTGAAGTAGGCCTATGTGTTTCATCATAATATACGGGAATGAATTGGAATCATGTGGGACATGATATGTTTCAATTTTCTTTTTTTGTAAAGGGGGGGGGGGGAGGGGGGGTGTAAGATATATTCAGGTCTCGTGGTGCTGATGATGTGCTCGAGCTCTAATGTCGTCTCTCGCAGTTAGCTGCATTTTTTGAACATAGAACTATGGTAACAAAGTACTCTGATAGTATTTGCATATTCGTTTTTTATGTTGCATCGTAATTATTATTACCGGGGATTCCCTTATTTAAGCCCTTGGCTTAAAATTGGGGAAAGGGTGTTGTGTCGAATGAAGTTTAACTCCATACATGTATATATGTACTTTTCCCCCAAATATAGGCCTGTCCTGTTGGGAGACAAAATTCTGTTCCATTTATAAGCCCATGGGCCTATAGAAGAGTAGTACTCCCCTTGTATTAGCCCTAGGCTTATCCAGAGAGGGGCTTAAATACGGGGATCCCCGGTACAGATGTGGAGTATAGATGCTTTGCTGTGACGTCACACTGGACCGCAAAATCATGTAAAACGTCCAGTGTTTGTCGGTTCTATTGTGATTTCACTGGGAATTTTGCCGTCCAGTATGGCGTCATAAATAAAGAAGAAAAACGTTATGACGTCACTTGCAAAGCATCTATATGCATATGGCATTGTTTCGAGTGCCAGATGGATTTTTCTGGCACTCTGAATGCATTGTCCCATGATGAGAACAGTGCCAGGAAAAACCCATCTGGCACTCTGTGGTTGTCAAGCAAAACGTCATGAAAAAGAACGAAAACGTTATCATTGCAAAAGCTACGTAACTAAGGCCAGGTAAACACCGGCAAAATGGACAGTGTTTTGGTTTGAAACTTGTTGATTTTGTGGATATTTCCAATGTTTTGGACAATTTCAACGCCTGTAACTTGCTGTAAGTACCGAAATCGTGCCAGAAAATGCATATGGCATTGTATTCTCGTGCCAGATGGGTTTATCTTGGCACACGTCTCTTTATCTAGGCCTCGCCTAAAGGCTCGGCCCAGATTGCAGAGACTTGTGCCATATGCATATAATCTTGGCACAAGTCTCTGCGATCTAGGCCGAGCCTTTAGGCGAGGCCTAGATAAAGAGACGTGTGCCAAGATAAACCCATCTGGCACGAGAATACAATGCCGTATGCATTTTCTTGCACGATTTCGGTACTTACAGCAAGTTACAGGCGTAGAAATTGTCCAAAACATTGGAAATATCCACGAAATCAACAACTTTCAAACCAAAACACTGTCCATTTTGCCCGTGTTTACATGGCCTTGGTTACGTAGCTTTTGCAATGATAACGTTTTGCGTCTTTTTCATGACGTTTTGCTTGACAACCACAGAGTGCCAGATGGGTTTTTCCTGGCACTGTTCACAACATGGGACAATGCATGTTGAGTGCCAGAATTTGGCATCCGTCACCACCCATTGCCACAGCCTCGGACAGCACTCCAGGATGACACCAGAATGGATGCTGAAGACATGGACGTCTAACTGGATGGAATTTATATTCTCTCATATTTACATTTCCGATGTAATCAATATTGGGTATTTTTCTCTGATATTCATGTTAATTTAATAAGAATCACATTTGTCATTATTATTACAGATGATGAGACACAGTTTGCCCCCTCCCCCTCGCTCCGCATCCATTGCCAAAACTACAGACAAACTCACAATATGGAGCTGGCACGTATGCCGAAGAGATGGACCTGTGACAATAGTGTGCATGATAATTGTTTATCGAATCACATTTCGCATTATTACTACAGTTGATGAGACACAGTTTGCCCCCTCCTCCTTCCTGCGCACCCATTGCCAAAACTACAGACAGCCTTACAATATGGAGCTAGCTTGTATGCTGGAGAGATGGACCTCGCACTTGACGGTAGTATACATTTGGGAATTATACAACGTATGTAATTGGAAACTTAGCAAGAATATTATTAATACATTGTATGGTTATAATAGCATTTGATCATAGATGAACGCATGCACAACTTTTGTTTGTGGATGAAACAGCTGATGTGAGATCTACACAACTATATCCTCCAATTTATATACAATATGTACACTAGATATATTTGAATTCTATAGGGTTATTGCACAATATGGGTTTATGCCCGAGGGCTAAGTCTTCGAGAAGCCCGACGCGAAGCGGAGGGCTTCAGGAAAGGCTTGGCCCGAGGGCATGAACCCTATAGAATTCAAATATATCTAGTGTACATATTGTATATAAATTGGAGGATATAGTTGTGTAGATTTCACATATTGTGCAATAACCCTATAGAATTCCCATATTGTTTTAGATTTCACATATTGTGCAATGAAAGATTTCACATATTGTGCAATAACCCTATAGAATATACCCCATATTGTGCAATAACCCTATAGAATTCAAATATATCTAGTGGTATGTTTCAAATGACCGAATCATATCCGATTCGAAAGAAATAAAGCAAGAAATACAGCTTATATTCAAACATTTATCCGATTCACAGGCCATTTCAGAGTTCCAAGAGCATCAGCGTAAAACGTAAATTTGTGGGAAAAACGTCATAGGAATCGAGCCATGAGAGTGATAATGCGCTTTTGTGTATCGTTAAAAAATGACGTTTTCTTGACGTTTGTGCTGCGCGGGCGAGTGTGGAATTCACAGCCCGCCCGGCAAAAGTTTGTTATTGGAAAAATAGGCACAGCAATTGAAAAACAAAATACATAGATATGGTTCATGTTTAGGGCTAAGTTTATTGACAGTAATTTAAATTACTGTATAATAGCATTAACTACGCTATTTGCATCGACTGTCATTCTGGTATATGATAAACTTCAATATTACTGAAAATTTTTCAAATGACGACCCCATGAGCATGGCTATTACTGATGATAATGACCCTTCTGCCCTTCTTTCTAACATGAAAACGCCTGGCAAGTGGATTTTACCGAAAAAAAATATTTGTAACTCGAACATATGAATTCTATGATACAATTTCCAAAATATAATATTGCATGCCGTTTTTCAGATCAAGTCCCGAATGACATGCTTCTGGCCCTTGATATGCCTGCTACTGACACGAATGATTCCCAACATAAGATTTGGCATTTTACGAAATTCAGCTTATTTTATCACTTTTTGTCATAAATATATATGACTTTCATTGCATAATGTTCAATATTTGCTGTACATATTCTATAATGACACAAATACACACGAACAGACGAGTACTTCACAACAGACGAGCGGGTATCTAAAACCAGACAGGGCATCACAGCTGGAGCACGTGAAGTCATCAAGGTCTTCGAAGATGATGAGGAGTCGTCCTATTGTCCCATGACTCTCTTCTTTAGAAATACGCTGTGACCACCAGAGATGTGCAAACCTGGAGCCCTCTTCTATCTGCAGCCGAAAATCTTCTCGTCCAGACATAATTTGCTGAGAGTAGATGTCTCGTTCAAGTGTCAGGTAGATTTACATATGCATGTTTATCAAAAAACGACATTGAAAACTAGAACTGCACAATTAAAGAAAATCAAATAAAACAAAACAAGTCATTCCCCAGTGTCGGCTTCTTATCTTTATTCTTATGTACTTCGGAATTGAAGGCAAATTGTGTAAGGTTATAATTTTCTGTCTTGAGTTGTAATTTTCTGGCATCACCAGCCTATCTACGGCGTTTACGTTTCCCAGTTAATGTGACAATGCTAGAGCATATTCATCTCACCAGGAATTCATAGTCAGAGCACAGGTTCTGACCTCCAAACTGCTCAAACGTAATGTCTAGAGTGAGGTTGACTTGCAAGAAGTTTTATAGTTGTTTTTTGGACTCAGAAATTTTCATGTAGAAAATGTTTTGTGTATTATGTATGGTACTCGAGATATTACAATTCCCCTATTTCCAAATATTTAGATAATGAACATATCAAGTAGATAATATGACAATGTATGACAAAAGATATTATGACAACTTTTTTCATAGTGTTGAGGATAGTTTTGCTATCCTTATTCTTTTTACATTTCCTTCTGAGCATATTTTTATAATTGATGGTTCGGCGAAGTTCGTTATTCGCCTTCTACCTCAAACGAATGATTCCCAACATAAGATTTGGCACTTTACGAAATTTAGCATATTTTATCACTTTTTGTCATAAATATATATGATTCTCATTGCATAATGTCCAATATTTGCTGTACATATTCTATATTGACACAAATACACACGAACAGACGAGTACTTCACAACAGACGAGCGGGTATCTAAAACCAGACAGGGCATCACAGCTGGAGCACGTGAAGTCATCAAGGTCTTCGAAGATGATGAAGAGTCGTCCTATTGTCCCATGACTCTCTTTTTTAGAAATACGCTGTGACCACCAGAGATGTGCAAACCTGGAGCCCTCTTCTATCTGCAGCCGAAAATCTTCTCGTCCAGACATAATTTGCTGAGAGCAGATGTCTCGTTCAAGTGTCAGGTAGATTTACATATGCATGTTTATCAAAAAACGACATTGAAAACTAGAACTGTACAATTAAAGAAAATCAAATAAAACAAAACAAGTCATTCCCCAAAGTCGGCTTCTTATCTTTATTCTTATGTACTTCGGAATTGAAGGCAAATTGTGTACGGTTATAATTTTCTGTCTTGAGTTGTAATTTTCTGGCATCACCAGCCTATCTGCGGCGTTTACGTTTCCCAGTTAATGTGACAATGCTAGAGCATATTCATCTCACCAGGAATTCATAGTCAGAGCACAGGTTCTGACCTCCAAACTGCTCAAATTGACTTGCAAGAAGTTTTATAGTCGTTTTTTTGGACTCAGAAATTTTCATGTAGAAAATGTTTCGTGTATTATGTATGGTACTCGAGATATTACAATTCCCCTATTTCCAAATATTTAGATAATGAACATATCAAGTAGATAATATGACAATGTATGACAAAAGATATTATGACATCTTTTTTCATACGAGGCAAAGTGGGACAATTGGAACATTCCTATGTTACCAGCATATGGTGTGTTTGATTCAATGATATTGACAGAAAGTTATGGAATTTTCCATACCTTCCTGATCGAACGAAAAAAATAACAGTTATATATCTGCACTTGTATGCCCAAACAGACGCCCCTTTCTAATTTATTTCGCTGCGAGTTCCTGGTGGAGATAATTCGAGTTCGTTTACATTACCGCCATTTTTGGTGCTTTGTATCCCTTAATGCAATGCGATTCAAGCTTACTCGTCTATGTTCGAGCCAATCGAACGTGAAATAGGTCAGGTGAGAGGTAACCCTAAGTGGCGAAAGAAAACGAAAGAAAAACGAAAGAAGAGCGGCTGCTATAATATTACTGCCATAATGCTTGATTTATCCATCTGATCAAGCATATTTTGTTTTGTAACCACTTTCTGAGACCACATGCATATATGTATTTGATTTGGAAAAAATAGTTTTCCTACCAGTATCACTTTAACAACTTACACACTTTGTATTCCAGAGCTAGCTGCAGATAACTATATTTAAAATCAGTGACAAGTGAGGAAAGCGAACATCATCCATGTCGGGGTTTTCACAAGCTATCATTGCCCATACTATGCCAATTATTGCCCATATCGCCTTTTTCACGTCTGATGTCATTGGTGGATAATATTTTATTTCACTTTGCTTGCAATATCCACACCATATAAATTATTTGAATTCAAAATGGTTATTACTCTAATTATTGTTGTCTCTGGAAATGCAAATAGAAGGAGCCATCATATCTGTTTTTGTTCCTTATTTATAAAAGTAGGCCTACGTGTAAGCTTGTGATTTCTAATAAGACTGGACATATAGGTCAAAACATATCCTCGTACATTACAGCGCAATAATAGTTTTTCTACAGAAATATTTCTCCGTAACTCTGGAGGCCCATGACGATACGTGATTTTTCAAACGTTCGCACAGCATCATAACCGTGGCACACCATTACGCAGATTGACACATGATAATGTCTGCACATTTTAAGGCGATGAGTACATTTGACTTCAGGTGATTACATCCGGAGCTTCTGGAAGCATAAAACAGTTTTATCTGGGGCTCAGCACACACGAAACATTACATAGAGCAATCACAACATATCTGGATAACAGATGCGTTCGGGGACAGCTATCTTGATCTAAAGGAATCTTATGAACCCTAACAGTCCGCTGACAGTACGCCACCATCCTCACCCACTTCAAGATGGTCGATGGCTAGTGATTGGAAAGCACATTACATCGATAAACTTCAATCGTGACCACTGAGTACTGCATTATGTCATTCAGTATTTTTAACAGCTTGAACTTTCAACATGGCGATATTTTGATGATAACGGCGTGATAACGTCACACAGCCTGTCTAATCCTCCATGACTCACATTCGGTGCAATGTTAACCACATCTGAACGGTTTAACAGCGAAACGAAACCATACGTGATGAGAGTGTAATTAACACCCCCGTCACATGCATGTCAACAAGAACACTAAATAATCAGTTTTTGGTAAAATGGTCTTAACATGATATCCAGTCCATCAATTAGGAACAAGTTTGTGTATGATAGTGGGAAGTGACGGACATCAGCAATGAATGTATGTTTACAGGGATATTCATAATGTACAACTTACTGCACTCGATTTTCGGGCTTTGATGCGACATTTAGAAAAAACACATTTATCCTACTACATAATATATATATTGATATGAAAAGGCTATTAGGATATTTCACTGATGTTAACTTAATAACTACTGTTATGAAGGAAAAAAAGTGTTCCTTCTGCGATGGTTTGTTAGACGCATGAGTTCCGAAGACGATTTCACCCTGTATATATCTGCAAACGTCGATGTAGACCAGCACAAAAATTGATAATCGGAAATCAACTAAACTCTCATTTTTCAGTCCGTTTTGCTCTTTCGTTTTGGTCTTCGCTTTCGCTTCGCTGAATAAACAAAGTCTTTAGTTTAGAATGTTCAAATCGTTGGAGCGAGCGGTGTGTTTGATCAACGAATTGCAGAGGTATTTTCGTACGTTCAGACTAAGCTAAGGTGAAATTAGAAGAATTATTTACATTTTATCAGTGAAACGTTTCCGGTGACCAAGTTCTATAGTTAGAGAAACGGCATGCCATCGACATTACTTTGCATAAGAGGCTACGTTTGGCACATCACAATCATACATTACAAGATGCCCGCGCGAAGACTACTATTAAGCCATTCAGCCGAATTCCTAATCCCTTCCCTCGAGTTAGAACTTGTTCCCATGAGTTAGTATCTAAGTTAGGTGATAGATGGTCACCTAATCTCAATGACACCATGCCCGGAGACAGGGTCGCGTTTTACTCTGGTAATGACAGTGTAGATCACGAGATGGTGAGAGTCGCGAACGGGTGTATGAATGGATCTGAGCTCCCTTCATTATATTTCTCGCACAGTTACACATTTAATCACTATTGTTATCGCAAATGAAAAGGTGAACACGAGCAGCAGGTTGAGACAATAACATTTGTTTGCTGACGCGTATACGAGTGTAAGTGTATCGACCACTGACATCACGTTTCTGTTTATTTTATAAGAGTCTTGGTTATTCTATTCCCTTCATGTTTATATTAATGACTTTAATGGGGAGGTGATTCATTGTACCATCTGGTGGCTTAAGTACATTAATATCTGACATATGCTAAATATATTATTGTATGTAGTAATAATATCCATATATATTCAACGACAGCCCATGATGATAGTCAATTCTCCCGGTCTTACCCATCCCCCGTGGAAAGGCAAATCAAAATTTTAAAAAAAACACATTCGAGGCAGAAATGTTTGCGTTGCCAACTCCACCTACTCTGTGTCAGCGACAGTATTCGAACCCACGTCACCTACAGCCTCTAAATTCGTTGCTTCAAGAGCCACAGTCCTGTACATGTTGAACCATAAATTACACATACGTAATGCGAGTAATGAATACAATCACCTCCAAAAGTTGAAACTTGAAAATTTTGAGTTTTTTCCCATTGTATGCCACTTTTGAAAGTGTTTCAGTTGAACCTTGCGAACAGTTGAGTGTAATTTTCATATTTTTCAATGTGACACTAGGTATTACAGAACTCTTCTAAGAATTTAAAAAGCATAATTCAACAATTGTGTAATTTTTAAACCACTTTACCCTAATTTTCAACAGAAATTCTTTTTTTCATGAGTACAGTAACGATGTTCATAACAACATAAACGGCAAACTAAATCAGCAACAACGCTGGAAAGAACAAACTGATATCAATATGACAAAGTTCAAACAACAATTGGTCAATTTCCATACTTGGTGTGGCCTCCTCGTGCCTGGATACGAGCAAGACCCGGGCTGGTATGGATTGCACCAAGTCCTCACAACTCTCCCTGGAAACTCCATCCCAAAACCATGGATTTGGTCCTCCAGTTCTGCTAGGTTGGGCCCTTGACCTTGACCTCCGGGACATTTGAGCGATATCTGCCCACAAGTTCTGGATGGGGCTCAGATCCGGACTTTGTGATGGTCATTGTAGCACTGGTTCCGTTGGACTAGGTAGGTAGGTAGGTAGGTAGGTAGGTAATTTATTTGAGATGTGCGTAAAACAAACAATACAATATACACGAATCAAATTCAATACACATTTTACAACACATCTCAGGTGATCCCAAAAGACAAAGTCTGTATCCCAGTAGGAATGAGATCACCTGAAGGTACCACACCGACACCACTGTACATGCAAACACTAACATGCAATATTTTACTTATACTTTTTTGCGATCAATAGGAACGGACATAGGACTGCAGTAAGCGCTTTTTGCATACAGATTTAGATTGCGAACTCTTGATGACACCACTCAATAGCATCCATTGGCTTGGACCGGTGTACATAAAACTCCTTAGCATGACATCAGAATGTGCCTTCGGAGGGTTGAGGTCGGTGCTGTGCCGGGTGTCATGTCCATGACTGCCGTGATATGTGAACATTGCTATCAGAGGATTTGGTAGATTATTTGTGACAAAATCATACATCAGTAACATAACTTGCTGAGCATATAGATCATGAAGTTTCAAAATAGTAAAGCGCTTGAATATGAGGGAACTCAGGGGCGGATCCAGGATTTTTGAATAGGGGGGGTGCTCTTCTGAAATGTACATAATCTTGAATTAGTGTGAGCGAGCGTAGCGAGCTAAGCCTTATGCGGTCTGGGGGTTCGGGGGGCGCCCCCCCCAGATTTTTTTTGGAATTTAGTGTCTCTGAGATGGATTCTAAGGTGTATTTTACAACTGTACCTTGTGAAAGCCATAAGTAGAATTTTTCTTTAGAAGTCTGCTTAGTTCTGTTGTAAATGGTAAATGAAGGATAGATTTTCAAAATAAGGAAGGTCTAATAGTCCTACCATTCTAAGCTGTTCTAAGGTTCTTATGCACCAGACATGGTGATGGTCAGTCGTTTGATAATAAAGAAGAGACATAATTATCTTCAAAGTTAGTCCTACATCCAGAGTTATATCCAGAGTTATACAGAACTCTGTCTGGAACAAATAAATAAAAATATCCCCTGGGTGTATTCAATGACAGTTTCAGTATGAAGTCAAGTGTATCAAACTAGATTTATTATTGGAGGGTGTGTGAGGGATGGCAAGCTGGTTAGAGAAGTGGAGCGACCGAGCGAAGTGAGGTGGATAGGTGGTAGCTCACACTCGGCGTGGGGTCTGGGGCCCGCTCAAGGGCCCCAGAAGCCAGAGCTTTTCTATGTTCTGTGGTTGATTCTGAGCTATCTCTGGCTCTGATTGAGTATTTTTCATCCCACACATGCATGTAAATATTGCTGGTATTTAAATTTATTTATCCCAAAACTACTCATTGTCACTTTACATATCATATGTCATATAACTTGAAGAACTCATGATTGATGACACTCAATTGCATAATTATTGACCAACGAATATTATGCCTATGTAACGCTGTAACGCACCTTAACATATTTCTGAGTCACAGATTTTTTTGTTGAAAATATATTGTGGGGCTCTATCCCCCTCCCTCCGCCCCCCCCCCCCCCCAGTCAAAAATATCAAACGAGGAAAATTACACTCATATTTCGTTACATAGGTGCATACCCACATTTTCTATAGCTTTTTTGCTCTCTCTTTTTTCTTTTCTTCTTGCTCTCTCTTTTTTCTTTTCTTTTTCTCTTTTTTTCACGGCCCAATAGGGGGGGTGCGCGCCGGGTGCACCCCCCCCTGAATCCGCCAGTGGAACTGGGGTCATTATATCGAGCACCTGCTACAATTCTTACTGCTTTCTTTCGAATAATTTCGAGTTTCTTGATGTGCTTTTGATACGCACTTCCCCATAGCCGTAATCCATACGAGAGATATGGGTGTATAAGACTATAGTACAAAGTGACTCGGTGATGCTCCGTAAGTATATGTTTAGACATATTTAAAGCATACACCCCTCTAGCTATTTTATTTCTGCAGTGAGTTATATGGTGCTCCCATATGTGAGATGTTGGTCGATATATAACCCGAGGAATTTTGTATGGTTCACCCTTTCCAATGTCTCATTTCCGATATATAGATTGTGTTGAAGGCCAGTAGTTCCGTGTCTCGTTGAGAACAAAATATATTTCGTTTTTGCGGCATTTACGGAGAGTCTATTGGCCTTAAACCAGTCCGAAAGTACATTAAGGTCATTATTCATATGTTCGAACATTATATCCAAGTTATTACCCCTATTATAGATGGTCGTATCATCGGCAAATAACATTGATTTACTATAGTTCAAGCTATTTGGGATATCGTTTGTATAGATTATGAACAATAACGGCCCAAGCACCGACCCCTGTGGAACACCATACTCGATATTCAATACGTTTGATTTTACATCGTTGTAGCTTACATACTGTTTCCTAAGATATAAATAACTTCTGAACCAGTCCAAGGCCTTTCCACGCACACCATAGTAATGTAGTTTGTGCAGGAGTAATTCATGATTGATAGTGTCAAAGGCCTTGGACAGGTCCAGATACACAGATAGACAATACTCCCTACAATCCAGCGTTGACAGTACATCAGAAGTGAATTCTGTTAATGCATCTATAGTCGACCGTTTTGGTCTAAAACCGTATTGCCTTTCATATAGTATACCATGTTTTAGGAAAAATGAATAGTCTTTTGTGTACAGTTTTTTTCTAGAATCTTCGAAATATTGGAGAACAGGGAAATAGGCCGATAATTACTGAATATGTCTTTACTTTTCGACTTGTAGATCGGTATAACCTTAGCTAATTTCATAGCGTCAGGAACGATGCCTTTTTCAAGTGACATATTTTTTTATCATTGAAATTGGAATACTGATAACTTCACCGAGTAGCTTTAGCAGGTACATACTTATACCGTCATCTCCAGTGCTCTTTTTAGCTTGGAAAGACTTAATTATTTCTGCTATTTCAAAGGGACTTGTGGGGGTTAAAAACATCGAGGAAGCGTTGGGTGATTTGCCAAGGTAAGTAGCAGCACCTGTTTGAGGCGTCGGAATGGCATCGGCATAGGTTCTGCCAACACTAGTGAAGTATTGACAGAACCCGTCAGATATAACCTTGGTATCATGGACTCGATTCCCATCTACAAGGAAATCGTCGACATTAGTAGTTTTACCTTTGGTTCTGCCCGCTATATTGTTAAGGATTTTCCAAGTCTTGCGTACATCGTTTTGATACTTTTTCAATAATACCTCATAATAGTTGTTTTTGGCCTTCCGCTTGATATCATTGTAACTATTTCGGTAATTGATGTACTTGATGAATATGTCGCTGTCTTTGGACTTGCCAATACTTTTTTTGTAAAGTGTAGTTTTCTTTTTTGAGGCTTTCATCAGTCCTGGCGTTATCCATGGCGCCATGATAATACTTTTATATGGTATTGAAGTGATTTTTACTGGTATTAACTCATCCAGTAAGCTAGTGAATTTAGTTATAAAGGACTCATAACATGTACTCAATTTGTCATTATTCATCACTTCTTGCCAGTCAGTGCTGTTTAAAGCAGAAGACAGCATATCAGCATTCGTTTTTTTCATATTCCTATGTGAGAAGACCAGGGGCAATTTCGCTTTTCCTTTAGTAGTTTCCCCCATGCAAATAAATAATGGAAAATGATCTGATATATCTAAAGTAAGTATCCTAGAATCTATATTGATATATGCGTCACATGCCACATATATATTATCAATGACAGTGGCGCTTGAATGTGTTATTCGAGTAGGGCGTTTAACTGTGGGCAGAAGACCTGCCAGGAAAAATACATTCAGCAATTCAGATACATGTTTGTTATTGTCTACCTTTAGATAATCGAAATTTTGATCAGTCCCAATAATTACATCGCACTGATTGCTAGTTATCTTACTAACCATTTGATCATAACGGTCGATGGACACCGATTCATTTGTGTTGGGAACTCTATAGATTTCAGAGACTATCAAATTGCGTTTACCATCCTTACATGGAACTTCAAGGGCTATGCTTTCAAATTGCCCTTCAGTGTTTATACACAAATCATATCTTTCCGTAAAATTGAATTCATCCAGTATATATATGGCTACCCCACCTCTTGGCTGGTTGATTCGGCTATTGTGCACGAAGTTATAGCCATTGATTGGAAACATATCAGCGTTCATTGGAGTTAAAAATGTTTCACATAGGAGTACGAAGTGTACGATGAGGCCATTTTCGTTTAGATGTTCAATCATGTTGCACAATTCATGGTGTTTGTTGGGTAAGCTATGGATATTGAGATGGATGGCTCGGTATTTATCCTTTTCAAAAGATTCCACAGATTTATTCATATCATCCAAATCGCAGTATGTGCTTTCTATATTTAGCACATTACACCTGCTATCATGTACATAGTCGTTGGGACAAGGGTAGGTGTCATCAGAGCTCGAGTCACTCTCCTCTCTAACCATAGTCAATGTGGAGAAAGTTTAATGTGTCGATCCAGCAGTCGTTTTTGACCATTTTCCCATCTGGAGGAATGTACACGTGGCGCATGCGCACATTATGCTCAACATGTTGGTATAGTTCATTATCTACTATCATGCCTTTAGTGTAGCATGAGTGGTGTCGGTGGAGCGTATATAATGTAATGCAAATAAAAACAAGAACACAAGGGTTTGACATGGTTATATCAACATACGCAGGTGAATATTAATAACCTAAGCACTTCTCCAAAGCTTGATTATTTATATGGATATTAATGTGTTTTTATGCTCCATATTTCATATATCATCAAAAATACACATATACAATACACATGTACAATACACATAATTTTGTATGGTGCACAGAGAATAACAATATGATGAATGGTCTCATGGACACATTGAGAAATACACCATGGATGGTTACGATATACATATATACATATACATCACTTAATTTTCATGATCCATAATAGTCCAGTCAGTTACAGGTATCACCGCCCTCGGAGTCATCACGTAACTTCTGTCGGATTTCCATCAATGTATGTCCTTGCAGGTTCTCGCCACTTAAGAGATGCTTAGAACCTTGGGGTTGTGTAGAGACAATCCTATTCCGAACAGTGTGTCGCTGGAGCAGGCTTCACCCAAGGTTGTGTCTCCAGTAGCCAGCAACGCTTGCTTCAGATGCTCATTCTGCGTGAACTTGGCCAAAAGAGCATCACGTAGAATCACTGGGGCCTCAGACCTCCAATTTTCCTCACAAAAGTGCGGCAGACGTTTGACACGGCGTTTGATGGCTACGGGATCTACCATACCAACTACATCACTCGCAGCGTCTTGGTCGTCAAACAAAAGTGCCTTCATGTAGGATAGATACTGCTCAACATTTACGTATTGTCTCCCACCGATGCTGATATCACATGCATGGAAATTTGATAAAGGACTACTCTCGTGGAAGAAGACAGTGGCTTCTGGAGACTGTTTCATGGACGGAGTGTTTTTCACACGATCTCTGATGTATTCAGGTATGCTATCTACCATGTTATGAGTGAACACTTGGTTGTTGAGATAGAGTTTGTCAACCTTCAGAAAAGCAGACACACTACCATCAGGGTTCTTTCCCCTCGGCGATGAGGCGAGAGCGATGGCAGGGTGTGCCAACATCCTGCAGGGTGTTTTGGTCCCTCTACCCGAGCACGTGCGCTGATGACACCAGGCTGTCTACCAGGATGCCCCTGGCTGTTCTGTGTCTCTTTGATTGTGTGGGACAGACTGACCTCTCTGAATTACATGCATCCCCTGACCCCACACCAAGACACCACCACACCAAACTTTTCTGTGGGCGGTGATGCACTGTAGAAGGTACTCTTCACCAGCTCTGTGGTGAACGTGGACCCCTATTGATGTAGTAGATGTTGAATTTGAGAAGTTGAGCCTTAGCTGCTTTTGCTTTGGAATGAGTTTAGGCTTCCTTCTGGCCATTATGACATTCAAACCGGCTGCTTTCAGCGGTTGGCGAACTCTTGTTCGAGAACCGTGAACACCATGGTCGTACTAAAGTGCCAAAGTGTGCTGAACTCAGGAACAGTGCCCCGTCTGTTCTGCTCGCAGTGGCGTACCAGGACCCGGTCATCCCTGGCAGTAGGTACAGTAGGCTTCCCGATCTTGGGCGGTCTCCAACATCTCCCTATCCACTGTGTCAGGCTATAGCTTGTTCACTCTCTTGCAAGAGTATCCATCTTCGGCTGCTATAGCCCTCAGATTCTTGCTGGTCAACTCCGCACATCTGGATCGCTCAAATCCGTTCAGCTCAGCCATGTTGAGGAACACGTGGCACTGATAATTTTCTTTCAGAACCTAGTTCATAACCTCTTTGTCGATCAATAAATGTGTTGTCAGTAGAGTGATATGAATAACAAGCTCCTGAAATGATAAGTGAAAGTCAATGATTTGTTTGCATAATCTTGTGGTGATGTCTTCAATACTGTGAGTTACATTACTTCCAACATTTTTACATTGAAAGTCACAGTATGGACATTTTATTGTTTCCTATTGGATCTGAAAATATGTTTCTTGGTCATGTTCATAAATACTAGTTATATTACGATTTTATGAAGATCATGGCCAGAACACAATGTGCATGCCATGAATTTAAAATCCTGTGGGTGGGCCCAAACTTATGACTCTATGTTCATGTGATTTGCTCGTACGTGCCTAGATTTGTAATAACTAACTTTCTAGATGTTGTTTCTGATGCCACAAACTTTTCCTGCTCTCTATATATAAACAATCGTCCATAGAAAGTGGTGTTTATTGAGATAAACATAATGCGTGCTACACAAGTATATATTATATATATGGGTACCATGAAATGTACCAACATAATACCACTAATACAACCAGATCTTGATGATGACAGTAAGGCAAATTCGGAGTTCTTAGCACTTGAATAAAATGGCGAGGGAAGGAGGTGGACAGGGATCTAACTTGCATGGTTCTGTTGGTTATTACGGGAGCATGCATCGTGATGCACTCCCGCTAACGGGACCAATAATTTATGTACTACAAATTGTCATGAGCGATAGCATGTTGTCAATTTTCACAGCAAATAGTAATTGGGATCGGGATACCTAAAAAAAACTGAAGGTGCATGGACACTCCAGCAATGGGCAGTGCTAACCAGTCTTTCACTGGTGAGTTCAGAGTTGATGATCTGAGGTGGATCCTTCTCAAAGTAATGCCGATTTGTGGCGTACCATAACTGAAAGGAAGTGTTCTTTCACTGTATTTCGAGCTCTTTGATGGGATGAACACGTTATTGTTCATTTTCACTATCTCGTGCAGAGCAGTGAAAGTGAAAATCCGTTCCACTTTCAACATTATGCTCACAATCGATTTGTAGCCATATGACTACGGCCATATCCGCTACAAAATGTATCACAAAGCATGCATTTAAAATATATAAATACAATATATGATATCTGTATAGTATACAATATGAGAGTGTACTGTGTATTCAAGTTTAACATTGCACCCAGATTCCGAATTGGGCGGAAAGCAATGATGTACCACAATGACTCAAACAATACGGGAAAATTAATTTCCATGTGAATGTAATGACAGTGTGACAGTTACATAAAACGTCGAAAGTTCATAGCATCAAGTTCTTTTTTCATTGTGATGGTTCACGACCCGATATCATAATTAGAAACTGAGTCTAAGGACCCTTTCCGTTGAAATCACAGTTCTTGACGGCCGGTCTGGCACTACCAGCCATTGTGTGCCTGGTGCCTGGGCCGTACCTGGTGCCCTGGGCGCCCCCTGTTGCTACCTTTGCCTTTTTGACTGCCCGATTTTGTGTTGGTAGTTGGCCGCCGTTAGGCCGGATCGGTCTGTTTCTCTTCATGCCAGGACGGACAGTGTAGTCTGCGAATATTTCGACTGATCCGCCGTACAGGCGCCCGAGTTCAGTGTTGAGTTGGGCCATTTTCATGGCCTGCACCGTTCCGGTCTGTGTGTTATCACCCAAGTAGCCCTGGGACCAACCCTCGGTCTGGTGATTCGGGAAAGTGGCATCAGAGGTATCACAACATACCGCAGACCACAAGTGTGAGGGAACGACGACTTCGTTACCGGAGGGACCAATCGCTCGATTGCGTGAAGGAACCGTCCCAGTCACTATGTACTTTCTCGCCCCTTGGAAGTTGCATTTCGACAGCAGATTTGTTTTAATTGTTGTCTCGACTTCATTCTTCCACTTCCCAGAGTTGAAGCTGCCGTCCTGTGGCACGGCGTTCGTGTGTGTGAATGTGGCGTCAACCGAAAGTTGGTCATTGTGATGGTTCACGGGATTGAGATGTCCTTTGTGGAATACAACTCGATTATTACGCTTAGGCTGGGAATCGTAAGTCAGGTCTGTCAACTGGTGGGTGTACATCCCCTGGTCTTTCTTGCCGATACGAATCATATTTTTATCACCACTAGCGTGTTCGAGCTGAGGTTCGTTGTGCCATTGTTTATTTCTATCAGTATTACTCGAATGAGACATGCCCTCGCCACGGTATGCACTGTAAACAGGAATCTTGTGTACCGTACTAAACAGCGTGGCGAAGTAGCGCCGATTGTTGTACGTCTGGCAGATGGCTTTGGGACTGCCCAAGCCTGTGGAAAAACTCGGTGGCGTGTCTTGGTAGAAGTATTTCCCGCATGTGACTAAATTGTTTGCGTTTATCACCTCTGCTTCGACTCCAGAGCAGGTTGCCACAAGCAAAACCAACGAAACTGTATGAGGCAGTGTGATTTGTCCAACAGTACCAGGCATGTTGAATTTTAGTATTCCCTCTAGTACCACAATATACAGAATGCTATCTAGCGGCAGTACTCTGCTGTGAACGTGTAAATGAAGAGAGACTGATCGAACGACTCTTTTAGCAAGTGACACAAAAACTTATAGGCAAACATGGACTATGAACACATCGTAATAGTCCGCCAGCTAGTACCACTGGAGTTAGGGCAGTATATTAGTAATTCTATCCTATCAGTTCGTTGATGACTCACTATAATGTTTCGAAACTGTTCATCGTGTTACGTATCATGTCAATACAACACAATATTATCATACAAATGCGACGAAGAATCAACACTCATAGGCGGATCCAGGGGGGGGGCGCACCCGGCGCGCCCCCCCCCCCCCCCCCCCCCCCTAAAATGAGAGAGAGAGAGAGAGAGAGAGAGAGAGAGAGAGAGAGAGAGAGAGAGAGAGAGAAAAAAAAAAAATACGCCCTAAATTTAATATAGATAATATAAATATAATATCTAAGAGCTGATAAGATTAAATCATGGGCGTAGATAGGGAGGGGGGGGGGGGGGGTCGAGGGGGCGAACTTCCCTTTTCACCTGAAATTCCAGGCTTAAACCCAACTGATCCAACAGCAAAAGAGTCAGTTTCAAGCATAAAATATCCCGTTTTATCCCCATCGATGGTCGGCCACAAGAGTGGATCTGGGGGGAGGGGGTGTCCAATGGTTCTGGTTCTGCCTTTTTTCTTCCACTGGAACCCTCTCATTTAGCATGATTGACCGTTCCCATGCAAGTTCCCAATTTGGCCCAGGGATTTGACTTAAATTGGTGCTACTTCTCCTGTATCTACTGATGATTAAAAAAGTAATTACTATCAGAAAAACATGTAATTCTGCTACCATAAGTGCCAAAGGCAGATCCAGGGGGTGGGGGACGGAAGCGGGCCTTGTCCACCCCTAACGCTCCCCTCCCACCCACCCCCCCCCCCCCCCCCTCCCACACACACACAAAATCAATATCGAAAATTTAGGGGGTAGTGTCGGTACAGAAATGTCAAAATACTTGATTGCGATATGGCGCACATCTATCGGGAATATAATATTAGTTCTGATGCATTTTTGTCACCAAATGCTTTGAGATATAATAAATTTGGCATTGGCATTATTTGGTATTGATGGTGTTAAAAATAATTAGTCTGGATTTAATAACAATTGCTTGATTAAAAAAGGTGGTTTTAGTGAGTTTGTGTGAAATTTATACTCAGGAGAGGCCAGGAAGCTACTACAGAACATGAAAAGGGCACTGTTTTCTGGGGCCTTTCAGCGGACCCCATTGGTCCACTCCCTTAAATCCTGGATCTTCCCCTGGATGCACTACTCTCTTCATTTAGTATGATATACATTCATACTACTTCAATTACTAAAGGGGGCTTACGACGCCCCCCCCCCCCCCCCACCCACACACACACACAACCTGGAACCAAGCACCCTGTACTCGTCTCTGATCAGTACACGAAATAGTAGGCATCCAATAGTCCCAGAAACGTCTCCAGAAACCACCCCAAATGCTCTCATAAAACAAAAAAATATGCTAATTTTTCTCGGCGGGCTTACGGCGCCCCCCGAACCCCCAGACCGCATGTACTTTGTTTGCGCCCCCCCCCCCTAATCAAAATTCCTGGATCCGCCTCTGTAACACATATTTGTGCTATTGTAGTCGTATGCTGCAAGTCCAAATAATCGGATGACGAGTTAGTGGCAGTTAGCCGAGTGCCATATAATTTTCAGAAGTGCCATTAATACTGATATTGTACGAAACCTAGCCCCCATATTTGTTTTATTATACGATTTCTCAAGTTTTGAAAATAAAATATCATTATGAATGTCTCATTTGAAAGCAGCATTTGAAAGCAGCCATATTAACTTTCATACTACAACGATATTGCAGCGAACCTGCGAAAAGTTATATTGGGCTGCTCAAAGGACCAATATAAGATTCCGCAGGTCACCTGCGGAATACGCAAATTTATGGGAGCTCACGTACGTTTCGACCAATCATCGTGCGGTAAACACCAACATCGTATAATAACATGAGTTATGGGGGGTTGATGTTGGATGATTTGAGATGAAACACACAGGAGAGACAGACAATAATATTTTTTACATTAAATTGAGGTTTGTTGGTCGTTTTTCCTCCGAACCAGGCTCGCACATTATTTGAGTAAGTACATAAATAATCAGTGCTCAAGATTGAGTATCAAGCACGATCCACGTAATTTCAATGGTTTCATACCACGTGCAATTTTGGTTCATATCTCGGCCGTTTCATAACAAACTTACATGAAATTTGGAATATATATTCTGTATATATCTATGAAGCTGACTTGAATAAGAGATTGAAGATTTCATTGATAAATTAGTATATAAATGGAGTTGAATGTTGCTTGAACAAATGTAACTTACGTTGCGTACACGAAGCATTAGATGGTGTAGTTTCTTAACTGCAGCGAGTGCACATATCCGTGATCAATAACCTACCCTTAAATTTTGAGTATCCCATCGATAATCATGCCAAATTGATGCGCAAATGTGTATATCTATTGCGATCCCGCGAAAATGTCTTGTGCCCCTGGTCAATGAAGCGCTAAGTACAGATCAGCGGATTATTCGTATGGCAAATACCGTCAATGCTCAGCTGTCGTGAACGTTGTACTCAGGAGTGAGATGTTGTTGTGATTTTGGTTCTATACTGCACTTAGAAAACATTAGAGTCGCTGAATTCTTGATGTAGTTTGCGGTTGAGTTACAATGCCAACGGATATAGACGTTATTAATACGATTGACAATAAAATTCTTTTGCCCAGTGTATTTTCAGTGCGGATGATATATAACATGCTATTTTGACCATCAAACTCCCATCAAGTGTTCAGGTAAATCCCAAAACAGACCGTAGGTTATTGTTCTATGATAGGTAATCTAACCATAGTCAAGAAACTGTACCCTAAAAAGCTGTCAGTTTTCTATGTAAGTTACATTTGATTGGCGGTGTATAACGTTCAGGATCTATATGAATATCGACTGGGTCTTCAATATGGCCATTGGACAAGCATTGTAGTGGTGGTTAGAACCTACACAACAATTTTCAGCGCAATCCATTACCAAACTGCAGAGTTATAGGCCAA
Organism: Terebella lapidaria; assembly: GCA_949152475.1. Classification (NCBI taxonomy): domain Eukaryota; kingdom Metazoa; phylum Annelida; class Polychaeta; order Terebellida; family Terebellidae; genus Terebella; species Terebella lapidaria. The sequence continues at coordinate 12,181,812 of OX424567.1, forward strand.
ACAAAACATACCAGAATTCTGCTGACAAGGCATGGATCCTGACTGATAAGCATCCTTAATATGCATACGATTTATGGCTGTTAATAACTCAGATATCACTATTTACCCATTCTACATATTTTGTTTGTTTTATTAATCATTATCGGGGCATGTGTCATGAGATGGTACATAAAGATTAATAGGTTAACAGGTTATAAAATAAGTGCACGATGTTCTCATGGATTACAGGTATATAACTGTTTTTACAGGAATATGAAATGTTGTGGATGATTTGCGGTTCATCCTGGTTAATTTGTGGGTATATTTGCGGAGGTTATGGATAACTAGCGGTGTATAAATGCCGAAACATGACTTTGCGGTGCTACCAGTGAACCCGGAAGTTCGATGAGCTGAAAGAAACTGTTGACCATTGTTTCGTCAATCCTCCTGAAAAACCAATTTTCACCTGAATTCATACACAACAGAAAACAATAGTAAAGTGATGCCCATATATATGTGAGTGAGAAGCCGATTAAGCGCAGTTTACACACTACTCACCCACTGTAATTCATTTATTCGGTCTGACACATTCTGAATCTTTGATGAATATAAAGATACACGCAGGATGACATACCTGGACCGAAATGAGAACAAGGAGTAACGGGCGATACATGGGTCTGTACAGAGCAGTTGACTTTTACAATATGGAAATATACACGTAGAACTGTCTCATATGTTTGGACCGGCAATATGGCAATATACCTTTCATTAAAACAAAAAATCTCATGTTATTATATAGGCCTACATCAAAGTGCGCCTGAGGCCAAAGAGCAACTCAAATGTTTTTTTCGAGTTTTTTTTTCCGTATCACGTATCTAGTGATATGGTAAATTGGATAAACTTATTTCAGGATCATTCCGCGTTTGTTTAAGTGTACCTGAAATATTGTCATCAAATTGGAATTTTTCGGGTGTCACTGATGCAGTATTCATTTGAGATATATATGTGGAAGTGTAGTTTTGTGCAGTATTCAAATTAAGACATATATGTGGAAGTAGGGTCTTGTATGCATCGAGTTAATATCATTACGACCACGTCATACATGAACAAATGCGTTCATATTTGCAAGACTCCCAAACCTTTCACGTGTATTATATAATAAAAGAAATATTAACTTTTGGTTTCCGTGAATACGTGAAAAAATGTATCTGTAACTGAAGACGTTGTCGCCTCACAAGCTCCGTGAATACGTCTTTGGCGAAAACAAACCTCTCATGTACCCTTTGATGTCTTTAGGACACAGCTATATATAACTGTTCAATGTGCTCATAATAAAAATTTTCTCAAACGGCGTTAATACCAAATATCAAGTCAGCTTTCTTGTGAAATTCCCTCGAATTGAACCTTAAATTACCGATAGCACACCCTAAATCATGCACAACATCACAATAACACAACGCAAATAAATCAGAACATCCACTATCATTTATGGGCGAATACCGGAGAATATTGATAGATTCCGCTACAAATTAACTTCGCTTCGATCAATTCAGCGTATCACCCATCCCATGTTCATGGAGATCAATTGCTTTACAACTCAATTAATCATAATGCTTACATTTTCCAACGAGTACGAAACACATTTACGAAATATGTATTCTTATACAAGCAGTACAAATATCCATACAAAATAAAGGCTGCAGATAATGACAAATTTCAGTGTTATTATTGTGAAATTGGTATTCTTTTTACTAACTCACTTGTTCACCTCAAATCATTCAACATCAACCCCCATAACTCATGATAATGTTTAATTCTTTTGTTTTGTGTTGCAGTAAATATTTTGAAAATTGGTGGACCTAAAAACACTATCAAATGGGCACTTGCTTGTTACTTTGACATACGAAATGAATCTATGAATACTGGGGAACAAAACACCATAAATAGTGGAAATTTTAACCGATTATTTCTATATCAAATTTTATCCCAAACATACAGAGTTAGGGATTCCCAAAAATGTCTATGGTACAGCCGATGTAGGCTGGTTTCAAAATGTAATAAATCATTACTGGGGTTATGGCTACAATGTACGAGTGTTGTTTTATGGTAACAGTTCAATTTGATATTTATACATAATTTTTCAAATACCAACCCTATCATGGTTGAGAGCAAAATGTACAAAAATGGCGCCGACTGACCTGTTGTAGCCCGGTTGCTCGGAGCGTTGATGGCCAAAAGTTACCGAACGATTCCAGTAGAAAAAGCGGTGATATAGTCTTCATCAAATCAGCCATCAAATGGTATGTTCCTTCATTGTATCCATGTTCTTGTATATCATATTTCAGAGACTGAAAATCTTGTTTATAAAGCTACGCATGATTGGTTTCTCCAGTGTTTAGGATTCCGTATGACAACTACCCAGGAGCTCCACGTGTAGCCAGATGTTGCACTGATTCATTTGCATGAACATATAATAAGCCACGTTCAGATATAATTAAACAAAAATATGACTTATTTTGACTCATGTACATCTGTGTATGGTAAAACACAGATAACTAGGCCACATTTAAAACAAATAGTCACGATATAATGTGAGATTTGTGGGACTAATTGTTTGTAGCCCTAAATATGACCTTCTAATTGGTTGTCTGATTTTTTTCGATGTTTTTATATTGACAACCAAATAAAGGTCATACAGGTTTGCGTCACTTTGGATTTAAATGTCCAGGGTGCATGGTTCAGAGAAACGACAAATCATGTTTATTCACTTAAATATCCTAACCCGAGGCGCTAGATGGGGTCCACGAAAATTATTCCACCATCCTTAAGCATAAAAACATTGATTAGGTCAGTATACCACTGCGTTCTGCCATCGAGTCCAACAGTTGACAAATTTGTTGATTCTCGATCATGTTTCGAAAATGAGCCTGTGACCGCACTGAATTTAGACGAATTTTCTGATTGGTCGAAAATAGTACCGTACTTACCCGCACCAAAAATGCGACACATTTGCCTCCAGCCACTTCGCTGGTCAATTGTGTTATACTTTTTAAATCGAATTGCTCAGTTGGGAACGTTTGAAATGTCAATAAACGAGTTGTTTGGTATTCTCTTTTGTCACCAATGCTAATTGAGTGCCACTATAATGTGTAATTATTTTTTCTTACCATTGTTTCATTTTTATTTTTTGACGGTGATTAGCACTTAGCGCGTGTCACTCACCAATATACGTGCGCCAAGATGGAGCACTGTGTTGTTTGTTCTGAGGAGATAGTGAAAGGGAATAAAGTGAAACGGAAATACAACCTGGTGAAAGTTGCATCCCCATACACGATTCGCAAGTCTTTCCCTGGTCGTATGGTGGACATCAGCGACTCAATATGTCACTTTTGCTACAGAGATCTCAGCGCTAAAACCGTAGCCAAGTTCAAAAACAAGAACTCAAAGAGAATGTCTTGGCCAGCTGGGGATACAACCCCTGTGGTACACAGGAAGAGGAAAGAACCCTCCACTCCAATTGCGGCCTGCAAGAAACAAGACTCGAAAAGCACTCCAGGGCCTACTACTAGTACCTCTGCTGGAAATGAAAAGTTTAAAGATCGGGCCTGTCTTTACATACAAAAGTCCCAATATTACAGCGCTTTCACCGCCCTGATATATGGCTCCAATGCAGCCAAGAATGCACTACTTAAGTGCATTCAGGTCCAGATTAGTGCTGAATTGTCCAGGGTCGTGTACAAAAACAGTGGTCACAAAATAAACAGCTTGGCCAATGCACCGACCACAGATTCCCTGGATTTGTTCTCCTGGACATAGTTGTTGAGGAGGTTTGATACTTAAACATTGGAAGCCCTACATCCATATAATTAGATTGAATATATTTGAAGTAACTGTGTAATGTATAATAGTGAGAAGTATTGAATCGAATTCTAATCATCACAACTTCTAACACAGGGGCATGACAATGGCTGTATTATTGTAAGACTTGGTCTTACAATATACTACAGCCAGGGACATGCCTTCTGAGTTTGAAGTTGTGATGTTTAAACGTCAACTTACGCGAGCTGTGTTATCATGGGCTTAATAACCTTAACTGTGAGCGAGTTCAAGAAATGTCATAAACATACTAACAATGAATTAAAAATCATACACCTTTTTTCAACAGACCAATGAGAAAATTCCAGCAGTGTCAGCTGTGATCCAGGCACTCACACCCTCCACCAGGCAAATCACACACAAAACCGTCGGCCCAAGGACACAAAGACGGTACATAGCTTCATGTTTATGACATTTATAGAGCGCATGGCTCTACATGTATACACATATTCTAATGCGCTTATACATGTACCACACTACTGGTATATAGAACGCCGCTGCTCATACCGTACTACTTAAGCAACGAAAGGAATAATAGTGGTGTTTTTCTATAGCAAACTGACGAACGAGGAGGCTGCCGACGTCAAAATTCGGAGAAAAGGTGTCCTCACGGCAGTAGTCCTCTTCGGCAGAGCTCCTCACCGATGCAAATTTTTCCCAGCGACAGTCTCGACTATGTTGTGGATAGAGGGTACATGTAATTTATGCAAACGTTGACGTTTGCAGTGTGTTTCTGTTAAACTGAAGTTGGTCCAAGTATGCATTTTAAACAATATGAATTCCAGAAACGTACCGTAGGTGCTCTATAATTTCCAGGAGCCTCTCAAGCTTTGATGCGGTTTTTGAACGCCATAGGCGTGTCCCAGGGCGTTGATGCCGCCAGACTAAACGTGGACCGCCTGTGCTTAAACTTTGACGATGCCATTAAATCATGGAAAGTTGCTGCTGAGGTGATTTTGATGCCATATGAAATGAGGAGATTATATAGAAAATTTAACAGTTACTTTAATATATCCACACCTTACACTGGTACATTTTTTTGTCATTAAGCAAAAAATGATGAGCACGGAACTGGCTCTGCCACAGAGGACAGCACCCGAGACACGTCGGCGTCTTAGTTTCACTCAGGCCCCAGAAAACCCACCCACAGTTGTCCTGGACCCCAGTTCCACTAGAACAATGCTTCCAGCCGGGTATGGGGTTACGTTTGACAATGTCCAGTTTGCTTCTCACAAGAAGCACCAGGGGCTGACATCGAAGACAGAGTTCCACATTATGGCTCTGGCAATTGCCGACAAGCACAGAGTCCGATTTGACCAGTTTCTAGGTATCCATGTCTCCTACATCTTGTTAAACACAAATCATTCAAGTGACATCACTTGAAAAGAAAAGAAAAAGTACGAAAATTGTGTCATTTTTACTTAGGTGTAGAAGGGTTGGCTTTCAGTTGTATGATATATTCAGACTAAATGTCATGATCCAGTGGTATATTATCCTTCTGGTACAACAGATGACTTGTCAGTCTCTGATGAGGATCTCGGACAGAGTGCCAAAAATTTGGACCCCTACGCCTTCTTACCAACACTGAAGGATTTTGACGATGAACGACGAAGTATGCTGACCCTCGTCCAGCGCATACTTGTCAGTGTTGTTCCCGCTCTACAACAACTGGAGGGCAGTGTAGTGTGGCACCAAGGACACCAGTACTCGCAGGAGATGGCGGAGAAGTCCGAAATCGTCAACCTGGGTTGTTATTTTTTCATGCTCATAGTCGTGTAACTAGTATTCTGGGTTGCATGTTGTTCACGATTTCACAAGAGCACCATCGAGGCAAACATGCTCTATGGCACAACATTTTATAATTCATCAGGCAAATATAAAAAAATGACTTGGGTGATCATATAACAGCTCGGACTATTGTCACACGTAAATTTTATTATTACAGGTGTTTTCGAAGGTAACCCGTCCAAGTGTCCAGACACGATCGCCATCCTCTCTGAATTATCACAATATGTCCCCGCTGTAAATGACGGGTACTTGGGGATTCCCTTCAATGGCGATGCTGGCACAATAGACTCCATAGTCAAAGCGAAGAAGGGTAGGGCATGGTCGGAAAAGCCAAAGGACACACTCAACTATGTGATCGAGTCAGTCCAGGAATTCCACAAAGAAGGATTATTACTTCAGGTGGAATATCACATTAACACGAATTATATTACACTTTGTAATAGGTGTAGACATATCTGCATTCGACACTCATTTCAAATAAAATACATGCACATATATAACTATTTCACCAGCAATTATCTCGCCCGCAATTAGTAGAATAGCCTTCAATGAGGTTGTGATACAATTAATCGCCATGTTTTAGGACTTGGTGAACGAACTGTTCTCGGCCAAGAGTATTGCTGAACGTGGAACCTTGTACCAAATCAAGCAGCAGTACAATCATGCTTCGTTCATATCGTTATAATTGAATTGCATCACAACTTATAGATTAGTATATGGGTTTCTGCATATATTGCTACATAGTATTAGCTATTTTGTGGTTGATAGTTCTCTGTTGACGGGATGGTCCTCCTGCTGGCAATGGAGATCTCGAAGATGGACAGTCTGTCTGACGTACCATATGGTATTCCGGACTCTAGACAGGAGCAGGTGGATTGGCTCTACAGGCTCTCTGTGGAGATCGTCGACCGTGTCTTTCCATCCCCTCCCATGGAGGACATCAAGGTGGCTGCGATGGCATATCGGGATGCAGCAGTTGACGATGGGAAGACAACCAGTGACGTGTTCCCATACTGCTGCGAAATTGGCAAGCTTTCAGGGTGTTATGCCTATATATGTGACCAGTATTTGGAGTATACTAAACTCAAGTTCATCCATCAGTGAAACACGCTTTTTGGCCGTAGTTTTGTTTTGGATAATCGGATCAACTTGAAATTTTGTTTTTCTCAATTCTCAACCATGCCGTAATTTTTCAGCGAATTTCAGAATTCTATCTCAAAAATTGAAAAAGTTGGCAATCTAACCCAATGTTAAATTTCAGTCGGAAATGGGATCAAGTAAGTTTCAACAAATTCAGGGCTTTTATCGTGTGTATGCCCATACAGAATGAACCTATATTGCATTGATTTGGAGTCGGAAGGCATAGTCGGTGTATATTAAGTAAATATGTTATAACTCGTACATCGAATAAAAATTGTTGTTTTTTGTGCAGAATCTGAAATTCCATGTTGGGGCTGAAATTTAACATTTAACATTCTCAATTTGTGAGATAGAACTCTGAAATTTTGTGAAAAATTACGGCATGATGCCCAATTAATACACACAAAATTTGAAGTTGATCTCATTATTTAAAACAAAACTACGACCAAATAGTATGTTTCACTGATGGATGAACTTGAGTTTAGTATACTCAGTACTCGGGAATATTATCCATCAATAATTCTAGGTTTGCGATAACCGATTCCATACATAATGACATGATTATGGCAGGGTTTTTTTACTGACGTTACAGACACTGGTGAAACCATGGTACAATGTTCCAATGTGTACTGTGACAATCTGGCATGCGCAGAGCCACGCATCTCCGAAGCACCCACTGGAGATTGGTTCTGCTGTCAGTCTTGTGAGGAGGCCACCGGTTACATTTACTGTACCTGTAAGAAAAAGCGCCCAGGCACCATGGTGCAGTGCCACCTCCAAGACCAGTGTGTGCGGTACGAATGGTACCATCTCGAGTGTGTCGGTATCAAGGACGGCGAAGTGCCCGGCACTTATTTTAACACGTCTTATTTTAACACTTTGCATTTTGTGTGTGTGATTATACCGAGGCGAATTTCATGTGTATTGTCGTATTCTTTCAATTTGTATCTCATGGTCTTTAATCAATGACCCCAGCTTCCATTATATGTGGCATAATACTAGTACAAAGCATGCGAATAGTTTCCCATGCAAACGATGCGAGTATCATCGGGATTTATATACATTATCATAGGAGAATGATACTGCAGTGATCGCTGCAGGAAATCCTTTGACGAAGACGACTTCAAGATGAACTACGCACTGAGGCTGATTCACCTGGGGTTGCAGCGACGAGTGAGGGTGGAAGCGGTCAGGGAGGGGGATGGACCGCGCATGCTGCAAATGTGGAAGATTGACCTACTTCAATTCCACAATAAAGGCCATCCTCGTTACCTGAAGCTAGCCCACAGACTGTTAGCCTGTAAATATGATACTTGGCCAGGTTTACTCTAAGAGTGTATGTAACTAAAAAAAGACATCCTCTAAACTCCTCTCATCCTTTATACTTGAAAGTGTAATAGTTGTAAATAAATACTACCTTCATTCAGATACTGGCGGATTCTTGCCACCATACCTGGCGGAAGATCTCAGATGGAACAGGGTTGGGAACATGAAGGGTGGACAGGGCAAGAATGTAGGCCTTGACCTGATCAACGAATTTCTTAATAACGACTTCAAAGGTACTTTTACTGGGATTATGACAGGTTTTGATCACCATGTATTACCTTATTCATGTCATATTACTGCTACTAGTACTAGTATATGCTATTATTCTGCCTGGAATGCAAGTATTAAATTTCCGATGTCGCAGAGACGGTCAAGAGGAGCCACGGACGATACACGCCAGAGCAGAGCAAATCAGACGCTGCAGTAGAATGTCAGGCACCTTCAAGCAGTCGGTTCGCAACGTATTTCAGGCGGGTGTGGCAGGGATGGAAGCTGATGGGTACAGGGTGGGAGGACACGAAACTCCATAGTACAGAGTGGACATTCCAAATTTCGTGAAGCGCTACAAACGCGAGGACTTGTTCACTTACTCCAAGAAACGTGCGTACAAGACTTATCCGCAATTCAAGGCCCCTCACAACCTGAAAGCGTCTACAAAACTTGGACTGGAGCTGAAACGCTTGTCATGGAATTTGGATTTGTGAAGAGAAATCGGCAAAACTGAGAATCGCTGTTCATATTAACAGGCTACACGGGACGAAAACTCATGCAGTGCTAATGACCGGGCTTTTATGTACGTGTTATATAGGCATACCCGATCGAACTCATTTACATCGAATTTGTAATAAATATTTTGTGTTCATTTCCATGATGGAAGGTGGGGGGGGGGGGGGCGGAGGCGCGTCTGCTATATTTAGTTCCTTTTGGCAGCTTATGAAGTAGTATGTAGTTTCGTGTATGTGTCATCGAATTGGAAAGGATAGCCTTCCACCAAGCATAAAAAACAATGTACATGTACATTGTAATGGATAACGTCCCGCAATTATTTGTTGAACTGTATTTGTTTGTTCACATACTAGACCACTGCTAGGTCTACATATAGATTACTGGCAAGTCTCATGTTGTATGAAGTTGTTCCCTACATGTATGCCATTTCTCGTAATTTATGTCAATAGTTTGATCTCTGACAATTTTCTTGTGAAAAAAGCAAGTGAATAGTATTTTTTAACCAGTTATATTTGTGTGCATGTAGTAGCGGATTTATTGCTTATGTATGGTCAGATCATCAACGCAATTTTTACATGTCTCATTCTACATCCGAGGCTGTTTCGCCATTGCTGTCGCAAACTGAACAACAACGATTTCCATGACATACTGCCGTAATTTGATCATCACTGATACTTGATATCTGCAGATGCTTCAAAATCTGAAGTCTCAGACATTCATTATTGGTAATTTCTAGTAATTTTTGCATACTGGCATCAACCTTTGTCTTGTTAACACTACGTGGTGGGGTGTACAACACAGCCATGCCTTCTCTACCGTCACGGGCGCATCTGCCTACCTCCTGCCAGTAACTAAGTACGTCAGGAGGCGGGCCCCAGTGGATGACACAGTCAAGGTCATTGACACCGACACCCATGCCGAAAGCCACTGTGCTGATGAGGCATCTCAGGGTGCCACCTGGCTTGGTGAATTCTGCCAGTATGCGAGCGTCGCTACCGTCCTCTACCCGTGCGTTGTATATGTTGATGATCCTGTTCTCGGCCAGCTCTTCTCCTGCCCACATCAGTCCCTTTAACCTCGTCCACAGCCAGGCCATAAGCTCCGATCCTGTTTCTATGGATCTGTGACCAATTGTATGATATTAGTAACATCGCTATGTAAGTTGTGAATGCATGTATTTTGTCAATTTATCCCAGTTTGTTACCTTATGAAAATCAGGATCTTCCGTGATTCTTGTTGCTTGGAAGTTATTTCCTCTACTAGCCAGGTCAGGTGAACAAAGAACTTGACCTTCCTCTCTATGCTGATGTGGATGTTGGGTCTGATGATCATTTTATATATATATAACAAATGGAGATGATCATACTTTTACGTTCACAAAATACCGCTAATTGTGTATGAATGTATATTATCAACCTGTCTGGTACTTTGGTGATGTGCTGGATATCTTCCTGGTTCGGATCAAGATAAACACTTTTATATGTTGACGTGAGCATTGATTCGGTGATGGTTGCCGTCATCAACATTAAAGGTTGTTCGCACAGGAAACCTCTCAACAACCCAATCTTCGAACATGCGGGTCGGAATGATTCACCCCTAAAAAGTCAAATGATTCGTATTTTCGGATACCATGCTGAGAACCATACCATGCTGAGAACTCTTCATGAAACGAAGTTCAGGGTGATTGTTTGAACATTGTTTAGGAGTGTACAAATTGATGTTGGTTTAGAAATATACATGTATAGGTGTGGAACAGGTACTAGAACGCATATTCACATATCTCGTACTTGCGTTAAAAAGTGGACGTCGCATCCGCAAAACTTTGAGGAAATAGTCTAGACATTGTGAATAATTCTACAAACAGTTGGCCATTTTGTCACGCTTGGATAACCACGAAGTCTCCACGTTGCGGTTTCGCCGAGCCTATTCAGTGCATTTATGGAAAACAACAACTCGGACAGCGAAAACACATGGTGTGAAGTGAGTACTAAAAACTCTCGCAAAAGGAACAGGTCAGCAGTATCTCCGTTGTTAGACACAACGAATAAAATGTCGAAGACAGAGCCAAAAATAAATCTGCCGAACGACGCCCCAAGATGGGCCAGAACAATGTTGGAATGCATCACCACGAGTATAAACAGACTCAGAACTGATTTAACAGCCGAGAACAAGACCTTGCGCAATAATTTAAATCGATGAACAAGCCAAAGAAGTCAAAGAACTAAAAAGTGTAAACATCATATTGAAGCAGAAAATACAAGAGCTTGAAGTTAAGCAGAAAAAAATCTACGACAGAGCTCTGTATCAAGAAATGTACAGTAAGCGAGAGAATCTCCTATTTCATGGTATTCCCGAAGAGAAGTGGGAGAGTGAGGAGAAGACGAAGGAGAAAATATGCGACTTCATACGTTCCTGTGGTGTTGATCCAGACACACTAGATTTCGCGCGCGTTCATCGCATCGGCGCACCTCGTAAAGGAAATCAGCCCAGGTCAGTGATCGCACGTTTCACATCTCATCCTGACAGGCAAAAAGTATGGAAAGCACGTCCGAAAGAAAACGAAAGCATTCTCATTACGCAACATCTCCCGGCAGAAATCAAGGAGCGGAGACGCATCCTCACCCCGATATTAGCTGCGGCCAAAAAAATCGATTCCATGAAGGATAAGAGCTACATAACAGGTGATAAGCTTGTGATCGGAAACAACACATATACTGTTGACAATCTGTGTGACCTGCCCACGTATCTCGACCCAAAGCACCTATCTACTCCAGTCAGAGGCGAGTACCAGTTCTTCTGGGGCAGTAGTTCGCCGCTGTCGAACCATCACCGATGCCGTTTCGTTCTGAACAACGTGTGGTACAACTGCACCGAACAATACTACTTCGCCCAAAAAGCCCGCACTGCCCATGCCCGACAGATTGAAGAAGCCATCATGAGATCTGAAGACCCAGTAACCCAAAAACGTCTGGCTCGCAACATCAAGTTCGAAGATCCCCTTGACTGGACAGAAAGTATCTCTCATCAACACATGCGAGCTGGTCTCCAGGCCAAGTTTCAACAGAATGACAGTCTGCGATCCTTCCTCCTGGACACATGCGACCGCACCCTGGCGAGTAAGGTGCGGTATTCGACTTTCACCATGGTGATCTAACCCCCCTCATTGGTTAGATAGCCCCTAGCACCAACTCAAATATACTATAGCTCACTAATGTGTTCATACCGCACCTTAAACACCCTGGCGGAGGCTTCTCCACATGACACCCACTGGGGCATAGGTCTAGGTCTCAACGCTGAATCCCTCGACGACCACCTGACTTGGAAGGGCGATAACAACATGGGGAGACTCCTGATGGAAGTCCGATCAGTTCTGCAGAACGCCTAATCCACCGTTAAAGCAACCAACGTGATGAAAAACTGGTAAACGTGTCGAGTAATGACAATGTCCGTGTGAACACTTTAGTTAAATGTGTGGTGCACAATCAATTAACCTATGAACATTGGCCAAGACGCTGCTACTATTCTTGCTTTTGCGTTCAAATTGAGTACTTGTATAGAATTCATCAATAAGTACATTCTCTAAGTCTGTAGAATTCTACATGTAAAAAGGCCTGTATGTTGATACGCTGCCAATGAAATGAAAATAATGCCAGTTTGCTATCAGTGAAATGTTGGAAAATGTTACATGCCTCCAATGAAATGACAGCAAAATCTACCATACAAGTCTCGTGTCTATATATCGAGCACAGTATGTATCATACATCCATTCCTATGAGTTAATGAACGAATTCCGAGAAAAAAAAATGAGTGTTGCATACATGTACGTATTTAAGAAAATATGTTGTGAATAGATAAGTTGAAACAAAATGAATGAAAAACAGTTCTGTACTCACACACATACATGTACGGTTTTTGTCTTCATGTATGCACGCACATGTATATGTGTCTATATATGTGTGTGTGTATACATGTATGTATAGGTGTGTGTGTGGGTATGTATATATGTGTGTATATATCATGGTAACAATGACGCATACTATATATGTATATACGCCGAAGTGCAAACTGAAAAACAACAACAAAAAACCATCAACAACAACAACAACAACAAAACTTGTCTTGTAGAATGTGGATGCATGGATACGCTGAGAATTATATGGTAACAATGACGCACCTTACTCTTTTCATTAGTCTAGATGTGTGAGATTTGTTATGCTGTTTGCTATTATTACTTCTTTCAATATGTATTCAGGCCTGAATACATGTATTCAGCGGATACATGAAACAAGACTGAATGTTGTAAACACTAGTGATCATGGTTTAAAAAGTCATGCATGAGCAGATAAGTTGAAAGAAACAAAAAATGTTGTAGATGAACACCTACAGTATATGCAACAATAAGGACAACATAATGCAAAAGTGTGTTTATGTTTATATTTTCCACCTGAGAAGCGGGCCAGTAATACAATCCTTTGCGCTGGTTGAGCCCAAGACTCAAAATTTCACGCTTACATTGAGACACCACGTGTTTATATGGTTTATATGACTCACTCAGGCACACACACTGCTACTCCCGGACACGTCCATGTGCTTTGATGACCTTAGAATAAGACTTGTGTTCTAAAAGTGAGCCTTTTGACATAGCTCAATTATCAAATGTTTTTAATATCATAGCTCACACTTTTCTACTCAGATCCGTCGCTGCAGTTTTGTAGGACCTTCTTTTCACGCGTCTTTTTTTCTCACGTGAGAAGTGGGCCAATTAACATAACGCAAAATGAACGCCCAATACAAGAATATCACATTGTCATGGACTCGCATATACACTATGAGCACAGTACCTAATGTCACTAGTAATCCTCTCTATATTGACTTAGAATAGACACACTATTTAGTGGAAACCCGCATCGTTAAACATACAAGTTTATACCTTGCAACACCTCACACATCGACGGCAACAGACACATAACAATTATATGTCGCAACCAGCCGTTGGCTCATACTTACCTCTGGTCCTCCAATAGTATATATAGTCATGACACATGCACAGTTTATTCCGCACCAACATCATCAGTATCATAATGCAAAAACAAGGATAAGGTCAACACACAACACAAAGAAACACAATGAATACACGTATACATCAACGTATTTTAACGATAAAGGTACATCAATTCCAACAATAATAACATTATGGCGTCTACACTAAACATATATTCCCTGAATGTAAGCTAGAGGATTGAGATCGGACGTGAAGAAGCGGAGAAAAGTTTTCAGTATTCTTCGGTCAAAAATCGAAGTATCGGCCTACTCCAAGAAACACATAGTACCTGTGAAATTGAAGGTGAGTGGAATAATGATTGGTCAGGAAATATCGTCTATAGTCACGGAAGTTCGAAAAGTCGCGGGGTTCTCATTTTGCTACAACCTGATACGGATCACTCCGTAATACTACGTGATCCAAATGGACGTTATATACTGATATCCGTACGTTATGATGATCAAGAATATATAATCTTAAATATGTATGCACCCACACAACATAGTGAAAACGACCAAATCCAGTTTGCAACGGAACTTGAATCGATCGTTGATAATTATGAGACTGAGAATCTGGTGATCGGCGGAGACTTTAACGTGGTATTGGATCCACATAGTGACAAAAAGGGTGGGAGCATAAATAATAAAATATGCAATAGATACAGAACGGATATACAGGCAATGATAGAAACCTGTAATCTGAGCGACATATGGCGTCAAAACAACGATAAACGTTTTATGTTTACATGGCATTGTAAAAAAAAGAAAATTTACTGCCGTTTGGACTATTTTCTGATAAAAGACCATATGTGCAATATTGTAGAAAAAGTCGATATTATTCCGACAACTGTGTCTGACCATAATATCATATATTTATCATTGAGAATAAGGGGTCTGGAAGCGCGGGGTCCTGCATATTGGAAGTTTAATGCATCTCTATTACAAAATGCTGAGTACCCAACTTACATAAGAAATATTATTTCTGAAAGTAACTCCTTCCATAAAACAACGAACAATAGTATAAAATGGGAACTAATTAAAATGGATATCCGACTAGCAACAATTCGTTTCAGCTCAAAATTAAAGAGCGAACGCGAAGGCCAGGAGAGGTTACTCAATATGCAACTTCGAGAACTTCAGACGAAAATAGCAGATGGTGATGATTCAGACCATACTGTTGAACAACTAAAATCAGTAGAATTGGACCTACAACGTTTATAAAATGAAAAAATTGCCGGCTCAATATTAAGATCTAAAGCGATACATACTGAAGAATGGGAGAAAAACTCCAAATATTTTTTCAATTTAGAAAGACGAAATTATTGCAACAAACATATTACAAGGCTAAACGTGGACGGTCAAATCATAACGGACCCCCAACAAGTTTTATCCGAGGAAATGAAATTTTACCAACGTCTATATACTGATGATAACAATCTAAATAGCTCAGTTCGAAATGAATTATATGAAACAGTCTTGTCCCACCCTATCTGTGAATTGAATGACGAACAACGAGACAGTTGTGAATTGAATATAAACGAATATGAATGTGCAAAAGCTTTAAAAGAATTAAAAAATGGGAAAACTCTAGGCATTGATGGTTTATCTCCCGACTTCTACAAATTTTTCTGGCCCGACATCAAACACTTCGTAGTTAATTCACTCTATCAGAGCCTTCATGATAAAAAAAACTTTCAGTAACACAGAGGTTAGGAGTTATTACTTTAATACCTAAAAAAGATAAGGACAGGACACTGCTCAAGAACTGGAGGCCCATTAGCCTCCTCACTACGGACTACAAGATACTTTCGAAAATGTTAGCCCTGAAAATTAGAGACGTTTTACCCGGTATTATACATAGTGATCAGAACGCATATATAAAAGGCCGATTTATCGGTGCAAATATAAGAACTATAACTGATATTATACACTATTGCAAATTAAGAAATATGGATGCTATAATTTTACTTATAGATTTTGAAAAAGCATTCGATACCGTCAAATGGGACTTCCTAGAGGTTATATTGGAAACCTTTACATTTGGTCCAAAGTTCCGAAACTTAGTGAAAATCTTATATTCAAACATACGGAGTACTATAATAAATAACGGGCATTTCACCAATTTTTTTAATTTAGAACGTGGTGTAAGGCAGGGCTGCCCACTTTCGGCTTACCTGTTTCTACTCATAGTAGAAATTATGGCAATAAACATAAGATCAAATAAAGATATCAAGGGCATACCATTAAAGCAAAATGAACTGAAAATTAGTCAGTTAGTTGACGACACAACCATCTTTCTTATAGACACAACTTCAATTAAAGAACTTTTCTCCTTTTTAGATATTTTCTACAAATGCTCTGGTCTCAGAACAAACATCGATAAAACACAAGCATTCTTACTGGGAAAACACATGAAACGATTCAAAGACGAGTCATTAAGGATTAAATGGATGAACGGACCGATTCACTGCTTAGGAATCTACATATGTGACAACGAAAAAGATAATTACTCTTATAATTTTCTACCAAAAATTAAGAAAATCAGAAATATTTTCAATATTTGGAAACAGCGAAATCTATATATTCGCGGGAAAATCGCAATCATCAATACGTTAGCAGCATCACTTTTAGTATACCCATGTACGTCTATTTCTACGCCCCATAAGGTCGTTAAAGAAATTGACACTCTTTTCTGTGAGTTTCTCTGGAACAGTAACATTAATAAAATCTCGAGAAAAACCCTTATCCAAAATATAGAAAACGGTGGACTCAAACTTATCGACATGGAATGTAAAATAAAGTCCCTACAATTCTCCTGGATCAAGCGCGCGACCTCCGATGGTAATGACACATGGCGCTCTATCTTAGATAGCATATTGCACCCTTTATCTTTAGACTATTTGATACAAACCAAAGCGATCTGCCCTGAGCTATATCCTGATCTACCTGAATTTTATAAAAATGCTCTACGCATCTGGAGCGAGGTTAACTCTGTTGAGGTCGATCCCACACCACCCTCTGTATATAACTTGCCTATATGGTGTAACGCCCAGATTCAAATCGATAAGCGACCTGTCCTTTGGAGACACTGGGCCCAGAAAGGCGTTCTATATATCCGTGACTTACTGGAAAATAACAAGTTCATGTCACACGCACAAATTGTCCGAAAATACAACATCAAATGTAACTTCTTAGATCTAATTAGTATCCAACAAGCAATTCCTAAGTACTGGAAATCGCGGTTTACAACAATTCCACCGCAAGAAACGAACGAGATCCGATGTTTTTCATATCAATCTAATATCTACACTTTAAAGAACATAACATCAAAAATTATATACTGGACGCTTCTTGGTAATGTACAATGGAAGGAACCTACATGTATACGATCCTGGGGAAATACATTCGAAATTGATCCGAATGAATGGCCTGAAATATTCGAATCGCCCATGATAGCCTGTTCAGAAACACCTCTCCAATCATTCCAATACCGAATAATCCACCGTATATTGCCATGTAATGAATGGCTATATATAAGGAAAATATGTGATAATGATTTATGCTCCTATGTCTACTGTTCTAACCCAATTAGAGACACGTTGATGCATTATCTAGTATCTTGCGGACCCGTCGAAACATTTTGGAATACCTTCACCCAATGGTGGAACACTCTGAACTACCGAAATATAAACGTACTGACGCCCCAACAAATTATATTGGGTATTCCCTGCCGATCACCTTGCTCCATAGCTCTAAACTACTGTCTCATTGTTGGCAAATACTATATTTACACTTGTAAAAGGAAAAATAATCTTATATTTTTCTTACAATTTCTGAAAATTCTCAAAACTAACTTAGAATATAAGGCCTTCTATGCCAAAGAAAACGCAACGTTCAAACACTTTGAAGAAAAATGGGGATTTTTATACTTTAATCTATAACTTTCATTGTATACTTGCACTGAAGAGACCTATACATTGAAGTAGATCATACGCAAAAAACGCTTCGCACTTCTTCACGTCCGATCTCTGCCCTCAAATGAAAAAAATGCATCTTGTATATAGCCTATGCTTATTACGCATCTTATGTACCGATACTAGCCCATATTTGTGTTTTGGGGAGTATAAAAAATGCACTGGCACAAGATAATTGTAAGAGTAACACATAACATAAAACAGTAAAAGCAATAAAAATTCAATGAGCGACATTGAACAAATTTTGTTGGATTATTTAAGTTTGCTTCTGACTAAAAGTTCTTTAAGATTTTGATGCTTCTTGTAAGCTGTTGCTATTTTAATATCACCATCAGTATTTTTGTTGAGTTGTTTCATATGCTTTTTAACAATTTGGGCTGAAAGAGTACCTGTTTTTGAGAAGGGTACTATATACACCATGTCGAATTTATTTTTACTTTTGTTCAAAGGGTCATACTTTGTAAATTTTTGAACGTTGAGGCCATGAGGTTCGAAAGTGCCTAGAGTATCAATCCAACAATATTCCCTTTCAAGTCGCCATTGTTTGTTTAAAAGTTCATCACCAAGATCGGAAACCTGTTCAATTGGTAAAAGAGAAAAACATTCAATGGAAAATTCAGTTTTGCTGTGAAATTTAGATAGATGACTGTATAATGCATTTTCCTCATTGCAGCTAGTTATTGCAGCACGGTGACGATTGTTTCTGAATTTGAGTGATTTACCGGTTTCACCTACATATTGTTTTTCGCAAAGCTTACAAGTGTATAGATAAATTATATTTTCTGAGTTGCAATCCAAAGCTGAGTTGATTGAGTAGGTCTGTTCAAAAACTGATCCCGAGAAATTTTGACAATTTGGAACTAAATGACATGTCTGACATTGTCTAGAATTACAAGGTTTTGAGCCAGACGAGCTGGAAGTGGGCAATTGAAAATCAGCACCTAGTCTTTCCTCACCGTTCAAAATTCTCAATGTTTCATTCTTGATTTTGCGAAGCCAACGTTTTGAATAGTTACGTTTCGAAAGTGCCTTGAATAATATTTGACAAGCTGATTCAACATCATCTGGATATGAGCAAATTTGGAAAAATCGAAAAACTTGGGACTTGATTAGTCCTTTATAAGTGTGTTTTGGATGAAAAGAGAGCTTATGCAACAACTGATGAGTATCCGTTGGCTTGAAGAAAACTTTTGCTTCTAATGTGTTTTCTTTGCTCCTGAACAAAGTAGTATCCAAAAAATTAACTGAATCAGTACTAATTTCAGCTTTGAAGTTGATTGATGCCCTATGAGAATTGAAAATTTCGAGAAACTGGTGAAATTTGGAAATGCCATGTGGCCAAATGAGGAAAATGTCATCTAAATACCTATAATAGCAATCTGGTTTGAATGGACACTTTTGTAAAGCTTGCTTTTCAAATTCAGCCATATAAATATCTGCATAATGGGGTGCATATTTCTGACCCATGGCTGTGCCTGAAACTTGTAGGAATGTCTTACCGTCAAATTCAAAGTCATTACATTTAAGTGAAATTTCCAATAATTCTATTATACCTTTGAATAGTTCATTGTTTGCCAAAGTCGGGAATGCATTTTTAATTGCTTGGATACCTTCTTCATGATTTATATTAGTATACATACTTTCAACATCTAAAGTGATTAGTAGAGAATTTGGATCTAGTTCAAGCCCTCTAACTTTATCTAAAAAGTCATACGTGTTTTTTATATATGACGGATGCTTATTTGCTTGATCTTTTATATATGAATCAATATACATAGCTACTTTTTCAGATTCACTGCTGCAGTCCGAAACAATTGGGCGCCCTGGAGGCATTACATTTGGAATTGGCCAGGAGTCTTTGGGTTTATGAATTTTAGGTAGCATATAAAATCTTCTTTGACGAGGGCGTTCTGGTGGTAAAAGAAATTGGAATACTTTTTCAGAAAGGCATCCAGAATTGCGTAATCCTTTTAAAATTTTTGTTATTTTTGCTGAATTTTCTAGGTAAAGAGGAGTGTCAATTTCTCTGTAATGAGCTGGATTGTATAATTGACGAAAGCCTTCATTAATATAATTTTGCCTATCCATAATTACGACTGCACTACCTTTATCTGCTTTTTTAATTACCAAGTCTACGTTATTTTGTAAATTCTTTATAGTTTTATATTCCATTTTCGTTAGGTTTTTGGTTTCTGGTTGAATTTTCAAGTTTTCAATTTCCTTAGATATTGCCGAAATGCAATCTAAAACGGGCTTGTCAATCATGGAACTCGGTGGAGTCCAGGTAGATTTTGGAGTGAATTTTGATCTATTTGTGAATGAATTTGGACGGTGAGAAAAATAATTTTGAAGTTTGAGTTTTCTACCAAAATCTTGCACAGCTTGTTTAATTGGATCCAATGTTATTTTGGGTGTGGGAACAAATGTCAAACCACGATTTAGAAGAACGATTTGTGTGTCCGAAAGTGTAAATTTGGAAAGGTTTACAACATTATTAGTCGTACTGGAGTTCGGTGGACTCTCAGAATGATTTAGTTTAAATGACTGAGCCAGAATTTCAACATTTCATTGGCCGTTTGTTCAGTCCAATGAATGTTATCTGTCTGTGTAGAAAACTTGATTGGATCCAACTGTTTAACAACTGTGAGATTGCTGAAACGTGAACTCATGTCATCCAAAGCCCTGTTAATCATATCCAAGTTGCGTTTCTCTACAGACGGAAGATTGTCTGAGTAGTTAATTTTTGGAATGAGAATTTTGGAGTGGGGGAAGATTCGGAAAGCACTGCTGAGCATATTCCTCAGTTCTGGAATTGAAGTAACACTTGGTTTGGAGCTTCGATTGTTCAGGCCTACACTTAAGATTAAGTTTTGGGGGGCATCAAATGATTTTTTACAGGCCGTGAACATCATTCTTAGATGGTTGAACAAAGCTCCAGGATAAGACACAACTTGGATATCACTGACAGGGGATTTGGTGATGCGAGAAAGGTTAGAAGAGCCGAGGATGACAGTGGAGGAGGTTAGTTTAGGAAGGGCCCAAAGAGTTTTGGGTCCTCTGATAGTGGAAGGAGAGACATGGAAAGTGGTGTTAGGAGAGTTTTTAGGAGAGACAAAGCGAGTGCGTTTGCCTTTGGGTAGAGAGGAGGGTGAGAGTTCAGGAGAAGAAGGAGAGCGCGGACGCCGTTTGGGCGTGGCACTAAGGCGGTTATCAGGAGAAGAGCGAGAGAGAGGTGGCCAATCATCAGATGATGATAGACAAGGAGGGTTAGAGAGGGTATCAAGGAGTTGGAAGCGGTTAGAAGTGGACACAGAGGGAGGGGTGTTATTTGAAGATGGAGGTGAAGAGCGAGAGGGTTTAGGATTGTTAGTAGGAGAGTTGGCACGTTTTAGGTCCATTAGGAGGCGGCCAAAGAAGTTAGAGCCTTGACCATGACGGTTAACACCCCAGTGGCTGTCAGGAACTGGATGGACAATGTGACACCCTTCAGGAAGACCCATCAGAGTGTCACGGAACAATTTGCAAGAATTAAACTTAACTTGAAGAAGTTGACACATGATTCCATTTTTACTTTTATGCCAGAATGGGGACAGGCTAGGAATTTCACTAGCCAAACGTTTGGCCACTCCTGCATGGGGAGCCCTGAGGATCCGATTGGCTAGGTGTTGACAGTCATGGTACCGGGCTTTGTGATACTGATAGATGTGCTCAAGGCTAGGGAATCTCATACCACGATAGGATATATTACATGGGAAGAAATTACTAAGTGGGTGTTTGTGACCTTTTACCTCGCAAGTCTGAGGTTTTGATTGAGAGTTAGAATTTGGAATAGGGGAATTTGGAAGAGTAGAGGTTTTGAATTTCTGGATGGTGGAAGCCTGAAGTTTTTTGCCGAAATGAGATTTAGCCTGCTGAATGACGAGAGCTACCGAATTTGCAATGTCCGAATCTGATAAACCTAAAGAGGAAATGTGGGCCAAAAGGTTTTGAATTGAGCTCTCATAGTGTTCCACCAAATGTTTGGTCACGTTTTGTACCCAATTTTGATTAATTTTGGAGATTTTTTGTTTGATTAGGGGACCAGAACAAGCAGGTTTAATGAAGTCATCCAGGTGTTGTTGTTTTTTACTGAAAGCCCTGGTGACTTGGCCTTGAGACTGCTGGAGCATTAGTGACAGGTGGTGAAAGCATTGAAGAAGAGTGTAAAAAGAACGGAAGTGAGGAGGTTTAGAAAGAGCCATGATACGTTTCAGCAATTAATTTTGAAAGTATTAAAACCAGAACGTGTTTGATTTGGATGATAAAACCAAAGGATAAAATTATGAAAAATAAAAACAATTGTATAAAATGAGAACAAAACGTTTGAAGAAACCTGAATGCAAAGATATGGTCAATAATCTGACCAGTATCTAAAACACAACAAAATAATACAAAACAATATAAAAGAGGTTACTCACAATGTACTCTGCCTGTTGCACGACCGGTTTCGGAGTTGAATCCTTTGTCAAGTGCGGAAGTCTAGAGAACCTACTGTGGTTGCAGTATTTATAGGAAATATTGGCTTGTGCCAATGTCAATTTTTTTTGAGTAAATCAATTAACAGTTTACCAATGGTTGAGCAAATCAATTAGTAGTTTCCAGAACAGTTTGCCAAGAAGAGTGACATATGTTGAGTATAGATAATTAACAGTTAGTGGATTTGATTGTTTTTCATATGCGTATCTGACACTGAGTAAAACAATTAGCAGTTAGTTGATTGATAAACATAATTAGCGTTTGAAGTTATATTTTTTGAAGTATGCTAAGAGGAAGTATTTTCAAAATGGTATTACTGCGGTGCTTTCCAGCAATAGGTTCTTAGGCAGAGATTTTATTAGGCATGAAATTGTTTTTTGAAACTGAAGATGTGTCAAATTGACTTGCATTGCTTCAGGAGACTTCAAATAAAATGAGATGAAATAAAAACAAAATGTACTAAAATGAACTGAAAAACAAAATATTCATAAAATAGTTATAAATGTGTTTTGACTCTTACAATATGCTAGGCACGGGCTAAGTATGTTTTGGGGAGTATAAAAAATGCACTGGCACAAGATAATTGTAAGAGTAACACATAACATAAAACAGTAAAAGCAATAAAAATTCAATGAGCGACATTGAACAAATTTTGTTGGATTATTTAAGTTTGCTTCTGACTAAAAGTTCTTTAAGATTTTGATGCTTCTTGTAAGCTGTTGCTATTTTAATATCACCATCAGTATTTTTGTTGAGTTGTTTCATATGCTTTTTAACAATTTGGGCTGAAAGAGTACCTGTTTTTGAGAAGGGTACTATATACACCATGTCGAATTTATTTTTACTTTTGTTCAAAGGGTCATACTTTGTAAATTTTTGAACGTTGAGGCCATGAGGTTCGAAAGTGCCTAGAGTATCAATCCAACAATATTCCCTTTCAAGTCGCCATTGTTTGTTTAAAAGTTCATCACCAAGATCGGAAACCTGTTCAATTGGTAAAAGAGAAAAACATTCAATGGAAAATTCAGTTTTGCTGTGAAATTTAGATAGATGACTGTATAATGCATTTTCCTCATTGCAGCTAGTTATTGCAGCACGGTGACGATTGTTTCTGAATTTGAGTGATTTACCGGTTTCACCTACATATTGTTTTTCGCAAAGCTTACAAGTGTATAGATAAATTATATTTTCTGAGTTGCAATCCAAAGCTGAGTTGATTGAGTAGGTCTGTTCAAAAACTGATCCCGAGAAATTTTGACAATTTGGAACTAAATGACATGTCTGACATTGTCTAGAATTACAAGGTTTTGAGCCAGACGAGCTGGAAGTGGGCAATTGAAAATCAGCACCTAGTCTTTCCTCACCGTTCAAAATTCTCAATGTTTCATTCTTGATTTTGCGAAGCCAACGTTTTGAATAGTTACGTTTCGAAAGTGCCTTGAATAATATTTGACAAGCTGATTCAACATCATCTGGATATGAGCAAATTTGGAAAAATCGAAAAACTTGGGACTTGATTAGTCCTTTATAAGTGTGTTTTGGATGAAAAGAGAGCTTATGCAACAACTGATGAGTATCCGTTGGCTTGAAGAAAACTTTTGCTTCTAATGTGTTTTCTTTGCTCCTGAACAAAGTAGTATCCAAAAAATTAACTGAATCAGTACTAATTTCAGCTTTGAAGTTGATTGATGCCCTATGAGAATTGAAAATTTCGAGAAACTGGTGAAATTTGGAAATGCCATGTGGCCAAATGAGGAAAATGTCATCTAAATACCTATAATAGCAATCTGGTTTGAATGGACACTTTTGTAAAGCTTGCTTTTCAAATTCAGCCATATAAATATCTGCATAATGGGGTGCATATTTCTGACCCATGGCTGTGCCTGAAACTTGTAGGAATGTCTTACCGTCAAATTCA
Organism: Terebella lapidaria; assembly: GCA_949152475.1. Classification (NCBI taxonomy): domain Eukaryota; kingdom Metazoa; phylum Annelida; class Polychaeta; order Terebellida; family Terebellidae; genus Terebella; species Terebella lapidaria. The sequence goes on from OX424567.1 coordinate 12,206,094, forward strand.
AAGTCATTACATTTAAGTGAAATTTCCAATAATTCTATTATACCTTTGAATAGTTCATTGTTTGCCAAAGTCGGGAATGCATTTTTAATTGCTTGGATACCTTCTTCATGATTTATATTAGTATACATACTTTCAACATCTAAAGTGATTAGTAGAGAATTTGGATCTAGTTCAAGCCCTCTAACTTTATCTAAAAAGTCATACGTGTTTTTTATATATGACGGATGCTTATTTGCTTGATCTTTTATATATGAATCAATATACATAGCTACTTTTTCAGATTCACTGCTGCAGTCCGAAACAATTGGGCGCCCTGGAGGCATTACATTTGGAATTGGCCAGGAGTCTTTGGGTTTATGAATTTTAGGTAGCATATAAAATCTTCTTTGACGAGGGCGTTCTGGTGGTAAAAGAAATTGGAATACTTTTTCAGAAAGGCATCCAGAATTGCGTAATCCTTTTAAAATTTTTGTTATTTTTGCTGAATTTTCTAGGTAAAGAGGAGTGTCAATTTCTCTGTAATGAGCTGGATTGTATAATTGACGAAAGCCTTCATTAATATAATTTTGCCTATCCATAATTACGACTGCACTACCTTTATCTGCTTTTTTAATTACCAAGTCTACGTTATTTTGTAAATTCTTTATAGTTTTATATTCCATTTTCGTTAGGTTTTTGGTTTCTGGTTGAATTTTCAAGTTTTCAATTTCCTTAGATATTGCCGAAATGCAATCTAAAACGGGCTTGTCAATCATGGAACTCGGTGGAGTCCAGGTAGATTTTGGAGTGAATTTTGATCTATTTGTGAATGAATTTGGACGGTGAGAAAAATAATTTTGAAGTTTGAGTTTTCTACCAAAATCTTGCACAGCTTGTTTAATTGGATCCAATGTTATTTTGGGTGTGGGAACAAATGTCAAACCACGATTTAGAAGAACGATTTGTGTGTCCGAAAGTGTAAATTTGGAAAGGTTTACAACATTATTAGTCGTACTGGAGTTCGGTGGACTCTCAGAATGATTTAGTTTAAATGACTGAGCCAGAATTTCAACATTTCATTGGCCGTTTGTTCAGTCCAATGAATGTTATCTGTCTGTGTAGAAAACTTGATTGGATCCAACTGTTTAACAACTGTGAGATTGCTGAAACGTGAACTCATGTCATCCAAAGCCCTGTTAATCATATCCAAGTTGCGTTTCTCTACAGACGGAAGATTGTCTGAGTAGTTAATTTTTGGAATGAGAATTTTGGAGTGGGGGAAGATTCGGAAAGCACTGCTGAGCATATTCCTCAGTTCTGGAATTGAAGTAACACTTGGTTTGGAGCTTCGATTGTTCAGGCCTACACTTAAGATTAAGTTTTGGGGGGCATCAAATGATTTTTTACAGGCCGTGAACATCATTCTTAGATGGTTGAACAAAGCTCCAGGATAAGACACAACTTGGATATCACTGACAGGGGATTTGGTGATGCGAGAAAGGTTAGAAGAGCCGAGGATGACAGTGGAGGAGGTTAGTTTAGGAAGGGCCCAAAGAGTTTTGGGTCCTCTGATAGTGGAAGGAGAGACATGGAAAGTGGTGTTAGGAGAGTTTTTAGGAGAGACAAAGCGAGTGCGTTTGCCTTTGGGTAGAGAGGAGGGTGAGAGTTCAGGAGAAGAAGGAGAGCGCGGACGCCGTTTGGGCGTGGCACTAAGGCGGTTATCAGGAGAAGAGCGAGAGAGAGGTGGCCAATCATCAGATGATGATAGACAAGGAGGGTTAGAGAGGGTATCAAGGAGTTGGAAGCGGTTAGAAGTGGACACAGAGGGAGGGGTGTTATTTGAAGATGGAGGTGAAGAGCGAGAGGGTTTAGGATTGTTAGTAGGAGAGTTGGCACGTTTTAGGTCCATTAGGAGGCGGCCAAAGAAGTTAGAGCCTTGACCATGACGGTTAACACCCCAGTGGCTGTCAGGAACTGGATGGACAATGTGACACCCTTCAGGAAGACCCATCAGAGTGTCACGGAACAATTTGCAAGAATTAAACTTAACTTGAAGAAGTTGACACATGATTCCATTTTTACTTTTATGCCAGAATGGGGACAGGCTAGGAATTTCACTAGCCAAACGTTTGGCCACTCCTGCATGGGGAGCCCTGAGGATCCGATTGGCTAGGTGTTGACAGTCATGGTACCGGGCTTTGTGATACTGATAGATGTGCTCAAGGCTAGGGAATCTCATACCACGATAGGATATATTACATGGGAAGAAATTACTAAGTGGGTGTTTGTGACCTTTTACCTCGCAAGTCTGAGGTTTTGATTGAGAGTTAGAATTTGGAATAGGGGAATTTGGAAGAGTAGAGGTTTTGAATTTCTGGATGGTGGAAGCCTGAAGTTTTTTGCCGAAATGAGATTTAGCCTGCTGAATGACGAGAGCTACCGAATTTGCAATGTCCGAATCTGATAAACCTAAAGAGGAAATGTGGGCCAAAAGGTTTTGAATTGAGCTCTCATAGTGTTCCACCAAATGTTTGGTCACGTTTTGTACCCAATTTTGATTAATTTTGGAGATTTTTTGTTTGATTAGGGGACCAGAACAAGCAGGTTTAATGAAGTCATCCAGGTGTTGTTGTTTTTTACTGAAAGCCCTGGTGACTTGGCCTTGAGACTGCTGGAGCATTAGTGACAGGTGGTGAAAGCATTGAAGAAGAGTGTAAAAAGAACGGAAGTGAGGAGGTTTAGAAAGAGCCATGATACGTTTCAGCAATTAATTTTGAAAGTATTAAAACCAGAACGTGTTTGATTTGGATGATAAAACCAAAGGATAAAATTATGAAAAATAAAAACAATTGTATAAAATGAGAACAAAACGTTTGAAGAAACCTGAATGCAAAGATATGGTCAATAATCTGACCAGTATCTAAAACACAACAAAATAATACAAAACAATATAAAAGAGGTTACTCACAATGTACTCTGCCTGTTGCACGACCGGTTTCGGAGTTGAATCCTTTGTCAAGTGCGGAAGTCTAGAGAACCTACTGTGGTTGCAGTATTTATAGGAAATATTGGCTTGTGCCAATGTCAATTTTTTTTGAGTAAATCAATTAACAGTTTACCAATGGTTGAGCAAATCAATTAGTAGTTTCCAGAACAGTTTGCCAAGAAGAGTGACATATGTTGAGTATAGATAATTAACAGTTAGTGGATTTGATTGTTTTTCATATGCGTATATGACACTGAGTAAAACAATTAGCAGTTAGTTGATTGATAAACATAATTAGCGTTTGAAGTTATATTTTTTGAAGTATGCTAAGAGGAAGTATTTTCAAAATGGTATTACTGCGGTGCTTTCCAGCAATAGGTTCTTAGGCAGAGATTTTATTAGGCATGAAATTGTTTTTTGAAACTGAAGATGTGTCAAATTGACTTGCATTGCTTCAGGAGACTTCAAATAAAATGAGATGAAATAAAAACAAAATGTACTAAAATGAACTGAAAAACAAAATATTCATAAAATAGTTATAAATGTGTTTTGACTCTTACAATATGCTAGGCACGGGCTAAGTATGTTTTGGGGAGTATAAAAAATGCACTGGCACAAGATAATTGTAAGAGTAACACATAACATAAAACAGTAAAAGCAATAAAAATTCAATGAGCGACATTGAACAAATTTTGTTGGATTATTTAAGTTTGCTTCTGACTAAAAGTTCTTTAAGATTTTGATGCTTCTTGTAAGCTGTTGCTATTTTAATATCACCATCAGTATTTTTGTTGAGTTGTTTCATATGCTTTTTAACAATTTGGGCTGAAAGAGTACCTGTTTTTGAGAAGGGTACAAGGTTCAAGGTTCATTTATTCAACAGCATGTACACAGTATACATTAAAAAAATGATTAATCAAAGTATGTTGCATGCTGTCCAGGTATTGCATAGCTTGCTTAGCTGTCTTCCTGCAATACCTGTAAATAAGTAAATAATATAATAAAACATACGGTGAGCAAGTAAGGGGAAAAGAACATACAAGTGGAGGAGATCCAACGATCATGATGTGACACCGGGACGGACGGAAGATGAGGTCAGGTCGGTAACCAGGGCCGGACCGAAAGAGGTATAGTATCGTGTCGAAAGTAAAATTATATAACTTCAAATTAATTTATTTGAGTATCGAAGCAGTCTCTGCAATGGATATTATCACAAAAAATTTGAGTAACGTATTGCTCGAGAAACCAATATTTCAGTTTAGTTTTTAATGCGTATTTCGATCTGCATGACATAATATTCAGGGTTGAAATCCGAGCATATTTGTTCCAAATATTTGGATATGTGTAATTCGGTAGCTTGAGTGTGAAATTGGTTCTAGGTCTTCTTATATAGTATAAATCGTTCTGTCGTGTTATTCGAGTAGTTGTGTGTCCACCATGGAATATATTCTGAAATGATCGCGGAAGTTTATTTTCCTTATAATCAAACATAAATAATAGTATTTGCATCTCGTTAAAGATCAGTGAGTTTCAATATTTCGTGATGTTTAAACAGTGGTTCAGTATGAGATCTATACGACTTTTTATTTATTATTCGAAGGGCACGTTTTTGTAAAGTTATCAGTTTATTGATATATGTAGAATTTCCCCATGCCAGTATGCCATATGAAAGGTAAGATTCAACTAACGTGTGATATATAGATTTAAGAATGTGACTTGGTACTATATACACCATGTCGAATTTATTTTTACTTTTGTTCAAAGGGTCATACTTTGTAAATTTTTGAACGTTGAGGCCATGAGGTTCGAAAGTGCCTAGAGTATCAATCCAACAATATTCCCTTTCAAGTCGCCATTGTTTGTTTAAAAGTTCATCACCAAGATCGGAAACCTGTTCAATTGGTAAAAGAGAAAAACATTCAATGGAAAATTCAGTTTTGCTGTGAAATTTAGATAGATGACTGTATAATGCATTTTCCTCATTGCAGCTAGTTATTGCAGCACGGTGACGATTGTTTCTGAATTTGAGTGATTTACCGGTTTCACCTACATATTGTTTTTCGCAAAGCTTACAAGTGTATAGATAAATTATATTTTCTGAGTTGCAATCCAAAGCTGAGTTGATTGAGTAGGTCTGTTCAAAAACTGATCCCGAGAAATTTTGACAATTTGGAACTAAATGACATGTCTGACATTGTCTAGAATTACAAGGTTTTGAGCCAGACGAGCTGGAAGTGGGCAATTGAAAATCAGCACCTAGTCTTTCCTCACCGTTCAAAATTCTCAATGTTTCATTCTTGATTTTGCGAAGCCAACGTTTTGAATAGTTACGTTTCGAAAGTGCCTTGAATAATATTTGACAAGCTGATTCAACATCATCTGGATATGAGCAAATTTGGAAAAATCGAAAAACTTGGGACTTGATTAGTCCTTTATAAGTGTGTTTTGGATGAAAAGAGAGCTTATGCAACAACTGATGAGTATCCGTTGGCTTGAACTTTTCTCCTTTTTAGATATTTTCTACAAATGCTCTGGTCTCAGAACAAACATCGATAAAACACAAGCATTCTTACTGGGAAAACACATGAAACGATTCAAAGACGAGTCATTAAGGATTAAATGGATGAACGGACCGATTCACTGCTTAGGAATCTACATATGTGACAACGAAAAAGATAATTACTCTTATAATTTTCTACCAAAAATTAAGAAAATCAGAAATATTTTCAATATTTGGAAACAGCGAAATCTATATATTCGCGGGAAAATCGCAATCATCAATACGTTAGCAGCATCACTTTTAGTATACCCATGTACGTCTATTTCTACGCCCCATAAGGTCGTTAAAGAAATTGACACTCTTTTCTGTGAGTTTCTCTGGAACAGTAACATTAATAAAATCTCGAGAAAAACCCTTATCCAAAATATAGAAAACGGTGGACTCAAACTTATCGACATGGAATGTAAAATAAAGTCCCTACAATTCTCCTGGATCAAGCGCGCGACCTCCGATGGTAATGACACATGGCGCTCTATCTTAGATAGCATATTGCACCCTTTATCTTTAGACTATTTGATACAAACCAAAGCGATCTGCCCTGAGCTATATCCTGATCTACCTGAATTTTATAAAAATGCTCTACGCATCTGGAGCGAGGTTAACTCTGTTGAGGTCGATCCCACACCACCCTCTGTATATAACTTGCCTATATGGTGTAACGCCCAGATTCAAATCGATAAGCGACCTGTCCTTTGGAGACACTGGGCCCAGAAAGGCGTTCTATATATCCGTGACTTACTGGAAAATAACAAGTTCATGTCACACGCACAAATTGTCCGAAAATACAACATCAAATGTAACTTCTTAGATCTAATTAGTATCCAACAAGCAATTCCTAAGTACTGGAAATCGCGGTTTACAACAATTCCACCGCAAGAAACGAACGAGATCCGATGTTTTTCATATCAATCTAATATCTACACTTTAAAGAACATAACATCAAAAATTATATACTGGACGCTTCTTGGTAATGTACAATGGAAGGAACCTACATGTATACGATCCTGGGGAAATACATTCGAAATTGATCCGAATGAATGGCCTGAAATATTCGAATCGCCCATGATAGCCTGTTCAGAAACACCTCTCCAATCATTCCAATACCGAATAATCCACCGTATATTGCCATGTAATGAATGGCTATATATAAGGAAAATATGTGATAATGATTTATGCTCCTATGTCTACTGTTCTAACCCAATTAGAGACACGTTGATGCATTATCTAGTATCTTGCGGACCCGTCGAAACATTTTGGAATACCTTCACCCAATGGTGGAACACTCTGAACTACCGAAATATAAACGTACTGACGCCCCAACAAATTATATTGGGTATTCCCTGCCGATCACCTTGCTCCATAGCTCTAAACTACTGTCTCATTGTTGGCAAATACTATATTTACACTTGTAAAAGGAAAAATAATCTTATATTTTTCTTACAATTTCTGAAAATTCTCAAAACTAACTTAGAATATAAGGCCTTCTATGCCAAAGAAAACGCAACGTTCAAACACTTTGAAGAAAAATGGGGATTTTTATACTTTAATCTATAACTTTCATTGTATACTTGCACTGAAGAGACCTATACATTGAAGTAGATCATACGCAAAAAACGCTTCGCACTTCTTCACGTCCGATCTCTGCCCTCAAATGAAAAAAATGCATCTTGTATATAGCCTATGCTTATTACGCATCTTATGTACCGATACTAGCCCATATTTGTGTATGTACGTGTTCCAAATTAGTGCTCCTGTGAATGTACCTCTCCTGAAATGTATTTCTGTATTGGATACGATGTTTTGTGGAAATAAACTTTATTAAAAAAAAAAAAAAAAAAAAAATATCTCGTACTTTTGTATGATCATTCCTACCACTGTATAACTGTGTGCATTTCATCGATTGCTAAGAGGCATATATTCGTCTCCTCCATCTCGCTCATCTGTCTCAGCGTTCGCACCCAAAATGGTGAAGTGATGGTTTCCGAGTAGTGAACAATACCGGGTATTGTCCAGACTTTATTGCTGCATGTGAATTAAATAGTGTATATTTTTACTGATTATAACCGATGTAATTTACATTTTGGGCATGTGCATGTCAAAGATGAAAATGTTATTATGAGCTTTCAACGCGTTTACCTTCAATGTCCACTGCTGACATGTCAGCTTTCCCATGAAGTGCAAAACATTTGATGCCGATTTTGTCCATGGACCTCACTTGGTCCTCAATCAAAGCAACTAAAGGCATGACTACAACAGCTACATGCCTGATTGCAGGCAATAGCTATATGAATGAAAAAAATAAACATTTGGTTATGTCCAAATGTATAAAAAAAATATATGAGCATAATGTAGGCTATACATTTGACAAAATTACATGTATATAAACATGATAAATGTGTTTTCCTTTACAATGTGATTAAAACTGAGATACCATGCTGAGAATATCAGTGGAATGATTGCGCTCATAATTTCGGATATTCATTAAGTCGTTCAATAAAAATCAGGGCGAATCTGCTCAGTATTTTCTCTCACTTCGGTTTTGATCAATGGGAAAATTTGAAAAATCAAACTTTTCCCGAAACCAGTTGGGAGGACACCCAATGTATGTTTTCCTAAGAGCAAGCTTTCCAGTGCCATCCTCTGTTCCTTTTTCAACTCTAAGTTCAGGTTGGCTGTAATAGTTTCCATATTGGTGAGTGACACGCGCTAAGTGCTAATCATCGTCGAAAAATAAAAATGTAACAATGGCAAGAAAAAATAATTGCACATTATAATTGCACTCAATCAGCATTGGTGACAAAAGAGAATACCAAACAACTCGTTTATTGACATTTCAAACGTTCCCAACTGAGCAATTCGATTTAAAAAGTATAACACAATTGACCAGCGAAGTGGCTGGAGGCAAATGTGTCGCATTTTTGGTGCGGGTAAGTACGGTACTATTTTCGACCAATCAGAAAATTCGTCTAAATTCAGTGCGGTCACAGGCTCATTTTCGAAACATGATCGAGAATCAACAAATTTGTCAACTGTTGGACTCGATGGCAGAACGCAGTGGTATACTTACCTAATCAATGTTTTTATGCTTGAGGATGGTGGAGTAATTTTCGTGGACCCCATCTAGCACCTCGGGTTAGGATATTTAAGTGAATAAACATGATTTGTCGTTTCTCTGAACCATGAACCCTGGACATTTAAATCCAAAGTGACGCAAACCTGTATGACCTTTATTTGGTTGTCAATATAAAAACATCGAAAAAAAGCAGCCAACCAATTAGAAGGTCATATTTAGGGCTAATTGTTTGGGAATATAATACATTGGTAGTATATGTATGGGCCTAGGTCGATTGAGTCAAGTGAGAAAGCACTAATACTCAATTCTATGTCTTGTCAACAAGAGTCACAATGTCCCACGCATGTGAAAACGGTCAGGTGATCGACACGGCTGGCTGAGCTCACCACGAGTCGAATATTATTATACAGAGTGGTCACACTTCAAGCAGTAAACAGGCTATAGAATGAGATAAATGAACAAAACACAGTGGGAGGGATCCATTATGTTGCCATATCTTCAACCTCGATAATGGTCATGCATTGTTTTGTGTACTGCCCACAAAATGATGAGTGTGCGGGATCCCTTCAAGTTCATTAGTTCTGGATGTAACATGCCCGTGAAAGAGACAAAGAGAGGGAAAATTTCAAGTATACCTCTATGTATTTGAGCATGTCACATGGATTCAATGGTAATGCAGTACGAATTCCTGATATTTCACATGTCTATTACATGCTCAGTCAGTTTCACCGCTTTCGTATGTACGTATAATGCACTAATTCTTCAAACATGCGTTCATCTGCAGTGCTTCCATGTAAATATAGATTATAGCTTATTTATAGCTGAAAGTGCTTTCATAATTAGAAGACGCCAACGTTCGCTGTATTGTCTCCAGTTGTATGCATTTTGAATTTACAAGACCCAAAGCAGAGTGAAAACAAGCCACTCACCAATTAGGATTTAAAGCAGCTGCCTTCGAAACCAGTCAATATTTTTTGAAAACTAAATTTCATATTAAACATGCTAAACTAACTGAATGAAACAATCTCACATCAATTGTAATGAAAATAACCAGTCCTCAGGGAAATTTTGTTCATTTGAACAGGCAGATCTCGCGTAAATACAGGAACTGTATCCATCACACGCGGATGTAAATAAAGCATAGAAGTGCGAGATAGACTGACAATTCCACGCACATCATGCTATATCAATGATTATTTTCTCACAACTACACTATATATGCACATACGAACTGGGAAATGTACTCGATGTGGACTTTTAAGCGCGATTTGAGCATTTGTTTACAATCGGAATTGATGGATACACTCCGTTTGTTTATTTACAAAACCGGTACAAAATGGGCACTAAAACGGATGAAAAGACATCTCACACGGACTGTAATCGTCAAAATCATTGAGCACGCCTTTTGTTACATTGCATTAGATGCGTTCAACAAAAAATTGGTTTTGAATAAAATATTGCATACATTCGAAGGCAGCAGCTTTAATGATTTTTTTACTGATGAAGAGTAATGGGTCATTGTAATATAAAAACATCATGCATATTACCGCTGTCCTTTCTATTGCCAGCTTTCCCGCCTTTCGTCTTACCATATAAAACCCCATTTGAATTGATAAATTTAATCATTTAACTGTCATGTTATGGAAAGCAATATCGATATACGACTGATTGTGTTTGGTCAATGTTTCGTTCTCACCAATGTATGTGTGCTTAACGAATAAAGGTCTTTCAAATATAAATTTGAATTTAGTGACTCTGGACATTTGCTGGCGAGATAGAGTGTGTCCCAAAAAAGAAGTACGTATACCGAAAATTGGTGGATTATGTGATGAACGTTAATAGTTACCAATTAATGAAAAACATTTGCAACTACGATAAAACATACGTACTGACAAAATGCTATGAAGTATATACTTTTCTATTATTCTAAACTGAACCTCTGGCCTAAACATCAAAAAGCTCATTTTATCAATTATAGGTATGACATTCATACCTGTATATTGCCACAGTATATTTCAGGTATTTTTTGTATACTTGTAGGACACACTGTATTTTATTCGGTAAAAAAAACTGCCACAAGTGTATGAAACATGAATTTTGTCCCCAGTATGATTATTGGTATTCAAATTTAGCTGGTATGCTACAGAAAACCTGGTCCTATTTTGTTATTTGTATTTCTGTAAGCTTGCATAGGGGTACATTATGACAGGCTGCATCACGTCATAATGGGTACGTTTTTACATGCTGCAAGTCGTCATAATGTACCCATATGTCTAAAATCATAAGAAAGTCAACATTTTAAAAGCACATCATTTTGGCCTGAGTGTCCTTGTGAAAGAAATCTCACCCGAAGTATTTATTGTGGTAGTGTTCTCAAACAGTGTAAACTTGGATACTATTCATACAAGGTCTGGGGTCATTTTGTCTGAGGTCGTCAAGGCCGCTGAAGCTAGACTCTAATGTACCATCTTTGGTGAGTACGGCGCCCCATGGAGCAGGCCTCTTGATTCTTGATCCAGAGGTATCAAAGTACATAAAAAATAAGGTCTGCAAAGTATAGGAATCGGTGTCCGGTCCATCAATATTTCGAGGCTCTGGATCCCCGACTACAATGGGCACATTTGTTAATTTTAGAAGTTTGGTTCCGAATACGTATCATAATGTCTTCAGAGCTCCATAAACAATTCGTAGCTGTCTTTAACAGAGCAGTTCGCAGCACACTCTCATTGTATTCTACATTTTTGAAAGTATTTCTATGAAAGAGTTCCATGCTCGCTAGAGAGATACAACAATGGTGCAAGCATTTTACTTTTTTGTGAAAAAAAAGTTCTTACGCGTTTTTTGGAACAATTTTCTGTGCAGCAATTCGTGCATCCATACATGTAAGCTTGCGTGTGGCCTTCTTCGGCGTTCTGAAGTACACACAACGATTCGTCTGCGATACCATGCCTAAATTTATCATAATTTGACGTATTTTATCACAAGACAGAGTGTTCAATGCTGGGTTGCCAATTTAAGCCGTTTATTTCAAGCTGGTCTTATAATTTGCCCAGTAGGCCATGTGTTGGGGTATAATTTATGATATCAGATGCAAATATTCCTCATAGTCTCCAATATTTTATGGTTATTTTATTGAGATTCAATATCATTTTAGCAGGCGTATTTGTTTCATTGACCTCAAAAAATGTTACTTGTTAGGCATATGAATGAAGTAAGGTCTATGTTTTTAGGTTACCGGACCTTTGGTCCGATAACCTATTGCCGTGGCGTTGCGTCCGGCATCCGTCGTCCGTGCGTCGTCCGTTCATATTTTTATCTTTAAAGTTTGCGGTCAAATCTTTCTGAAATTTTGCAGAAAAATACCAAAATGGCGGCCGTTTTCGAGAAGAATGCCTGATTTTGGACTTTGGCGGCCATTTTCTCAAAGTCTGTTCAGTAACTTTTTTTTCTTTTTGAAACATAGCACTCCTCATATGTACTCCTGTGATGTGTATAAGTTTTGTTGCGCTTGAATTGCTCAAAGTGGGCCATTTTGGCCCAAATAGGACTTTCCCATGTTAAATTCTCCTATGCTTTTCAATGGGACACAATATTGGTTATATCTCACTTAATTTTGCGATTACAGACTAGGAATCAATTGTGGACATATAGGTGATATATGCTGAATATTGTCGTGACCTTGACCTTGACCTTTGACCTCATTCTCAAGGTCAGAGCACAAAATGGCTAAAATCTCGCTTATGATCAAATTTACAGTTTACAAATCAATTGAGGACATATAGGAAGTGATATATGCTGAATATTGTCATGACCTTGAACTTGACCTTTGACCTCATTTTCAAGGTCAGAGCATAAAATGGCTAATATCTCGCTTATTATCGACCTTACAGCTTAGGAATCAATTGTGCACATATAGTAAACGATATATTCCGGTACTAAATATTGTCATGACCTTGAATTTGACCTTTGATTTCACTTTCAAGGTCAGAGCATAAAATGGCTAATATCTCGCTTATTATCAACTTTACAGCTCAGGAATCAATTGTGAACATATAATCGATATATGCTGAATAATTTCATGACCTTGAATTTGACCTTTGACCTCATTTTCAAGGTCAAATCACAAAATGGTTAATATCTCGCTCATTATCGACTTTACAGCTTAGGAATCAATTAAGCACATATAGGAAATGATATATACTTAATCTTGTCATGAATGGGAACTTGACCTTTGACCTCATTTTCAAGTTCACAGCATAAAATGGCTAATATATCTCTTATTATCAACTTTCCAGCTTAATAATCAAGTGTGAATATCTTGTAAATGATATATGCCTAATAGTGTCATGACCTTGAGTTTGATCTTTGACCTCAATTTCAAGGTCAAAGCACAAAATGACTAATATCTCGCTTATTGTCGACCTTACAGCTTTGCAATCAATTGAGCACATTATTGATATATGCTTAATATTGTCTTGACCTTGAATTTGACCTTTGACCTCATTTTCAAGGCCAGAGCACAAAATGGCAGATATATCGCTTATTATCGACTTTGCAGCTTGGGAATCAAAAGAGATATATGCTGAATGTTGTCATGCCTTTGAATTTGACCTTTGACCTCACTTTCAAGGTCAGAGCACAAAGTGGCTAATATATTGCTTATCATCAACTTTAAAGCTTAGGAATCAATTGTTGACATATAGGAAGTGATATATGTGAATATTCTCATGACCTCGCGTTTGACCTTTGATCTTATTTCAAAGGTCAGAGCACAAAAACACTATAATATACTTGGTATTTTATTCAATGTTTCAGTTCTGGCACATTGCTACAATAATCGAAATTAACGTGAAAATTGGGCTACGAATATTAGTAGAGGAGTTATAGAAAAACTCACCACAACAGGGCCCCCAAAATCGGACGTAGCCTCCTGGTTCTCACCATGCCAGAGCTCTGATGATGCTCACTCTAGCAACACAACTCAAGCGAATTGGCAACTGTAGTATTATGCTGATCAATACTAATTTGCAAATCATAACGTTATGGATGTAAGTGTCAACCTATTGCCTACAATACAACGCGATTTTGATGATGCCAATAGCGAACCTAAAATATAACAATTTTCAATTGAAATGGAGCCCGACCAAATATGTTTTTCTAAACACGCACTGGCGGCATCACCGGCAGACACTTTGGGACAGAATTTGTTCTCTTCTAGAATGATTGTATGCTGAGCTTCTGAATTCGTTGTCGCCCCTGTATCATCTACCCTGGGGTTTTTGTTGGTCATGAATATATACCATGGTTTTCTGTCATGATATTGTTGTAAAGTGAGGTAATATGTTCCATAATTATGTTCTATTAGTAAACAAGTTAGTATGCCCAACTCGTGTGTGTTTCTTTAAATGAAAGAAAAAATAAAATGGGTGCGAAAAGGTGACACAATCGTTGACTGTATTTCTAAACCACCTCCACTAAAACTCCAAGTGACAAAAATATCATCGTAGAAATGTAAACATGACAGACTGACACGTGCATATAAAAACATTGAAGATGATGAGAATATAAATGATAATACATGAATGACTATTATTAAATGAATAAGTTTGATTAAACAAACCAATAAAAATGTTTTGAAAAATAAACGAACTTGTGCGTGTTTTCCATAGAGATTCCCTCATCCCATCGGAAACAAATAAAAGCTTCAAAGCTCCACAGAACTCTGCTAGAACGTCTCTCAGAATCACTCCGTTTTCATCACCTACTTTGAAACTACATTATCATAATGAGAGGAAGCATCTTGGCCTTTTCGAATGTCTGTTTCATGGTTGATGAAGAAAGCAATCAATTCATCAAACACATTATATCAATGAACTCAAATCTAAAAAAAACCAAGTTTATAGTGATTATTCTTAATTTTTAAGAGATGTTCTTAATCTTTAAGAGATCTTTAAGACCTAGTATGGCCCTGCTCCGTGTATCAGTGAGGCAAATTCTTCTGCCACATAACTGCTGTTGTGTGACGTACTCGTACACGAATCAGGTTGTCTCCTAAATATGAACAACTGTATTTGCACACTCCACACCATATGACACCGGTGTGATTCTAGACATAAATGTTTGGTTATGTTTCTATTTGAATAGCGTGTAATTTCAAGGTTTTCTATTGACGTCATCAAAATCCTGTACTTGCGGTGAAAGGTCGTTACATACATTCGGCCTGCGTTGAATAAGGCATGTCCTCCTCATTGGTGCAGATATTTGGCTTAATCATGTAATATCATTTCACGGCCTTGGTCTTGATGCTGTCATACATCTCACATATTGTGTCGTTGCTACATGCCTCAGTGCCCAAGAAAAGTCTGTTAGTTAACACATTCCCTCGAATAATCAACTCATTCCCTCGAGTTATGAAATCGTTTCCACGAGTTAGTATGCCATTACAGGAGTTAACATGGCAGACGTGTGACAACAACCAGTTGATAACTCGTGGATAGAAGTTACCATTCGCTGCTCTGTTTGGTCGGGCTTAAAGTGTTCAATGTTTTCTATGAATATCACGAACATCTTGTGTTGGTGTTATTAAGTCGATATTTCAATAACTTTCAATATAATCGATGGGAAGTACTAGTTAAAAGGAGGTTTATATCAAATGAATGAATGTTTATGTTCATCTCTATTTTAAAATGGGAATGAATAATCGTAAGCTACAGACAACATTGTAGTGTAGTTGCATATTTCTTTATGAAGAATGTGTGTAGTATGTCGACAGCTTACAAACTTTAAGTCATCATTGAAGTATTGCCTCTGATTCTGCTGATACGGTATCTATGACTGTGGTTAAAAGTAAAATATATCGTGGAACATATTCACAACGAACAGATGTCAATATACCATAGAATCCATCGGACTTAACTCAAGATAATAAGCCCTGATAGATAGTCCGACAATAATAATAATGAAAGATTTCACATAAATACGCTTGTGCTTTTCCATAGTCAGCCTTAGTTTTGTGACAAGCCTTCTGCGTTATTCACATATACTGTATCTATTCTGAAGATGAATTATGTCATGTCTGTATATTTTGGTTTATGCTATTAAATACAGATTTGCGGACCATCATTATTGTTATGAACAAATGGTTTTCACACTGCTGTTGATAATTGCACGATCATGAATATATTGTCTTACTCCCTGATTATACATAGGAACTATCATGGAGATATATTCCAATGGATGAATGAATAATGTAGTAATCTGCAAAAATCAATGTAACATCAGTTAAGATGTGTCTGATGTCCAGTGGTCAGGAATTGAAGAGAAAACACAGCAACTTCGCTGTAAGCATCTCCTAAGATTTTAAAAGCTGTGTTTTTCATATGCATGAGCGTCACGTTTGGAGTTCAGTTGGATTGCAGATTCGCCACGCACACTTCAACTTCGATTTGCATATTTATAAGTTACGTTCAATTAATACTTTATCCCTAGAATACTGGGCTAATCTTCATTGTATGGGACGCATCCGTCATTGATGAATAACACTCTCACTATGCCATTCGGATTAATTAGCCGTGATTGTCCCATCTGTCTTTTCAAACTGTTTATTATCGATTGGTTATACCCCATCATTCTTGTTGTGTTCTACAAGCTCGTTTAACCATGACACTAATAGACAAAATCATGGAGATTAGCTTGGCAAAAAAATGATAAACTGGCCGATAACTTCCTCATTAAAGCAACTGCCTTCGAAAACAGGCAATGTTTTCTTAAAACTATGTTTACTAGCAAGTACATTTAACTGAATAAGACGTGCTCAAATCACATATTATGAGCGCAACCAGTCCTTCGGGAATTTTCGCTCATTTGAGCAGGCGGTTCACGCGTAGATACAGGAACTGTATCCAAAACACGCAGATGTAAACAAAGCATAAAAGTGCAATATGGACTAACAATTCCACGCACACCTGATTTCACCTCCTAATGGCCATTTTTGGGGGTTTATGAGTTTCCCTGTCATTTTTGTTTTCTCTCACTTCGTATGCCTGGTATGACTTTCTGTCCCCGGACTATGAGATTGGGTAACGGACCCTGTTTTGTTTGCTCGGAATACTTAATACTGGGTATGGATTCCACGTCTATCGTATATCACTATTCTCTCATGGCTACACTATATATGCAGATACAAACCTGGAAAATGTACTCGATATGGACTTTTAAGGATAATTTGCGCATTTGTTTACGGGTTTGATGGATACACTTCGTGTATACAAAACTGTCATACCGGTAAATGTGTGTTAAAACGCATGAAAAGACAACTCGGACGGACTACAATCGTCAAAATCAATGTGCACATGTTTTTTTATCTTTGTATTACATGAATTGCACTGAAATTAATTTTGAGAAAAACTATACATACATTCGAAGGCAGCTGCTTTAACTGGAGTACGTACCTAGGGTCATGGGTTAACTCTTGATGGATGTGTCACCCCTGCCTCGATGTTAATATCTCATCCAAACAGACTGGGGAGAATACCTGGTGCCAAGAAATGGGCGTGTACCATCCTCGTTAAATAAAAAAAAAAAATCACGGACTGGACTGGACCGCCAATCACTGTGACCCTCCACATAGCCAGACTCGCTGTATCATGAAAAGCATATGGATGGATACAATGCAATGACGTCAATTGCAACATTTAGTGCATCTTTGTCCAATGGATTCTCCGTTATATGTTTGTACGTTTCGAAACGAGAAAGGTTTATTTGTTAGTAAAAGAAAATAATATTACATGTGATTACTGCGAATTTTATGAAGACTCCAGATACAGTAGTTAAAACTTCATTTTAACTACAGTTAATTACATTTAAGATGGTGAAACCCTGCCGATTGTTTCACGACTTTAGTACCGCATACAAAATATGAGCATTTGTCACAAAACTTCTGGTAGTCCGAAGTGACTTTTTGCAGTTGGAGTGAATAGAGGAGTCATTTTCTTGTTTTAGAAAAATACAATCTTCGACCTGAAACGTCTGGATCATTCCGGATCATAACGATAAAGTTGGTACATCCGTTCTCAATATCAACCACGTAATCTTTAGAATACATCGACTTTTTACACAGTGGAGCAGTCAGTGTCTATGAGCCGAGAATTACTTTTTGAATTTACCGCCTACATTTGTCACAAAATGCCCGACTGTCTTTGACACATCTCCGAAATGCGCCATTTTCAAAATATCACGTGGATTTGGACAACACACAGACTTGAAATATCATCTATTATTTTGATGATTTTCAACGAATAGCTGACTTACTTGGGATTGGTACATCGTAGGCTCCATAACGAGCTATCCACAGCCATGTGACATTGTGTTTTCCCCCGTAAAATTGAGTCTGAACATCGGCTACTTTCAACGTCAGGTGCCACGAAATCGTGTTTACATATTTCCCAGGTCAAAGTTTAATGTATTCTTACGCGAGACTTATCTTTGGTCATGTCGATTCTGGTAATCTGTCTAATCCATTGATCACACCAAATAATCCACTTTCTGAATACTGAACTGGACTACGGCAGGAAATGTTCGCAGTACGACACATTACATTTGTTTTGTAATATCAATTGGTAGCGGTCATCCTCGGAATATTTCCTTCGGTTGTGAAGACCATATTTTGCGACTATGAGATTCGGTAGCTTCGTCTCCAAATGTTTTCCCGCGAGGCACCAACAGTCCCATGTGTTATGCATGTATATCGGCATATGACGGAGGTAATCCCAGAATTATGTACATAATCGAAGACATATTAGTTCATAGACAAAGAATTGTTGTAGATCGGGGAATGACAAACACTGAAAACCATGTTTCCAGACGATAACTGACATATCGCTCACCACGTGAGTTTGTATTCGCTCCGGTGAGAAAGCCGTTGAAATCCGTGCACGGAGTTTTGAGTTCAATGTGAAGAGCAATACTCACTAGCTGCTCAAGTCCAGTCTCGGTCAGTGATCGCATGGAACCACACGGAAAATCGTCGAGCACATGTCCTGGGGCGGATTATTAACCCTCTTTCGACCCTTCTTGCACATTGGGAGTTCATTTTCACAAATAGGTAATATAATATTATATGTGTTCAGGTACGTACATGTAATTTAAGCATTCTGTATATTGGAGCCCTGTCTCTATCAACACTGATCAAGTATCTATGAGTACCTATTCCATAAGTTCGTGGTTAAATACATTTCGATAACAAAATGAAACTGTATGTAGATGTATATCTATATGTATGTCAAGAAACTTAAAATAGGTGCCCTGATTGGCACAAGTATACAAGGTAATTATCAATAAGCAGCTATATGAGTTATTCATATCACCAACATATATATATTTCTCTAAATCAAGAAGTTTACTTGATTGTAATATTCCAATGATCAATTCAAGGCAATGTGATTGGTATCAGTAACAGAATAGAGTGCCATGTGACAAATCCATCATCTCATATTTTTCTGACTCCAGATGACTCTAGATGTTGCTGACAACTCCACACCACTTTCCTGACAGCTCAGCCAGAAGACAACACAACCAGAAGCTCCATAAATCCTGGTTCAAGTCTCAATCAGAAGGCAGGCAATAGCAGCTCCACACCACATGACTGATCCCCCAATGACAGGCACCCAGGAGCAATCATTCAGTTGGCCAACAATATGGATGTCAAAGCATAACAACAACTTGTGTTTTGAAGTTTGCACCAATATATACATGTATATTAAAACAATATATATATAAATTTCAAATTAAGTGCATGTTGGATCTGTAATTCTGAAACACCTGTACAGAATTGCACACCACCATTTTGGGTATTGTAATGTCACTATAAGGCAATTGGATATCTTATACAACAGCAATTTGGGGATTCAATGGCCAATTAATAATATTTTCATATTTTTATATTTTAATGGATAAAGTGGCCAACACATTGTATGTATCAAAAATTTGTTATTGATACACATGTGTAGGTCAGAAATACATTATGAAGATTTGAATGGCAGTGTATCAAGTGGCCTTGTGCAATATTGTTTGCCAATTATGATAAATTCATAATCTTTTTGATTGGTATTATATTTGATTTATTTTGTTCTTGTTTACCTTCCATGTACAAACTTTGTAAGATAAACATATGGATAAGGAGTATACTACCAAATACACTATTTATTCATGACATTTCTTGTCTGGTATGTTTGATATCATACCTGTGATCCATGTATGTCAAAAGATGAATTGTACTAATAAAATGCTACCACTGTGTGAATTTCACATCAATTATGTTGACACAACCCATGTGCAATAATGATACTTTAATGTCACATGTAATCATGATGACAATGAATCAAAAGCCTGGTGATATCTACATTTACATGTTATTGGGATCAGGATGTATCCTTTATATAGCTTGGGGTTTGTGTTCTTTGTATGCATAGACCGAGCATTATGCACAATAGGGTCAGTGAAGACATACATGTACTGTTAGTTATTCGATGAACACAGAGTGTTATGAATTATGCCAAATGCAAGAAGATGTTACTTCCCCAGAAGTTTTAAACTTATAACTGTCACTTTGGAAATACGGGTTATTATTTGCATTGATCAGGTGAATAGAGTAGTGTCATGGCCCAATGCACACAGAAGCCCTAGCATGTAGCAGTCTACATGTAAAGGCTAGTGTGAATTGTGCACAGTGGAGCATATGATATTGAAGTCTCCCTCTCAATGTGGCAGTGTCTTGAAGGGTTAAAAAATAGTGCCTGTGCTGGCCACTTGGGAAAATTTTTTAGTTGTCCATAAATGTCTGAACTTCAAAAATCATTTGTGATGCAATGGATTTGAATTTCAAAAAAATATTTCTCGGCTCATAAACTAGCATATGTAGTAATGCTCAGAAAAATACTAGGAACATTCGTAATTGACTTTTTCCACAATAACGGATGTCCCGAAATTTTGGTAGTCAATTTGACCAATTTTAACATAAGATGCATAATAACTACGCGTAATATGCTTTAAATTAGTTATTAACATGATAATATAACATTTATGTGAAATATGTGTTCATTTCTTCAAGAAAAACCATTTTCAAAAATATTCAGTGCGCATCACTGACTAAAATATGGCGAGGGTAACAACCCCTTAACTACAGTCTAACATCCACGATTCAACACAGACTGACATATATGAATTGTCTTTGATCATGACACTGTTATAGTGATATTGGCAGAAAAAAAACTATTTGTTCCAAATCAACTACAAATATGACTATGGTCTCATAAAAATTGGTTACAAAACATACTATGCTTGATAAGATGGATAAATCAAGCAATGACAGAACTAGCAGCCGCTTTTCTTTTGTTTTGTGCGCCACCCAGAGTTACCTCTGACTTGACCTACTTTACGCTCGATTGAGTCAAACACATACGAGTAAGCTGAAATTGCATCGCATCAAGGGATACAAAGCACTGAGAATGGCGGTAATCTCAACAAACTCAAACATTTCCACCCGAATCTCGCAATGAACTCAAAAAGAAAGCGGCATTTGTTTGGGCTTAGCTACTGGTCCCATTGTTCTCCAGAGGTCGATAACTAACTTATACACCCGCTAGCAGGTATATAACTAACAACAATAGAGCCAGTAGCTAAGTCAGATATACACTTCGCGCTTCGGTGAATTAGAATATTGTGAAACCTCGCGGCTTCGCCGCTCGGTCCATAATATTCTAATTCACCTCGCGGTCAGTGTATATCTATTACATACAAGTGCAGATATATGCACTATTATGTTTTCACCGTTCGGTCGGACATGTGGCAAACTGCATAACTTTGTGCCAATATCACTTTAAGTAGAATATCTGGGATTCTGATCAGAGAGAGGGCGTGTCCACAACAAGCAATTAACTTAAGTGTGAATAGTAACACTACTGTTAGATTAATAGGTACTTTTGACTTGCACGCAAAATGCTCGCGTATATATCGAGCCAAGAGGCGGGGGGAGAGACTAGGTCAGGCCGGTAGGCAGGGGGGGGGGGGGGGTTACGGGGGTTACGCGTAACCCCCCCCCCCCCCCCCTGAAAAGTAACCCCCTGAAAACTGATGTCAATATTGTAATATCGTAATATGATGTATGAATAAGAGATGAGAATAAATGGACCATGTTTAGCATTACAAGTGTGATTCTGTGACAAGTGCTTTTTTAGTTTACCGAACCTATGGTCGGATAACCTATTGGCATGGCGTTGTGTCCGTCGTCTGCGTCGTAGGCGTCAGCGTCGTCCACATTTTTATCTTCAAAGTTTACAGGTGAATCTTGCACAAAAATTTTGCACAAAAATGCCTAGAAATATTTTGAAAAGGAGGTATTTTTTTGTTTTTTGATTTTCGCATTTTTTTCAAAATAGCGGCAATTTTCGACGAAAAACGGCTGATTTCTGACTTTTTCTCAAAAACTGTTCAGACAGTTCAGATTTTTGTTTCAAAAGATTGCCCTCATATACCTATGTGATGTGTATCTCATGTTAAATTCTCCAATGCTTTATAATGGGGCACATTTTTCATAATATCTCACTTAATACACTCCAACAAGCACTCCGATGAATTACTTAACACCTTCATATCATCTGGCTTCCTACCGACCGTTAATAAACCAACCAGAATAACACATAATAGTGCGACTTTAATCGATAATATATACGTAAAGTGTTCTAACTACAATAATGTTAAATCTGGCATAATACTAAGCGATATATCTGATCATTTGCCCTTGTTTGCTGTTATGGGGGATACTTCGTCCAGCAAGGTACAGTCCCTAACTATAACTTGTCGTCCTCTCACTTCTGAAAATATGATGTCTATATGTAATGATCTCAATTCAACAGACTGGACATACCTCGACCGAATTCCCATCAATGACGCTTACGCATCCTTCACAAACAAAGTAAAACAGGCTATGGACAAATTCGCTCCTGAAATAGAGAAAACAATCCCACAAAAACGTGTAATAAAAGAACCCTGGATGACACAAGGGTTGTTACAGTCATCATCCAAATGTATCAAACTTTATAAAAAGTGCCTACGTAAATCAAAAACAGATAGTTCTTACCAAAAATATATTAAGCATAGGAACTTATTCAGAGTTTTGAAAAGACAATGCAAACGCGAATACTATGGGTCTCTTCTTGATAAATACAGATGTGATGTGAAAAAAACGTGGAAAATTTTGAACAATGTTATAGGGCGAACAAATGACAAATCATCAATCACCGACACCTTTCTTATCAATAATAAACCTGAGACTGATCCAACCAAAATCGCTGACGGGTTCTGCAAATATTTCTCAAACATAGGCGTTTCGCTGGCAGAACAAATTCCATCAGCCCCTAAACATTTCACTGAATATCTAAGTGAACAACCGAACCCAAACTCTATATTCATCAACCCCACTGATCCCAACGAGGTCATGAAAATGATAGACTCATTGAAAGGAAAAAAAAGTTCAGGAGTTGACAATTTGAGTAGTCACTTCATAAAACAGATAAAACATGCAGTTTGCACCCCGATATCATTACTAATAAACAAATCAATTTCAACGGGAATTGTCCCTCAGCAAATGAAAACGGCGAAAGTAATCCCAATCTACAAAAATAAAAACAAGCAAATGCTGAATAACTATAGGCCAATATCACTATTACCCTGTTGCTCTAAACTCTTAGAAAAAATCATCCACTCACGACTGTATACGTTTCTCGTACAACATAATATACTCTATCCTAAGCAATACGGATTTAGGCCCAAACATTCAACTATTAATGCAGTTACAGAATTTGTATTCGATACCCTGACTGGCTTTAACAATAACATGTACACACTTGGAGTTTTCCTGGACCTCTCCAAGGCTTTCGATACTATTGACCATTCTATTCTGTTGTCCAAATTAGAATATTATGGTATTCGAGGGATTGCCTTGGAGTGGTTCAGGAGCTACCTAAATAACCGTGAGCAGTATGTCAAGTTCAAAAACTCATGTTCGAACCTCTATCCTATAAAATACGGTGTACCACAGGGTTCAGTATTGGGTCCGTTACTTTTTATCATATATTCAAACGATATTCCCAACTCAATAACAAAATCAAAATGTATTTTATTCGCAGACGATACAACGTTGTATTATACTCACAATAACCTCCAACACCTATATCACATTGTTGAATCAGATATCCTCCTCATGGTTAATTGGTTCCGGAGCAACAAATTATCACTGAATGTTAGCAAAACTAATATAATCTTATTCTCCAAGAAGCTGGTACACAACTACAACACCCATTCGCTAAAAGTCGATACAGAATACATTACACCATCACTTTCTGTTAAATTTCTTGGTATCCATATAGACAGTAAGCTGAGTTGGAATGTCCACATTGAACACGTCTTGAAAAAATTGTCCAGCGCCCTATATATGTTAAACACTGTCAAAAACATGTTAAGTAAAGCCCACCTCAAATCGTTATATTTTAGTCTGTTTCATTCCTACCTAAACTATGGTATATTGTTATGGGTTCTGCACAAAAAACGATACTGCGCCCGCTTGAAATCAAGCAAAATAAAGCAATCCGATGCGTCACTGGATCACGTTTTAATGCCAGCTCTACGCCACTCTATCATAAAACAGGCATAGCTAAGCTACATGATTTGTTCAATATTGAACTTAGTAAATTTATGTATCTTCATTCCCGCAATGAACTACCAAGTTCGCTGAACAATCTTTTTGTGGCAAACAATTCTATCCACTCCTTCAACACTAGACATTGTAAAGACCCCCATATAACTAGGTGGAATGTCCAAATTTTTGGAAACAGCTTCATTCGTAAAGGTCCGGAATTATGGCTAAATACACCAACCCATATAAAAAACAGCATTTCAGTCAGTGCCTACAAATCTAAGATAAAACAACACTTCATTTCGAAATATTTGATGAATAACTAACTATCTAATCTAGTAATACTCCCTTGATACTGTAAAATTTCATGGCTGCATTGTATTTCATAAGTTCACGTTACTACGGTCGCTTTATTAGTTTGTCTTTTTTGTGTCTTGTGTCACTTTTTCATATTATTATTATTATTTTTTTTTTTTTTTTGCTCTACCAATCCTGTATCTTTTGTCAATAGTGTAAGGATGTGTGTGGGTGTGGGTGTGGGTGTGTGTGTCATGGGGGGGGGGGGGGTATGAAAA
Organism: Terebella lapidaria; assembly: GCA_949152475.1. Classification (NCBI taxonomy): domain Eukaryota; kingdom Metazoa; phylum Annelida; class Polychaeta; order Terebellida; family Terebellidae; genus Terebella; species Terebella lapidaria. Next base: position 12,230,955 of record OX424567.1, read on the forward strand.
AGGACTTTTTTCATTCATTTCTCACTCTATGTAATACCACAAGTTTGGCATTTCACAGTAGTAAATGTGTACATTTTAGGTTCAATCTGTTCATTCTGGCACAACTGTATCATCATCTCCCGTGTATATGGGTGTATGTGAATAATGTGAATAGTATGTATTTCTACGTGAAATTAATGTATATATATATCTACTTGTTTGTGATGTTGTTATATGTAGTATGCAACTCATACGTGAGTCCAACTTGTAAATATTTTGTTCCTATCCGTTCCATATTTTGTGTTACTATTATTTCAATGTAATGGGCTTCACCGCTTGAGCAATCAAGTTACAGGCGTCGGCCTCTGGTGGAGTCCACAAATTGTGCATTTCTTATATCATCTATTGAATATGTTCATCTTGTGTGCAATTTGGAAATAAATTACTTACTTACAATATCTCACTAAATATTAAAATTAGAGATTAGGAATCAATTGTGGACATATAGGAAAGGATATATGCTGAATATTCTCACGACCTTAATTTTTTTATTCTCTTGACCTTGAATTTTACCTTTGACCTAAACTTTACAGCTTAGGAATCAATTGTGAACATATAGAAAATGATATATGCTGAATATTTTGGTGACCTGAATTTGACCTTTGACCTCTTTTTCAAGGTCAGAGAACAAAGCTTTACAGCTTAGAAATCAATTGTGGACATATAGGAAATAATATATGCTGGATATTCTCGTGACCTTGAATTTGACATCTGACCTCAGTTTCAAGGTCAGAGCACAAAATGGCTATTATCTCGCTTATCATCGACTTTACAGCTTAGGAATCAATTGTGGACAAATAGGAAATGATATATGCCGAATATTCTGATGACCTTGAATTTGATCTTTGACCTCATTTCAAGGTCACAGGACAAAATGGCTAATATCTCACTTATGATCGATTTTACACCTTAGGGATCAATTGTGGACATATAGGAAATGATATATGCTGAATATTCTCGTGACCTTGAATTTGACCTCTGACTCACTTTTAAGGTAGAGAGCACAAAATGGCTTATATCTCGTTTTTATTGATTTTACAGCTTAGGAATCAGTTGTGGACATATTATAAACATGATATATGCTGGATATTCTCGTGACCTTGAATTGACCAACAACCTTACTTTTGAGGTCATGGGACAAAAGGCTAATATCTGAAATATATATTGTCCAGTAAGCTTTCTTAGCCTTTCTTAGCCCTTGGGCTAATTTCACAAATATGTGTATCTGATCCCAAATATTTGACATAAACATGTTGATAATTAACTCTGAAGTATACCTCAGAAGTGTTCTGTGAGCAAACGAATTCAAAAAAATTTCTCAGGGGGCTTACGCCGCCCCCCGAACCCCCAGAGCGCGTATGACGAGCGCTCGCTACGCTCGCTACGCTTTTTCACATGCAGTATTAAGCCTTCTTATTTTTTCGGTAACCCCCCCTGCAGAAATCCTGGCTACGGGCCTGTAGGTCAAACCATTGTTATAGTTTACTCGGCGCGATTGAGTACAGTGCGTTGCTGGGCAACGCACGCTCCGAACTAGAGCGATCTAAAAATAGGCCGTAAAAATGGTTAGTGTTTTGCAAAGACTCCTGCTGCGATCTTTGGGCAAAATCGCCACAATAATACACATGACATATAACATCGATAATGTAAATGAACAACAATGAAAAACAGGTTTAGACTGATGACAAATGTTGGACAGTGTAAATGCAGTGTTACTCTAGTGTCACATGAGTCGCCATGCTTACTCGAATCATTTAAAGTGTTTATGGTATCGATTTACTATAACGCTAACACTTCTAGTAGAACTCACCACTAACACTTCGTCTTAGCTCTGACCTCACCTACTGGAGTACGTTAAATCTTGTGTGGCCCTGTCGGCCCTGAATGGATGTCATTTAATCCGTCTGTCACCTATTTAATCCTTATTGGATATAGTGACAAGCGCAGGATAATATGACGATTGGGCCTTTCTTTATCACTGACTGAAGACAAATCCGGGACTATGATTGGCCAATCACAATGGTGATATTGCGTATCCCTTGCGAGTCTCGTTTTCAATCAGTGATGAATTCGTTATCCCATGTCTGTTCACGAAATACGGCCGCATGGGATACGGACAGCTAGACGTAGATATAATTCCGTGAACAAACATGGGATAACTAATAGTCTAGGCAACCAATATCGCACGATCGTCGCACACAGGCATTCCGAGCACAGAGGTGAGTTGTGAATAAATGAGTTATTGTATTATGTCTCAAACTTGCCCTTACTCTAGAAGATTGACAGATGTCATCATAATCCTGTTTTGAGAAAAGGTTTAGTATGGTTTAGTATTGTGTTGACGTGTTGCCGTTCAGTAATTATTTATTTAAGCGCGTTCAATAATTATACAGAAAATGCTTTATCATGAGAATACCGAGCAATCTTCATTGTATGGTGCGCATCGGTCATTGATAAATAACACTTCTACTATGTGGCGTGAATAAATTAGCTGATATTGCCCGATCTATCTTTTTTAAGGGATTTTATCGGATAGCGTTACCCCATCATTCTTGTCATAGTCTTACAAGGCTTAGCTCTTCATATCGCTCAAAATCAAGGAAATTAGCTAAACTTCTGTTTAGTCTTGCTTTCCACTCCTACATCCAAATATTAAATATTTGAAATGACGTCTGCAGTCAGAATACGTGTAGATAAAGTAAGGGAATCCATATATAGTGGATATTTTGGTGTTTTTGAATTTGACCTCAGATGATATCGAGTGTTAAATTTCGATTTGACATACATATACCTCTACGGATGTCAAAAGGTTAAAAAAAAATCAGAAAAGACATTTTTTTTTTTATTTTCTTTAACACTATCACTGATGACTCGAATATCCAACGTCAAGCGCTCGTATTAAAGTGAATGTCTAAAATGATTAATGTAAGTAAGTAAGTAATTTATTTCCAGTTTTCATATATAAATCATTCAATATACAATATGATGTATAAAATGCACAATTATTTGAGGAGAGAAATAAATGATATAAGGTATTCGAGTATTTGGTATAGTATTAGTATTAACTTTATGAAAACTAGGGGACCAAAATAGCTGGATGCTGTTTTTACATTTGGCCCTTAAATGAATTTAATGATATTAATTTGATATTGTACATGATAATTGATAAAAAAAAGAGAACAAAAACACAAATTAAAAGCTAGCCCTAGAGCTATAGGAAAGGTTACCGGAGAAAAGTGTAGTGCAGGACAGTATTTTACGGACGTATTTGAGTCCGTGGTCACCCTAGAATCTGGGTCCCACTTAAGGGCCCAAGACGCTGAAGGTTTATGCACCCCCAATGAATGTGTAAAATGGATATGAAACCTTCAAAATAGTTCTTTCGATGAAATCAAAAATATCGTTTCCCGCAGTTTGTATTGCTTTTGTTAAAAATGTACGGTTTTAATAATGTGTTGCATACAACATTTTAAAGAATAGAAAGTCACGCTTTCTTGACGAGGCTCGTGAGGTCGGGTGTATCTGCTCCATGGCTGGTCCGCTCCCTTGGTAATACGTATTTGAGTCCGTGGTCACCCTCGAAGTCATAACAACGGTACATGGGCAGGCTGAGCAGCTCCTCCCGAGGCCGCTGGATCATGTACACCCAGCAGGTCTCAGGGTCAGTCTTGCAGGCCTCGGATCTTGTCTGCAATTTTAGAACATTTGGTAGCAAGGAAAAATTGTATTTAAGGTTGAACATCTACCAGAACACTCAGAACTACATGGTTAAATGGATAAACGTAGCTCACTTTTACTCGCTATCAGTCACCTAGAATCAGCTTTTTAGAGCTATAAGTTACGGTAAACCTGGCACACAGAACCTTCCATCTAGCTACACTCACTGTATCAGCGAGGCGACAGGCCTGGATCTGTATTCTTGTATAAAAATCAGGATGACCCTCCAGCGTATCAAGAACCTTCAGTTTTGCGTCGTCCACCAGAATTAAGTCACCCTCAATATGCTGCAAGGAGTCAGAGAGATAGGCCTACATAGGATCAAACGAGCGTGTTATCTAACGTTAATATACAGATTTGGACGAATATGCTAAAATAAAAATTGAATATAGAGTTGATATGAAAATAATTAGATTGGCAGAATCAGATTTCCGCGCGAAATTGATCAATACCTCTCTCCAGAGCAGCTGTACAGCTGCACAGTGCAAAATTTCCAATGCACATAGATTTGTGTGATTTTGACGTTGAAAATCTTATTTTTAAAATGTTTCGCAAGGCACGATTTCCATGCAGTGATGTAAAAAAAATAACAAAAATATAGAAAAATTCACTCCAATCATTTCGGAACCCCAAATATTGTAAGTGATTATGTTATTCAGATGAGGCGTATGCTACTTTAAATATAAATTTCAGACGAAACAATAAACGCTATGACGTATGCGACTTCGAACGTTAAGATACCACAATTTATTATTAACTGTATGAGATTCCTGTTTGTGATTGGTTGAAATGGGGCCACGTGACTAAAATGATACTACAATAGCCTGGTCGATGTGTTCTGGAGAAAGTGATATTTCCGAGTCAGAGGTAAATATAAGTTTTAGTTTATCCTTTTCTGACCTCGCCAGATGGCGCGCATCGCCCGATCACTCGCTTGGAGAGTAGCTACGTCCATGTGTGGTCTTGGTCTATTCTTACAGCAGTAGTTCAGTCTGTGTGTACTGAATTGTCCACACAGTCAATAATGAAACAAATATTGACATTTTAGCTTCCGGTTGATACGTGATTATATTCACTTGTTGGAAAGTTGTATTCACCTCGCAAGCTCGGTGAATACAACTTTCCAACAAGTGAAGATAATCACGTATCAACCTCAGCAAAAGTCAATATTTGTATAGCATTCATATGTTTTTCCACCATATCTCCTAATAACGTCACGGCAAACAATCAGAGGCTGGAAAACCCTTGAAGTGGTGTTCCTACGATCAGAGAGTGTAGACTAGAGTTTTCACTCCGCCAATATCCATTGTCTATCATTTTCTACATAGAGCACTGTAATTCTGGCGGCAGGAGGTGGTGTTGTAGTTTGTCGTCCACATAGACGATTATGGATTACGTCATTTCGTTTTGCTACATGTAACATATTCTCTCATTCATAAATTCATGTCATAGTAATAATAGTAAGCACATTCATTCATAAACCTACTCCATCCGCCAGGAATGCCACCAGTTCAAAATACAAAAGGATGCCAGTGGAGTGAAACCTATGTGTTCTACACCCTCTGATACTACTACTTAAAGAATACCAATGAGAGGGAACACAGTGCCACCCTCACAGTGACAGTGTAACTGGTAACAGCTACACTGGAACGAAATTGTGGTGACCCAAGACGTTAATGGGGGTTTAGAAATGGGTATGCTATTATATGCATAATTATGGAAGTGGTAAATCTTTTCAAGAGTGAGATACTCACATGGCCCAGGCCGGGGTTGTCTAGTAGGAATGGTATGTTGAATGGAGTTGTGATGACGAGGGGCCACGTCTGTTCGGTCTTAGCACGGCCAAGGTATTCCCAGTGACCTCCCGGCTCAGTTAGTAGGTAGTGGTTGGGCTGGCCTTTCTGTAAGGTTCCGTACACCAATAGCTTCGTCATATCTGTCAAGGAAAACATAGTATGATGACAAAAATTGCACTGAAATTCTGGTGACATAGTCATTCACGATGTATTTGTGATTTACATCGGGATGTTTTATTTAATCATAGACATGTACTTACACCTGTATTGATAAACAGTAGCCAGGATTACCTGAGATGCACTTGAAAGTTAGCCTGATACATGCAGAATCAATGCAAGAAACTGAATATCCTCGATTCAACACGGACTGATGTACATTGATAATATAGTTAACTACCGGCGTGCTCACAATTAGCCGATTAAATCAACGAGCCATTGACCTCGGGTTGTGTGTAACCATTGCAACAGGATGATGAAAACTTGAAAAGCTCCGTGTGATAACTTGGTTGTGAGTTGAAAGTCCAAGATATGTACACTTATCGTATCCGCGCATAGTGTACCATGTGATAAATTGACTCATTATCTCGATAAATCAATATATTATCCAGACAATTCGAGATATTATCTCGAGAAATCGAGTTAGTTATCTCGATGAATCGACTTATTATCTCGATAAATAGACTTATTATCTCGATAAATCGAGTTAATTATCTTGATAAATCGAGTTATTATATTTTATCTAGATACTATCTCGATTTATCCAGATAATTAACTCGAGTTTTCGAGATAATAAGTCGACAAATTGAATTTTAAAAAAAACATGTGGCCCTAAAACGCTTCCGTAAAACCATAGTTGCTGATGAGAGAGCACTTACGACATGGTAGCTGCAGGGGCGGGTATAGGATTTTGGGAGGGGGGGCCAAAACCTTTGATCGACGGAGCGGCGAGCGAAGCGAGCCAACGCCGGCCGGGGGTCTGGGTCCCACTTAAGGGCCCCAGACGCTGAAGGTTTATGCACCCCCAATGGTGTGTGTCTAGGGCTCTCCTTGGACCAATTTCATGGCCTTGGAGAGTTTATGAAAGCCTGATCTGGGGTAGATCGAGGGATCTGAAGGAGGGCCAAGATGTGGAATGTTGAGAAGCGAGTTGGCGTAGACCGAGGGTCTGAGGCCCGTGTGCGTAACAAGCCCATGTCGGCCGGGGGTCTGGGGCCTGTTTAAGGGCCTCAAACGCTGAAGGTTTATGCACCCCCTATGGTGTGTTCTAGAGCTCTCCTTGGACCAATTTCATGGCCTCGGAGAGTTTATGAATGCCTGACCTGGGGTGGATCGAGGGTTCTGAAGGAAGGCCAAGATAAGAAATGTCGTGAAGCGAGGTGGTGAAAACCGAGGGTCTGGGACCAGCTTGAGGGCCCCAGAAGCTGAAGGGACATGCAGTGGTCCTCTGGTCCATTTTCCATTCCCTGAAGAGTGTGTTGCATGGCTGCTTCAGGCAAATCTAGGATTTTGAGGGAAAGTCTAGTTCTGAAATGATGTTAGGCAAGTTGAAGGAGGGCCAAGCATAGGTATCAAGCATAAGCTGTGAGTGAAGTGGAATATTTTGTCCCTTACCCCTATTATCGCCACACCCACGGTAAACCTTTACAGGTAAAACTGCCATCAAACTGCCTCTTCGTGTGTATGACTGTATGGCACTGTAGTAAGGGAACTAATCTGGTATATGACTATGGCCAATGACCGAAATTGTGGAAGGTGTCAAAAGCAGGGACCAGATGTGTTCTATCACTCCAGTGATTATTTTCTATGCGGATCATGTGCACCCTATAATGATCAATGTTTTGTCAACAAACAAACAGCAGACTGGAAGAAGTTTTTGGAGGACAGAAACACTACTGTGGGGTTGACAGATGCAGATATAGTCAGGGACGACCCAGATGACCCCCAAAACAATCTTCAGCATGCCTCAGCGTGCCAACACGAACAGGAGCAGACGCACTCCAGGGAGATCACTCCAAACATGCACCACATCTTACAAGCGTTTCAATCCCTACAGTCGCGACTTGACTTTCTGGAGCAATCGAGGAAGGATGAGATACACCAACTCTGTCAAGAAAATGCCAAACTTCGACGGGCAATTTCAAACCTGGCTGATAAGATAAGTGAAATTGTCACAAAAGCAGATACACCAAAAAAAGGGTGTAAAACAAAAAATGCACATGTACTCATAGGCTCCAGTGTCATACGTGATATATATGAGGACAAATTGGTGGACACTAAAGTTATCTGCAAACCCGGAGGTAATATTGCTGACGTCAAGGCAGAGGTGGACAAACTGACTAACGGCTTTGTGGAAATCAGTCTCGTAGTTGGCGGAAATGACTGTGAGACAAATCCTCCGATCATGGCATCACACATCATTGACAGGTATAGCACCTTGATTGACTCCTGCTAAAGCTAAGGCAGAAACTGTTACAGTTTGTTCAATTTGTCCAAGAATTAAAACTCGTGATGTACAGGAGAAGATAGACTCTGTAAATGCTGGCCTGAGCAGCCTATGTGATGATATGGAAGTCAAGTTCATCAACACAGACTCAGTATTTAGGCTCCAGGATGGAGATATAAACGATGGATATCTACTAGCAGATGGTGTTCATCTGACACGTGCTGGTACAAACAAACTCGTGAAGTCTCTCCAACTGCAGGTGAGAGACCAGGAGCAAGGTGCCTGGAAGAATGTTACACGGAAAAAATCCAGCCAAAATACTCAAGACAGCCAAGCCAAACACACTGACCTAAACGAATTGAAACAAGCTCATGCTCCCTATGACACATACACAAGCTCCGTCATACGGGATAGAGGAAGTATGTTCCAAGCTTTCGGAACAAGAGTCTTTAACGTGGAGGACGTAAACAAGTTTGTGCGCAAGATCAAAGATACCTCACGCGGAAACATTGCCACGCACAGGATACTGGCATACAGGTTGACACATGATGAGCCCACCGAATCGTGTGTTGACGATGGAGAGCAACACGCTGGTGGCAAACTTTTACAAGCACTGAAGCAGCACAACGTCATGAATGTAGCAGTCATCGTATGCCGATGGTATGGAGGGCATCACCTGGATCCAGACAGATTTCGGCACATCACTGATGCTGGAATCGAAGTGCTCTCAGTCATGGGAGAAATTGGTCCCCTTGCCAATGTCCAGACTGAAAACCGTTTCACACCACTGATGCACCGACCGACCACACCTAGCAGCTACCACTCGAGGCGGCGTGACGCGAGAGGACACAGCAGACGTTCTGATGATAACATGTGTACCTCCAAATCTCTCTGGGCGCGTACACCTGGTGATCGCCACAGTCAACCACGCCATGAAAGCGCTCGCTGTGACTACTGTGGGGAACAGAACCACGTCAAGGACCGATGTCGTCATGGACAAGCCATAAAGTGTTATGGCTGTAACAGAGATGGTCATAAGCAAAACATGTGTTATATGTACACTTAGAAACTCGGCAATGAAGGCTGTGCCGGTCATGCCGATAGTAGGTCTCCAAAGCATGGAAGTGTTATATGCATAAAATCACAGACTTCAGTGGCTCGAGCCATAGAACCAGGTCTAATTGAGTCTGCAGGTGACAATGTAAGTAGAACTGAGTGTCAGACTGCAGTAAATGTTTTCAATATGTGTACTGTGTCATCAGATGACGATAATATGTCAGAACTATTTTTAAAAGACAAGTCATTGGAACAATTGGTGCCTCTCTTCATGTCTGACAAAGAGAATTTGAAATGTTGTCATATTAATGTCAACAGTATTCGACATAAATTAAATCCATTAGCTGAAGGTCTTGAAAAAGGTCTAATAGACATATTAGGAATTCAGGAGACAAAACTTGATGTATCTTTCCCTAAGCAACAGTTTCAATGTGATGGTTTTAAAGTGTATAGAAAAGATATATCTGTTACCAGTGGTGGTCTTTTAATGTACATTCGAAATGACATTGTACAGAGAAGGATGTTTGACTATGAATTCGATGTGAATGGTACAAATGGCCGCATTGAAACAATATGTGTGGAGTTTTGCCTCAAATCAGAAAGATGGCTAATATGTACATTATATAAGCAGCCAAACATGAAAGTAGCTGAATTTTGTGAAAAATTTGAAAATTTCCTTAATGTAATATCAAGTGACTACAATAATTTTATCATAATGGGAGATTTTAATATCAATATGATGAATGCACCTGCAGTTTTCAAAAACCTTTTGTCTATTCAAAGATGCAGGAATGTAGTTAAAAATACTAGTTGTCACAAAAGCATAAATAACACAATGATTGATCTTGTCATAACAAATGTGCACCGAAGAATTAAAAATGTAACATGTGTGGATACATGACTCAGTGACTGTCATTCTCTTGTTTATTTTTCTACCAAGCTTCATGTACCTAAAAGAGGGAAAAGGTTTATAAAATATCGAAGTTATAAAAATTTCAATATGGAAAAGTACAATATTGATCTGAAATATATTCCTTTCCATGTAGCAGAAATTTTTGATGATTATGATGACAGTTACAATTTTTGTGAAATGCTCATGCTTGAAGTGATGAATGAACATGCTCCAGTTAAAAAGAAGGAGTTGAAACATAACAGTGTACCATACATGAATAACCAACTTAGAAAAGCCATGAATGTTAAGAAAATGCTCAGGAGGAAATATCTCAGTTGTACGACTAAACAAAATTGGAATGTTCATGTTAACTATCGTAACTATGGCACACGATTGAGAAAAATTAGTAAAAATCAATATATAAAAAAATGTACAGGAAAAGCCGGCTCCAGTGAGTTCTGGAAAACCATAAAACCATTGATTTCAGATAAAGCACCAGGCAGTGAGCAGATTGCACTGTTGGAAGATGGCAATGTTGTAAATAAGACACTTGATGTATGCAATGTTATGAATAGCCATTTTGTTAACATGGCCAAAACTATTGGTCCAGATAGCTGTAACATACCAGTCAAATGTGATGATAAAATAGAGGATATCTTAAATGAATTTACAGAACATGACAGCATTGTTTACATCAAGAAAAATTGTGTGAATTATCAAAAGGGCTTTAATTTTGAAAATGTTTCAGAAGGTTATATATTGAAATTATTACAAAATCTAGATGTAAAAAAGGCAACAGGGAATGACAATATACCTTTTATAAACTTTTGAAATATGGTTCTACTATACTATGTAATCCTATTCACATCCTTGTGAATATGTGTTTAAGTGAAAGCACATTTCCTGCCAGTGGCAAAAAAGCTATAGTGACACCCCTTTTCAAAAAGAATGATCCTCTTGAAAAAGCTAATTACAGACCTGTAAGTGTCTTGTCTACTTTGTCGAAACTGTTTGAAAAAGTTATTGTTGATCAGCTGCCAGAGTATTTTGGAGATATATTTTCAGCTGATATGTCAGGGTTTAGAAGAAATCATGGCTGTCAAAATGTGTTGTTGAATCTTGTAGAAAATGTGAAGCAAAATGTGGATAAAGGTAAATTGTGTGTACTATGTTAACAGACTTATCTAATGCATTTGATTGTATACCTCATAGATTATTGATTGCGAAAATGTTTGCATATGGAGTTAGTAAACGTGCATGTGAATTAGTCATGAGCTATTTTTGTAACCGGTTGCAAAGTATAAAAATTACTAATGTAATTGGTAATTGGTTGCCAGTATATAAGGGAGCCCCACAAGGATCACTCATCGGTCCTTTCATGTACAACTTATTCACAAATGATTTGCTTTTATGTTTAAGTGATCACTGTCTAGTTTACAATTATGCAGATGATAACACTATATCATGTTCGGGTCCAGATATCAAATCTGTCAAAACAAAACTTCATGTGGCAATAGATATAATGATGAAATGGTTTAATACAAATGGTATGAAAGCAAATCCCGATAAATTTCAATTGATATATTTTGACCGATCTCATCAGCACACTGATTGTATCAAGGTTGGGAATGTGGAGATATCACCACAGAGCACTGTCAAACTCTTAGGAGTAAATATAGATGCACAATTACATTTTGGAAATCACATTATGGAGGTTTGTAAGAAAGCAGGTTATAAACTTATGGCATTAAAGAGACTATGCAACACTTTGGATATGAAAGGTAAAATTATGTTGTTGGACTCATACATTATATCTTTGTTAAACTATGCACCAATTGTTTGGCATTTTAGTGACATTGCGCATATTAAATACATAGAAAAACTTCGAGAGAAAGCTCTTCGATATGTATAGAATGATTTCAACTCTGCATATTCTAAACTGTTGGAAATATCTGGTAGGCCCTTAATGTATGTTCTAAGACTTAGGTCGATACTTATTGAAGTCCATAAACGTGTTAATAATATTGGACCAAAATATATGGGTACATTTTTCAAGAAAAAGGAAATGATGTATGCGATAAGAGATGACAACTGCATTGAATTACCCAAATTTCAAACTATAAAATATGGAAAGCAATCTTTTTGTTATCAAGGTGCCAAATTATGGAATTCACTGAGTAATGATTTTAAATATTCAGACATAAAATGTTTTAAGGAAAAGGTTTCAGCATGGGTGCCTAAAAAGTGCACTTGTGGTTCATGTGTGTTATGTAAAATCTCTATTATGTAGCATTTCATCATGTACATATTGTCATATTCATTCACAAATCATAATGTTGTTTTTTATTTATTATCTGTCGGGAAATAGTATCTTGTATGCTAATGTTTATTGTTATCCCTATATACCGACGTTAAATAAAATTTTATCTTATCTTATCTTATCTTATAAGTTGAAGCAAGCCCCTGTCGGTCGGGGGTCTGGGGCCCGCTCAAGGGCCCCAGAAGCTGGCGGTATTCGCGTGCCTAATACAGCATCCTAGAGTTCTCCTGGATCTATTTATCAAGCATTACTTAACACTCATAAATGCCTGATCACTGTAGTTGAAACAAAATATGACATAAAATATTACTTAGTTTTGGACCCCATCAAATGATCAAGTGCATTTGGCCATTCAATGCTCTCAAATCATTATAGAAGGTGAAGGGCATTAAATGCTTTCAATGAGAACAGGTGGGTAGGATATAGAGTGAATACATTGCTTGCGACATGGGGCCCCAGAAGTTAAAGCTTCTTCCCGGTGTAATTTATCTTGAAAACACTTCCTCCCCTCTATTTTTCTCCTTTTCCTTCTTTTCTCTTCTCTTTTTCCTTCTTTTTTAATGGGAATAGGGGCCAAGGCCCCCTTGCACCCCCCCCCCCTAAACCCGCCCCTGTAGCTACTGGTGCGCCGGCTTCATTGCTCTCGAAATATTCGCCTATATATCAGTATTGCCTCGGTTGATTATGTCATGGATAAAGCACGAGAAACAGTGAATTCGTGCTTACGTGAACGAATTCATTGTTTCGAGTGTTTTATCCGACTTAAAATATTGCTCTTACAATCACAATGCGACCAGCAGATTACTCGTACACATGTATATTGTTTCTGCTATATCTATTGCGAGTCAAGCATGACAAAGATGTATTCATAAATAGCCGGCAACCGAGTGAATTTAGATTGCTCAACTCAACACGGTTTTCGGCCCAAGTACTATATCTCGCGTGTTCCTCTATATATTCAATAAGGAGTAAAAAGGTGGCACACGGGTTAAATGCATTCATTTAGTGAGCGAGTAGTATTAGGGAGCAGGGTTTGATGCGTGGAACGTGTTTCAATGGACATCTCCATTGGATGATGGTGAGTTTTAATATATTGTACTCAAAACACACCGAAACAGTGACCTATACCACACACATTCTCGCATTTCTGTTACTGGACATCGACTGGTTGACATTAAATTTCAACATGGCATATAATTGGGACACATTTTTAAATGAAATCGTGGATAGTATGGTCGCATTTAATGCTGCAAACATTCTGAACAATGTTGGAAATTCAACATTAGATGATCTTGAGATTACTGATTATGAACTTGTGCAACATGATATTACATACATCAGTGATCCAATGAATTCGTATGGGGCAAACGGTGGATTCGTGCGGACGAATCCACTGTTCAGACAATGGTGTGACGTCACAACAATATTTTAAGAATACATCGGCAACCAAATACACGGATACAATAAGTCGTGCCTTTTGCATTGGGTACAATTTTCAATTGGGTACAATCAGTCGATATTCAAATGCTGTGGCCTAATTCTGCATCTACTGCATGGCTATAGGCTTGTCAACAAACAGTGCAATAGTGAATCTCACACGTGAAACGTCCACATGTAAAGTTCATTGCTTTGCATACTCGGGACACAGTGGCTCGTGACCATACATGTGTGCGGTAATGGTAATCATGTAATATATAATATACAAGTGAGGACACGGATTTTGACAAGTTCTGGCCACAGGGTTCCGAGGTGCATGGCACACAAAACCAAAGCGATATATCGATCACAGATACTGTCCCGAATATCATAGACGTGAACAGGCCTCACCATACATGCAAATAATATTAATTTTTCGACTTTTGTTACATTTGTATTTTCCGTGAGTTTGTTCGTATCGGAAGTTGATTGTTGTTAGTGGGCATGAAACAACTATGAATTTCGGATGTACTTTAGGGGACCTGGATCTGGTCCGGGTATGTGATCCGACTTCTCACCACAGCATTCGGTTTACATGCGGGTTCAATCCCCGGCCTTGGCAGTATGTGAGGTGGTGTGTGGTCGCCAAACCGGGCAAATGTGTTTTCACGAGGCTCTCTGGTTTCCTTTGACGTTAATGACCACCCTCTCGCTAGCACCATTCACGAGCAATGTCCTGTCCTACTGCAGGCTGAATGTTTCAATGTAAGATTTAACACCAAAAAATTAAAGGGGGATATTTTCCGGATTATGACATCAGCAGATCAGATCCATAATCAGCTGATTGTATGATTCTCCCTGATTGTGTAATTCGAGTGGTAGATTTGAAAATGACAAGACTGCATCCTTGATGAAAATCACGGTGAACAAACACCTGTCAAGTGACAAAGTTTAGAATTAAGTTTAGAAATTGAAGGACATAACTCATTGAAAACAACTGAGGTTGGAAGAGAATGATACATGGTAATTATACCATGCATTCAAAACATGTTTGATTCTGAACTAAATTCGTAATTTCCTGAACCGCCATCCGTGACTGGAGAGGTACCGGGTAGAGGTAGTTCTTAACCATGTTTATGAGGCTGAATTCCCTTTTAGCCAAGATCTACAAGTGATACTTGTTCATCAATTGTTGTAAAATAAAGTTTTAATGTACTTTTTAATAAATCATTTACTGACCTACTTAATTACTTACTTACATATACATACACATGATACATAATACATACACACATGTACACAGAATGTTTTTGTGTGCTAATTATTCGAATTTGTTTCGAAGGTTTGTGCATACACAAATACACCCCGTTTTTTCATTTCTTGGTTACTTCAATCACTGAGATATGTCGTTTTGAAAGGTATCATTAGTCTACTGTATGTACTGAAATATTAAAAGCGGGAATGCCATGTAAACAAATGGATGTCATGTCGCATACTAGTATATGGAAAGAAGAGATTACTGCAAGTACAAAAATGCAATGCGATGTGTGAGGTGCGCTAAAAGTCGTGAGCATCTGCATTTTTGCTGATGGTATTTATCCACGAAGTACATAATGCTTTATTTCAATAATTATGCAAACAAATAATAAATGACTATGCTTGAGTGCAAAGTGTCCCAATACCGTAACGCTGTTTATGTGGGGTTGACAAATGATGTCCAGTGACCAGTCATGGCTTCTGCACCAGGATTCTCATCGTTGGCGATGAGGAAGTTAATAGGTGTACCCCGATCTGGCTCATACATACATCACACAAAAGAGCTACCCTCCAATGGAAATATGTGCGTGCACTTTCTTGTGTTATCATGAAGTTTCACCCCATGAATTAATCCATCCACATAGTCTTCAAAATCGCCGTCATGATTTTTGTGAGCGTTCGTGCAAATATACTACACACATATACTCTGATTTTTCTAACTTGTTTACACCGGTTTTTGACGATATATTTGCGGTGCTGAATCGTATCGTTCTATAACTTGGCACACCTCACCTGAGAGTCAAACGGCAATTTTCTACCAAATTTCAGACTTCTATCGCAATAATTGAAGAAGTTGGCAATCTACCCCAATGTTAAATTTCAGCCAAAAACGGGATCTCGAGAATCTGAGCATATTCGAGGATTTGATCCTGTTTACATCGATCAGGAATCGATGTATTGTTGTAATTTTAGACCAGAAGATACATTGGGGTGTATTCTACACAAACATGTTGATTTCAAAAAATTGAACCACTACAAAACCGAGCAAATGCACAAAATTGTGTGCGGACCCAGAAGTTAAATGACGGGGCTAAATTTAACATTGGTGTAGATTGCCAACTTTTTCAATTTTCGTGATAGAAGTATGAAATTCGGTACATAATTGCCGTTTGACTCCCAGGTGAAGTATGCCAAGTTATAGAACGATAGCATTCAGCATCGCAAGAATATCAGCGAAAAACAGTGTAAACGAGTTAGAAAAATCAGAGTATACGTGTTTCTTTTTTATCTGGAACTGCTGATGTTGGAATTGCACGTACATATCCGGGTTGCTATATGCGATTCCGAAATTTATTCATCGCCAGTAATTCAGAAGCTCTCCTCTCATTGGTTGACGATTGTTGAATATTTTGTTTTTTAGCCAATGGTATTGTAGCTGATATTTAACCTCGATCGTCTTCTGTCTCAGGAACAACATCCGATACGAACAAATTCACGGAAAGTACAGATGTGACAAAAATCGGAAAATTAGCAATATTTGCATGTATGGTGAGGCCTGTTCACGTCTATGATATTCGGGACAGTATCTGTGATCGATATATCGCTTTGGTTTTGTGTGCCATGCACCTCGGAACCCTGTGGCCAGAACTTGTCAAAACCTGTGTCCTCACTTGTATATTATATATTACATGATTACCGCACACATATATGGTCACGAGCCACTGTGACTCGGGACATCATTCTGTTATACCCAAAACGTGGAACATCACAAATACTTGACTCTACGAATGTTATTGTAAGCGTTGGGTACCACCAACATCATCAAAAAACAATGCACAAGCTGTTGGTGTACGGGACCCTACAGAAAGGCCGGCCGAAACACCATATACTGACGGATCCGGAAGGCCACTGTGAATTCCTTGGCCGTGCTAGGACCGAGCAAACTTGGCCCCTCGTGGTCACCACCCCAGTCAACATACCATTCCTGCTAGACAAACCCGGCTTGGGCCATGTGAGTATATCCACACATGATTTCAGTGAGCAGCTGCAGTGCGCGTTATGTCATATTTTTTCAACAAATTATGTCTCAGTGCAAAGAATATTAAGACATTATCAATATCAATCATAATATATTTATAAACATGCGTATGAAATATATTGTATTGATCCGAGTGTGTTGCAATCTTCCATGATGTGTGATATACGTTCCTACTACACGAAACCGGCCTTGCCCGTATAAGTACATCATCAGTTCCTCATGTCCTATCTCGCTATCAATCTTAGCATAAGTGTGCCGTTCACAATATTACTGGAAAATACGAGTCTTTTCATATTGAACATATGGTTAGTTGGCAAAGCTGGATTTTTTCTCTCAATGAAATACCCAGTCTCAGTGTCATGAGGCCCAGGTCTAGCCTAGCTAGGTCATTCGGATGGGTGAACACCAACTCTATTCAGGGGTAGGTGATATCAAAGTATCAAATATGATTCCATTTCATATTTGTTTAGCTTCTCAGTCATTGAATGAATGTGGCAGAATGTGATGTATTTATATAGGGCAGTAAATTATGGGAAAGTGCGGCTGACCACGAGGTTTTGATAATTTCGGAACACCAAACTGGGTAGAAGTCATGTGTTGATTAACTTACATCCAAAGTCCACAAATAAATGTATGATATGTTTGAGTTGTTGACAAACAAGCCGTCGACACAAGTGATGCTCAGTTTACTGTAGTCTGTGCCTAGTCACATTCGTCAATTTATTCTTCTGTGTCAAATAGTCCTAAGATTGATGTCATTTGACCTACAGCCTGCCCCCCCCCCTTCCCCTTCTATATGTTATAATTTGTTATAAATCTCGTGAGAGTAGGACGATATTGCGAACGAAATTTGTTTTGAAAAGATATGTTTCTGATTCCGGTTGTTGTAAACTAATCCCTCCGCTATGCAATCCGAAGCCCACTTTTCGACGATTCGTCTCGCAAGCCATTTTTTATTCAGGGTTTACGATTAACCACTTTCGATTGACTTACATAGGCGCGCATGTAGATGACCGCCGGTTTCCCCCATTATAGACCTTTGTGGAAATGAATACAAGTAATATTTGTACTCTCTGATTGATTATTTTGAAGTACGCTTTCACAAGACTGATGATACACACAATGAAACATCGGAAATAACTATGCAGGCCTACACATACATTTGATCAGAAATACATACTAGTAACATCGAAGAAAATATTATACTTCATGAATCCATTCAGAATATATAAACATAAGTTTTTAAAGTGAAATTCGATGCAAAACCTCGAATTATTTTTGCCCTTAACTTCGGTCATGATTGTTGAATCAATATCTTCAAAAATAAATTTCACCAAACACATTTAGAATGCAAGTTTTAGTCAATTTCACTTAACGTTAATACAAACAGCACACCTGCATTATAATAGGGCTGAACTGTGGCCAACTCCTCTCCTGACGAGTTGTTCACTGTGAGTAAACTCAAAGTAAACAAAATGTGTACATGTGTATACGCTTGTCCCCGTATCACACCGTATCTTCATGCGACTGTTCGGCCATACATACATGTAGAGAACTTGTAAATGGAGTTCATATCAGAGATATATATCATACAGCAATGGAATAAACATTCATACATATATATATACCTACAAAACTGTGTCATGATCATTTGATGGAAGACTTCTTCCGTTTTCGTGATTGATAACAAAAAGCGGGTTGATATCCTAGTTGGTTATTGTCGTCTTGAATCGTGCCCGGTGTCGCTTGATGGTCACCTCGTTGTTGCATTATGACGAAATCGACAGTCCTTGGTGTTAACACTGGTGACATGATGACTGCAAGAAGTGTCTGTCAGAATTCAGTTTGGAAACTTCAAATTTTCGTACTAGGATTTGATTTGATTTACTGTGGAGTGTTTACTTCATCATTTCTGGGAATAAAATCAGGATATATTGTGTATTTGAGCCCATCAGTGTATGTCTACGTCCTCACAATTCTGATGAATTGATATCTATCAATAAATGACTTCACAAAGATGCCAGCACATTTATTTAGAACAATTCTAGAATTACTCAGCGTATCGATGTCGTGAAGTATATCTCTACTCTTACTGTGCATATATGGAATTTAAAACTATTTGAATCAAATCATCATAATTAAGTTTTTGATAATTTTTATCCCTATAGCATGTGGAAGGTGATTTGATCCTGGTGGATGACGTCAAACTGAAGATTCTCGACGAATTGGAGGGTTGTCCTGATTTTTATACACGAGTACAGATCCAGGTCCGCCGCATCGCCGATACAGTGAGTGTAGCCAGATAAAGGTCATACTGGCAAATTTCGTGAATAGAGGCGAAATAAGAATGTTTCTGTCCAAGCTGAAATAGTTACGATTTGGGTAAAGTTAAATTTGGTTGGCAGCTACGGTTGGATGTGATTGGCAATGTACTTTCATTTCCTATTATGAACAATTCCGCGTCTTGTTGTGCCGAAAATGAATATATGAATAAATACTTATTTGTTATGCAAGCTCAATAAGGTAATCATCTACATTGTGTGCTACATAGCTTCTAACGCTACCACTTTTGAATTTCCAGACGAGTTCCCAGGCCTGTAAGCCTGAACCCGAGATCTGCTGGGTGTACATGATCCAGAACCCTCGCGAAGATCTGCTCAACCTGCCCTTCTGCCGTTGCTATGATGTTGGTCCAGAACTCAGATTCATATCACAGAGCGAATGGTCCAGTCTTGGGGTAGACCTGCCTGACCTGATCCGCCTCGTCAAAGGAACTTGAGTGTCCCATCACGTTATTTATCAATGCGAGATTGTATGGAATTGTTGTATGCTGTTGTTTGCCGTATACTAATGTGAGACATTAAAATATTTGATGATACCATAAGCGTCTACTGAAACACAAATTCATTCCATCAAACAGACAAAGTCATATTTCGAATCTATGAACGAGGTCACATAATCGGAGTAGGAGGTCTAATCCGAGTGACTGTAACTACCAAAGCTAAAGTCATATGATTATCACACAGACAGTCAGCCAGCTGGGTGTGGGATCAGATACTCTGTAAGTGGGCATCTCCTGTCGAGAGTGCGACATTTACTGTTATATCCAGACTGGCGAATCGAGAGGCAAATTTATCCAGATTGTTACAAGGATTTGGTGATATCTACCATTATATTGTGCGACTGATGGAACTTTCAACCAGATCATAATGCCGACTAAAGACCCTCTTGAAGTTTGAACTCAAACACAAAAGTATTCTTTGTGTTTCTAAATTCGATGGCATCATCTAAACTCTGAGTTTCATCTCGATGCTAATCGACACGTTTGTGTAACCATTCAAGTGAGCATGAACTTGAATTTGAGCACTCCATTTCATCTTGGGTCAAGTTTAAGGTGACCAGGAAAGGACCATATGTGTCCCTATATATTCAATGTTTTATCTACAGAATGGCCAACTCACACCGTTTGTGATGGGTGGTGGATGTGGTCCCTGTGAAGTTGTCCATTGACTGAACCAAAGGTAAAAACCGATGGGAACGAACTAGAAAAGAGCAGCAGAAAAGGTTAGCTGTTCGGCCAAGGGGTACGTTTGAGTGTTAAACCGATCATTTAGGATGAGTGAATAAACAGAACGCGGTCATTGATATGGGTGTTAAATGGAGCCCAAACTGTGATGATTTGTGAATATGAAGAATATGCTCAAACTAAATATAAAAATTCCAAAGTTAAGGGTTTGGTAGCAACAAGCACACCTAAGATTGTGGAGCCTATACTCAAGTTCAACACAAAACGTCACAGTATTTTTGGCCAAAATTTTGTCCAGGATCGTCGGATCAATTTGAAGTTTTATATTTATACATAAAGTCGTAGTTTTTCACTAATATAACTTTCATACTTCTATGTTAAACACTGAAAAAGCTGGCAATCTACCCCCCAATGATTGCAAAATCGTGACCCCCAAATTTTCGACCCGGGCGAAAATGGGGAGTTTTGGTTTTACGGCCGTCGGTCATACACCATACGATCGGATATTGGCCAAAAAAAATACAAAAATAGTTGAAAATTTTTATATTGATGACATCATTACTCAAATCGGTGTCACGACAAGCATGTGGAGTAATTTAGAAATAACTGAAAACTTACAAAATATTTGTTCATATGCACAGGATATATGAAACATGAGATGATTATCTTAACTCCCGTGTGGAGATTATTGAAATACAATGTCCAGAAGTTACTGAAATAACAATGATTGTGATCACCGTGTCAAAATTGAGGTAAATATTGGCGGAAGAACCCTTATTTCTGGGGAATTTCAACTGCTGCTAACATTTGTGAAGTACATAAATGGGCAGTAGTATCTCGGACATCGCATCATCCCCCTCAGTTACTGTATGTATGCCTTACATTGCAGAAATTGAATTGAGTGTCGAGGTTTCGTCCAAAAAATCTGAGCTCAAGTCGGTGACAATGACATGATCTTGACCCCTAGACAAAAAAAATAGGTCGGTCTCCGACTTAAGATATGTTACAGGGTGACTGCGTTCATTGCACTCAATTCGAGTGGATGTTAAAGGGTGAGTAAAAAAAAGTATACCTAAACTACTTAATGGTGGTTTACTTTTATTCAGGGCCCCTGTATTAGAAGCGACTATTTTTTATATGCTGGCATTGGTATATATGTGGTTGAGAAGTTCTTATTTCAGTGGCATTGGAATAATTTGTCTGGAGCTCCGTCTTCGAGAGTTTCATCTCGATGCTGAGGCCAAAAAAAAAGTATTATGGTTCTGGTTATGCGCGCGCGTCACTTTGAACCCTGCGCATCACTCGTTTAAAAAAATCGCGCGCATCACTTTCTGAGAGCCGATTTTCGTTTTTTTTTAGTAAATTGACACCCATACATCGATTTTGGTGAGATAATGCTTGAGTCAAATGACCCCGAGTGTCTTTGACATTGCAAAACTTGGTGTATGGCTGGCCAAACAGGGCAAATTCAACCGGGTCGCTTATCAACAGCCAATTTTAGGGGATAATGGTTGGCCAAATGGGCCATATTTGAACGGATTAGTCATCAGCCGCCAATTTTAGCACAAATAAAAGAAAATCCCATCGTCACATCACTTTTTCGGGGACCCCAATAACCAGAACCACAATGCTTTTTTTCTTGCCTAATCTACACATTTGTGTCAGCAATCAAGTGAGCATGAGCTTGAAGGTGAACACTCAGCTTCATCTTAGGTCAAGTCTAAGGTGGCCATAAATCAACCATATATGGCTCCGTATATATTCAAGAGTTATATATATCTATCTATAACTCACACCGTTTTTGATGGGTGGTGGATGTGGTCCCTGTGAAGTTGTCCATTGACTGAACCAAAGGTAAAAACCGATGGAAACGAACCAGAAAACCAGAGACTTTTGAGCTGACTTCAGCTCCAAAACAAAACGTATGTCTGTGTCATTGCGTTGGATCTGCTGTTAAAAAAACTTGACAGTTTCCAAAGCGAAGACCGTATCCAGGATTTCCACATCGACTGGATAACTTGAAAAGTAGTTAGTATGGACAGTGTCCTCTTGATGATCACACATCCTGGACCACATCCTGCAAAACAGATGGAAGTTTAGAGTGTCTCAGCGTCGAGGTTGGTCCTTCCAGCCTTGTATTGGATGGAGAAATTGTAATCTACCAAACGATTTAACCAACGATGTCCAGTTGAGTCAAGACGGGCTGTGGTGAAGACGTAAGTAAGAGGATTGTAATCTAAAAAAAACCCCTCAAATTTAGACTGTCCATAGAGGTAGTCATGGAACTTGTTCGTAATCGCCCACTTGAGAGCAAGGAACTCCAACTTATGTGTAGGGTAATCCCTCTCTGAAAACTTTAGACCACGACTAGCCTAATCGATGACCCTTTTAGAATTCCCTTGCCTCTGGTGAAGTACAGCTCTAAGTTCATGAGAGCTTGCACTCGTGTGTAGCTCGAATGTTTGTGTGTAGTCAGCAGAGACCAGGGTGGACTTGATGTGAACCTTGATGTAAGAGTGTTGAATGTCACCTGATGTTCTGCCATGAGTCATGAGTCCATGATAAAGGACAAGCTATTTTTCTGTAGTTCTGGATGAATTTTCTGTAGAATCCGGAGAATCGTTGCAGATCTGTCACAGTTTTTGGATGATGCCAATCACCGACTACAACGTTCTTATCCGGGTCAGTAGAGGTGCCTGCTGCTGAGATCTTATGACCCAAGCATCTCACTCATGACTTGAAGAAATCACACTCTGAAGGCTTCAACTTCAGACCGGCATCGCTGAGTCATTTGAAAACTTCAAGACGTCTGATGGGCTCCTAAAAGTATGATGACTGAATGATGACATCATCCAGGTAGATGAGACATTCACTGAGGTGCATGTCTCCCGTGGTAGTCTGCATGAGCCACTGGAAAGTGGATGGACAATTGGTGAGTCCAAATGGCATCGGTTTAAACTCGTAGAATACAAGTGGTCCTACGCCGAAGGCACAGATCGAAGATTTTGGTGCAGTCGCTAGAGGTTTGTTTGACATGTCGCACACTTCCACCTTCACTCAATATGTCAAACTATGTTGGGACATAGGTTGATGACACTTGGAGTAAGAAGCAATCCTCCAGGCAAGGCTTCCTCAAGGAGTGGTTCAGTAAAGCCTAGAAAGTTGACCCAGTTGACACTGGCGCGAATTCACAACATTCCTCTCACCTGGGCGTACTCCTGACCTTCTCAAGGAATCCACCATTTTGCAGGCCACCACCAAATATACATGTCCAGGATGATGGGCTGTTCGAAGGAGCTGGATGTACAGAATCAGAGACAAACACATCAATTACGTTAGTGCCTAAGACCACTGGAATATCGTGACTGTACGGTTCACCTGGACAGCAAGTGCTAAAATGGAATAGTAGTGACATCATAACTAAGACTTATGTCAGCTACAAACATAGCAGTTGAAGGGGATAGAATTACCACTATTATTAAAGTGATAATAGACTCCAGAGAAATAAACGAAAGGTGCTGCTCCAAAAACGGACACTAGATGGTTGTAACTTGACTAACGATGTTGATGAGATTGTACAGTTGGTGTTGGGAATCATGATTATGGAGATATTCCTGCCTTCCATTGAAGTCAAGTTCTCCGTTCCCTGTGGCTGAGATGGTGAGTGCTATGCTAGAAGACTAGAAGAAGTTTAACTTCGTAAGCTGTTGCCGATGAAATCTCGTGTGTTTCCCGACAGTAGTCAGGAGTCGGACATGTGAAATTCCTCCTGAATTGGAGTGCAAATTGATATCAAAGATATCAAAGAAAATACATGTGAACTGTAGAGTACTTATCAAGCAAAACCATTGCACAAGATAGGCACAAGATATCAAAGAAAATAGAGTACTTATCAAGCGCATCAATCATATGGCATTCAAATAAAACATACATATATCTGTGTATCATTTATTGATTGGTCATGATCATTTGACTAAGCGCTTCTTCCATTTCCTTGATCGATAACAGTAAGAATTGGCTAATGTCCTAGTGGGTTATTGTCGTGCCTCATTTCACGCAAGGTTTGCGTTGAATCCTGCCCGGTGTGGATTAGTGGTTACTTTTTTTGGTGCATCATGACGAAGTCGACAATCTGTGGTACAAAACTGGTAACATGCTGAATACAACAAAAGACTATCATGATTTAAGTTTGAAAACTTTCTTATAGGTTTTCTAAATTAGGATCGATGACTTGGTGTACTTTATAATTATTGCCCAATATTTTCTGAGAATAAGATCAGGGTATTTTGTTTACTAGTATTTGAGCTGATCAATGCATGCCTATGTACGTCCTCCCAGTACTGAGAAATATATATCTATCAATCTGATTATTCAGAAGGATGCTAGCACAACTGTTTAGAATAATTACTAGTATTGTAATTTACTCACTATAATTATGTTGCGATTTTGCCCAAAGATCGCGACAAGAGATTTGTATAACACCATTCTTGTTTTGGCCGCTTCGTGTTCGAAGCATGTGTGATGCATAGCAACGCTCTCTAATCCTCTCGCTCCACTATTCTGTAACAATGGTCTTACGTCATCCGTCGTGTCTCGTGCTTGGGGTTATAAATACTACCAAGCCGCTTTGTGTGTTCAGATTTGTCTCAGAGCTAGTGAAGCGAAAGGACAACGGTTGAGCTCGGCCATGAGCTCCTTGTCCCTTTTGTCCAGCTAGAAGTGGGCTGTAGGGCCCCGGGGACGATTTCCAATCGGGGGCCCAGGAGGGGGACTGTGCTGAACCAGGGCTCGTCCCTGTGATCACCGGTCTCTCGCCCTGGTCTGGTGCAATACAGGCTCGTGCAGACCGTCGGGTTGTCCGGGGTTCTATCCCTGTGGCGGACCGTCTGCGAGCCGGCCACAGCTAACACCACAGTGATGAGCCTGTATCTGATTGGTGTCCTTACGTCCTGGCTTGCTCGGCGGATTGCTACCTGGTTAACGTTCTAAAGTAAATACTGTGCCCGCAGTGACCCACGGTGAGCAGACTATCTGCGAGGATCCGGGAGAGTGGAGGGCGTCAAATTTTACAATTATATGCCTACTCTCAGTGTTCATGGATACAACTCATTATTGACTATTTGAATATAGCTATTACAATTCAGCTTCCATTATATTTTACAATTATGTTCTTTATACCCGTATAGCATGTCGAGGGTGAGATGATCTTGGTGGATGACGCCAAATTGAAGGTTCGGGACGAGTTGGAGGGTCATCCTGGCTACTATTAAACAGAAGTACAGATCCAGGCCAGTCGCATCGCTGATACAGTGAGTGTATCGAATGTTTATTCTGGCCTTCTTGTCTAGATCTAACAGTTATCGATTTGGTCATGTCCAATTTAGTTGTAGATATATACACTTTTAAGTTTCCAGACGAGTTAGCAGGCCTATAAGCCTGACCCCGAGACCTGCTGGGTTTACATGATAAAGGGGCTCCGTGAGGATCTGCTCAACCTGCCCTTCTGCCGTTGCCATGACAGTGAGGGTGATCCAGGAGACACGTTGAAATCGGGGAGCAAATGAGTCTTGGAGTAGATCTACATGACCTGATACGACTGGTCAAGGAAACTTGAGTGTAAAAGCTAAATAATAACAACAACAACGACGATAATAATAATACACTGTGGATTTTTGAAGCTCATGGTTTTTACAAACACCGTTGTTAAAGCATTTTGAAGACAGGTTTTAACACACACCCGGGCCATACTCTGGTCTCAATATAAGCCTGGCGAGGGATAAGTTATCATTGGGTACCCGGTATTCGTTTATCTGATACTCTTGTGTTCATGCTATAGGACACAGTGACACTCGGCAATACGTAAAATACTCTATATTATTTTAGTAAATGCTATGCCCATAAGCTGGCTTGCCATTGGTCAGGAGCGGTCACATGGTCAAAATATAGAAATCGATATGACCTACCTGCTTGTTTTGCCGGGCAACATACCGATGATTCAGCACCCGGGCAACAGAACGTAGGACTAGTGACCGCTCCCTATGAAGTTGACAAATGACGTTAGTTTCGAAATTGAGGATAATATTCACCAGCTACAAATTATCTTGAGTCGTAAATGTACCTAACATGCTACTATAAAATAGACTAAACTTCGGCCTTGGGCAATAGATCATCTGAACACTACCTCCCGAGGGACAAATAGCTTTGTCTGTTACACGGGCCACCAGTCAATATTTGCATAATGATGGGTGATGTTTTGTGATAGCAAGACGGAAACATGTCTTTCGGGATGACCGAAGGCCTTTGGACATGTGTAATGATGTTGATTAAATTGCTCGTTCGACGGCAATGGTACAACTTTAATTTCTACCAGGAAGCAGACAAACTTTTTTTTGTCATCTTTTCATTGAAGTTATCTCATATAGCTCTCGATACATATAATATCACACGCATTATGTACTAGACAAAAATTTACATCCACATTTTCTCTTATGTTAACTCGAATGCGCGTCTACATGATATTCGTATGAATAATATCCATTACAAATATGCTAAAAAAGGTGTATGGTGGGTTTTTAAATGTGGAAGGTCATGGGCAAAATATTGGTGAAATATTACAATAGTACTTGTGCAGTTGTGCTGTACAGGAGTCTCAATTTTATCCATAAAACAATTATCACAAATCTGCGCAACACAAACTTATTGCTCATTATGCCAATAAATACAACACCACTGTGGTCTATGTAGATAAACCATGGTTCAATGGCTGTTCAAAAACGCGACTGAAACCACACCAGAACCATGGTTCAAGTCAGGTTTTCTCAGATCATGTTCAACACAGTTTCCAGGTGGTTTGAGCCAAGGTTTGGACCATGGCTCAAAAACTGGCCCTTATCGTTTGAAAGCCAGGTTAGTGTCAGCCCCCCCCCCCCCTCCCAAACAAGGAAAAAGAGAAGAAGAAAAAAAGGGAAAAGGGGGAATGAGAGGGGAGGAAGTGTTTTCAAGATAAATTACACCGGGAAGTAGCTTTAACTTCTGGGGCCCCATGTCGCGAGCAGTGTATTCACTCTATAGCCAACTCACCTGTTCTCAGTTGAGAGCATTGAACGGCCAGATGCACTCAATCCTTTGATGGGGTCCAAAAGCAAGTAATATTGTCATATTTTGTTCCAACTACAGTGATCAGGCATTTATGGGAGTTAAGTAATGCTTGATAGTTGGACCCGGGAGAGCTCTGGGATGCTGTATTAGGCACACGAATACCGCCAGCTTCTGGGGCCCTTGAGCGGGCCCCAGATCCCCGGTCGACAGGGGCTTGCTTCAAATTGCTTAACGACATTTCACAACTAGGCCTTCCCTCAAAATCCTAGATTTGCCTAAATCAGCCATGCAAACACTCTATAGGGCAATGGGAAATGGACCAAAGGAACCCTATATAACACACCACTGCATAACCCTTCAATTTCTGGGGCCCTCAAGCGGGTTCCAGACCCTCGGTCTTCACCACCTCGCTTCGCGACATTTCATATCTTGGCACTCCTTCAGAACCCTGCATTCACCTAAGATCAGTTATTCATAAACTCTCCAAGGCCACGGAAATTGGACCAAGGAGAGCCCTAGAACACATCATTAGGGATGCATAAACCTTCAGCGTCTGGGGCCCTTCAGTGGGCCCCAGACCCCCGGCCGAGAGGGGCTTGCTTCACCAGGCTTAGTAGCATTTCACAAATGGGCCTTCCCTCAAATCCCAGGTCTGCTCCGAATTAGCCATGCAAAAACTCTTGGGGGAATGGAGAATGGACCAAAGGAAACCTCTAAAAAAACACTGGGCATTGGCCCTCCTACATAACTCTTGATCCGCCTCAGATCAGGCATTCATAAACTCTCTAAGGCCATGAAATTGGACCAAGGAGAGCCCTAGAATACACCATTGGGGATGCAATAACCTTCAGCGTCTGGGGCCCTTGAGCGGGCCCCAGACCCACGGTCGACATGGGCTCGCTTCGCTCGCCGCTATGTCGGTCAAAGGTTTTGCCCCCCACCCCTCCCAAAATCCTATACCCGCCCCTGAGTTTCCGTTTGTATCATGGCATACTTAGTGCAGCAGATATGTGGAATAATTGTGGGTTTGGTGGTAAAAGCACCAAAATTGGTACAAATCAGACTGAGTACATGTATATTGATTTTAGCTACAATACCAAGCCAGATTTTTCCCGAACCTAGAAATATGGCCAAAAATCCAAAATGGCCGCCATCGCTCATGTCAGAATATGGAAATGGTCATAACTTTCTTAATATTTAACATACAAAGACAAATAAGGTGTCTATTCTTATGTTATGTTGCCGATTAGACACTCAGATTCTACATACAGTAACCTACAAGGTGCCAATTTCCCATATGACCCACCAAAACACAGAAGTTTAACTTCAGAATTCATAATTGAACCTATATATGTAGTCCTAGCAAACTGATGGTCCATTTGGAGTTGAATGTATTTACATCTACAATCTGTCTTATGATATCTCATAAAAAACCATCTAATATACAACGTATTTAATTTGCATTTAAGGTAGTTCGCTCCAAACAGTGAGGGGAGGGGGTCAAAGAGTTTTTTAAAATAAATAACTGTATCAACATAATCTAGAGCTTCAAAATGATATATGTTATAGAGTAACTGTTCAGTATCCTAAAACTGAAAAGAAAATAGGGCGTCACCGTATCCGTTCTCATGGAAAACACGATGCAAGATGTGAATATGGACGAAAAAATGTGCAAAAATGCCAGAATTTATGTCATTTTAGGTAAATATGTGTGATTTTGATCGAATATGTAGAAGAAACGAGCACGGTGACCCCCTATTTTCTTTTCAGTATTAGGATGCTGATCATTTACTCTATAAAATAATGTCAATTTGAAGAGATAATATTCAAAAAATGACTTTTAAATTTTGACTCTCCGTTACCTCCATGTTTGTAGCGGACTACGTTAATACAGGATGGCCGTGAAAACTTATTTTTGCCCATTTCCCGGGTCCGATATGAGAAGAACTTTTCCCGTTACCATGCTCATTCGCGTAAATCCAATAGGAATGCCTGGCTAATCTGGGGGCAACGAAACAGATCAAATTCAGTAAAATTAAAATCGACACTCTTTCCAAACAATGTGTTTGCAGCAGAGGAATAAATTGATGAGATAAATCTTTTTAATGCCACATATATACAAAAGTATCGTTCCAGAACCAATCAGTGAGAATAAACACCTGCAACCAACCAAATGACAGTTAATATGGTTCCGTTTACATGTCGTCATCCTCAAGTGACAAGTCTTTGGAGTCGGTAATTTTCAGTTGGTAAAGCTTGTATCATGTCAAGCTTTGCACACATCTATGCACTGCATGGTATGTTATTTTTCGTGCTGGTCCAACTCCTCGGACTGCAGTCTTCTGTTGCAGTGGCATAAGATGACATCCAGTGGACTTGGTGGGCATTCTGGAATGTCAGTCTCTATTTGGAGATGTTGATGATATACCACCCCAATTCATCTGGCCTCACGCTGTACAGTTCCTGCCCTTTGCAGTACCAGATAATAAACACAAAAGCTGTGGTACATCCAGATGAAGCAGTTGGTGGTAGCATTTGTGGTCCCAAATGCAGAGGTGTTCTTCGCTACCTTGTCACAGAACCTTTGTTGGTATCTGACGTTGTCAACCCCTTCATCTTCAGCACCTTCGTACAATGATAACAAAGCTTCATCTCCTGTAATTGTTGTGGCTTGCTTCGTTTGGTCCAAAGTGGTGAATATCTATAGCTTTTTGGTTTCTTGGCTTCCAGTCTCCTCCCAATCCAAAGAGAGAGGAGGTTGTATCACATCTTTGTATTGAGAGGTTGAACACAGATGGTTGGATACATTTGGCCAGGCAAATATCGACAATATATATTGAATCACCCATTCTGTGTTGGCTTGTTGGGTTCTGGTACACGTACCATGAAAAAAATCACGCACAATATCATCAAGTCTGTTTCAAGCACATTTCAGCCTAATGAAGCAGGGCAATCAATAAGTTGGTGCCTTCCCCTGTCAGTACTGTTTCTTACTATTCCCTGGAGCTGAAGACATTACTGTTTCAGTTATCAGTGTATATGCATGAGGATTGCAACCAGCTATCCATGTGCTACTCAGGGGATATATGAAGCACTGCTTGTTGCCTGCACTGCTGTGCATTCTCCCACAGTAATGAGTCTCTGATTCCATAATTGCTGTCCATGTTTGTTTGAGATGCAAGTGTCTTGGCTTGATCACCGTCTTTCTCATCACTGACTTCCCGAGTTCAGAAATTTCTGACCAATTTCTCTTAATTTTCCAACATTGATACCATCTTGAGCTGTTATCCTATACCGATAATGAACATTGGTATACATGGATTGTTAGTGAACAAATCCCTGTCTCTGAGATAGTCAATGATGTCCAAAGAACCTCTGATATTGCCTTTGTTCTGTATCTAAAGTGTCCCTGTATTGATCACTAGTTTCTGAAGGTTTAATGCTGAATTGACTGAATGGATGGACACAATCTGACTTGAACACAACCCACAGTATGTGTTGAGTCTTGTCTATACACCTGACTCAAATCAGACATCAGAGGGCTTTTCACTGATCAGGACCCGTGAATCGATGAACCCAACTAAAAGGTGTTGTACTCCATCGTTTACACAGGCCTCGAGGTTCCACGTTTGGTGATATTCGAACACATGCCAGCTACGTTACTGAGAGACATGGATCTACTGTTGTTGTGTTCGATTATTAAACTAGAGGCATCTGAAGCATTTTGATAAAGGAATACTCAACCAGTTGAAAAATGAGACATACCTGAAAGATCCATGCAACCAGCTACGCCTTATACAATATCAGAGATTTAGTTGCTGTATGACTGTCACGATGCAGATATACACTGATAGATCAACCAAAATCTTGACGGGACTCAGTAATGTTAACACTGACTTGTTGGTTCTTCTTCGTCGTCATCCTGAAATGGACACAGATGATCTCATGACACCAGAACCCAAGTAGTCAGCACAGAAGATACGACTCCGGTCCATGAAAAAGTTTCAAAAGTTGCTGGGTCCAACAACATATACACATTTGCTGTTGATCCGTTCAATCAATGTCACAACCTGCCACAGTATTGCATTTAAGAAGGTTTTGGCAGTCAAAGAACAAAGAACACAATGAGATCTTCTGTGAGCAAGCGAAAATGTTCACCACTCTGAACCAGACACAAAAAGACACTGGGGAGTAAACATTGGTATCATTGTTCGGATGTACTGAAGATTGGGAGATTGCAGCTTGAAATACCGGCGGTTTTGTGACAAAGTCGCAGAGAGCAATTCTGCATCAGATATCAGATACTACAAATACTACTGCCTAGTGTTGCAGCATCATAGCCGAGTACCATAGTGTTAACTGCCAACCGATGGTGGAAATGTCTTCAAGTAGAGACCAACCGTTCAGAATACTCATCAAATCTAATGGACATCATCCCATATCACTGCAGGAAGACTGAAGTCAAAACGGTGTACAGAAAAAATAGTCTGTGCTACCCAGAGTTATGCAGATAGTGTCATGGTATAAGCTGTACCAGCTCAGAAAGTGTTGCCTTGTCACTTGGTGATCACGATGACATATGACCTGAACTCTTTCAAATGGTTCACTGCATATGTTCTCACTCATCGGCTGGGAGGCAATATTTTCATGTCTGTGGCATCAACACACGCACCATATCATTTTCTTCCTTTTGATTCAAATAATGTTGTTAGAAAAAACCTGTCCATTTTATTTTCACTGCATTTTATTTGTTTCATTGTTGCTCATTACTGTGGATCATTTAGGCAGCCATGTTGGATTGATGCAATGAGTATTTATATATACTCGAAGTTATTTCTGATGAATTAGCAGTGCTAAAAGTATGCTTTTGACATTTTATATCAATGAGTTTTTAAACTTGGCCCCAAGAAATAGCCAATATACTTGACGGTCATTTTGTATTTATGCAAATGAAGTGTATAACATGGTCTTCAAAAGATACTTAAAGAGAGAGTGTATCCAGGAGAAAATAATCTGTTACAACTGTAATTTCAAGTGGAACATCAGTTCGCCAGGATTATATCCATTTGTACAGTTTTGACTGCTGATTCCTGTCCTGGTCCGAGTCTCTCTTTTTTTGTTTTTTTTTTTGTGGGGGGGGGGGGGGGTAATTGGCACCTTGCAGGTCACTGTATGCAAAATCGAATAGTTTAGTTGGCTTCCCCAGGTAAGAAAACTTAGGTGTAGACACCATATTTGTATTGATATGTTAAATAGCATGGAAGTTATGACCATTTAACATTTTTACATGAACGATGGTGGCCATCTTGGATTTTTGCCCATATTTAAAAAAATCTGGCTTGGTATTGTAGCTAAAATCAATATATATGTACTTAGCCTGAATTGTGCCAATTTTGGTGCTTTTACCACCAAACCCACAGTCCTTCTCATATTTGGCACATATCCGCTGCGGTAAACTACAAATCAGAGTGAACATCATAATACCTGCTAACTTCGCCGAACTATGTGCAGAAACGTATGTAGACATGAACAATCAGAATATAATTATCTCCAAAGGTGAGTAGATGGCAAATTCTTAATGTTGGAAAATTTCACCAAAACACAATTCAGAATTCTAAAAGCATGATATTTTTATCTAGTGTTCTCGATGGAGAAGACGATCGCTCGATCGGCTAAAGATCGACGACGCCGTAGGCTACTAGGCTCAGGGCCTCCTGAGCTGAAACATAGCACTATGATTTGTGTCAGGTAAGAAATTTAAAGCTTTAAGTATGTTATAATTAGATAAACGACCATGTAAAAAAATATATTATGAAAACGACCACGATCTTCCCCGACGGATAAACCGAACGTAGAACCACGCGTTGTTTGTTTTGCTTTGCATGTGGGAGGGTCTATGCACTGGCGCGAGTCAGGCCGCCCACGACAGAGGCCAGAGGCAGTCGGCTGTAATGGCAAAGTGGTATAAAGCCATTCTTGCAGTATGTGTCGATGATCATTTGACATGTTCCCCACACCACAGATGTTAGAGAACACACAAACTGCAAAGTATAATTGCATAATATCCATACGTGCACACAATTACTCATATAATTTATAGAGTTACATATTTCCCTTCTATTCGTAATGCACATATTATTTATTGGTGTGACGAATTTGTATGGTTTACTCTAATTCACGTGCATAGATATCTCCCGGTATTGTAGCCACATCCACAGTAAAGTTATCATACATATTTGTACACAACATACAAACAGGCTGTGTGACCTGGTAAATTTTGTACTCATATATTGTTGAGCAGTGCTCAGTCTTTGTATGCTATATTACTAACCTAGAGTACATGCCAATAGGTGCATACATGTAACATAGCATGTACATGTACAATTGGACAGACTATCAAGGGTGACGCTATCAATGTTATATGATTACAAAATATTCCATCAGAGATGTCACGCATCATTTTACACCCTACATTCAACCAATATGCTATAAACGCTGAAATATAGATATACACATATTGAAATGCATTACATACGGACAATGAGGACGATGTGTATGCCTCCTTGGTCTATTGATTATGCCACACAATAGGCCAGTCGGACCCTCCTTTTATACGGCCGAAAATCCCCCTGGTCGGCCTAGGCCAAAGGCACTTACTTACGTCACCAGTCAGAACGAAAGGTTCAGAGGATGTCTCAAAAGCTCGAAGGGATTGTACGGTATCTCTTTGTATAGCATACTTACAGCTTTAATGCGCATTCAGTCAGAACATAAAACGAAAAATGGACCAAGGTGCGGTATTTGACTATCACCATGGTGATCTAAACCCCCTCATTAGCTAGATAGGCCCCTAGCACCAACTCAAATAAACCATAGCTCACTAACGTGCTCATAAACGAAAAATGTAGGAAGAAGGACTTGAAAATCGTCACCAGAGGCACTCATTGATTTTGTTCAAGCCAATAACTTTGTTGTGTAGGAGTGTATTCACAGCGTCCATTATGTACCATTATCGATTACTTTCTCAACACATGTCACTTATTGTTTCATGACCTGAGAAGTTCAGGTATTATGTAAAATATAGGAATATGACAAGACATGAACACACCAAAATAACAAAATAGACGATTGTACGAACGGTATATTGCTTCAAATCAAACGCTACCATCAAAGACACAGAAAGGCGCATCCTGTTATAAACAATTATCTAGTCAAGGAGTTATATAATGAAGTTATTCAAAGCTTTATATAATGGACATCTTCGAATAGAGATCAAAAGCTTCATTCTCAGCATCGTTCTATTTATGCCCACTGTGGCCTTCACGGTCGAGATATGTTTAGAAAAAAGACAATTGCTTTGCTGCCCATATTATGCCATACGCTCTGGGCCATGTCCTGTTAGGTGTACCCGATGGTTGCTTGCTATTGGTGTGGGTAGTCACGGTCTGCTTGACCGAGGCACCCTTGGTATGTAGCCTATATAGCATGACGGTGTAGCACGGGTTAAATCGAACAACCGTCATTCCATCATCGTACGTTTGACAGGAAAGTTGGCAATCGTGACATCGCACAGATACAATAAGGTGAGTACATTTTGTTTTATGATTTCAACGAAAGAAATTGATATATTAGTAATACTGCAGCAGGCCTAATTGTACTTATACCACGGGTATTGCTAAATTCACAAGTGAAAACACGACATCATAAATGTAAATAAACACAACAATTTGTTTACCATTACATTGTAAGTCTTATGATAACCGACTGTCAATTTGGGACCTACCTAAGCAAAGGAAATTAGCTGGGAAAATTAGGAATAAAAATGCCCATGAGATTGAAGCCGATATGATACATGATTTCGCGCTGTTTTCAGGCTATACTCTGATTTTCCTAACTTGTTTACACCGTTTATTTGCTGATATTTTGGCGATGCTAAGTGGCGCCGTTTTATAACTTGACATACTTCACCTGGGAGTCAAATGGCAATTTTCTACCGATTTTCAGATTACTATCGCCAAAATTGGAAAAGTAAAACTACACCAATGTTAAACTTCAGCCCAAAACGAGATCTAGAGAATCTGAGCATATTCGGAGACTTAGTTATATTCAGATTCATAAGAATTCAAAGTACTGCTGTAATTTTGTGGCAGAAGACACACTTGGGTGAATTCTAAAACACGTTGATTCCGAAAATTTGCAGGAAAACAAATGTGGAAAAAATCATGTGCGGGCCCAGACATTCAATGATGAGGCTAAATCGGTAGAGAACTTCCGTTTGACTACCAGGTGAGGTATGCCAAGTTATAATACGATACCATTCAGCATAGCAATAATATCACCCCAAAACGGCGTAAACGAGCTAGAAAATTCAGAGTATAGAGTATAAATTTCGAGCCATCGTATAGTAGTGATACGGGGTATGCCATTAAATTGTATCAACTTCTAACTGTTTATTGAGGTGTTTGCTTTAAATAACTACATTTGAATTTGGAGTATTGTTGAGAGGCCACATAATTTTCAGGAGAAAACCATCTGCCGAACATAGGCAATCTCCACGCCAATCTACTTATATAATTCTACTTATATATAGTTTTATATCAATGCACTCTTTGTGTTGAATATTAATAGAAGATTATGGAGGGATGTAGTTTGAGAGGACAACATGTAGCCTATATATGTAAGCGAATGCACACAGTATATTGTAGATACCGATGTATTAATCTGCATGTCGCAATCTGCTCAGTTCAGTGGAAGCACTGGTACGTTTAGGCATGTGTGTGGCATGTATGTTCAATACAAATGTCAATATATTCAACAAATCTCCATGCAGTATTAAGTTGCATTCATTGGGTGATGACAAGAAACAACAGAAAACTCAAACAGACTGCGTCTTGGTCGCATGCCCTCCATATGCCCCCTCGGAGTAAACATCCTACCGATATTATTGTGGAATGTGAGGACTTGTGAGGTCAGTCGGAGAAATGTCGAAGACAAATTTTTCCGAACCAGTTCGAAAAGAGAAAGGAAAACCTGACAACTGATTCCACTGAAATGTACAGTGGCTGATAAGTGACATTAAAAAAACGTATTCTTTATTGCTTTAGGTACCGGTAATCCTGGCTGATACATCATTAACATAATTTACGGGGAAATAACCTTTTTTACGCGTAATTTCCGCGTAATTAACTTCATTTCCGCGCAAAAAAAATTATTTGCCCAGAAAAAACGTTACGCGTAAATGACTTTCTTCACGTGTAAATAACATTATTTACGCTGGAATAACGTTTTTTTCGCAGTGTCACTCATCAGCCACTGTAGAAATGAGTTCATGCCTTGGTGGATGGAATGTTTTTCACATGCATCTCGTCCCACAACTTACTTTTTGTTATCAGAAATCAACGAGCGAAAACTTCATAGGCTTATTGGGTGTATTGCTGAAAATCATGACACAGCAGAGACGAAAAAAACACGCTGAGTCACTGTGTATTGGAAGTCGTGACATAAACAATAAGGATCTTATTACCCGCAGCCCCCTCCTCAGTCCTCGCTCTACCCATCGTTCAGTCGCAAAATAAACTAGCAATGAAAAATATAACAGTACGATCATCACATGCACGACTAAAATTACAACAACATAAGTACGTCCATTAAATCAACTACATGTTAGTCTAACAAATGATGTTATTTGAATGTAGCTAAATGGAGCGGGACAAAATAGATAGGTAGGCTAAATTGCATACATGATATATAAGCGGTGTCAAATGCTCTAATGATTTTGTCGGTTCAGTCAAGTTGAACATCGATATCAACGTAACAATATCTGAAGACATTTTGACAAGCTCATTGAGAAGAATTTACATTAAAGGTTCACACAATCATGCAATCACAGGGAGGCAGCGTAATGATTTAGAATGTATTGTGTCATGACAACTCGGTCCGATAATAGAGAATAGAAGGCAGACAATACATGTCAGATACAGGTGCTATTTTAGATTTTGGTACATGCGTGCGCCCGTGTATACAGCTGGGTTTTTTTAATTGACACATGCATGGAAGCTTCGTTGTCATTGTGATTCCACTCAGTGTTTATGTACTTTTAGTGTACATCGCTGTTTACCATACGTCTGAACGTCTCAATGTACGTCTTAAGCATTAGTTCGCATTGTTTCTCTCATCTGATAGCTGTATCATATTTATGTCATGTCGCTACTTTAAATGTCAATTATATATCGTATCAACAAACTGTAGTAACCCCTGTCTGTGTTAGCTTTACTAGTCATTCCAGTAAACCATTTTTAAAAAACAATATGTATTACTAAGCAGTACAGTAGCCAGTTCGCATGTAATATGCCCTATACGTGCAGAAATGTGACAAAGAATTTACACAAAGAAACGCAGAATAAGATTAGCACGAACTCATGCTTGTTATTTCATGACAGAAGATGGCAGTTGCACGCGTAGTCCTAATAGCGCTTCTGCACGCGTTGCTATGGGAGACGACCCTGACCTACCCTAGTGGCGCCCCTACCGCCCGCTGTGAGAGCATGACCCCAGGGCACGGGACAGAGAGCACAGCGGCAAACCCGTACTCTCTAGACATAGGCTCTGTCACGATGTACAGACCTGGCGCCCCCATACAAGGTGTGTTATGTCTTCTACGGTTTAGTAAATTTCAGTCAACACCTATGCATAGCCTATTATAATAATTATTATTATTATTATTATTATTATTATTATTATTATTATTATTATTATTATTATTATTATTATTCGTTTATTTTTCAGAATCAAAGTTCTTATCACATATGCATGTACCTATAAAAGCATAATAGAAAATAAAAAAGTTATGAAATGATCACAGAAAGACGAATACTAGTAAAACATGACAAGACATAACTATACATACCTATAATCATGATAATGTTGTTCCACCAGTGTGTGTTTGCGGTATCATTCTGATAATAGAGCAACTTGATGCAATAGAACTATTCACGAAAAAAATATTTTTTCACCTCTTTTCACGACGTAGTGACGGTGAAAGGTGCGAACTTCCGGGGCCTACTGCTGCAAGTTCGCCGCGTAAACGAACAGACGTACGAGCCGATCGGTCGATTCAACTCCCCGCCCGCCGTGTCGGCTCTGCGCTTGGTCAACTGTAACAACGTGGCCGGCGGCGCCATCACCCACGCCAGCGCCAACGAGAAGTTTGAATCGGTCCTGACCTGGCAACCGCCCAGCTCCGACGTCGGCGAGATTGAGTTCGTGTGAGTGGAACCATTTTGTTCGTTTGACCGGCGAAAAGTTTTTCTCGTGGTATTGTATTCACGGTAGGATTTGTAGTTTAAATAATTGATTAGAGTGTGAGTTATTCATATAGGCTGCTATGATCTGTAAGTTTACGATCGCTACTGGTAGAAGTGCTTGGAAGTTGGTATTTTCAGGGCCAGTGTATTTTTCCATTTCGTGACAATCTTACAGCGCCACAGTGAACCAAGAGCAACTCGTCTGGTGGAAGAACGTGAAATCGTCGAGTTTGACCTTTGATCCTACCACGTCCTCGACCACGACGCCATTCCCCACCACCTCCACCTCCCCCAACTCCCTGCCCACGGGATCTACCACTCCACCACCCAGCTCCGCTCCGCCCAGCTCCTCCACAACACCAGACCCCAATGCGACCACGGTCGGTGGTGCATCTATCACGTGTAAGTGTTGTTGTAATCAAATATGAATCTTCATTAATGATCGTCCTGTTGAACAGTATCTATGAACAAATGCAAATTTGAAGTTTATCGTATATCAGGGCGGAATGATTGACAGAACCATTGCGATTACTTTTCTGTTTCGTATATCAAAAGTTATTCACTAAAATTAATTTTTTCTATCGTTTTTCATCTTGATTTTGTGTTGTTGGGAATAGGTTATGTACATCTCGTCGAATATCCCTTTCAGACGCTGTTGGATACGCTTCCATGGTCTTATGTGGAGCTTTGTGGCTGTTACTGAAGGTGTAACCGACGGCAATTCTGCGACAATGTGTTCTTTGTCTATTAGAAATAGTATCTTGTGTCAAAGCGAATAGATGCATGTATTTTTTACGAGCGGAGTGTTTGCAAATGTACGATGTAACTTAACCATGGTACATCATGCAATTAGTTTGTGTTTTATAAATCACTGAATATTCTGTATATACTAGTATCATAATCTTACATCAATAAAAGTTACATTTGTTCGAGCTTTGTCATCAATATGTTACGTACATCATCTCTCCAAACTTGATAACGCTTTCAGCTTAATAAACGACCAACACCACTTAGGTCAACTTTGCAAGAGTATTGGAACCATACTAGCTGTAAATGAGGGATAGCCTCGTTCAGATCAGTGACAACTTCGTTACCTACCGTACCGAGTAGTATATAACAAATACATCCAATCACCCAGTGTATAACAAACTGAACCTCATGTACTCAACATGAATTTTATTATGACGTTCCCAAATGTTAAAACACAGTCGAAATCGTTCCTACAAATGCAGTATCAATTTACAGCACAAAACATGAAATGCACGTTATATACAGTGCCATCCATTAATTCGGAGCCACCAAAATGTAGTGACACATTTCAAACTTTTGCGCAGCCAATGAGATATTGATGTATGATATACTTGTTTCTAATTTTTTCCACATTCTGAGATTCTGGACTACCAATTAATTACATAATATAAATTCTGGAGTGCCATATGACCATACAGGTTATCTGGATTTGCGCATCTGGATCTAGGACTTTTATTCCTGATATGTGGGCGAGCACAGACCTCGAATTCGTTTCATGAATGTTTTTTCAATCAATATCCTCTTCCACCTTGAAAGATTCTGAGCAGTAAATGTTTTGAAAATGTATATATTCCCAAAGAAAAGGATTCAACTAACGTATGTTCCCCCGAGATTATGTGATATATGATCTAGAAAAAGTAGAAGGTCCAGTCAAATCGTTACGGCTAACACTCTTATGCAGCCTGTAAGTTTTGTCACTGGGTTTATTGAGAATATACACTCATAATCATGTGATTGCGAAACCAAATTGTGGTTATCAAGACCTGACAAAAGTGGCTCCAAATTGATGGATGACGCTGTAATCACGACGCTTCCTGGTGGATATACACGTAACTACACGAGGTGCTGCAATGGCCTATTAATAAGTAAATATTGCAATAGCCATGAGTTTTGCAACCTCCTGACGCATGTCAGTACAGTTATTGTTTGTATTTTTCATTCACATGGTTTTGGACATTGGAAACATACTTTTCATTTCAATACCTTCACCAAAACAACGATTTAGCTTGATTGTTCACAAGTGTAAATTGATGCTCAAAAATTGATTTTTGTCAGACGGTCTGACGTATTTCCACCACCACTAACGGATCAACGAATTTTAACTTAGCAACAGCGTTATCGATGAGGAAGACCCTCCAGTACG
Organism: Terebella lapidaria; assembly: GCA_949152475.1. Taxonomy (NCBI): domain Eukaryota; kingdom Metazoa; phylum Annelida; class Polychaeta; order Terebellida; family Terebellidae; genus Terebella; species Terebella lapidaria. The sequence continues at coordinate 12,272,029 of OX424567.1, forward strand.
GCGAGATTCCTGCCAGTCGATCCGAAGACATGCACCAACCCTCTGATGCTCCACAGCACACAGGAAGAGCACATCATGATGGTCGACCTTATGCACACCGACAACATGATGATTAAACACATGCAGAGAGCCCCCACGAACATTGTTCAAGGGAATGACTCGTCCGTCTGCCCAGCGGAATACTAGTGCTCTGCCTTCGCCACTGGATTCGCTCTAGATTTTCTCCAATTCGCCTTTGGTTGACCTCCAAGAGAGAGTTCGTTCCCTGGAAACCGAGGGTCGACACTCCGGTTCACCTTTGATCCACCTACATGTACAGCAGAGAGTTCAGTCCTTGGAAACGGTTTTTGCCAACCAAAATGGCCACCCCACGCAGATCGTCATTTCAAAGGCAACGAAACTTATACACATAACAAGGTTACATAAGGAGTATCTTATGCATAATGTTGAGGAAAACTGTCTGGATCAATTTTGAGACGATAGGCTCTATCTTGAAATGTTCTATGAGTTTACTCTGCACAACTCAAAATTAATAATGACTCGATTTGGGAGAAAAAGAAATTTCGCCGACCCATAAAAAAAATCAAAATGGCCGCCACACGCAGACCGGCTATTCAAGGGCAACGAATTTTATATGGTAAACTCTTTGTTTATACATGTCATAGAGGTACATGTGGGGAATGTTTTGAGACAAAAATCTCCAAACTGATCGAACTTTTTGAGAAAAAGGCCATCAAAGTCCAAAACTAGCCAATAGTCAATTAGCAAAAAATGGCTGCTAAATCGGCTAAAACGATCGAATGAAAAAAATCAGCCAAAGGGCTAAGAAAGGTTACCAGACATTGTTTTACATCTTAGATATTAGCCATTTTGTCCCGTGACCCAGAAATTCAAGGTCACAAGAATATTCAGCATAATATATCATTTCCATGTCCACAAGTGATTCCTAAGCTGCGATATCATCAATTAGCAAGATATTAACCATTTTGTGCTCTGACCTTGGAAATGAGATCAAAGATCAAATTCAAGGTCATGAGAATATTCAGCATATACCACTTCCTATATGTCAACAATTGATTCCTAAGCTTTAAAGTTGATTATGAGCAAGATATTAGCCATTTTGTTCTGTGATCTCGAAAGTGAGGTCAAAGTGAGGTCAGCATATATCGTTTCCCATATGTTCACTATTGATTCCCAAGCTGCAAAGTCAATAATAAACGATATATCAGCCATTTTGTGCTTTGGTCTTGAGGTCAAAGGTCAAATTCAAGGTCAAGACAATATTAAGCATATATCATTTCCTATATGTGCTCAATTGATTGGAAAGCTGTAAGGTCGATAATAAGTGAGATATTGGCCATTTTGTGCTTTGACCTTGAAAATGAGGTCAAAGGTCAAATTCAAGGTCATGACACTATTCAGCATATATCGTTTACTATATGTTCACAATGATTATTAAGCTGTGAAGTTGATAATAAGCGAGATATTAGCCATTTCATGCTCTGACCTTGAAAATGGGATCAAAGGTCAATTTCAAGGTCATCAAAACATTCAGTATATATCATTTCCTATATGTGCGCAATGGATTCCTAAGCTGTAAAGTCGATAATAAGCAAGATATTAGCCATTTTGTGCTTTGACCTTGAAAATGAGGTCAAAGGTCAAATTCAAGGTCATGACACTATTCAGCATATATCGTTTACTATATGTTCACAATTGATTATTAAGCTGTGAAGTTGATAATAAGCGAGATATTAGCCATTTTATGCTCTGACCTTGAAAATGGGATCAAAGGTCAATTTCAAGGTCATCAAAACATTCAGTATATATCATTTCCTATATGTGCGCAATTGATTCCTAAGCTGTAAAGTCGATAATAAGCAAGATATTAGCCATTTTGTGCTTTGACCTTGAAAATGAGGTCAAAGGTCAAATTCAAGGTCATGACAAGATTCAGCATACCCGGTATATCATTTCTTATATGTACGCAATTGATTCCTCACTGTAAAGTCGATAATAAGTGAGAATTTAGCCAGTTGATGGTCTGACCTTGAAAATGAGGTCAAAGGTCAAGTTCAAGGTCATGACAATATTCAGCATATATCACTTCCTATATGTTCACAATTGACTTGTAAGTTGTAAAGTTGATAATAAGCGAGATACTAGCCATTTTATGCTCTGACCTTAAAAATGAGGTCAAAGGTCAAATTCAAGGTCACGACAATATTCAGCATATATCATTTCCTATATGTCCACAATCGATTCCTAGTCTCTAATCGCAATATTAAGTGAGATACTGGCAATATTGTGTCCCATTATAAAGCATAGGAAAATTTAACATGAGAAAGTCCTATTTGGGCCAATTTTGGGCCAAAACGGCCCACTTCGAGCGATTCAAGCGCAACGAAACTTATACACATCACATGAGTACATATGAGGAGTGTTATGTATCAAAAAAAAAAGTTACTGAACAGATTTTGAGAAAATCGCCGTCAAAATCCAAAATCAGACATTTTTCGTCAAAAACGGCCGCCATTTTGAAAAAAAATGCGAAAAGAAAAAAACCCAAAAAAAACCTTTTCCTGCAAATATTTTAAGGTATTTTTTTTGCAAAATTTCAAAAAGATCCGACCGTAAACTTCATAGGCAAAAATGTGAACGGACGACGGACGGACGACGGACGCAACGCCACGGAAATAGGTTATCGGACCAAAGGTTCGGTAACCTAAATTCATCAAGGCAAAAAATATTATTTGTCGGCCCATTTGGGCGGGTAAGCTAAAAATCACTTTGTTAATGTGATGGTCATTGTTTGAGATAATCCCTTTTGGAGCCGACTGAGTTCGTACTGTGGTAGTCCAGTGAAAAGCGAGCAACAGTAGTTGATCATGTTGATGCGAGAGACAACTAGGCTTTGGATAGATGTCCTACAATGTGTCATCCGTGAGATTTTTGCGGATCTTGCCAATGTTCCTGAGATGGAAGTTGCAGATGCGGATGAGGTTGGTGATCTGCCCAGTCAGCAACAAGTGTTCATCAAAGATGGAGCCCAGGTTTTTTTTACTCAACTGAAAGGTGTGACAGGTACGTCGTCAACAAGCAGCACACTGGTGTAGAACTTGCGATGCTGGTGAGGGGACATAGGCCTAGAGTGGATCAGTTTTGTCTTGGCCTAATCTAGATGAAGGTAGTTGCTGGACATCCAACTACTTATTGCTGATATGCATGCCTAGCACTATTCACGGGCAGAGCCCTATTCAACCACAGGCTAAAATGTTTCAATCTAAGATTTGGCGCCAAAAGTCCCAAAAGGAGATTTTTCCCGGATTATGACATCACACCTATCATCAGCGGATTGTATGATGTTCCCTGATTGGCTAATTTGAGTGACAGCTTTGTAGCATGACAAAACTGCACCATGATGACGATGTATTAAACAAACAGCTGTCAATTGACAAAGTATGGTGTTAACTTAAAATTGAGGGACATAAATCGCTGTAACCAACTGAGAGGGGAATAAAATGATTCGACCGTTGATGATAAACAGTGTGTGTTTCATGCATTCAAAACATGTTTTGTTCTGAAATAAGTTCACAAATCCTGACCCACTGTGACAGGGTGTCAGGCGAAAACCGTTGTCGCCTCAGCAAGGGACTAGCACTTAACTCTGTTATTGGGCTGAACTAATTAATGCCTGCATGTTTCCGATGACAGCATCGTAGCTCACCCGATCAGAAGGCTCGAACTCCATATACAACTGAATATCATCAGCATTATGATGGTAAGCCAAGCCATGTCTGGTGAAGATATGTGTTCGAGGGGGTGTGTATAAATGGAAAATAAAACAGGCCCCAGAACTGATCCTTGTGGGACACCACGGGTGACAGTCTGAGGAGCAGAGACAAAGCCGCCCATGGTAACACTGTGGGTGCGGCCTTCCAAGTGGGACTTGAACTACTGTAGGGCTGACCATGTGACACCCAGAACATTTTGAAGAGTGTTTGGCATCATGAATCGCGTCGAAAGCGGCACTAAGGTCAAGGAGTACCAAGTCCAGTTGGCACGCAATATCACTGTAGACACGTAGTAATGCTATTTCGTATGCAGTTTGGATTATCTAGTGCAACTCGTTGGTGTCTATGTGTTGCTGGAGTCTCAGGAGAACCACTCGCTCGATAACTTTTCCCAGAAAAGTCCAGTTAGACACTGGGCGCTAGTTCTTGCAAATCGAGGGGGCAAGTGATGGGCTTTCTAGGAGGGGAGTGACCACTGCTGGTTTCGCAGATGATGGGAATATTGCAGTTCTCAAAGATGTGTTGACCAAAGTAGTCAGTGTTGGTACATGGGCATCGAGTGTCACTTTCAAGAAACAAGTGGGCATCGTGTCCAACATTCTGGATTTGGAGGGAGAGGCGTTGATGATTTTTAATCTGTCCCCGAGGATACCATCAACTCGGTAGCCTTTTGGCTTGTGATTAGGTACTTATGTACTTGTCATATATCTATTCCATGGGGTTTGTTTCGGATTTCTAACTTATTTTCATAGGTTCTTGGGCAGTTGTATACTAATTCCATCAGGTGTACAGTGAAAACAACTACATTTACTGCACCGTCTGCCCCTGATGAGGCCAGTGTGTCTTTAGATAAAGTAATTGGTCGGGCTTTGTTTCTATTGCAAAATGTTGTATGTTTGTTATTGGAATCATCAAAATTTGGCTGTATTGGTGGTAATAGATCGATACTTACTTTCACAATTCATCGCTAGTGACTTCCAGAAATGCACCAAGGGGTCGATTTACATAATGGATGTAGTCTTGTGTTCAGGAACCAATGTGTGAACGAGATTCTAGATCTGCGACTATCCCACCAATTTTGTGAGAGAAGAACTCGGAGAGAATAACTCACAAAGGTTGGCGTTTGCGGGTTGCTCTTTGATGAGTTTATTAGCTGTCCTGAAGATCGTCCTCTGGTCTGATGAAGCAAATTGCCAATTGAAGTAATCCATCTTCAGCGCAAAAACGTGGCTGTTGACAAGATTACGCTTGTCAATGAAGAGCTGACGGTGAATTTCAAGTTTCGCTTTGCGCCATAATCTTTCACTGAGACAGCGTTCCAGTCTGAGATAAATGAGGTGTCCTTCAGCATATGGGTGCATGGAGAAGGCCTTCCTGCGTCATGTGACGATGGGGGCGTGTTTGTCCAGCATCGTAGACTGAATGTTGTTCATCGACATAATCCTGCACCGAGAGTTCCAAGGACGCTGTGAGGTTTGTCTTGACACTTTCAGCATCAGTTGTTCCTGGTAAGCTGACCAACAGGGCATTGGCCCAAGAAATTGAACATGATTGTGTGATGGTCAGAAAATTGAGACTCCACAATCTGTGGCTCAGAGCACAGTAGGTCGTGTGATGTGGCCATTACAAGGACAAGAGTATGTCCAAGACGATGTGTGCTGCCACTAACATGTTGTTGAAGTCCGTTTTCCGAAGTCCTATTGTGTAGGTTTTTTCAAAGCACGTTCTCAAACTAACAACAGTGTTGACACCTGAATCTAGCCAATGACATTCGACGAAAGACACAACGCCATGCCAATATTTAACCAGAAGATATATTAGTCTTTTTTTGGAGGGCCTAATCTTCCCGAAAAGTTGTATGCACTCTATGGCACGTTGCCAGAAGATTTTTTTTTGTTCGCCTTTCCAACGAAACGGTGACTCAGTCATTTCAAACAAAGAATGGCAATTCGGGACTTTGTTAGTCATTTTCTGGAGAAAAATGTTTACTGCCTGTTTTTTCCTGTTTCTGCACAAGCATGCCAAATCAAGGTATTCGCATCAAGTAAGTTCAATCAAACGGATTCGCTTGAATCACTCAAAAAAGCTCAAAAAATAGGCCCGAATGGAACAAAATGGCATATAATTGACTCCACAGCGTCCTGAATCACTGTCAAGTAAATTTTTATTTTATGTGCAAATCATGTCATATATTGTTATTTCGTATCAAGAGGGATCTTGGAAGGCCATAAATGTATGTAAAAAGGCTCAAATTTGGCTGAAATGCACAAATTAACTTAGATTTGTCATGCATATATGGGAAGTTGATGAGGATATGCCGGAAGACAAAGATATCAATGCTTCATTACGGGGATTTAACCTCATATCAGTGCCACGCCAGACCAGGAAGGGCGGTGGCGTTGCGCTCCTGGTCAGAGGGTCCTACAAAACCAGAGTGCTGAAGCCGGAGGCTTACGACACATTCGAACACCTGGACATATGAGTGACATCTGCTGCTGATATGATTAGACTACTCCTCATCTATCGCCCACCATCGTCTTCAAAAACTCACTCTTTCTCAGAGTTCATGAGCGAGTTTACGTGCCTGCTGGAGAAGACAATGCTGTCCACTGGTCATTTGCTCCTCCTTGGAGATTTCAACATCCATGTGGACAACAAATGCTCTCATGATGCAGCCAAGTTCTTGGATCTCTTGTCCTCATACGACCTTCAGCAGCATGTTTCGGAGCCAACTCATCGACTTGGGCACATTCTAGACCTGATCATCACCCGTTCAGATGATGATGTGGTCCGTTCTGTAACAAATAACCATGATCTCCCATCCGATCACTGCGCAATCGTCTGTTCTCTTCTCATCCTACGACCACGACCTGTCCGCCGAGAAGTCACCATTCGTCAGTTGCGAAAGCTCGACATAGGAAAGTTCAATTCGGACATTCTCGCATCTGAGATGTCCCAGAATACTCTGTCAGGAGCGAGTGCCTCCTTGGCTGAGGACTACAACTCTACACTTAGTCGTCTTCTTGATGAACATGCCCCAGCCAAGTCGAAAGTTGTCACCCTTCGACCACATGCTCCCTGGTTTACAGAAAGCCTGCACGAGAATAAAGTTCAGAAACGGCGGGCGGAGCGAGCATGGAAGAAGTCCGGTCTCGAGGTACACCAGCAGATATTCCTCGAGAAGCGACAGCAGTACATTTCTATGCTTGGTGACGCGAAGAACGAGTATTTTCGGGGCAAAATCGCAGATTCTAACTCTCGTGAACTGTTCAGGCTGATAAATGAAAAATTCGGGCAAAAAGGACAAAAGATTCTTCCTGTCAACTCTGATGCAGATGCCTTCATGCTGTTCTTCACCAACAGGATTGCCACCCTGCGACAAAACATGGACACCCAGGTGGAGAGTTTCAGCCATCTTGACGAGGTTTCGTCAAAATCGATGCTATCATCTTGGTCCCCAGTCACATGTGAGGACGTGCGGAAAATCATCTGTATGTCTCCCTGCAAATCATCACAACTGGATCCAATTCCGGCGTGGCTCTTCAGATCATGCCTGGAAGCCCTCTTGCCCACAGTAACAGCGATCAGCAACACCTCACCCGATACAGCTGTGGTGCCAGACTGCTTCAAGCATGCTGCAATATCGCCCCTCATCAAGAAACCCACTCTTGACCGGGATGTCCTGGGTAACTATCGACCCGTGTCCAACCTGCCCTAACTTTCCAAGTGCCTTGAGCAAGTAGCGGTTTCACAGCTCCATCAGTACCTCGATTCCCACTCGCTGTATGATCCTAGTCAGTCCGCATACCGGTCCCATCACTCAACGGAAACGACACTCTTGATGGTTCAGAACGACCTGCTCATGGCTGCAGACTCGGGTTCTCAGACGCTCCTACTATTACTCGACCTAAGTGCGGCGTTTGATACCATCGACCACGATGTCCTTTTCTACAGACTTGAGTCTCGTTTTGGTATCAAACATCTTCGCTGCAATGGCTCCGGTCATACCTGCTGAACCGAACGCAGAGCGTCGTGGTTGACGGCTCATCCTCTGACCAAACATCACTGAAGTGGGGAGTACCTCAGGGCTTGGTGCTGGGCCTGGTCTTGTTTAGTCTGTACATGGCTCCTCTGGGCGATCTGATCACATCACATGGCATCAGCTACTTGTGCTACGCTGATGATACCCAGATGTACATCACTCTAGAGGACACATCATCACTCGAGAAGCTTCAACTCTGTATTCAGGACGTCCGGAAGTGGATGCTAGCAAACAGACTGAAGCTGAATGATGGCAAGACTGACATGATAATGTTCAGCTCCAGATTTAGACCCAGCTGCTCACTGTCGACTCTCCAGGTCGGTGACTGTACAGTGGAGCCTTCCCCTGTAGTCAGGGATCTCGGTGCCACCCTGGATCGTCACCTAACGCTCAGTGACCATGTTCAGAAACTCTGCCGATCTGCCACGAACGGACTGCGCTCGCCCGGATCAGGATGCATTTGAATCAATCTTCCTGTGAACGCCTGATCCATGCTTATGTTTCATCAAAGCTGGATTACTGTAACAGCTTGCTGTTTGGTCTCCCGTCCGAGAAACTGGACTTGATTCAGCGCATACAAAACAACGCTGCCCGTCTTGTGACACGGACGAGACGCACCGAACACATCACGCCAGTGTTGTACAAGCTCCATTGGCTCCCTGTGCGTCAGCGGATCGAGTACAAGATTCTCCTGATCACATTCAATGTCCTCTGCCGTGATGTCCCAGGCTATCTCCGATCACTGCTCCACCTCTGAGCATCATCTCGGTCTCTCCGGTCACGGACCACGGACCAAAACCAAATCTTATGGTGATCGGGCTTTCGCGTCCTGTGCTCCAAGACTGTGGAACCATCTTCCTGACCACATCAAAAACTGTGACAATATTAACATTTTTAAAGCCAAACTCAAAACCCACCTTTTCCACACTGCTTACTGCTTGTATTAATATAGGTCATGTTTCCAATTTCTGTTTTGTGTCAAGCGCTGCGAGATGGTTGTTTGTACTATTATATGCGCTATACAAAAATAAACTATTATTATTATTATTATTATTATTAATTTTATTATTATTATAAACAGACACTCGATCTCAAAAACGAGTTCCCACGATGAAGTCCCCGTCCTCCACCCCAACACAGTATAGCATAACTCTGCCTCATTCATTGTTATCACGTCCAGAGTATGGTGATCAGCATCTTTTGCAGTAGGATCTGATTGTGTGTCCAAGTGTGAACTATCACGCTCCGCAGACTGCAGCATTCCAGACAACTACTAGTGCAGACAGAATATTTTCATACGTAAACATCGTCTATGAGCTTCTGCTCCAAAGTTGTGCGATGGGCCGCTAACTGACCAATCAATTGATGTCGGGGTCTGCCAGTGATCCAGGTAAGCATGGATTTCACATTCGGAGAAGCAGGTGCAGATTGTCGACTGGGGCAGCACTCACGCAGAAAACGCCACCTTCATACAAGACATATCCTATTCCGCTGCTAGCTCTGGTGAATCTTTTCCGTTGCCTTAACTAATGAGGGGCCACAAGCAACAGAATCAGACGACTCAATAGTATGACACAAACTTTCCAGCCCCTCATCGATGATCGCCACCATGACCTCCTTGATAACTAGACGTCAAGGCCTAAAGGCCTTGGAGGCATTTCAGGGTGACGCTATTGGTGAAAATGAAAAATGCCGACTCGGTGAAACATTTTCAGGTCAAGTCAAAGTTCATCCCTGATACCCGTCAGATATGCTTGGCTAGGACCACGAGTCCGAAAATAATTTCCGTTTCGCTCTACGATGCAGTTTCCGAGATATCGACGAAAATGAAAAATGCCGACTCGGCAAAAAAATTTCAGGTCAAGGTCAAAGTTCATCTCTAGTACCCCTCAGATATGTTTGTCTAGGGCCACAAGTCCCAAATCAATGCCTGTTACGCTCTACGATGCACCGTTTCTGAGATATCGATGAAAACGGAAAATGACGACTTCACGAAAAAATTTAAGGTCAAGGTCAAAGTTCATCCCTAGTACCCCTTAGATATGATTACCTAGGGCCACGAGTCCGAAAATAACGTCCGTTTCGTTCTATGATGCACCGTTTCTGAGATATCGATGAAAGCAAAAAATGCCGACTCAGCGAAAAAAATTAAGGTCAAGGTGAAAGGTTATCCATAATACCATTAAGATATGTTTATCTACGGCGACGAGTCCGAAAATAACGTCCGTTTTGCTCCATGACGCACCGTTTCCAAGATATCGATGAAAAAAAAAAATGACAACTCTGCGAAAAAATTTAAGGTCAAGGTCAAAGGTCATCCCTAATACCCTTTAGACATGTCTGTTTATGGCGACGAGTCCGAAATAAACATTCGTTACACTCTACGACGCACCTTTTCCGAGATATTGACGAGAACGGAAAATGCCGACTCGGCGAAAAAATTCAAGGTCAAAGGTCATCCATAATACCCCTAAGACATGTTTGTCTGGGGCGACGAGTCCGAAAATAACGTCCGTTTCGCTCTACGACGCACCGTTTCCGAGATATCGACAAAAACGAAAAATGCCGACTCAGCGAAAAAATTTAAGGTCAAGGTCATACATGTTTGTCTCGGGTGACGAGTCCGAAAATAACATCCGTTTCGCTCTACGACGCACCATTTCCGAGATATCGACGAAAACAAAAAATGCCGACTCAGCGAAAAAATTTAAGGTCAAGGTCAAAGGTCATCCATAATACCCTTTAGACATGTTTGTCTAGGGTGACGAGTCCGAAAATAACGTCCGTTTCGCTCTACGACGCACCGTTTCCGAAATATCGACGAAAACGAAAAATGCCGACTCAGCGAAAAAATTTAAGGTCAAGGTCAAAGGTCATCCATAATACCCCTTAGACATGTTTATCCAGGATGGCGAGTCCGAAAATAACGTCCGTTTCGCTCTACGACGCACCGTTTCCGAGATATGCATGAGAGCCTCAAGGATGACTCAGCTAAAATTATTTCGAGCCCTAGGTCAAAGGTCGTTTGACGAATCGGCCTCAAAGTCAATAGGCTTCTTCCCTGGTGATATATGAACTTCCATGCAAAGTTCCACAGTCATTGCCATAATACTTTTTGAGTTATCGTGCGGAAACCAGAAACATTGATTTCATCCTCACGGACCTCACAGACCCCAGAGCCGGCTCAAAAACAATAGGCTTCTTCCACACAACATTTCTGACCAGCAGTGAAAATTTGGCGAAGATACAGCAAGGCAAACTGAAGTTATCGTGCGGAAACCAAAAAGTGAAAAAAAAATAAATAAATAAAAAATAAAAATTTTTTTTGACAAAACCATAAAGGCATTTCTGCTGAAATGCCTTAACTATATCTCATAAACCTGATCAGAGAGTGGGAACACTCTACGTAGAGTAGGACCGTATGGACCCCGAAGGATATAACACCTCCAAAACCAGTTCTTTGATCTAGGAACGAAGCCCAAACAAATATAATCACAAGAAACACGATCTCCACGAAGCTAATGGTACAAGCACGCTTCTCTTCTTGTACATGGCAAGATGAGAAGGATTAGGAAAATCTGATACGATCAATAAGGACAAAGATGAGGCATGAACTGGTACGTTGACCACTCTCGACGCAAGATCAGAAATGTTACTGGACTTACTAGCAGTAGATGCAAGACTACTGCAAAGCCGCAGTCGAAGAATGGACTTGTACCAACGATCCACATATGTGAAGGATCGTTGCTTGAAACCCCTTGCTGTGGAGGTCTGAGAGTCCTCGCAATACAAAATCCCTAAGGGACAACAGTGACTGTGCAAATAAGCCTCGCGAAGTCGCACAAAAATATCCATTAACATAGAGAATGAACTGTGATTTCGATGGCCTCTCCCAGTAGCCTGCCTGAGCAATCTACGGGTCCAAGAACCGTCATGATACTTCACTCCACTTCACACAAAGGACCGTCCGTGACACACAGAATGTTAAACAATACACTTGACAGAGTTGAAATGTAGTTCTTTTGCATACAGTACACTTATTATGGTGTACGATGGCGGCCATACTACATTCTCGCTGTCTCGACTTGAATTTTTCACTCGAGGTTACGAGAGGTCGATACGAGGTTGCGAGGGGTCGATGCGAGGTTGCGAGGGGTCGATGCGAGGTTGCGAGAGGTCGATGCGAGGCCACGAGACATCGATGCGAGGCCACGAGGTTTACAACTCGCAACCTTGCATCGACCCCTCGCAAACTCGCATCGACCTCTCGCAACCTCGCATCGACCTCTCGCAACCTCGCATCGACCTCTCGCAACCTTGCATCGCCCTCTCGCGTCGACCCCTCGCATCGACCTCTCGCAACCTCGCATCGACCTCTCGCAACCTTGCATCGCCCTCTCGCATCGACCTCTCGAAACCTTGCATCGACCTCTCACAACCTCGCGTGCAAACTGTTGCGCATGCGCAGATCTATTATGATTGATTCAAGATGGGTGACAACACCCGACGTATCTTTATTTTGGCGGCCATACTACATTCTCGCTGTCTTGACTTGAATTTTTCACTCGAGGTTACGAGAGGTCGATGCGAGGTTGCGAGAGGTCGATGCGAGGTTGCGAGAGGTCGATGCGAGTTTGCAAGGGGTCGATGCAAGGTTGCGAGTTGTAAACCTCGTGGCCTCGCATCGATGTCTCGTGGCCTCACATCGACCTCTCGCAACCTCGCATCGACCCCTCGCAACCTCGCATCGACCCCTCGCATCGTAACCTCGCATCGACCTCTCGTAACCTCGAGTGAAAAATTCAAGTCGAGACAGCGAGAATGTAGTATGGCCGTGATCGTACACCATAACTTATGGACAGAGCTTACTAGGAATGCATTTTGAGTACTAGTATTGAGGATGTTGTGTATTGGTGAAATATAGCTATCTGTAAGATGCCTCTTATGGTGATATTGAACTTAACCTGAGACCTGGAATGGTAAATATCAAGATCACTTACAACATTGATTGTTTTCACCAGAAATTCCTAACATTTTTAATAAGCGAGAATAGGGAAAATCTTCTCCTCAAAATTCTCCAAGACGTCGAAAAAAAAATCTACCAAGGCTCTTTTGTACATTGCACAATTCTCCTGGTAATCTGTACAAGCCGCAGGGCTATTTTGGTTGTCGTACATTACCATTGATTACAACAGCATATTATCAATGTGATAACACTAAATCAGTTATAACTTTTTTATTTACAACACTTACTAAACCGAACGCAAAAATCAACAACGTTACTTCATGAGAAGGTGTTGCACAGTAAGCATTATGTTTACCATTTATTGTAAAATAGTTAACAATTATGCCTTTCCAATTTTATAACTGTGGTGTCGGGTCACCCATCACTTTCAGCTAAAATACATTCAAAATGCAACCTCGATAAGTCTCTGCTGTTATTATTCCTCCACAACAAGTCGAGCTCGATACCAGCTTTTGGCTCCTCGCAACTACTAATATCTCCAGAAGACGTGATGATGCAAGGTGTTCTTCACCAGAAGATATTCCTAGATCCCAGCCGTGTCGATTCTGGAGGAGGTTGGGACCGGTCGATGTTGTCCAAACCTGGGACAGCTTCCGGCAGTGGGACCTCGCGATGAGGCTTGGGTCGCGTTGTTGTGTGGACACGTGCTCGTGAGAAGTAGCCAACTTCAGGACGCTCCTGTTTGAGGTGTTCCGAGACGCAGGCATCAAACACCCCCTGGGAAGTCCGGCATCTGGAATGTGAGGTGATGACAGGAAAATCATCAGTGGTTACCATGGATACAAAAACTTGAATTTGAATATGTATAGAAATTGAATATGTATAGAAACCGCAGATGTAGCATTGTCTCACTTTGAGAAGGAGAGATCGTGGCTTGAAGTATCAATACACTGCCAATAATCTGTGAACTCCTTTCCACAGTGTGCCTTGACTTTACGGAAGAACTCGAAGGCACAGCGTGTAACTTCCTTGCCCTCTTGTAGACACTTGCGCATGTCTTTCTCCTCCTGGTTACACAGCATAAATTCCTGCAAAAAGGTCCAACACAACAAGCTCATTCAATACACTCAACACTAAATATCTGAGGCAAAAAAAGACCAAAATAAAATTGCTAATATTTACAATATTAGATCAAGGAATCTGAAACTACAAGACTCGTGATGTAGTATATATGTACTAGTTTTGACAGACAACATGAATCAAAGATCTGGCTGATCTACAATGATCTGTCAATCAGTCCTAGAGATCTAGTATCATGAATAAATATGCAAGATAACAACTTGAATATTCAACTTATCATTTTGAATATTCAAGTTGTCATCTTGAATATCCAACTTGTTAACTTGAATATTCAACTTGTTAACTTGAATATTCAACTTGTTAACTTGAATACAGTGGTCCCTGTAAGATAAGACCTCACCTTTTGCAGGAAAACTGAGGTCTTATCTTACAGGAAGTCTTATTTCACAGGTTCATTCACATGTTAAACTGATCTTTGGGGAATATAAAAAGGTCTTTACAGACAGGGAAGTCTTATTTCAGAGGGGTCTTATCTTACAGGGACCACTGTATTCAACTTGACATCTTGAATATTCAACTTGTCATCTTGAATATTCAAGTTAAAAAAAAAAAAAATTCTTATGGCCCTAATAGGCTGCCGTAATTACCAGTGCAAATGAAAGACTTTTTGATACATCTGACATCGGGACAGAAGTGTTCCCGAGTGACATCGGACATACTGTCATTTACACAGGACATGTCAGACAGTTCGATTTTCATATACACTGTATCACAATACATTTGCCTATGTTCACTAAGTAGAGGTTCATTTGTATTGCAAATTGCTAGTGTTCATAATAGAGAGGTGTTCATTATAGAGAGGTGTCCACTAATCAGAAGAGCATCTCAATGTTGAAAGAAGGCGTTCCTTTGGGGCCGAGAAAAAAAGTTCATTAACTGGGGGTGTTCACTGACCGGAGGTGTTCACTAATGGAGGTTTGACTGTATATATGTACCCTTGTGGTTATACCAATATATCATTTTGATTTAGGGAATATTTGGAAGAGCACATGTAGTATACATGCCATCTTCCTGAATTCACCGCATTCCAAAATTTGCCAATAGTGTTTTCAGAATTGTAATGCAAATGAAACCAACCTGTTCTGTCATCAACCGAGACTCTGATCTGCTGATATCCAATCTTTGTCAGGGATCGACATTAACACTGGCCCGCTGGCCCAACACCATATTTTGAGCCTGTGGGGCCAGTAGGGGCCACCAGATTCCCTAAGTCACTGGCCCCACTGGGCCAGTATAAAATCTTCATTCTTTGAGTTTGTACTTAACAATGTTCAGTTCCTTTGAAAGCTTTTCCGTGTTCTTTGTAAAAAATACATCAGTGTTTGATATTCATGTACACATTGATCATGTTGATTGATATTGAACTTCGAAAGTGGGCCCAGTGGATTATGGATGGGGCCAGTAATTTCCAGATGTTACTGGCCCCATAGGGCCACTGGTATCATATGCCTAATGTCGATCCCTGTTTGTACAAGCAGGCTGTTTTCCACAAAACCAGTTTTTGAGCGATGATAATATTTGATTGGCGAATTTTGGGATGTGGCGAATTTGGGACAGATGGCTTGTAAGTTTTAGAAATTTCCATGTTGCCTATTCTACAATTATGGAAATTGCTTTGGCGGCAAAAATTCCAAACTTCCAAAATAAAAAAAATATATTGGCGGCCGAATCCTGTCAGCGGCCTGTAACTAGATCTACCTTGGACGGCTTGTCACAATATTTGCCGAAATGATGTGCGCCAGCCCTGAGAGGAGCCGCAGACATATTCAGCTCGGGGACATCCAGGTCCTCGTAACTGGGCAAGTAATCCGAGTTTTTGAACGGCATTCTGGCTGTTTTTATTGGAAACAACTCAGAAAACGCTCGCGACCTTGCGATGGATGCGCCGTCGACAGCGACACCTGGCGAATTGACGACATACTAAAATATGGAGGACCATTTGAGTCAACATCAAGAAGAGGATTTTGATGTCAAGGAGCGAAGATACACATCCCGAATTGACCTTACGACGGTGTATGCTTTTTTTTTGTCCGAGGGGATTACTATTGTTCGGCAATATTTGTTCGAGGTTTACCCTTCACAGAAAAGGTGTTCAACCATGCCAGTCGCAGCAAGGTCAATTAGGTAGGTGTGGGTTTCAGTGGTGGCACCAGGGAAGTTTTGACACAGGGGCTAGGATCCCCGACAGGGGGGCTAAAGAAGTTTATTGTGAGAGTATGTGAGGGAGCGTAGCGAGCGGCGCGGAACCGGTCTGGGGGGTTGGGGGGCGCCGTAAGCCCCCCAATAAAATTTTTAGATTTCAGTTTTTTTAAAACATTTCAGAGCATATCTGGAAATGTTTTAACGGAATTTGTGAGGTACTTGTATTTTCTCAAATTTATGGATTTATTTAGTAGGTTGTGAACCCGCGATTACACCATTAGATGTCAGCCAAACCAACGTCGTCAGCGCGGGAGTGCTAGTGAAGATCATTCATTCCAGAATTATACCTCAGGCTTCGGCTCTCTGGATACAGTGTATTTATTTATATATTCCTACGATTATGTCTATTGGACAAGAAAATAGCTTGGCTCAAGTTGGCTGAGATGGAAGTAATATCGAACTTTGTTTATATCTGCTAAATATATTGACAAAACGAAATATTGTATACTGTTTATTCAGCGTCGCTACAAGGCCACTCCTGATTAATTTTCTGTTTCTCGTCCTTTGGAAAATCAAAAGCTAGGAAGGAGGGCAGAAAAAACAAACGGACCCTCAAATTAAAAACCACATACCTTGCAATGATTCTCTGAAAGCAACGATGTTGCGATAGGGGGCGTATGTGTTTGAGCATCTAAAGATACATCATAGTTCCATATTGCATCCTTGAACTTTATTTTTGGTACGAATTGTTAATTTAAAACGTTACTTTCAGCAAAACACAGGATACATCTTGTATACTCACTCGCCAGTCGGATAAGTTGTGCTGCAAGACCACTATGAGAGAGCTTTACAGGGATTGGCGGAATTCTGTGTGTCAAAATCGCATTTATTTGCACAATATTACATATTTATCTTGTTTGTTTTTTCTCAGAATTTCACGAAAAGCTATGCGCGCGGGGACGAGAAACAGAAGATTAAGCAGGAATGGCCTAGACAACAAACATGCTGTGGAAACTGGATATTTTGTGTCAGACTACTAGTAAACAGTTAGAAAGAATCACATGCTCAACGAACGCGGACGGTGACATTAATATACAAAATGTATAAATATTTTGGCTTCCCCGAACTATTTTACCAGTTTCCCCGACGAGGGGGCTGAACTTCCCCGACGGGGGGGGGGGGGATAATCTGTGATAATAATCTCAGATAATCTGTGCAAAGGACAAAACAATGGGAAATACATACTAGTACATTATGTGGCACATTCGATACAAATAACATCTATTATGTGTCATTTCTAAGAACTTTCTTGTGCAGAAGCACAAACATACAATGTTTTGATCGGCGGTTATTCGTTCCTACGCTCCTGAAATTCCAAGAGTGATGCGGCTGATACGAGGGTCTGGTTTGGATAAAAAAAAAGCGACCCGGACGAGTCTGAGTCCACTCAGGCCAAAACGGATGCGAAAAATTGAACAGTGTCGATCCTGGCGGTGAGACTGAAAGTTGGACGTATTTCCAATAGTGACAGGGGTTTCATTCATAAAATGACGTTTTGGTCACAGAAATTCATTCATAAAAACCAAATTATAGTAATTCCTCAGTCTGACCGCTAGGGGGATTTTTCGTTTCGTTTTGGCCTGACTGGGCTATCTTGGTACAGAAAATCTTTGTTTACATGTAGTAACAATTTACAACGTGAATTACGGGCACAGTGAGCAACTCGATAATGAAAGCAAAGTCATAATTGCAATATGTTCAATACAGAGGGCGTTTGTTCCAGCAGACACACTCCAATCGACACTGATATAAGAGAGATTAATTCCAATATCTGTGAAATATATTACGATCAATGACTTACGCATGTTATGTAATGCTTTACTGCGGCTTAACAGATTTTTTAATCAGGTCCTTTTTTTAAATTATTGAGGATTTAAATCTAACCCCCCGGGTACAACGCCCTTGAACTTCGGCAAAAAGTAGCTTATGCTGACTCTGGTTACAATCTCTGCACATCGCCTTTGCACAACTTCCGTTTCAAAATCCACGAATTGTTGTCAATACATTTTAGTGTTAGTGTCAACGCATCTTGGAATAGAGAGTCTAAAACCATATGTTGCCAGTAAAAGAATCTCGTTGAAACTTCCATTCATGAATATAGACGATTTTGATGTACAGAGATATGATATTTATAACTCTGCGGTCTCATGGAATATTGTCGAAGTCACTTTGATCAAAATTTCTCCCGCATTTCGGACATGATGCCAAGGGGCCGCTGCCCCCCCCCCCCCCCCCCCCCACCCCTTCTCCCCATCAGGTACGCCACTGAGTTTCTTTGTTGAAAAGTCTGACTGCAAAAAAGGTTGCTGTGCAAAAAAAATCAATTTAATGATACCATGACAACAATTATACAGGCAGTTCCACTTCCTCTCTGTTGCCATTTTTAACAGAATAAAAGGTTGAAAAAGTTCACAAACTTTTTCAATTTTTCCAACCTTGGGAATTCCATTAAGGTTTAAAATGTTGTCAAAGTTTACATTCAACCTGGCACGAAAGGCGCCTGCTTTGAACAATGAATGATTAGTTTGTCATGTTGCATGTTGTCATGTTGGATAATCGGGTTGGTATATTGCTCAATCGGGTAGTCATGTTCATTGTACATTCTGGATTTTTTCCCAAACGACATCAATGGAAAGAAATGTCCTATTGGACTTTTTTTAGTAATTCACGATATACCAGACATAATGGATTCACAAAATACCAGACATAATGGATATTCAAAGAAAAATCATTGAATGAGGTCTATAAATCTAATAGATTGAATTAGGTACATTCAGATCTGCCTTGGACGACGGCGGTATTCATTACCATTAAATATACATTTATTTGTTATCTTTCACCTTCGTGTTTTAAAGTCTAACTCAAGTCAAAATTCAGAGTCTAACTCGAGTCAAGATGAATTTTAAGTTATGTTTCGTTAAAAATTATATTTTGTGCGATAGAAAATGCTAAAGGTAATGTGCTGGCTTTTACAGAACCTTAATATCTTTAACCGTTTTCGAGATATTACAACCAATTCTGGAAGATGGATACTGATTAAATATCATGTTAAACAAAGTACATTCCAAATAAAGCACATATTATGTGGGCGGGTGAAAATAACAATTATGTTGAGAAAAAAACACGAATTTATAGGTCGTTTTTCTCCCAAAAAATCAGTGTTCTTTTATCTCCCAAACACTGAACAATTTCCTTCGGTAACGAAGGTGACTGGTTTCCATTTTGCTGTTTCCCCTCTGTTATGTATCAATAAAGTACTAAATAGCTTATCAAATGATCAAATACCATTTATATCACATTTTTGGCGTAAATTACTTATGAATTGAAATGTTATTGTGATAATAAACGTCTTTTTTTTCCTGTGTTTTTTTTTTTTTTCCTGGCTAGCTGGTACTTTGCGAAAAAAAGAGTTGATGGGAAACGAATAAAGAGAACAACACAGCCTAACTGTTGGGCCCGAATCGCATCATGGGAATTCAAACAAATTTTGGGGGTTTCATGATCTTCATTCCGCTAAGAAATGTAATATGAGGAAATTTTTCGAGTTCGAGGAATCATACAGGTGTATTCTAATAAAATATCATTCTTACAAAGTACTGTGCATTGCGAACATCGAACAACATGCCAAATTCTGTTCAGCCTAGCAAATTTCATGTTTGAAGTGAAATTCAACATTGGAGTAGATTGCCAACTTATTCAGTTTGACAGTTTCCCAGATAAAACTCTGAAATTTGGTGGGAAAATACGGTTATATGCCAAATGAAAACAAACAAAATTTCGAGTTGATCCGACCATCTTGAAGGAATTTATGGCCGTTTCTCGATTCTCGATTATTTGCGATTCTCAAATAAAAAATAAAAAGTGTTCCCGCCCCTATTTTGAGGATAGTGAATGATCGAGAAACCTAATCACAGCATGCACCTTAAGCATATATTAAACTTATCTCCTTGTTTTCCCTCTCCGCCAAATGAGACAAAGACGCTACCATTTTTCAAAAACAGTTAATGTGGTTACGTGTATGTTATAAAACATATACAATTGTGATCATTAATTGATTTACTATATTCCTCATGTTATATTTCTAAGGACATAGTAACTGATAGAACTGTTCTCAACAATTACTCATCATTGAAATATATTACTGGTATCAACTGACGGTTTTTGATAATAATACCACTAGTACACCGAATCATCCTGTCTGTGCTGACTGCTATAATGATGGCACCAGTGGTGCCAATGTGACCGCCCAAGAGGTTTCAACCCCAAATAAATCAAGCCTCTAGAAATAAAATCATTAATGTGTTACACATGATTCAATTCAAAAGGCTTGATTTATTTGGGCTTGAATGCGTCTGTGCGCAAGTGTTTTTTTAATCAATCAATAAATCAAATTTATTTTCATATGTGTGAAATGTCGTCCCATCAAAAATAAAAAAATAAAAAGTGCCTCCCTCACCAATTTTCTCTTGAGCTGAGGACGGTATTTTTTGCAAAATAAAAAATAAAAAATAAAAAGTCCCTGCCTACCCAGTTTTGAAAAAATAGGAGGACGAGAAACAGAATATTAATTTTTTTAGGCCTTATAATGGCGAAAAAACCGTTCCATAATTTTTTTTGACATTTATTATTCATTCGCCAGGTGGCGCAGTCCGGCAGCCATTTTGACAACAGCTGTCAGATTTTGTAATGAAATATAAAATTTTCGGGTTATTGTGAGCGATTAGACATCGTCTGACAGTTACCGATTTATTCCTTGTTAATCAGGAAACCAACGACAAAATGTCTGACAGGAAAGCAGAACTGGAGCGCAAGAAGGCCAAACTACAGGCCATGCGAGATGAGAAAAAGAGGAAAGAGGATGAGAAAAAGAAAAAGGAGGTGAAAAAAAACAAACAAAAAACACACACACAATCAGCACCATAATAAATACTTAGATCTATGTCAATACGTGTTTTCATCTCCTGACAGCTCCACAGGTCATGGGTCAATTACACCCCCCTTCCCCCCCCCCCCCGGACCGTCCTTGGTTGGGGACATCACACACATCATCAGCTGATTATATGATGCTTCCTGATTGGCTACGAGCCGTCCGTCCTAAATTCGCGGCATTCCCAAATTCGCCAACAGGGTTTTGAGACCTTGTAATTAGGGATTCATCAAGTACTCGGTTACGGTTCGGTTACAGAGTGTAACCGGTTACAGATTTTGTGACCGGTTAATTGCGAACGTATTTTGCAACCTCGTAATTCAGCCTAAAACACGTCACATCAGTCAAATTTCCGTCTAAACAGGCAGAATTGAAGTGATTTATCACTCCGATCCAAGTAAAATGTTTATTCATCATAATATGGCATATTTTCATGTAAAAATGACGTCTAATGTCGAATATTAGGCGCAATTTTTACCCGGTTTTGACACGGAGATTTGATAAAATGCGAACTGCGAAAAAAAATTGGTGTTACTTTGGACAATATTTAGCTCTAGATTTTTGGACGAGTACTCGGTTACGGTTCGGTTACAAGTTAACGAGTAACTGGTCACGAAATTTTGTACTCGTTGAAGCCCCACTTGTAATACAAACGAAACCAACCAGTTCTATCACCAATCGAGACTCTGATATTCAATCTTCGTACCAGCAGTTTGTTTTCCATGAAACAAGTTTCTGAGCTCCGATAATATTGAGTTGGCGAATTTTTGGGATGCGGCGAATTTAGGACGAATGGCTCGTAATTCGAGTAGAATATTTGTAGCATGACAAAACTGCACCAAGATGAAAACGTAAACAAACAGCTGTCAAGTGACAAAGTATGATATTAACTCAAAATTGAGGAACATAAGTCGTTGGAAACAACTGAGAGGGGAGGAAAATGATATTGATATACAGTGTGTATTTTATGCATTCATAATATATTTTGTTCTGAAATAAGTTCTTGACCCACTGTGACAGGGTGTCAGGCAAAATCTGTTGTCGCCTCAGGAAGGGACTAGCACTTAAGTACTAGGAACATGAAAATATGATGTGAACTCAAATGAGAGACCTGGTTTTGCTGAGTAAAATGCAGTTTACTGCATGTCAATATCTCTATTGGTTAAAAAGTTATGGCCATTTGAATCTCACATTTTGGCGGGTTATGACATATGCTAGATTGAACACTTCTGGATTTTATGAGAAGCTAATTAGTATGCAAATGAGGTATTCGTGACGTAGAAGGGGGAATATTTTTAATAAGGCAAGTTTGAGTCTTAATATAATTGATCTAGTCAGAATTATTGCAAACCTAAACTTCAAACATTGATAGGCATGGTCAATAATCAGTGTTTTTCAAAGTGTTACTGTTGCTATGGTTACTATTCACCTGCTGGAGTCCCTAGCAACCATTGGTTACTATGGGTCCTAACTGCTAGAAATAGGGGTTTTGACAGAATTTGATTATTGCACATTAATCATGCATGTGGAGTCAATCCATTTTCACCTTTGGTTTTGTTTGCTTAACGATACGACTGTGGATTTGGGCCATAGCAACCCTGGTTGCTAGGGGCCTTTTATCAATACTGGTGACCTTGGCAACTAGCCGGATGTGAAAATCATTGACTATCAATTATGTAGAGCATGTGGAATAAGCTTTGTTGAATAATTGCAATTTCTTAATACTTTAATATGCCATTAAAACCATCTAATTAAAAAATGTTCGCCCTGTGACGTCATGCATGCAAATTTGCATATTAATGAGCTATATGATTTTTCAAATTGTAATTTGAGCAATTTGAACTTTGAAGCACTGTAACTTTTGAAGGAATCGAGATATTCACATGCTGTAAAAACCGTTCTGATAAGCTCACATGGTGCTTTAATCTGAGCTCACATCATATTTTCATGTTCCTAGTACTTTAACTCTGTTATTGGGTTGAACTAGCATCTTGCTTAGTATTTTCTGGGAAAAAAATGTTATTTCATCGAATATCTCATTGGTTTAGAGGTTGAAGTTCCATCTCGATCTGTGAACTGATGCGTGTGTGAATCCACGTATAAAATGACGAAACACCCCACTCACTTCAAGTTGACAATTCACGCAGAAAATTGCCAGAAATATACATTTCACACACAATCACTTGTTTTTTTCAGTGCATGGGTCCTTATACTACATCTTTCGCCAGTTTATGCTAAGAAATATTCGAGTATGTTCATAAATATGAAAATTTTATCCAGTTTAGCACAAATCTGCCGACCTATATGATGACAGATCATATGACATGTTGATCATGTTGATAGATCTCATTTGGCATTGTAACATGCTTCACCTAGGCTACGGATCAAACGGCATTTTTCTGCAAACTTACTTCTGTTCCTAACCGGATAACTGAATTTCTACTGGATCATGTTGATTACAGAGATGAATTTTTGCTGAGTTGATCATCATCCTGCCAAATGCATATCAACATACATTTTTTCGACTGAACCACAAGACAAATCTAGTGCGCAGATATAAACATAAACAGGTTAACAAAAATCAGAGTATAAAACATAAACATATATGTCAAACATTGGTGTTTGTCACCCAGGGACAAGCACGGATCTCCCCAGCAAAAACAAAGGTACAGTAAACTAACAACTGTCGTGTGTATAAGTACCGGTACATCAGCTTCAGAATCAGTCTGCTTCGGAGATTGTTTGTGGTGCTTGCTGTGCATTGTAACCAGATGGAAAAACTGTGACTTTTACTCACATGCTATTAGATGACCCAAGCTAAAATGTAAATTAATCGATGTCTGAGCACTGATCCGGGAAGTAATGTTACCACAGAGTGAGCTTGTGTGCAAACAGCTTCTGCCATTTCACTAACAAATACCCTTTTGGGAGCATGTTGAGTTCGCCATGTTCAAAGTACTATATGATCTTCATGATCTTTAACATATTTTAAAATATGTAAAAAAAAAAAAGAAAAAAGAAAATGATTATTTCATTAATTCACTAATTAATAGTCATAATTTTGCTACATTTGCTATATCCAGATTTGCTTGGAATCTTGCTTTTTTACCCAACCTTGAATGATGTCATCCATGTCATCAGCCTCGAGGCTGGGTACGGTCGGCTCATAACAGTGTATATTTATGGCATTACTGAGATATATGTTATAATACTAGTGGTAGCATCATAGATCACACTTGAAAATGTATCAAACATGTCTTGAAAGAATCGATTATATTCTCATGTTTTTGAAAATATAGTTTACATGTACAGATATTTGCAGCTCATAGTTTATTCAGTGTTCGATGTGTTGCGAATAACATACCTGGTAGTACAGTTGTACCGCTATACATTAACAATCCAGTACTTGCACATGCTTTTTAGGGTTTCGCAGAGTTGTGTGCTGTCTAACATGCAATACATTCCATTAAATCCACCACAAGTCACTAGTACATGTATGTACATTCATTCTGAGTACTCAATATTGACTAATGCATATGAACTGCTATGAACATGTTGAAAAAATAATTCAATGGTAGAAAACCATCATGATTATTTGAATCATAAAATTTTGCAATGTCTGCCATTGTTTATTTCTGATAGGCCGAGGTTACTGGAGCACCGGCTCCCACAGGTGGCGCCGCTGGCCCACCAGATCTACGACAGGAAACCGAGCAAATCCTTGCAGACCTGGGAATTCCCGCAACGAGTGAGTATGGGGATTCCCACATCTGGGCATTCCCCTCATGTTTGAAAAATTTTAACCAATCTGGGGATTCCCTTTCAAAAATTCTGAGCAGATTGCCTGTGTTAACCTTTGAATACACTAACTTTTTTTTTTCTAGCGGAGAAAGATGCGGCTGCCACGCAGCGACCCAGCAGTCTCATCTCCAAGGATACAGGAGGCTCCCCCAGTACACAGGCCATGTATGTATTCACTAGTCTGTAACCTTTCTCATGAGCATTTAAGAGTAGACCTTTTGCAATAGTTCACACGGTGATATGTACTTTATTTCGTAAAATTTCTCAACATTAATAAACGTCAAACATTAATAAATGTCAAATCTCAATGTCAAATCTCATCTCAAATTTTCTTTGTTGAAAGGATTTTCACTAGTTCACGTCAAAACAAGAATCACAAATAAAGCTTTTTGAAGTGAAATTTAATACGCTAATGGCGTTGCACCCTGTAACCATGGTGACGGCAATATCTTCCCCTGCAGGACGCGGCGACGCAAGGTACAACTAATGACATCACAGGTGACGCAGACTAACATTCCTCCGAGGGAGATGGTCGCGTACAACAAGGAGACGCAGACGCAGCCCGAGCAACTTCCCGAGAGAGAAGGTACGCATGCTGCTGCCACCTAGCGAGTGCCACTCAAACTAAACCCGACCCCTGGTGAATGCGAACACTGTTTGTTCATTGGTTTGTTCATCGTAATGGAGAATTTTCATGGGTTGTTTCTAGTAGGTTTTAGGGTATATGTATTTCGATCATGACATATTTTTGGGTGAATCTTGCGTAGATTTTGTTCCTGTAGTGTTTAGTGAAAATCATTTGCAGTTTGGATGGTGTATTCATCTGATATAACACTAGACATAGATGTTACGGAATGAAATATTTGACCTTACACTCCCGCCATACATGCTAAAACATGGCCTTCCTTTGAGCTCTGTGACTTACATGTATCCACCATTCAGCATCAACATTAACATGATAGGCATCAATATGTACAAATGTTTTTGCCGAAAATGCAAATTTCTGATGAAAATGATAACTCAATAACTTTTCATTGTACAATGTGTGCGAAGCCTCGTTCCTAAATCATGAAAAATATTAAATCGTCATTGTTTTAATTATGCACAAGAGGAATTAACTATGGTGTGGTTTAACCTTTGGGCCTCTGTTTCCTGACATTTCTTTGTTTTGTTTTTTGGCTTCCCCCACTGAAAACCCGTTTTCTTTGCTGAACAAAAAAAAAATTATAGCTCATGGACTAGACTCTAAAAGTCACGCTGACCACAGTCGCAAAGGTTGGTGTTCCCACTGTGAGTCGTAACAGAAATTATTCCGCCTTGTTCACATTCACAAAACCTCTGCATTGTTGCTGTTGTGTGTTGTTCTTCGCCTGGAAAAGAAGAAAAATAAGACTTTGATTTTCGTTTCGGACACTAACTCTACATATATATCCTACCGCTGTCGTTTGTTGAAAGCATGTTCCTTCTTGCAAGTCTGTGGCAGTCCAGCTGTTTTCTAGCTTCATCGCATGTTTGTTTCGATGTATCTGAAATCTATATCGTATATTGGGGAGTCCACATATAAATATTTGGAGCATAATCAGGTCGCATATAGGCAGAGTATCATGTTTTCAATGATGAAACAGCACATACATGCAGGCAGAGATTTTTATGCAATTTTTTCGTTGCATGGACTTTTTGTGGCCGGATTCTAGTATTCACGAATCATGATACACTTATATTATATTCAGAGGTTTTACCATTTTCATCGCTGTGATATCCATTAAAGTTTGTTGAAAGTTTGCATAACCCAAGTTAGATAGAGTTAGGAATTTTCGGAAGGGTGTGTGTTTAGGGGTGGGGGGGGGGGGAGGTATAAAAACGACAGGAATCTTCATCAAATTTTGTGTCTTGAGTTTTAATACTGCCTTAGAGAAGCAGTGTCATTATTGTTTTCTGTATAATAACAACCATATTTATGTTGTTGTTACCTGTAGTTTGGTTGTTGTACAGTTTGATTAGAATTTCACTTTGTTTTCTTTCATCTATCAGTATTTTGCACATGTATACTTGCACACCTACTGGTAGTAGTCTATCAAAATGTTTCATATATGTTGATTATTTTTGGGAAATTCTGCACTTCTGTTTAAATTCACATACATGTACATGCAGAAAACTACAAAATTTTCGGATGGAAATGAAAATCGAAACAGCTCTCAGCTTTGCATCTTCTGCAATTATATTTTTGACAAGAAAATGAAAGCTCAACAACTTCTGCATCTTTTGTTATGCTTAATTTTGTTTTGCGCATAATTATTTAAAAGTCTGCCCATCGGATTATTACGGTGAGTTGGGAGAAGGCTTCACTGTGTAAGAATTCATCAAGGTTTCGTCCTTGGTCTATTTACAGCCATTTTGATAGTAAGATGTTAACTTGTGTCATAACATCATATTTGATATTATGCTTACATCCCATAAGTTTTGGGAATTTTCTCATTGGGAATTATCTTCAAGTACTGTATTGTGTATACCGGTATTGTAACTCTGTAGACTCCCCCTAAGCTGTACATATACATACTGGTTTGGTTGAATTTACTCATACATATTCACACTTGTACAAACTTTGTAACTGTTCTAAATCATGTAAATTGGCCATTCATGAAATGCCTTTGTGTATGTTTTGGCAATGTATGTGGTGTTTTTGACTAAAGTGCATATAATTTTGTTCTATACATGTATATGCTATGGTGATGTAATGATCGTGTGTCATCCTCATCCTTATTAAATATATGCAAAGCTTCATAGTCATCAAAGAAAATATATCTCTCAAAAGTCTAGGTACTTATAGGATTTGAAGGGAATATATGTTCTCATGACGTTTTGTGTGTGAGTGTAAAACAGAACTTCTTATTGCTTCGGGCTTATTCCGTACAATTTCAAGAAATTTGCTTGAAATCTTGAGATTTCAGAAGTGTGATACAAAAGTGATTTTCTGAAATTGTCTGATGCTGGAAGGACATTCTTGGGTTGTTTTCAATAACCGATAATATTATGGGTAATTGCTATACTGAAAATAAAAACAAGTTAGAAAAAAATAAACAAAAGATCTATACTGATTTTTTCCCGCTAAATTTTTTCTCAATGTGTTGTCATGGTTACCAAGATCTCAGTATATATCAGTATGTGTATCTTTCCTCCCTGTATATGTTCATCTGTCTCTATGTACGAAATGTACATGTATTTTATATAACATTTTCACTATTTGCACTGTTTTACTTGTACAATATACAAAGTTGCCAGCGGAGTAACAATACCAAATTAATGCCTTTGAAAATAACGAGTTTTTTCCCTGTTTTATTGCCTATAGCTAGCAGTACACATTCCACGAGTAGTTCGCCCTCACACTATTACTACGGTGCTATGTATGGTACGTCTTCGTGGTTGGTCGCAAATTTCTGAAAACGTTTTGTCGAGTATAATATACATTGTTCTGGATTAAACAAACCCTACAGAAAGCATTTTATCCACATTTTCGTGTCTGTCAATATAATGTGCATCAAGACAGGAAGGTCAGGGCCAGCCACCATCATCAATATTCGAATTGATTTATCAGTAAGTCCGTTACAGTATGGAATGTTCGTGCAGTGGCAGTATGTGGCCCGAAGAATAGTCTTTTTTTCGATCAATTATGAAAAATATTTCCTGGATCGTTACATATTTTTGGTTCATTCTAATCAGGCCATAGACATGCAAACATCTAAGATTTGAATTTTAATATGACTGTTTTATTGTCAATATGATTAGCATTTTGTGTCCGTGCAATCATCCTAATGTGCTGTACACTACGATGTGTAATTGGCTTCTTGCAACAATTGTCGTTTTCCTGTAGATGTTTGCTTTTCCATGATGTTCATTTGTCCAAAGCATGATTTCCTCTGTTCTCAAGCTTCAATTTATATGCTTTGGCTTGATAATTTTGTGTTTTCCAGTCGTGAATATGTTCCGGTATATGAAATTTTGTTATTCTATCGTGCAATATGAGTGATTTTCACTTTTGCCAAATATGGTTTATAAATATACTCCCTACCTATCGTTTATGAAATTGTTCGCTCAATTTGAAAAGCTTTCAATTTTGTGCCTGTGTAAAAAAAAACATATACCTAGGAATGTTAAGTCAATATCTCAAAAAATTATTCACCATTTTATTGAAAAACTACTTGTATGAAAGTCTGGATAAAATGCTTTTTGTCTGGTAGTAGTTCGATTTTGGAATATCCGCACCGAATACCGACAGTATCAATAAAAATTGTCCCAAAAATTAACCTATTTTGTTTTGGGTTGTGACGTTTTAATCCAGGTCATCACGGTCAGTCCCCGCGTGCCAACAATGCACGATTTGTTTACCCTCGCTTGGAATGGGACGATGAATTTAACGATTTTAATCCAGGTATGTAGCAGCTCCCCCTAGCGGGCGCGACAGGCACTATGACTGGATGGCCGGAGTTTTATCCGTGAATTGTTCCATTTTTTCGTGTTTATTTACGTCGTGCACATATTTTCTCCTGTAGTTTTGATGTGCAAGTTTATGCGACTTGATGGCACCGCACGAATTAATATGATTAAAATCATCTTTCGACCTTTTATCAGTTGTTCATATTTGTTTTCTTGTGTTGCAGCATTTTCCACACACTAATTCTTTTGAGACCAGTTCGCATGAATATATTTCTCTCATGATTTGTGTGTTGCACCATTTTGATCATTGATTATCAATAATTTGAAGAGTTTAGTTGATGTCATGTGTTGCTGGTTTGATTGTATGTACGTAGTCCCAACATGGCTGCTCAATTTGTGTACACTTATGTTCATTTTTTCGATACAGGAAAGATACACATAAAAAAAGCAATACCCTGAATATTTTTGCGAAATATCTTTTTTTCGATAATTAATGCAAGTTAGTTTTCATAACCATGAGTGATAAAAACATAATTCTATGTACGTTATGTAATTGCACATTACTCAGGTACTAGAAAGTGCATGTGATTTCAGAATATAATAATTGGTAACCATGGCAACATTTTCACTATTAGCTCAAATGTTTAAAGGCTGTGTTTTTGAAGTTCTGGGCATCGCTAGGTCATTTACCTCAGAAAATCATTTTCATTAATTACAGATGTACATACTGTAAGATAATATATGTATACATCCTTCGTCATTTTACGTTTTGTTTCTTCTTCGAAAATGTACATATTTTTGTAAATTTCTTTTATTTTTGTCCCTGGTGTCTTAGTAATGAAATTAGCCCTGTAGGTTAAACTAGACTCATATATAGATCAGTTTTAGCTTGTAATCCTGTCAAATTCTTAATGTTGTAAACAGGGCTGTACTTTCAACATATATATCATGTATATTGCCATACTGCTACCTTGTTTGTGAATGTATATTATTGCATACATATATTTGTACATGTAACGTATGTGGCAAGTTTAGATAAGTGAGTAGCATCAAAAGATGCATGGCAAAAGGACGAGCAATAGGACATAAAAACTCCCTGGAATTGCATGGCCTCAGTGTTGGTTTATTGTTTGACAGATGTACAGTACCATGTACAGTCAGCATGCGTGGCTTGTGCCAGGATATTTATTACCTCCAACAAACTTCTGAATAAATTATCGTGATGAATGTGCATATATATTTGCCATGGCTTGGGAGCTGACAATTCCTACAACCTCAATATTTTACAGCCTTAATACCATAATTGGTATACAGTATCTTGTTGAGTATATAAATAATTCTATTGCATTTTGCCTGTTTATAGTGTCACAGTCACTATTATTTTCATGAAAATCGACTATCGATATCAGCAAGCGTTGAATGTTGTTGTCTGCGGACATGTTGATGTTTGCTAACACGTGTAGCGATCACGTTTGTTGACACAGATGAGGACACAGATTCCCTCGACGTTGGAGTTGATACGCCCCCGACCAGCGCTCATCCGCACAAAATGCCGCACGTCGAGATGACAAAACCGGCCGGCACCGCAGACGACAGCCACGTGGAGGAGGAGGCACCGCCACCTGGTGAGTGACTTGCGAACTAACCATCACCGCCTGGTGAATGAATGGGGAACTATATAATGCGTGCCAGAATCGATGTCAATCTCAGTCAGTTTTGAATGTACATGATGTAAGGGTATCCGATTGTTGATCACTTATAACCCATATATCATGGGAACAATTTATATGTTATACAAACCTCTTTAGGTGTACAAGGTATACATATTACGTACTAGTTATCTGCTTCATGTAAGGTTATTATGAACTGAGTCACTCGCATATCTTAGCTATAACTGGTTCTAATGTTGCACTCTAGAAAGATATTTTGCAGTGGTCAATAATAAATTATAATACATGTACACATAACTTTGTTGTTGTTCAAAACAATAGATAATGGTTTGTATTTTGTTTTCTCAAATCCAGTACGAGAGTTGACTGAAGAGGAGAAAGACCAGATTGTGATAAAGGAGGACTTTGTGCGGTTCTTTGACCGGTCGTCGCGCATCATCGAGCGCGCTCTGTACGAGAGCGTTGACCTTTTTGCGGACTACTTGGGCGGGGATGATGGCCGGGGCGAAAGGTCAGGGAACAGTTGTCGGCAAATACTCTATAAAAATGTTGTTCCTTTTGGGAAAAATGAGTTAAAATGATGGACTTGCACGTAACTACTGCATTTCATTTTGTGGCAATATGGGAATGGAAGACTTGAGTGAAATATATTAGTAGAAATGCGAAGATTTTGTTTTGTTGTATCGGGTGAAGTTTTGGATACTATTTGAATCTAGTCTTTCCAATTTTTCCAGTGGTCTCGCCGAGGGAGAAAAATTAAAGCTGAACAGACAATTCTATGACGAGCGTTGGTCAAAACACAGAATTGTAACATCCATCGACTGGTCAACTCAGGTATGAGCATGGTGTGCGCTACTAGCATCAGTTCGAAGCACCAAAGTTGTCGTTTTATGTTGCATTTTGTCTGAAAGCTAAATGTAACCAATACTGATGTATGTTTCTTTTCACACTTTTAAAAGACTTTTCTTCCCCCACACCTCAGCACCCAGAACTGTTAGTGGCCTCGTACAACAATAATGAGGACTCGCCCCATGAACCGGACGGTGTCGCCCTTATCTGGAATGTCAAGTACAAGAAACCGCTGCCTGACTATGTCTTCCATTGTCAGGTAACCATACAACAGTTCCAGTCTGTCCGGGGAGAGTTTGGTCAGCTGTATCGATACTATATCATGAAAATGTATACCATGGTAGTTTAGGGTAAAATCAAATCCATTGCAACATAACTACATGCACTAAATAAAGTAATACCAATTTACCATGTTGACAGCATGTTTCTCAATTCATATGCAAAGTTATCTCTCGTTGTTTGTCTTTGATGAAGACGTATTGACGGATACCATTCTGACATAAAATGACCATGTATAGTGTAATGACTTCAAAACTCTTTAGCATGCCTTTTACAGTTCACCCTCTAACTATAAAGTGTGTCTCTATATTTTCAGTCGGCAGTGATGTCCGCATGTTTTGCCAAGTTCCACCCGAACCTGATCGTTGGAGGGACGTACTCGGGACAGATCGTGCTCTGGGACAACAGGAGCAACAAAAAAACTCCAGTACAGAGAACCCCACTCTCCGCCACCGCGCACACGGTTAGACATGGCGGGAAAACTAGCAATTCTAGAATATATGTTGTCTGTATATATCAACTATCTAGCATGAAATGAAAGATCCAAATGAAAGAAAGATGTCTACAGATTCAGTACTTAATTCATATGATTGATCATAGCATTGATTTCATATTGCTAACCAAACATTCTCCCCGTCTAGCACCCTGTGTACTGCGTCAATGTGGTCGGGACACAGAACGCTCACAACCTGATCAGCGTGTCCAGTGACGGCAAGATGTGCTCCTGGAGTCTGGACATGCTCTCCCAGCCACAGGTCAGCAGCTCCTGGGGGGACAGATCTATGTGTATATGTGAATAGATAGAGGGCAAGGCTGATCAGTTATGTTGCCTATTGTATGGATTAGGTTGCAGATTATGGGAGTAAACACTCAAAATAATCATGTCATCTCTTGTATTCATATAAAGTCAATGATAGAAGTAAATAAAACTTCCTGTTGTACCAGGTTCATGCACTTAGCCATCTTATACAGTTATATGTGGTTCTTGTATTCTTAGTACTTCATGTACTTTCGTTTCAATTTTGTCAATGGTTTTATATAATATTCAGGAGTTTTTTTCTCACTGATTTAAAACATTGTGAACATGTAGTTAGGTATAAATGAAAAACTGAAAATTGAACCAAAATTTGAGCCACAAAACTATTTCACCTTGATATTAACTCTTTGGCTAACAGGACAGCATGGAGTTACAGCACAAGCAGTCTCGGTCGGCGGCCATCACGTGTTTCTCCTTCCTCTCCGGGGATGTCAACAACTTCGTCAGCGGCAGTGAAGAGGCAGCTGTCTACACGGCGTGTCGACATGGAAGGTGGGTGGGCTTCTGTCTTGTCTGATGTATATATATGTGTATGGTGGCTTCCCCTATTGTCTGATTCTAGCATGAATTCCAGCATGTTCCAGCATGAGTTTGCAATTGTGGCACTTCGTTTTCAAGAAAAAAGACACCTTTTGTCACCTTTTGTCAATCATTGTAGAGATCTGAAAACTCATCTTACTAGAAAGTAAACTTGATTGTGATGATTTTAGTATTAAAGGTTCAAAACGAAAAAGAAATCTCATCGATCGTAACATCTACAGTTTACATTTGTTGATGTTTGCAGCAAGGCCGGTATAAACGACATGTCTGAGGGACACCAGGGCCCGATTACCGGGATAGACTGTCACACCGTCCCGGGTCAGATTGACTTCTCTCCATACTTCCTCACATCCTCCTTCGACTGGACCGTCAAACTCTGGAGCATCAAGGTATCTGTCTGGCCTCCAGCGAGGCAGACTTCAGTACTGCCATAACTTACAGCAATCCAACAATTATTGTATCCCCCGAACAAAGTTCGGCGGATACTATGGATTTGGCTTCGTCGTCCGCGTCCGCGCCCGCGTCCGCGTCCGCGTCCGTGTCCGCGTCCGCAGAGATTTTCTTGTGAACGCGCTACAGGCCGCAATTCTCATCCGATCACCATTATTTTTCGCAGGCACATATATTATGGTAAGATCCCGACACCAATCGATTTTGGTTGCCGTGGCAACTGAATTGGTCGTTTGGGGACACATTTTGCATTGAAAACAGCCTGTTTGAGACACATGGCTTGTGAACGCGCTATAGGCCGCAATTCTCACCCGATCACCATTATTTTTCGCAGGCACATATATTATGGTAAGATCCCGACACCAATCGATTTTGGTTGCCGTGGCAACTGAATTGGTCGTTTGGGGACACATTTTGCATTGAAAACAGCCTGTTTGAGACACATGGCTTGTGAACGCTCTACAGATGGCAATTTTTGACGAATCTCGATAATATTTGGAAGTGTTGTTGGGAAGGGCTGTCACACGAAACCAATCGTTTTTTAGAATGATCATATACATATTAATATGTTAACAGCCTAACTTATTACAGAATTTTGAAAT
The DNA here is from genome assembly GCA_949152475.1 of Terebella lapidaria. NCBI lineage: Eukaryota > Metazoa > Annelida > Polychaeta > Terebellida > Terebellidae > Terebella > Terebella lapidaria. The sequence continues at coordinate 12,306,539 of OX424567.1, forward strand.
ATCCATTTTGACATGTACGATCATTCCAATAGCCTGTACAGTGGAAGGTAATGACACTGGTTTCTTGTTCAGAATGGAGAACTGAAGTTTCCAGTGAAAACAGGACAATATTACTGAATAAGTTAACATTAGTTCTATTAGTTAAGTCTATTATTGTCCACAATAAAAATAGTTAAGACGAGAAACGTTTATTATTAAGCTCAACAAGGTAAAGGTTTTGTCCAGTACAAATTTCATGGGTGTAACTGAATAAGTTAACATTATTTTTAATAGTTAAGTCTATTATTGACCACAATAAAAATAGTTAAGACAAGAAATATTTATTATTAACCTCAACAAGGTAAATGTTTTGTCCAGTACAAATTTCATTGGTGTAACTGAATAAGTTAACATTATTTTCACTAGTTAAGTCTATTATTGACCACAATAAAAATAGTTAAGTCTATTATTGACCACAATAAAAATAGTTAAGATGAGAAATATTTATTATTAAGCTCAACAAGGTGAAAGTATGTCCAGTACAGATTTCATGGGTGTACTGAATAAGTTAACATTATTTTTACTAGTTTAGTCTATTATTGACTACAATAAAAATAGTTAAGACAAGAAATATTTATCATTGGGCTCAACAAGGTAAAGATTCTGTCCAGTAGACATTTTATGTCTGTAACCAAATAAGTTAACATTTTTTTTGCTAGTTAAGTCTATTATTGACCTCAATAAAAATAGTTAAGATGAGAAACAATTATTATTGAGCTCAACAAGGTTAAGGTTTTGTCCGGTAGAAATTTCTGGGTGTAACCGAATAAGTTTTACTTTATTTTTACATGTTAAGTCTATAAGTGACGACAATGAAAATAGTTAAGACAAGAAATATTTATTATTGGGCTCAACAAGGTGAAGGCTTTGTCCAGTAGAGATTTTATGGCTGTGACCAAATAAATCAACATTATTTTTTTGCTAGTTAAGTCTATTATTGATCACAATAGCTTTTTATGAAAACATTGATCAACTTTTACTTTGAATTTCAACTTGAGACCATGTTTGGCACAAATTATGAGTTAAAATATAACTTATGGTGAAAAATTCGATCTGGCTCCAATTTTGTCATCTTGAAATGCAGTTTTGGTCAACTTTTACTTTGAATTTCAACTTGAAAGCATGTTTGGCACATATTATGAGTCGAAATATAACTTATGGTGAAAAGTTCGATCTGGCTCCAATTTCTTCATCTTGAAATGCAGTTTTGGTAAACTTTTAGCTTGAATTTCAACTTGAAACCAAGTTTGGCACATATTATGAGTTAAAATATAACTTATGACGAAAAGTTCTATCTGGCTCCAATTTCGTCATCTTGAAATGCAGTTTTGGTCAACTTTTACATTGAATTTCAACTTAATACCAAGTTTGGCACATATTATGAGTTGAAATATAACTCATGGCGAAAAGTTTGATCTGGGTCCAATTTCGTCATCTTAAAATGCAGTTTTGGTAAACTTTTAGTTTGAATTTCAACTTGAAATCAAGTTGGGCAGGTATTATGAGTTAAAATATAGCTCATGACGAAAAGTTTGATCTGGCTCCAATTTTGTCATCTTGAAATGCAGTTTTGATTACCTTTTACTTTGAATTTCAACTTGAAACCATGTTTGGCACATACATGTATTATGGATCGAAATATACCTTATGGTGAGAAGTTCAATCTAGCTCCAATTTTGTCATCTTGAAATGCATTTTTGGTCAAATTTTACTTTGAATTTCAACTTGGAACCAAGTTTGTAAAATATTCTGAGTTGAAATATAAATAGGTGAAAAGATTGATCTATCTGTATTTTCGTTATTTTATCAAACATGTCGAATGGAAATTCATATAAAGAGATTTCAGTGGTGATTTTGAATTCGACCTTCAATAACCTCGGAAAATCAGTGCAGCAATTTTGGTGGGGAAAAGAAAACAGTTGTGACTTGAGATTTAACATTTCTCTGGTAATCTTTTTTAGCCCTTACTCTAGTTTTTCACAATTGACAGCGATATATTTGGGGCAACAGAGATGATAGGGCTACGGGGGATACACCCAAGCGGTCGTAGGCGACCGGAAGCGTCTAGTTTTACTGTATCATTATAGATCTTCTACTTCCAATGAACTTGCTAAATTATCTTCTTTCTATCAGGATACCTGTTTCATATATATAGATATTTGAATTATTGCATTGCAAGTAGTTTGTTTGATTAATGTACTGCCCAAATTGAGCAACCATTATAACCGGCCCGACTCCCTCCCGCCCATGCTTCACTTGAAGGAGAACAAGCCACTTCACTCATTCGAGGACAATGGTGACTATGTGTACGATGTCCGCTGGTCACCCGTCCACCCTGCCCTGTTCGCTACAGTCGACGGTATGGGCCGACTTGATCTGTGGAATCTCAACACAGACACGGAGGTGGGTTCTCATGACAACGCTAATGCTAGGGAGTAGAGATGGGTTGTCATGGCAACACTAACACTGAGAGTAGTGATGGGCTGTCTGGATATGCTGACATAGAGTTGGGTTGTCATTAATGCAGAGCTTCGGAGATGGGTTGTCATTGCAACCAAGATTTGGCTTGTGCGAACGATTTCACCTTCACCGCAAATTTAATGTTGTATGAAGATAACAGGTATACAACATGTAAGTTCATGCATTGAGCTATGTTACCGCTGGTATTTATTCCCCCTGACAGGTTCCGACTGCGAGTACGGTTGTGGACACAAACGTGGCGCTCAATAAGTGTCGCTGGCATCAGAACGGCAACAGTATCGCCGTCGGTGACGACCTCGGTAGGATTCACATCTACGACGTCGGAGAGGTGAGTCAAAAACAAGGATCCTTGTAAATATCAAACTGGAATATACTTACATATACTGTGTAGTGTATATGGTTGGATGAGAGAATACTCAAAATATATCAAGTGAGACTGATGAAGATCGTTCCTTTTCACACAACTCTTCTTGTATATAATTTATAGCTTTCGCTAATTGCAACTGAACCAAAACGAAACTCACCTCTATAATAAACAAATGCGAATATTATAGAAGTATGAGATGAATAGCTTGAAAAGAGTTAAAACTTCTCATTTTCCCTTCCAGCCCCTAGCGCAGCCCAAGCCAGATGAGTGGCAGAAATTCGTTCACACGCTGCAGGATCTGAAAACCAACCAAGCAGAACAAGAGGAGGAGGCGTTGAGCTTCGGCTCCGTGTCGATGCGGTAGTTCTTGGTCACCCTGCCCCTGCTGCTCTAGTCAGACGAGCATTCGCATCACGTCACATCGCTACACATGTGTGTCCCCTCTATGCTGGCAGTGCACATGTCCCTGTGCAGTTGAATGCATCAAAATTTGGCGCATTGTGACAGCATTTACGTTTTGAGTTTCATATTTTTTGCTGTGGAATCTAAAGCTGCATAGCATAGCACTGAATTCTGGTGTTCACATATACCAGTTGGGCAATGCATCAGGATTATGTCTAAACTGTTATACATTCTGTTTTAAATTTGTTGGTCATGCATGGTACAACAATTTTGTATGTCCGCGCTGTGATCTGCAATTATTGAATGGAAATAACTATGTGCCACAAAATACATTACATATAGGCTGCTAATTGACCTATCACAATTGCCCCCAAAAGTTGTCCGAGTTTCACAAAATATGTCAGAAACTTCTCTTTGGTTAAAATTAACATTTTGCAGAAAACGTCAAAAATGACATAAAGACTCGGACAAACTGGATTTGGGATAGGTCAATTGAAGTGTGCTGTGGAGATTTAATGCAATATTACATTGATGTGGCCAGTATTGTGATGCAGATATGAGGGGAACAACCGTAGTAAATGTGTTTTGATTGAAAACCTGATAAAGTTACTGAAATCTGTCCTTACATGTATTTGCAGCACATAAACAAGAAATGGAAATATTGGCTAAATTATTATAAATGAAGAATACTGTGTTCAATTATACACTATGCCGTCATCTTTGTTTTGCATATTGAGGTATGACATATTTATTGGTCACATTGTTTTGAGCATGTATGTAGCTATAGATATGTAAATTGAATGGATCTGTTTACAGTTCAATGAGTTTATGCGGAATGCTTGAAAGATTTCATTTGTAAATTCTGTGCATGAATGCTGTGTATTTGGTTTGAAAACTTGCATATAATCATTGAAATTAGGGTTACTGAAATTATTTTCGAAATACATGCATATGTAGCGAAATACAGAATGGTGTTTGCAATGGTGAGTTTGGATGCTCATGGATGCTCTTGTATTTATCATTTGAAACTCTATGATGGCTTATTGTACAGTTGTTTTCTATTTTCCTCGTCAAAAATAATTTAGCTGCATATGGGTATGGGAGTTTTGTTATGAAAACTAGAACTTTTTAAATAACCGGTATGGATAAACTGGTGACACAGGCTGGAAATGGTGTCTTGTGGTTATTTTCGTTCATAACATCTTTGTTGATCTTTGAAAATAAACACAAAAAGGTGCTTAAAACAAAACACTTTGTTGGTTTCACTGAATAAATTGAAAGAATATGTGCATGGACATAACATATGGATGAATGTAAGAAAACATATTGTTAGTGAGAAAGGCGACCATCCAAAATGGAACCTGATTCTTTTTACCAGGCCATATATATGGCTTAAATATGAAGAGCAGGTGGGATATTATGTGGATCTTTAGAGACCTTGAGTTTGACCTCGGTTGACCTCAAGTGCTCCTATGCGAGGTTAGGACTTCATCAATGTGTAACTCTTGACAAAACTTAAAGATATAGCTTTAAAATATATGCTCCTATGAACATCTTTGGCGACCTTGAGCTTGACCTTGGGTGACCTCAAGGGAATAATAGCTACATGTGCAAAATGATACTCTCTGAGCAAATCAGGTTTGTGTTATGAGTGAAGAGGGAGATTTCTAGGTGACTTTGAACATAATGAAATAAAACTCAGTTCCTAGAACTTAGGTTGAAGTAAGGGATTTTCCCCTTAGATGCCTCAGATTAGGATGTGAGATTAAGCCTCAATTGCTTTCTTATTACATAAATGTGTGTTGGAAAGCAGTAGTTTTCATTTCATTTTACAAATCATTTTGACAACAAACTTTATTGATAAGAAGTAAAATACACTTGCATGGATACACTTTTGGTTAACAATTTTTTTCACTTAGCAAGTACCATATAAATTTGATAATAACAACACTTCCATCAGGTACGAACACTGCATCTCCAACAGGCCTACCTCATACTGAATTTTGTGAATAGAACTCATTTCTAGGAAGCACAGTCACTTACTACAACTTCTCTAAACAACCATTGTTTTCTTTGCCTTTCACACCCAATAATGAAGAAGTATTCAAATAAGTAAAACTAAATAGAGGTGCCAGGTTTCAGATGTCTGACACGATACTAATTTGAAATAAAGAGGAATAATACAACATTACAAGTTAGAAGCATGTCATGTATAGCAATGCTCTGTAAATCATGAATGTGAACAACGTCTGTTTCGTAATACACAATTTTCTCAGATACGGTTTCCAGTTATATGAAACATGCATTAGCTATGCACATAAGGAAACAAATCCTACATCTAGAGTACATGTGCTATCATTCAATGACGGATATCAATCGTGCACAGATACATGTCAAACATGAACGAAACGTGAGGAAATATCATGCAAATTATCTACAAAAGGCATCAGGAATTTCCCCCAGATACTGATCTAATCAGTCATCATACATGTGACGAAACTGGTCTTCAAGTCTCATAAATTCTTCGTCCATACGATGTCTGACTGGCGGGAACCTGGGAGCTGCTCGCCCACGGCCCCGGTTGCCTCGTCTGGGATCACGGAATTGATGGAATGGATCTCGTGTGTAAACTGGGTACCTAACAGATTCATCCGTGTCATATGCCAATTCGTCATCCACATCTAAGTCAAAACGAGATTTGCAAGCAGGGCAGGCAGTGTTCTGCCATCTCTCAGATGCTGCCACAGCATAGGCATGACCTGCAATATCAGTATGGAAAACAGATGTACTAAATTGACGCATTGCACTGTCCAATAATTAAACACTAAGAATATCACGTTTGTAGATCCTATGATTTCAGCATTTATTCCGATAGATAGATAATATGACCCATGAATGTGATGAAATAATAATTAGATATAGTGATGAAGAAATAATTAGATAGTATTTACCATAGTTGCAAATGATCCATTGCAGATGTGTGTGCAGGCTGACAGCTCCTCTATAAAACTGCCTGATTGTGTCCCAGTAGTTATTCATGCCCTTGCGCAGCCCAGCCGGGATTTCTGCCTGCAGCTTTTCACAGTGATTGCGTGCTCTGGTGTTCATGCGGACCACAGAGCCAGCGGATATCGTGTCTGCAGCATCACGTATCACAAAATTCAGTACATGCTGTTTCTGAGGATTTTTCACATATGTGATCAGATTCCTTGCGTGGCACTCCACGAAGAAGAGCCTCAGTTTTGCAGTCATCTCTGGCAGACCTTCCTCATCAATCACATCGAGGATAAGGTCGTGTATGGCTGATTTATAGTCCTTAACCTGTTTCTCCAGGGACGCCAGTGTTGTTTTTCCAGGACCTTCTTTGGCACCTTTAATTCTTTCCACCAAAGGAGTTATTTCACCCAGAATACTGAGACAGCCCAGACAAGCTCTAGCATATTTGTCCTTTCCGGTCTCGGTCAAACGTGTCAACTGGTTGACAAGATCTGGAGCGTCTGGAAACATCCTCAACTTGCTGACGACTGCATGAGATCCTGCCGAGGCCAGTTTGATTTGATTCAGTTCTTCTTGTTGTGTGGTGATGTCTCTCTGGTACCGGGGACAAAAGCGCACAAGTGTCTTGCACATTGGGCAGCGTAGTGGGGTAAACTGGTGAGTCCTTTGACCATAACGTCCGTCCTGTACTATCCTATCCATGACTGTCCTTGGGATGGCATGGTTGCATGGATATACAACAATGTACCTCTCATTTCGTAGCAGTTGAATTCCAAGAGCAGTTTGCATCTGTTGGTAAAACGTCCCATGGCATATTGGACATGCTGGTACACATGGCTCTCCACAAAATCCAGGACATGGATGACGACAGTTCAGGCGTTTTGGACATGGGCGATCACATGGTCCTCGATCACAAGTTTCTCCACATCGTCCCGGGCACCGGATGTGCTGACAAGACCAGGTGCAACCAGCTTGACATGTGAAGCAAGGTTCTCCACACGGTTTTCGACAGACACCATGTGGGCAACTTTTCGTACATTTCTCCATGCAGGGACTGCAAACCTCCCCACATCTTCCCGAGCACTTGTGGAGGCAAGACAACAGACGATCACACGGTGATTTGCACACTGTGTGTTCACCCTGGTTGGTACAGTTGCCACAAATGCCTTGACATGGATGACCACACTTCAGTTCCACATTGCATCTAGCCTGGCAAGAGGTTGTGTCGTACTCTGAACATCTCACTTTATAAATGTGATTCCTGTTCTTCCTGCATGTCTTATCGAGCACAACTTGGCACCCTGTCTCAAGTAATGATTCTGCCAGGTAGCAGGCAACTTTATTTTCACATTGCCTCTCACAAAGTTTCATTTTGACTTCTTGCTTACAGTCATAGGATGACACGTCTGTTGAGCAAAGCATTTGAGCTGTATGTCCACATGGCAAATCACGCTCAACTTCTATGGGACACGGGTAGTTGGTGGCATTCTTGTTGCATTCTACATCATGTTTGTGGCCACATGGCCAGAATCGATCGGGAACAATGATGGCACACTCTTCTCTTGTGATACACTCATCACCACACTTTTTGGAGCATAAGTGTGAACATAGGAGCCGTTCCTCACAAGGTTCCTGACACGTAAAGTTTTCTGGCTTCACAGAACATGGAACCATCTGTTTGTGTCCACATTTGGGGATTATTTTCTCCACTGGTGCCATGCATTTCCCACATTCATCACAGCAGCGTCTTGGGCAGTCATGCCCAAGGTCACAAATCTTCCTGATGCAGGGCTTCTTGCATTGGTAATTCTTGTGATCACGGTCAGTTGGGTGGCATTTCAGCCTGCAAACATGTCCACACTTTAGTCGAGCCTCACATTGTTTGGTGCAGCCTCCTTCTGGTGCCTTGGCAAAGTCCCCAGCAGAGATTGCTTCAATTGTCATCTCAGGATGAATTTGGCACACCAGCGGAATACCCTTTACCAGTCTTCCTTCTGATTCTAGGTCCTTCATGATCTTCTGCCATATGGCACTCGATTCTCTGATCAACTCCATATTACCAATAACATAGAATCCTTTTTTCGCTCTGGACAGTGCAACACAGATTCTATTAGCGATTTTGATGAACCCTACTCTGCCTTCCTCATTGCTTCGAACCAAAGACAATAGGATGATGTCGTTTTCTTCACCCTGGTAATTGTCTACAGGCGTTACGCGGATTGCTTCTGTGAAAGGATTTCGTCTGGTTCTCTTCTTCAGTTCGTACATCTGCCCCCGATATGTGGTGAGAATGGTCACCTGTTCCGGAGTGAAACCTTGCTGCAGAATGTATTTACAGAGTGCTGTCAAGTAGTCAGCCTCGTGGTCATTCGAGTGACTCTTGGAGTCAATTGCTTGACTTTCCAGTTCAGAGTGGCTGACAAAGTAGATATTACCACCTACTCCTGGTATGTTCTCATGATGCATGACTGAATCGTGATTATGCAGTGTTTTGTAGATATGAGGAACTATCAGTTTGACGATCTCGGGCCTCATTCTGTGCTGAACTGTCAAACTTTCACAGTGCATGTTGTTTCTCAACATTCTTTCAAACAGAGAAATGTCAAGATGGTAATTCTTTGCCAATGTGTAGACAGTGGGATTTGGCCGCAGTTGTTGATGGTCACCAATTAGGATGAGATGTTGACAGTTCTCAGACAAGCTGGTCACTATGTGTGCTTCCATGACCTCTGCTGCTTCTTCAACAACCACAATGCGAGGTTGTATCCTTCTCAGTATGTGACGATACTTTGCAGCACCTGTTGTTGTCATCGCAATTACTCTCGCTTCCTTCAGGATATGCCAGTCATATTCATTCTTCATCTCCTGGAGCTGTCTTGCCAACTGGTTGAACTCAGCCATCCCATTCTGCATCCGAATGACACAATCTGTACACAGGCGTTTGGTCCACAGCCTGTACAACAGCCATCTTTGTTGAAAGTTCAGTTGCCATATGTTTTCAATTTGTTCCTCATCATTTTCTGTCATGTAGTCTTTTTTACTGAGCTCTGATTTCATTGCCTTCTTCATTTTCTTTTTTGAGCCAGCTGTTCGCCACCCTTCGTTTCCTGTGGCTTGGGTGAAAAATTCCACTGGCGCATTGTTCTGTGTGGTAAGGTTCAATAGTTTCTTGCTTTTGTCCCCAATTCGTTCTTCCGTCTCATCATCAGAAAAGTTTTCTCGACGTTCTTCTTCCACAATGACTGCTTCTTCGTCAGCAAAATCTTCACTTTCCTCCATTTCATGTCCATCGAATTCTTCCAATTCTGCAGGCATACCATTATCCCAGTTTCCCTGTGTTTGAAGGGCCATCTGTACTGGCTGTTGGTAAGAACCCATGAGCCAAGATGCCATGCGGTGTTGTTTATCTTTCATCTGCTCAAAAGCCAGGCGATGTTTTGGGAGCATCATGTTCAATAGGTAACTCTCATGAAGTACTTGGCTTGAAACTTGAGTCACCTCTTGTCCTATTTGTGACAGAGTTTCTTCTAGCTGCTTCATTTGTTCCCAGGTTGCTGATCGGACATCCCGGACTTCTGAGGGAATCAGCTTCCTGATGTTTTCATCCCGTTTGAGCTTTGACAGAAGGCAGCGCTGCAACTCTGGATCTTCACTTGCACTTCGACCCCCAACACGCACAATGCCTCCATCAGTGTTGTCGGTGAACTTCAGGATCCCTTCCAGGAACTGGTCTAGAGCATGGTTTGTGTAGCATACAATTAGTATTGGATTAGTGACACGCTCCATTTGGCGACCCACTCGTGCATGACCCCATTTGTCAAAGTTGTGTAGCAGTAGCTGTACAATCTTCAGACCAATGAAGGTTTTTCCTGTCCCTGGTGGTCCCTGGATGATGGAGAACTCTCTGGTTATAGCCATCTGGACAGCTCGGTATTGGGATTCATCCAATCCAAGCTCCTGTGCCGTTGGCCAATTGCCAAGGTCCAATACCTTCACAGATCTATGGGAATGCATTTGCAGAAACTTGCTCTTCTTTACCAAAAGTGGTTCAAAGTTATATGTTGTGTCATTTCCTCTCAGATATCTCGGTGGATGTGCTACATCAGCTTCTTTGTTCAGCAAGTACTGCTGGAATGGTAGAGTCTCATTATTGAGTTCTTGAAGTCCTTCTAAGTTGTACTTATAAGCTTCAAAGTATGCTGAGCACTCAACCATCTTGTACAAGACATATGGATTTGGATTCAAATTTTGAATATCATTGATCAAGATGTCAACCAGGCCGTCTTTCAGAAGTTTAGGATCACGCTCCGAGACAACACCAACGATTATAGTCCGGAAATTGTCTGCTGATAGGCAAACAAGAGACCCGTAGATCAATCGATGACTTATCTCCCACCGCACCATCCGTAAAGTAGACACATCAAACTGGAGACGGTAAATTACACCTTTGTCTGAGTAGTATGCGCCATGATTCCGCACGTTGTTGTAGATTCGGACATCTTGAATGTATTTCTCATTCAGTTTCTTGTCTCCACTGCGAATAATTTCTCGAATGCCTTGACGCAATGGCATCATGTAATCTTCACGTAGAAGGCGGAATTGTATGTCTAGATACTGATCAGCATCCCTGTAACTGCCTGATATTCTGTTCTTCCTCAAGAAGATTTCCACGTTTTCGATCAGGTCCTTGGAAGTAGGAGTGATGGATATCTGACGAAAGTTATTTGGGGGTTCCATATCTTCCTCGTAGTTGTTATCAGTTTGTTCTTTGTGGAGACTGCCTCCTTGAACCTGTTGCACTATTTCTGTTTGCAATGATTCCAAACTTTGAAGCTGCATCTGTAGTTCTTCTCTGATGTCAGTTATTCGTATAGCTTTCACAAGACCCGACATGGTACCCAAAACCGCTGTTACATGGTCAACTGAGAATGCAGGAATATGCTCCAGAAGGTTCTTCATGAGCTGACAAATTGCGATGCAGAATTCGCTTTTCATTTCTATGGTACGGTCAAGGATAAGTTGATTCAAGTATGGGATGAGGACTGATATCACAAAATTACCTCTTATCAGATTGTGAAGAAGTTTAGAGAGTGTCCCTGACGTGCCTTCAGCTTGCCCAACTTTCTCTAGCACCAACAGAATATGCTCTGTGTGTTCCGCTGAAGTATTCCCACTCTGCATGGCCTTCTCAAAACCAGAACGTGGTGTCGCAACTTGGACCAAGGCATCTGTAGCATTCATTTTCAGAAGACCACGCATCCCTTCCACTGTCATCGGATTGATAATCTCCTCCTTCACCCCATGACTGTAACTACCCATGCCACGTCCTCGAGTCTCATAATGTCCATGGTTATCACCTCTATGATGACCAGCTCTTCCTGCATGGCTGTGACCTCCTCTACCGCCACTGCCACGTCCCCTGGTCTCGTGATGTCCACGGCCTCTACCATTGTGGTTACTGCTTCCTCTGTGAGCATCAGAAGACCCTCTTCCCCCTCTCATGCCCCTACCTTGAAATGGTCCTCGGTTGGACGTCACATGGCCTAGGCGTCTGTCATACGGCGCCTCCGCCATACTGTCCTCCGGTGGCTTACAACCTTGAAGTATATGGAAACACTGTACAGATTACAATTTGACCTAGCGGTATGACGTGCCACATGTGGGAAGGGAAATTTGATTCGTGGGTTAATGTGTTTAAATTTTCAATAAAATATCCCAATTGTAACACATATGGCCTTTGGTATGGGGTAGCGTGTACGCCACAGTGTTCAGCTAATAATATCCCACCAGCAATAGTCACAGGATATGGTATTAACACTTGTTTATTAACGATCCACATAAAACAATATTCTTGCACAACATTATAGGCCGATATACTGGCAACAGAGTCACAATACTGCATATAAATTCAACTCTTATAGACCGCTCATGCCGATGTACTGGCTCCGCTGAGGGTCACACGAGTTCTGCCACGTGGGGCCACTGACTTGCATAGAAGTACCCAGGGTAGGGAAATGGGAAATCATACACTCCAGCGTACAAACATCTGGACCCGATTAAAGTGTACACTCGGCTGCTGTTGCCTGGGTGGTGGCTACCTGTTCCAGCTAGGATCCCGGTCACTCCACTGGAGACCCCCCCCCCCCCCTCCGAGTCGGAGTCAGTCAGAGGTCAGGGTCATAAATCCCACGTGGAAATTGCATCACCTCTAACCACTGAGGAACAGCCTAAACCACATAGATACATACAGGTGCACACAAATATACATATGATAGACATGGCCAAACAACAATTATAGCAAAAATGTAGAAAATAACATGTCAGATTATATCGATATAAATATAGACACACAAGTGTCACACTGCCCCCTTCTTAATAAAGGCTCGTCCCGAGCCGATACAATAAATATATACATGTACCAGGGTGAACCATACAACATAAAATCACATAATTATATAGCCTGACAATTCAACATACTCGTCCATCAAATACACACATTTCACACTGAAATTATCGTTCATGACATGGTGATGGAGATGAAGACGACGATATGCTGGCGATGCTGTCACTGGATGTTGTTTGTTTCATCCTGGACCGATGCGATGGCGAGATCCTGCCTCTGAGTAAGGACCGTTTCTTGCGACACTCGGCTTCCCTGTGTCCCGGGATCCTACAGAAAGCACACTTCTCCCGACTGTCATTCTCGCGATCATATCTCAGCTGTGGACAGACTGACTTGTAGTGTCCCTTGTTACCACAATAGAAACACTGTACAGGTCGGTCCTTCATGGAGTGGGCGAGTTGTGTGACCTGCTCAATCAATACTAGGAGAGATTTCGTGTCTCCAACCTGAAAGTCAGGCTTTTCACATTCTTGAGCACGATCCGTGAAGATACGTGTGGCCCTCTGCCGATGCTGGCGTCCTTCCTGAAAAGCCTCGTACTCCAGCGCCAGGTTCAGGGCAGTTTTCATGCATTTTGGCTTTCCCTGGTGGACCGCCCATTCCATTTTTGGATCACAGAGTGCGTCCACGAAAGCCTCTCTAGCCAGAGTGTCACGAATGCAGTTATCTAGAGTAGGATATGACTTACGGACCAGGCGTCTGATGTCTTGTTCAAGTTCGGTCAGGGCCTCGTTGTCCATGCGTCGCCTGGATTGTAGCTGAGCCTTGAATATCGCCGACTGATTTTCTGGCTCGAATCTGTCAATCAGTGCCTGTGTCAGACAGTGGTAGCTCCTGCGTTCCCGCGGCTCGAGGTCGGAGAGGATGCTGCGAGCTGGTCCGTCGAGACTTGTGGCCAACTCCAGAGCTGCTGTCCGCTCGTCCCACCCATTGAGCTCAATGAGTAGCTCAAACTGGACGAGGTAGTCTTGACAGCTCACAGTGCCGTCAAACACAGTAGGCCGCTTCGGTTTCCACCCTGTCCCTCTGGCATGTATTGCCTGCTGCTTCACCTCACGAGATATGTTTATCGGGTCCTGAACACACTGGCTGTGTAAGGCCTCTGGTGGTGCCTTTCCAGTCACTGACAGCACTGGACCATGCTGCGTCGAACACCTGTATCCTGTGTGGCTGAGGACGGACATGTGTGGACTGGAATTCCCAGACGCCAAAGTGAAGATCGAACTTTGACTGGCCGATGTCCTGGTGGGTCCCACTCGTGAAGATACGGGAAACATACCAGTATCTGATTTCACTAGGGCTGGATATTGTATATATCCATCCATATCCTTAACTCAAAGTAGTCACTGTTCTTGCCGAGCCTGGCTTTGTGACTGGTCTGTTGCTGGGTCCGTATCAGGATCGCTGTATTGAAGCGATCCCACCGCTGCCACCAAAAAGCTGTAACACATATGGCCTTTGGTATGGGGTAGCGTGTACGCCACAGTGTTCAGCTAATAATATCCCACCAGCAATAGTCACAGGATATGGTATTAACACTTGTTTATTAACGATCCACATAAAACAATATTCTTGCACAACATTATAGGCCGATATACTGGCAACAGAGTCACAATACTGCATATAAATTCAACTCTTATAGACCGCTCATGCCGATGTACTGGCTCCGCTGAGGGTCACACGAGTTCTGCCACGTGGGGCCACTGACTTGCATAGAAGTACCCAGGGTAGGGAAATGGGAAATCATACACTCCAGCGTACAAACATCTGGACCCGATTAAAGTGTACACTCGGCTGCTGTTGCCTGGGTGGTGGCTACCTGTTCCAGCTAGGATCCCGGTCACTCCACTGGAGACCCCCCCCCCCCCCCCTCCGAGTCGGAGTCAGTCAGAGGTCAGGGTCATAAATCCCACGTGGAAATTGCATCACCTCTAACCACTGAGGAACAGCCTAAACCACATAGATACATACAGGTGCACACAAATATACATATGATAGACATGGCCAAACAACAATTATAGCAAAAATGTAGAAAATAACATGTCAGATTATATCGATATAAATATAGACACACAAGTGTCACACAATATTGGATGATACTGGACAATGAGATTTTATTGGGGACTCAGATATGGGTTATCTTATCAGTGTTAGTGCACTAGATTATAACCACGAAAACACCAGCATGACTAATCATCACACTGTTCGTGCTTGTATTGAACCAAGACCAAAATATGTCAGTTATTTATTCGGTCAAGGTCATAAAAATATGAGTTCCATAACAACATGAACCTAGTAGTCGAAAGTGGAAATTTACTTGTTTTAGATTTTGCGGGCCTACACCTGCCATTGAAATAAGTTATATCCAAATCCATTTTCTTTCGGGTTTTTGTCAATCAATCAATCATCTGACTGTTGGGTGTTGGTGAAAGAACAACAAGGTGATATGATTAATTATGGTTTGTGCTTAGTGAAATGTGTCAAAATTGAGGCAGCATTTCTGAAAATTTGGGTCCCGAGCTGTTGGTAATATCCAGTGCAGCTGGCGTTTTCTTCGTGGGTTCATAGCGCACATTTTTGCGCCTGATACTTCCTTACGGAAGCTCATATTCGCCACATAGAGGACCGCAAATTTTTAATTACAGTGTAATAACGCTGTAATACAGCGTTATAACGCTCTAATTTAGAGCGTTATAACGCTCTATTTTAGAGCGTTATTACGCTCTAAATTAAACCGTTCACCTTCATAGCATATTTCCATTATCGTGATTTGTAATAAACATATCTAGATCAGAATAATTTTGAGATTTCCCTACAAATGATTGAGCTGATGAACTAGCAGGTCCGATGATGTCTCTGGCAGTGTAAATTAGAGCGTTATAACGCTGTAATTTACAGCGTAATAACGCTCTAATTACAGCGTTATTACGCTGTAATAGAGCGTTATAACGCTGTAAATTAGAGCGTTATAACGCTCTAATTTACAGCGTAATTACACTCTAATTAGAGCGTTATTACACTGTATTAGAGCGTTATAACGCTGTAATTACAGCGTAATTACGCTGTAAATTACAGCGTTATAACGCTGTAATTAGAGCGTAATAACGCTGTAATTACAGCGTTATTATGCTGTAATTAGAGCGTAATAACGCTGTTATTAGAGCGTAATTACGCTGTAAATTAGAGCGTTATAACGCTGTAATTTACATGATTTACAGCGTGATAACGCCTAAATTACAGCGTAATAACGCTGTAATTAGAGCGTAATTACGCTGTAAATTAAAGCGTAATTACGCTATAAATTAGAGCGTTATAACGCTGTAATAGAGCGTTATAACGCTGTAATAGAGCATAATAACGCTTTAATTTACAGCGTAATTATGCTTTAATTTACAGCGTTAATACGCTGTATTACAGCGATATAACGCTGTATTAGAGCGTAATTACGCTGTAAATTAGAGCGTTATTACGCTGTAAATTAGAGCATTATTACGCTGTAAATTAGAGCGTTATTACGCTGTATTACAGCGTTATAACGCTGTATTACAGCGTTATAACGCTGTAAAGAAAAAAGTGCATTCCTCCATCTGGCGAATATGAGCCACCGTACTTCCTGGTATAAAATGCTTTAATTCGTCAGAAAATTCATAGGTATGAGTGGTTTCATGGGCCTGTCTGGTTATCATATCCAGTTTTGAAACGTGACGGTGCGACATTCAAGATCATACATGGACGAAGTAGCAAATTAACGAGTTAATGTACCAATGAAATGTCCTGAATGTTTGTAGATCTACAAGTTATGCGGGTGATCAATGTATGCTTCCATAATGATCAGAGTGCATCGTAGTGTTGGATTGTGTACCGTATAGGGCCTATATAATTACTAATCATATTATACTAATCAAAGTATAGGCCCCTATGTTAGCGTATTAATCAAATGTATTATACAATATTTGTGCTGATTGCATTTCTGAAACAGTAGGCCTACATCTAGGCCTAGATCTATAGCTATACGCCTAATACAGGTACAAGCTCTCCAATCGATATGGTGTTTCTACGTGCTTTAGCACACACCTTTCACCTTTGTCAATGACTAGATCTGCTTGCCTTACCTCGCGGCTGCCGTGTAGATCTACATGTAGATCCAGCCTCACCCCAGTGTCGAATATGTCTTATATCATCTATGGAGTATTACTGAATGTGGTTCTTCCACCATTAGAGCAGAAGGTTTCCAGACGAATGCGATATGAAAAATGATCGCTTGTTATCTGATCGCTTGGATCAAGATTTCCCCAAAACCGAAACTGAAAGTAACGAATTTTCCACGCATACATTTATGACTCATCGTGGTTTTTGGCATAGCAGTGTAGTGATAATTATCACTTGTAAGTAGGCTAGCAAGGCTAGTGTATGCAGTTTGAGTGTTTACGTAAACCAGTATAACCCCTATATTACTGTGTATAGCGCTGTATGGACTCAATACTGTATTGAGTCCTTACAGCGCTGTACACAGTAACCCCCTATAGAGCATTGGCAAGGTATCTGGCGAACAATAAACATAGATTAGTTTGCGTGGAGAGTCTGAATATCATTACCGCCTCCTGTTACAGGTCGAAGGCCACATGCATTGTACTGTACAAGCTTTAGATTTATATCGAATATAGTCCAAATAAAGCCAGGATACTTATTTTGATAGAGTAAATCTCATGGATTATTACAGTTTTTACATCATGTCAATATCGATTACTCACGAAGATATGAGAATTTTAGTGGAAATTTTGGGGTACATGTTTAACTGTTTTTAACCTAATTAACTATTATAATGAGTACTCATGACGTCACAAGGAAAAGTTAATTAATATCAAGCTAATGAAACGTCTATTTTCAAACATGTGTGATAATGTGCTTTATTTGGCATTATAATCAGTTTTTAATCACCAAAATTAGTTGCCAAGATAACTATTCTCGAGATATGTCCCGTAGCATATAGTGACTATAAATCTAGGTGCTACGCCATGAATATTGAATTAGGTGCCACATCAAACTGGTGTAGTTTATGCTCCCACGTTCGGAGCATGAATTAGTGAAAATGTGGATGAGAGCCTTCTCCAATACCCATTCAATAATAATTATTTTAAACCTTACCACTCCCTAGCAACCACGTTGCTATGGGCCATATTATTGCCATGGTGACCAGAAATATCTTAGGGATGTGGTGTATTTTCTCTTATCATATTCATATTCATATTGTGGCGATTTTGTCCAAAGATCGTGATAGTTATATGGCCTTTTCCGTACACCGTATATTCTGGCTGCTTCACGTTGAAGCTCACGTCTCCCCGGAGATGTATGTCATTTATCGACCCACTGCCCGTTTCATTGATCACGACGGCACGCCCTGGTTCTCGTGCACTAGCTGCTATGAATACAGCCAGCCCGCATTGGTTCCTTTGAGTTGTCTCAGAGCTATATGTACCAAGTTGAGAGGATGACGATGTACTTGTAGCACGGCCAAGTGCTCCTTTACCCCTCGTTCTGGCTAGAAGGTCCTGGGACCTCGGGAGAACACTTCCATTTGGGGGCCCAGGAGGGGGGCTGCTTCGATGCAGTGTTCACGCACCTTGGGTTGGTAGTCTCTCGCCCTAGGACAATGTATAAGACTGTCAGGCTATCCAAGGTTCTATCCCAGTGGTGGACTAATGGCGAGGCTGGCCAACAACACGCCCACATACTCGTATTCCGGGATGCCGGTCCCATGGCTCTCGGGCTTGAAACACCAGGCTACATAACTATGAATATGTATTTCTGAGTTTTGTATGACAGCCGGATCTCGTCCGGCGGACTAGTACCTGTTCATATTTAGGTAATCACGGTGCCCACCATGACCATGCCACAGTGCGAGGCGCTTGCGCGCCAGGTAGCGGGCACCAAATGTTAGATTGGTGCAGTGACCAAGATTAGTCCGACGGTGTCCCATCGCAGCCTACCACGGATTCGCCTTCGTCTTTCACCTCAGGGACAAGACGGACGGGCTGCCAGACCAGCAGTGAGCCAGTCTGCAATGGCTCCAACCACATGGAAGGCCATGCAGATGACCTGCTTGACCTATCCCAGTCCAAAGAGACGTCCGACACGTCCTCTACCCTGTCTCCCTGTCTCCGTGGAGTCAAACCCTGCGGAGTTGTAACAAAGGTTGCTGCCAAGGAGCCTCCCTGGCAATCCGTTGCTTCCAGGTGTGACGGGAGGATCCGGAGATGGATCTACCCCATGCCTTCCCCTGTCCGAGCTGGTACCTCGGCTGGGATATATTCCGTTCACCCCTACAGGCGTAGAATAACGTCCAACAGGTAACAGCTGTCCATGATAGGCAAGGGGATCGACTGTACCGGCTTCTCTGCCGCCCGGGCCGATCCCCTTGAGGACCCCTGGGTGTCACATCAGTCAGTCCATCAAGGATGTGGTGAATCAGCTCACTGACTTGCTCAATGAGCTGGCCCCATCCGGCCGCTATGGCCGTAGCCGGTCACCTCACGATCGCCATCTTCTCAGCAGCAACTCTCTGTGGAGCGGTTGTCGGAGAGGGAGCGGCGGCTGACACAGATAGCGCTTGATGAGTACAAGCGCAGTCAGCCCGCCGCACTGAGCTTGGATCCTACCATCGGTCCCCCAGGGCCCAAGTAGCACACCTTACTGTGTTAATACTACTCACCCACTGAATGTATACATATTTAAACCATCTGGCACATTTTTAATCTTCATTGAATTTAGAAGAAATAGTAAGCTGCGCTACATGGGCCTCCCCCAGTATGAGCCCCAGCTCTCTCAAGCGCGTATGTGCCTGCGACCCAAACTGTATGGCCTGCACCTACGCCGAGGCTCTGGGGAACCATGTGTTGTATGGCATCCGCTACTTCGTTGGGGGTTCCACGGTCAACTGGTCTGGTTGCCCTGCCCCAACCAGTGGCTGGCAAACTGCGACTCTGGCCTCGAGCTACACCGGCTACTCCGCCTCACCCATACTTTATTAGTTAGGGTCCTCTGTTAGGGCCCTCTGTGCCGTTGGGCAGTAGGGTATACCAGGGTACGTATACCCAGGCAGCATCAGCAGTTGCCTCGTCAGCGTCAGGGTTGTATGGACCGACTTCGGTGGGTCCTCCTGCGGGCGGAGATGGAGCATGAGCTGTCCCATCGCATGCTGCAGACTTCAACTCTGATACCCGGACCAATCTGCTTGGTTGGAGCGGTTCAATGGTGACAACGCCGATCTGGAAGACTACAGCTCTGGTGGACCACTACCTATAAGGGATGGACCCCCAGTGAAGCTCGATACCCCCAGTGAAGCTCCAGGGAGCCTGGAGGGGAAGGCCCTCCAGATCATGTCTAGTATTCCGCCTGGGCATGCGACATTTGCCGAAGTTGCTGAGCAACTGCGGTTACTGTTTGCACCCACGGAGAATACACGGATGTACGAGGACTTTAAGGCTCGCTTCCAGCTTCCGACTGAGTCAGTAACGTGTAGTCGGATGAAAAGCCTTTCCGGAGTTGATTCTTGAGCTCACACTCGTTGACCAGTTCATCAGTGCGCAGCTGTACTGAATTAAGTATGTGGTGGCTGCCCATGAGAAGCAGTCGATGCAGAAGGCAATCAATGCAGCGCTCGCGATAGAGGTTGAAAGTTGCCTCCGGCCCCAGTTCCATTCGTGGCTGTCCCGGCACGAGCCGCCCCTCAGCCGCCCGCAGCATTGGCTGCTCACGCTGGCCAATGGCAACCTCCAGATGATTGTGCCAGGATCTAGTCTTAGATTTCTGCAGGTTGCTGGGCATTCACCTCTGGACCGAATGCCAACCGGCCCTGCTTACTGCAATAGTTCAATAGGTTTCAATGTCCGGAGCTATTAGAGCGATTGCGGGCTAGTGGCTATGAGGGTAACATGCCCAAGTCACATCCACCCCCACGGGAGGGAAATCTACTTCGGCTGTAGTGGCAACCAACACAACATCCGGGAATAGGCCCTCAGGGACCCCCGGCCTTGCCGCCACCTGCGGATGAGTGGGTCTATTCACGAGTTGATATAACTCCTTCGGGATTGGTCCTCAAGGATCAGTCTAGCTCC
Organism: Terebella lapidaria; assembly: GCA_949152475.1. Lineage (NCBI taxonomy): Eukaryota > Metazoa > Annelida > Polychaeta > Terebellida > Terebellidae > Terebella > Terebella lapidaria. The sequence goes on from OX424567.1 coordinate 12,327,342, forward strand.
TCCCTTGCTGAGGCAGACAGTGAGGATTCGACCTCGGAGCCCTGTGCCTCGGGAGACTCCAAACTGAGTCAATCTGTGTGTGTGCAGGTTCGGGAATCATGCTGGCATCTGCCCTAACCTTCGGGAGCGAGCTGGTGTGCTTCCTAATAAACTCTGGGTCGGAAGTTAACCTCGTAGCTACAGGCACGTATAGGCGTCACCCTGACCACCGCAGCATCGATTTGCGTGACCCCGGGAGTTATCAGCCTTACGGAACTGGTAACAACTGCATCCTTATCCACGGGTTGATCGACCTGCCAATTTCACTTGGGACAAGGTGTATTTGACAGAGGCCATCATTGCGGATATTGCTGCAGCAGGGTAATTGGGATGAACTTCCTCCGGATCCACCGGGTGATCGGGACTTTAGTGCCGGCGAACTCCGGATGGGGAGGACGTTTATTGCTCTTCCGCACGGTTTTGTTCCGTTATTTTCAGCTTCAGGTGGCACGCTACAGTTTTGCCACCCTACAGTGAGATGATCGTGGAGGCGCAAATGCCTCTTTGCAGCTGTCCCTGCATAGTACAGCCTGTGAGAAATGTCGCCCAGGATACAGGACTTGCACTAGGTGGGACTCTGGTCAAGTCCGATCCTGCCGGGATTCCCTTTCTTGTGGTGAACCCAACGGATACTCTGATTGTGCAAAGCCGTAGGCTAGTTGCAACTACCTGCACACTGCAGGTAAGGTATGAATACTCATTATAGCTAATTAACGTCATGATTCCAGTGCAAATGTTGTCCCAAGGGCTAAGACAGGTTACCGGACAATTTTGGTTTGGCCATGGCAAGTAACAGACTTCGGATTTACCAATTAAGGTTATCAGTATGAACATATGACCTGGATATTTACCAATCACGGTCATCCATTTGATCTTGTCACCATTACATGTAAGTGTGCAGCATTTGATTTTCTATATGTTCATAATACAAAGATATATCTGGGTGCGAGCGTTCAGGCCGCTCAAGCCAATTTACACATTCTGAGTCGGACATTTGGTACTCAAGGTCATCTGAGGCCAAGTTCAAGGTTATCATTAGTTGTGCCATATATGTCTTCCTATATGTTCATAATGCAAACATAAGCTCCACAATGTATCTGCCTGTAGAGGCAAATCTGGGCATTTTTTTTACTCCAAATTGGCTGCTTTGACCTTTCAAGGTCATCAAAGGTCAAATTCAAGGTCACCACACAAATCGTCATATACGACTTTCCATTTGAAAGTGCCGATTTCTAAGCTCTATCTTCAAGCGTTCCATGAGTACAGTTATGGCAGCTCCCATTATGAAGAAAAGTCCAAAAATTAGTTCAAAGGGGAAAATTTTTTCCCCCTGGAAATGGCCGAAAATGGATAGTAATGCAATTTGGGGAAAATTGTTTTTATAATGTATTCTTCTTGCTATAAATGTTCACTCTGATCAAGCCGAGATGGGCATGGTCGATTTTATGACTTAGACAAGGATGAATATTATTATTATAAAAGTCTAAGATTCTGTCATATCTGAATGTCAAAGATAGAATACTCAGTGTGTTTATGACATAGTTCAATATTATTAGAGATTGGTAATGAATTATAATGGTCCACCTTTGGTCATTGGTCCCTCTATACATAAGATCACCAATATATTTACTTGGGATTCGGAAGATATCAGTTCAACTAATTATTTACCACATACATGTGCAATGTAGTGGTATTACACGGTTTAGTACATGTACACTGCTAGATAATTAAATGGATATGATGTTTCAGGCCCTCAGTCGTATCTGGGCTGCGGACACCCTCACACATGCTTCGGCCCAGACACAACTTTTGCCCAATCGCACTATGTGTGATACATTGTAGAATTTTTGTAGGCATTTACCAATATAATTTATTATTGCACATTGCACAAACATTGCCTTCTCTTGCCAGCACAAGAGGTTGCCAGCTTAGAAGTACAGTACATTATTTATTCATGAGCAATGTACAGAGAATGTACAGAATGCATCTAATTGTAGTCTCTATATCTGTATCACATTACTATCCTAGATAATCAAGAATCTATTGACTAAGATTCGTCATCTTCTTTTGTCAGATATGATGAGCTCAACGATCAATCTGACTACTGGATCATCTGTGAACAAAAAAAGTTCATTCGCCTTTCAATGTTGGAAAATTGATAATCATTGCAATATAGATAATAAAAGTATCATGAAACATCCAATTTGAGCAGTTTTTTTTTCAATTACAACCTATTTACCTTCAATTGACATCTCTGGATTCTGAACTTTCTTTGCCAACAAGACATTGACCAGTTTTCTCAGCTCTTTAAATATCACAGCCGTTTTGGCGAAAGCCTGAAAACGGGACAACTAATGCATTGTTCACGAAATTCCAGGTAGTATTATACCAGTAGATTTACAGAACAACGTAATCTTATTACATCAGAGGTAATTATTTACATGTGCTTACATTAATCAAAAGAGCGTACAGCTTTTATGATGAATCCAAAGAGCATGTATACCTTGAGTTTGATCCAGTCATCCACGGTGATGATTTGATCTTTGTGCTGGACATCAATACCGCCTCCGAACAGCAGGAGTGGATACGCTGACACGAGGGTAGAGTCGCGTATGTACGGACGCCCAAGCTTTACCTGATCAACACACAAGATAGTGTACACATGAGACACAGTATACAGACGAGATACAAAGTACACAAGTTAAGATACAGTGTACACACAAGATGAAGTGTACACACAAGGTAAGATACAGTGTACACACAAGTTACCGGTACACCGGGTACAGTGTACACACAAGATTATGGACTCATTCGAAAGATCAGCCAGCCACATAGCTTATTTCATGTGGATTTGTCTCTGACCTTTTCATGATAGACGAGCCATCCGTTGGCACCTAGATATCGGTTCACTGAGCCTGGGTGGACTTCTATAGAGCCTTGGGGCGTGATTGAGTGACAAACTTGCTTCTCTGGGTTAGCTACACTGTCTACTTTTGGCTGGTGATGTACTGCTGCCACATTGGGATACAGGCCCGCAGCTAATACTGCCTTGATGGTGGCAGACATCTTGGAATTGAGGTGATCCGCAGTGAATGTGAAGTTCGATTTTGATTGCTTAGTTTTCTGCGAAGGACGAGATGTTCCGAAACCCGATGACTTTAGCAACTTGATCAGATCTAGAGATATATTCTGTGAAAAAAAGAATTCAAATCATTTCATACTCGTGTGGTCGGTGATACATGTTGTCAAAAGGAACACTTAAACATACATAAGCAGTGATATTCACCTCAATTTCTGCAAGACTGTTCTTTTTCAAGTAGAATTTTTGACACACAGTCATCTCAGCCTGATAGCCCTTCTGTCTGGCATCGTTCCACCTTTAGATTGGTAAAAAATAGACATAAATATCGTTTGTATTCTAACTTTCCAAAGGTGAATGATGAATAAGCAATCTTAATTCGACACTGGGAATGAAAATGTTATTGAAGATTTCCACAATAGCTGTTGTAACAAGACGTAGGCTCTGCGATAGATGGATAGATTAAGAAGTATCATATGGTATGATTCATATACACACAGCAGAAAGGCCTTAAGAAGGGTGAGATGGTCTGAGTTCTCGACAGCCAGACTCCTCTTGGCGTTGTCAGCCTGGTCACGCTTCGTCATTGGAACGACAAAAGGAGACTTTTCCGTTAGAGATGCAGAAATGATTGCCTGAAAAAAAACCCACAAATATTCTGTGCACAGTTTACAAGGTCTACATGTATGTATCCCCAACCAATATCAAAACTCCAAATCTCGAGAAAATTTATATTTTTTTCATGACATAAATGACTTATATGATTATAATAACACGTATACATAGAATAATTATGTACACCCACTGATTCAACATACCACTGGCTCCAGACAGCCAAAGATTGCGGCGTAGACGAGCATTTTGCCGACACGGACGTTGACTGGGAGAGCTGCAAGGTGATGCCCGAGGGGGGTGAGGCTGGGAGTCTGAGGGTCACATGCCCCTACCTCCCTCAGGATTGACATTGCCCGGGACAATGCCAGCGGCTGTGGGGGGTCCAGTGCCCGCCCCAGGAATTCTGCTGGGTGACCTAGATCACACTTCTGTGTACGATGAAGGATACAGCAACTTTATATATACCGTAAGTTTTTGGTTGAATTGAGAATATCTATACTATTCTACAGACTGAATTATATGCTAACAATGGAACTTATAGGGTCTGACCAGAATGTGCAGACAAAGTTCTTCCAGTGGCACTCTCAGTATTTCAGGCACTGAGTATTTCTCCAGTGTCTTGTACCTGAAAATTTTAGTTGAATACATTCAATTGTTGGATTCCATTCAGAATGAAATTTGTTCACATCTTCCAATAGCATGAGCAAGGAGTCTCCCTACATGTAGATACATTTAACCAGTAATTTTTATCAGCATGTTACGCATCATACATTTCATTTAGCAATTATGACTAAAAAGCCTCTCCATATTAGGCACATTCAACCATTAATCAAGACCTGCTTTATATTTCACACCGGTGATTATGACTTTAGTCCTGTGATTATGACCGGTAAGCCACTCAATACTTTACTCCTGTGATTATGACTAGCATGTCTCCCCATACTTGTTGTGAGTGTAGATCCGGAAGCAGATACCATCACGTACACGTCCGGCCCGACCCTGTCGTTGTCTGGCGCTCGCTTGACTGACATAAACCTCCTCCAGACTACTCAGCTGTGTTGTCTCTCGGTATCTGTGATTGTGTACAAATGTATTATTGTTATTATCACTATGCATCTACAGATTTATTTGTAGTACTTAGTCTGGCTTATTTCTATGTTATTTGCATGTTTTCAACCTAATGGAGCAAGATATCCAAAATAGGAGTGGATTGAATATAATATCCTACTATAGAGCGGGTTTATGATAAGTTATGTATGTTCGACAAAGTTGATGCGTGTCCAATCAGTGTATGCATACACTTTTCTTGAGTTTATTACCAGCATCTAAAAAATCAAGAGCAGTTAAATTTTCATGTAGGATATTGACCTGTTTTCTTTGACCTTGCCAGCGTCTATCACGAAGACCACGTCAGGAATGGTGATACCCGTCTCCGCGATGTTTGTTGCTATGACAACCTTCCTCACCCCTGCAGGAGGCACAGTGAAGGCAGCACCCTGATCCTCAGACGACAACACAGAGTGCAGTGCGACAATCTTGTACCTGACATTCACGGGAAAATACATTCTGATACAAAGGCTGTGGAACCTTGTATTTCCTCATTACTGAGCTTGAGAAACTTCGAATTTGAAGACATATAGTACTAGCGAACTGCCATCCATTGAACATTTAAATACCATTCCAGTTATCTGTATAATGTAGGCAAAGACACTTGAAATTTGCTACTATTTCTCCAAGAATATTATATTACTCTTGATCACGAGCACAGCTCCGCACCTATTCTGATCGGAGAAGACTCGATCAGCTAGTAGAGAATCATACAGGTCTCGGATGTGTACAAGCCCCGGCAAAAACACCAGCACAGCACCATCGATTGAGCTGTATGTGGGATCTAGAATACAAACCAAGAGTGTTTATTATAGAGGTTAAAGTACACAAATGGACACAAATAGTACAATACATAGTTGATCAATAATATAAACAACAAAATAGCTTAAATATCAATGTTCTGGCTCAGAAAAAGATAGATATATCCACATAATCAAGCAAGTGATAAATATTTGGCAATTTCTGGTTTTTCCATTACACAGGGTGTTCACTATAGGGGTAAGTATGTGGCAATACTCGTAACAAACCTGTATCTAGAAAAGTCAGTAGTTCCATGATGAGATCAAGATTGATGCGTTTTTGATTCATGCGTGTCACAATATTCCTCGACTTCAAACTGTACTTTTCTGGCTCAAGGTCACTCTGAAGGTCAAATGTATAACATGTACATTGTTAGAGTAAATATAATGTTCATTCATGTATTGATGTGCTTTTAAGTAGACAGATTGAAAAATATCGTTGAGAAATAACATTTGCATATGACTTGTGTTTTTAATATAACTGGCTGCTTCTCATGATTCAGAAAGGAAAATATAATAGAACATGACTGGTCCTGTATCCTGACCATATCTAGTGATGAAATGTTCTCTCTTGTCCAATCAACAGTCAGTGTTGACACATTGCCACCCTTCCTGCTGTATGTTACACTGCTTTTGTACTCCTAAAGGTAGAACAACCATTAAGTTGAATTACCGGTAGCAGATTTTATAGAATTTAGTCAGAATTGTTTGACCAATTTGAATTTGATTGAATTCAGCAAAGAAATGATTTCAACCAAAACCTAATGGCACAATGGATTTTGATGCAAATTCTGGTATGGTTTACGATGCCAAAGTTTTAACAAACTGGCTTCCTCCGTATTTCAATTTCTTTGTCACAAGGTTAAGTACAAACAGACAAGTGGTCTGTATGAAGTTTTCACTGTATCCGAACATTTACCTGTACGAGCTGGTCGTCACGGAGACAGTAGATAGAGTCACTGTCTAGAGTGTACCCAGTCATCTCCAGCACATCCTCCAAGTGGTGGACCTGAGGGGGGGGGGGGGGGGGGGGTGGGGAGTAGACGGCATATATTCACATATTCAATTGTATAAGTTACAGTAGACACTGATATTGTTTTCTTGAGAATCAGTACATGTGTTGTATTATTGTGATACAAATCATTTCATACCATGTACAATTTTAGCTAACATTTTTGTCATATATATATATATAGCGAAAAAAATCTTTTTTATTTACATTCAGGAATTGAGGAAATATAGCCCAAATAGAATATACACCAGTAATCATCTGATAGAGCATGCTTACTGAATGTTAAATGAGGCAACTTTTAATGACTGACCTCTTCTGGGAAAGTCTGGCCGGGGATTTCTATGACTGACCTGTACTGGGAAAGTCCGGCCGGGGATTTCTAAGACTTACCTGCACTGGGAAAGTCCGGCGGGGGATTTCTATGACTGACCTGTACTGGGAAAGTCCGGCGGGGGATTTCTATGACTGACCTGTACTGGGAAAGTCTGTCCGGGGATTTCTATAACTGACCTGTACATGGAAAGTCCGGCCGGGGATTTCTATAACTGACCTGTACGGGGAAAGTCCGGCCGGGGATTTCTATGACTGACCTGTACTGGGAAAGTCTGTCCGGGGATTTCTATAACTGACCTGTACGGGGAAAGTCCGGCCGGGGATTTCTATAACTGACCTGTACGGGGAAAGTTCGGCCGGGGATTTCTATGACTGACCTGTACTGGGAAAGTCTGTCCGGGGATTTCTATAACTGACCTGTACGGGGAAAGTCCGGCCGGGGATTTCTATAACTGACCTGCACGGGGAAAGTCCGGCCGGGGATTTCTATAACTGACCTGTACGGGGAAAGTCCGGCCGGGGATCTCTATGACTGACCTGTACGGGGAAAGTCCGGCCGGGGATTTCTATAACTGACCTGTACAGGGAAAGTCCGGCCGGGGATTTCTATAACTGACCTGTACGGGGAAAGTCCGGCCGGGGATTTCTATAACTGACCTGTACGGGGAAAGTCCGGCCGGGGATTTCTATAACTGACCTGTACGGGGAAAGTCCGGCCGGGGATTTCTATAACTGACCTGTACGGGGAAAGTCCGGCCGGGGATTTCTATAACTGACCTGTACGGGGAAAGTCCGGCCGGGGATTTCTATAACTGACCTGTACGGGGAAAGTCCGGCCGGGGATTTCTATAACTGACCTGTGCTGACAAAGTCCGGCCGGGGATTTCTAAGACTGACCTGTACTGGGAAAGTCTGGCCGGAGATTTCCAAGACTGGCCTGTACTGGGAAAGCTCGGCCGGGGATTTCTATGACTGACCTGTACTGGGAAAGCTCGGCCGGGGATTTCTATGACTGACCTGTACTGGGAAAGTCTGTCCAGGGATTTCTATAACTGACCTGTACGGGGAAAGTCCGGCCGGGGATTTCTATAACTGACCTGTACGGGGAAAGTCCGGACGGAGATTTCTATAACTGACCTGTACGGGGAAAGTCCGGCCGGGGATTTCTATGACTGACCTGTGCTGGGAAAGCCCGGCCGGGGAATTCTACGACTGACCTGTACTGGGAAAGTCCGGCCGGGGATTTCTATGACTGACCAGTGCTGACAAAGTCCGGCCGGGGATTTCTAAGACTGACCTGTACTGGGAAAGTCTGGCCGGAGATTTCCAAGACTGGCCTGTACTGGGAAAGCTCGGCCGGGGATTTCTATGACTGACCTGTACTGGGAAAGTCCGGCCCGGGATTTCTACGACTCACCTGTACTGGGAAAGTCCGGCCGGGGATTTCTACGACTGACTTGTACCGAGGAAGTCCGGCCGGGGATTTCTAAGACTTACCTGTACTGGGAAAGTCCGGCCGGGGATTTCTATGACTGACCTGTACTGGGAAAGTCCGACCGGGGATTTCTATGACTGACCTGTGCTGGGAAAGTCCGGCCGGGGAATTCTACGACTGACCTGTACAGGGAAAGTCCTGCCGGGGATTTCTATGACTGACCTGTACTGGGAAAGTCCGGCCGGGGAATTCTACGACTGACCTGTACTGGGAAAGTCCTGCCGGGGATTTCTATGACTGACCTGTACTGGGAAAGTCCGGCCGGGGATTTCTACAACTGACTTGCACCGGGGAAGTCCGGCCGGGGATTTCTATGACTGACCTGCACTGGGAAAGTCCGGCCTGGGATTTCTATGACTGGGCAATGTTGGAAGTACGCGGAGAACTTGTGAGCGTCCAGTGTGGCACTCATCAGCACTACTTTCAAGTCAGAGCGCTTCTCAAGCAGTTGACGCAGGATGATCATCAAGAAATCTGATTGGACGCTTCTTTCGTGCACCTGTAATAAGTACAGTGAAAAAGTATAGAAGTCACATTTAAGCCATATAGAGATGTGAACATCTGTTTTTCGATGATATTGTTAATATGTGACATGATTAAATCATTTTATCCATCATCCCTACCCGGACATCACCATGCCCCAACCCCCCAATTACCACGTATTGACCATCTTCATACTGTACATATTCGTTGAGAAATCTTAACTCCCTCCCCCTCACCTCATCCACTATAACCATGGAGACACCCTGTAGCTGTGGGTCCTGTTGTAGCTGTCTTAGGACCACGCCAGTCGTACAGTACACCAGCCTAGTCGTCTCACATTTCTTGCTCTCAAACCTGTGCAGAAATTCAAATATCTATACACTACAGCTTGCACAACTGCCTGGGTAGCTATTTCAACTAGCTTATTCAAGCTGCATATTCACTTGTACAAGACATTCATTACCACTAACAAAGCAAGCTGTATTTTATCATTTTTCTCCAATACAATAGATGTTCAATGCCAAATGATATTCCCGAAAAGCACCTTATCTGGTATCCGCAGAGTGAATTGGGTTTTCCCGGCCCGGTTTCTCCCAGTTCCTCAGACACACGCTTGGCCAGGCTCGTTGCCGAGATTCGTCGCGGTTGGGTGCAGACGATTGTGCCCACGGAAGATCTCTCTCCGGCTGTCTTCAGAAGGTCCTGGAAGGGCTCATTTGTTTCCATTTACACGGAAGGTATGATTGATATGTATTATATTAACTGGATTGACTTTGCTCACATGAGCTACATATCCAAAGAATGTGTATCGAAAAGTGCACATTTTGATAAAACATCTCCAATTTTTATTCTCCTATATCAACTGAAATCAATACCAACGTTCATAACAACGAACCTCCAGGAGAAATTGAGGAATCTGTGTGCTCTTGCCACTGCCTGTTTCCCCGGCAACCACAACGACACTATGACGCCGGATCGTGTCTAGGATGTTGTCGTGGTGACCAAAGACTGGCAGTTGCTTTCTCGTCTCTAGCAGTTTCTTGTGCGTCCTTGTGGCCGTGTTTTGCTGGTAAATCCCCAGTAGTTGGCTGGAAGGGACGCCCGTATATCTCCTTGACTGACCGGCTTCAGCTGGGGTTTGAGGTTCGTCTTCCTATGAAAAAATATATCAAGTAATCAGAAAGTGGTGAGAAAGTTGTGCAAGATGCATCCAACCAATGATCAAGACGATTATTAAATTCAAAGTTATGTATTATTTGTTTGTGCTTAAACGCATCAACGAACCTGTACCTTTTTTTTTTTTCCTGATAATTAAGACCCTTACCTCAGTATCGAGGTCCTCCCAGGTTTCCTCGACCTCTTGACTCGCTGAGCTGGCAGTAGAGGGCACCACCGGCTGGGACTCGACCTTCAATTTCTTGATCAGTTTGGACACGAACTGGTCTCGAGGCTGGTATAGATATAGTAACAGAGACTAGTATATACAGGCATGGATATCATGATTCATATAAGTATTATGTTGAAAATTGCTGGTGCAAATTGTAGTAGACATTTATACGATATATTGTAGTCAACTTCGTACAAATAGTTTTTAACCAAACATTGTGAGATTTGAAATATTTATAACCAAGGTTACCTTGTTTTCCTCAGCCTTGAGATCCTGGGAGGCTTTAGTTTCTTTATCTAACCACTCTAGCCAGACATCTCGGAAGGGCGGAGGCAACAGTTGATAGATTCGCTGTGAGAGAGGGAGGTGGAGTAGGAACGTGGATGGAAATATCTGACATTTCATTGTTTTCATTTGAAGATACAAGTTAGATCTTATCATATAAACAAGCTAAAATGATTACTGAAAATACGGGGCAAATTTGAAACATTGTTTTATGGAGATGCTACCGGTATCTATAATCGTTTCAGAGAAATATACCAGTAAATGGCATGGATGCAAAAGGAAGAATTGTATCTAACCTGGCCCCTACACAGGTTATACAGCGCCAGTGTTGATGCCAAATGTTCTGCATCTTTCACGTTTTCACAGACAATGTCACTGACACACACGTCCAAGTCCCCATCCTTCTGGACAACGCGCACCCTGGTGAAAATAATAGTGGTGTGTAAAACGGTGCTGTTCTTTGTTGTTGAAATCCCCTTCAGAGTGTTAGAAAAAGTTTAGCTTTAGCTCATCACAAGTTTTATTTGAATATTTTAACAGATTTTAGATGAATTGCATATTTAAACTTATACCAGCACCCAGAGATTATTTGACAACATCTCGACAACTCAATTTACTCTTACCTTGACTTCCAAAGGTTGCCACGGACTTTGACATGCTTGTACGAAGGAGCGGGACTTTTAGGCAAGTGTTTCCGTACCCAGTCAATTAGAAACTGTTTGGGGGACTTCCCTGTCCACTGCTGTCTTGTGTATGCAAAAGAGCGCTTTTCAAACTTCTCAGGGGGTGGAGCTGTCACCATAGCAACACAGGGAGGGATCAGCTATTATTTCGTGCAAATATTCAGGTATTCGAATATTCAAAATGATAATTTCCTTGCATGGATATCATAATACACTGCAGTACACTGCATATATCAGGCCAGTGTGTTTTTAACATGTATCTACAATTTCTTCCATGTTACTCAAAAATTAGCCCAAAGGCTAAGACAGGTTACCGGACAATTTTGGTTTGGCCATGGCAGCATTGGCAGGTAACAGACCTTGAGATTTACCAATCAAGGTTCGCAGTGTGAACAAATGACCTTGAGATTTACCAATCAAGGTCATCCGTGTGAACTTCGATGTCACCATCACATGTATGTGTGCGGTATTTGATATTCTATATGTTCATAATACAAAGATATATCTGGGTGGAATCGTTTAGGCCGCTCAGGTCAATTTACACATTCCAAGTCAGACATTTGGTCATCTGACGTCAAGTTCAAGGTCATCATTAGTTGTGCCATATATGTCTTCCTATATGTTCATAATGCAAACATGAGCTCTATCTGCAAGCATTTCATCTATAGAGGCAAATCTTAGCATTTTTGACCCCAAAATGGTTGTTTTGACCTTTCAAGGTCATCGAAGGTCAAATTCAAGGTCACCACACAAGTCGCCATATATGACATCCCATTTGAGAGTGCCAATTTCTAAGCTCTATCTTCAAGCGTTCTATGAGTACAGTCCCAACAGCTCCCATTAGGCCACACCAATATATAGAGTTGGTCGATGGAATCGCCGCCCCTGAAAATTCATTCTCAATATTTCGGTAAAAAAAATCGCCGCACCTATTTTGAGGTAATAAAATCCATCGACAATTTAGTTTTTGACCCAAATCAAAATCACAGTCTGTATTCACCCAAATGGTTGTCAAAAAACCGCATTTAGGGAGCCAGTATTGATGTTCTCCGAGAAATTGTTTGAATCATTGTGTGCCAACACTACACAGGATCACATGTGAGCGGAAAATATCAACATTTTGGGCCGGTGATTGCACAGCTCCGGGCCGGTCTTCCTGGCGTGAAATGTTGATACATGATTTGAACGGAATATATTTCGGTATCAGAAAAATCTTCCAGAGCTCAACCAATAGTATATTGCGATAAATAATTCTTGTGTAACTTATAGAACTATATATCTACCTATAAGTATCTTAATACAGCAGGACAGTTTGTATTTTTACTCAACATACTGCAATAATTTGCGTTATTTTAGACAAAATCAAATTGCAGTATGATATAAACATGTCATGACATGTAATTTAACATGACACATTGAAAAACGTTCACAAATTTCCAAAGTATTTAGGCCGTGTTGTGTTAAGAGTTTGTTCGGCGTCCGTGCGCTGGCAGCTTTTCCACGAAATTTGGCACTAACACACACAGGAAATCTTGGCCATTTAAAGATATTTTCCAGTAGTTGTTCTTCAAAATTCTCTTGACTTCAATGTGAGATAATTAATGAGCAATAAAACGATATTTTCTTTCTAATATATTGTGCAGGGTTTTTCTTCTTTTGTTCTAGCGTCGATAGAATAGGTTTCCACACGAATTTTAAGTCGTGTGTTGTATATTGGCTTGTGTTGAAATCTGTGTGTGTGTTAATATTCTGTGCTGCCTGATAACATTTCGAAATATGGTGGGCGCTAAACAAATTCTTAATACAAGACGGCTTTACTGTGAAAAATGGCACAGAATACATTTTGAATTGTTTATCTACCAAAAATTACCCATACGACCTAGATATATAGACGGGTTAACAGAGAAATAAGCAGGTTATAATTGGTTTAAATTATCCTATTTTCCCTCCAAACTGGCCAATTTGATTTTTCAAGGTCATGACAGTCGAAGACAATATCAAAATAAGCAGCAAATACATAAGTTATCATTTAAAATAAAATACCTCGCACGAATTTTGGCAATCTAAATTCCAAAGACAGAAATTATTAGTAAAAAAAAATATATCGCTCGTACCATTTTCGAAGTGAAATATTCCAAAGACAGAAAATTTAATATTAAATGTAAAAAAAATTCGCTCCCACGTACGATTTTTTCCGGACAAAAATCCATAGACCAACTTTATAAATTGGTGTGGCCTTATGAAGGAAAAAAGTGACGAAAATTTTCTAAGTCCAAAATTTTTTTCAAAAGGTGAAAAATTTTTTTTGCCTAGAAATGGCCCGAAATGAATAGTAATGCGATTTGGGACGAAAAATTATTTTTTCGCCGATTCGTCAAAAATTCATAATGGCCGCCACACGGAGGTCGGCGATTCAAGGGCAACAAAACTTATACACGTCACAGAGGTATATAAGAGGAATCTTTTTAAACAAAAATCTCAAAACTGATCAGACAGTTTTTGAGAAAATACAGACCAGGTGTGAATTTGAGCATTTTTCGACCCAAAAGTGGCTGTTTTGACCTTTCAAGGTCATCGAAGGTCAAATTCAAGGTCACCACACAAGTCGCCATATATGACTTCCCATTTGAAAGTGCCAATTTCTAAGCTCTATCTTCAAGCGTTCTATGAGTACAGTCCGGACAGTTCCCATTATGAAGGAAAAAAGTGCCAAAAATTTTCTAAGTCCAAAAATTTTTTCAAAGGGTGAAAAATTTTTTTTGTCTAGAAATGGCTCAAAATGGATAGTAATGCGATTTGGGGCGAAAAATTTTTTTTTCGCCGACCCGCCAAAAATTCAAAATGGCCGCCACACGGAGACCGGCGAATTTAGGGCAACCAAACTTATACAGGTCACAGAGGTATATGAGGGGAATCTTTTGAAACCAAAAACTCAAAACTGATCAGACAGTTTTTGAGAAAATGGCCGTCAAAGTCCAAAATTGAGCGTTTTTCGACAACAACGGCCGCCATTTTGAAAAAAATGCGAAAATCAAAAAACAAAAAAATACCTCCTTCTCAAAATATTTTTAGGCATTTTTGTGCAAAATTTCAGAAAGATTCGATCGTTAACTTTAAAGATAAAAATGTTAACGCCGGACGGACGGACGGACGGACGGACGGACGGACGACGGACGCAACGCCATGCCAATAGGTTATCGGACCAAAGGTCCGGTAACCTAAAAATTAGCCCAAAGGCTAAGATAGGTTACCGGACAATTTTGGTTTGGCCATGGCAGCATTGGCAGGTAACAGACCTTGAGATTTACCAATCAAGGTTCGCAGTGTAAACATATGACCTTGGGATTTACCAATCAAGGTCATCCGTATGAACTTCGATGTAACCATTACATGTATGTGTGCGGCATTTGATGTTGGGTGGAATCGTTTAGGCCGCTCAGGTCAATTTACACATTCCAAGTCAGACATTTGGCACTCAAGGTCATCTGACGTCAAGTTCAAGGTCATCATTAGTTGTGCCATATATGTCTTCCTATATGTTCATAATGCAAACATGAGTTCTATCTGCAAGCATTTCATCTACAAAGGCAAATCTGGGCATTTTTTGACCCCAAAATGGCTGTTTTGACCTTTTAAGGTCATCCAAGTTCAAATTCAAGGTCACCACACAAGTCGCCATATATGACTTCCCATTTGAAAGTGCCAATTTCTAAGCTCTATCTTCAAGCGTTCTATGAGTACAGTCCTGACAGCTCCCATTATGAAGGAAAAAAGTACCGAAAATTTTTTTCAAGGGGTGAAAAAATTTTTTTGCCTAGAAATGGCCCAAAATGGATAGTAATGTTATTTGGGGCGAAAAAAAATTTTTTCGCCAACTCGTCAAAAATTCAAAATGGCCGCCACACTGAGATCGGCGATTCAAGGGCAACAAAACTTATACACGTCACAGAGGTATATAAGAGGAATCTTTTTAAGCAAAAATCTCAAAACTGATCAGAGAGTTTTTGAGAAAATACAGACCAGGTGCAAATTTGAGCGTTTTTCGACCCAAAAATGGCTGTTTTGACCTTTCAAGGTCATCCAAGGTCAAATTCAAGGTCACCACACAAGTCGCCATATATGACTTCCCATTTGAAAGTGCCAATTTCTAAGCTCTATCTTCAAGCGTTCTATGAGTACAGTCCGGACAGCTCCCATTATGAAGGGAAAAAGTGCCGAAAATTTTTTAAGTCCAAAATTTTTTTCAAAGGGTGAAAATTTTTTTTTGCTCTAGAAATGGCCCAAAATGGATAGTAATGCGATCTGGGGCGAAAAAAATTTTTTTCACCGACCCGCCAAAAATTCAAAATGGCCGCCACACGGAAACCGGCAGATTTAGGGCAACCAAACTTATACATATCACAGAGGTATATGAGGGGAATCTTTTGAAACCAAAAACTCAAAACTGATCAGACAGTTTTTGAGAAAATGGCCGTCAAAGTCCAAAATTGAGCGTTTTTCGACAAAAACGGCCGCCATTTTGAAAAAAATGCGAAAATCAAAAAACAAAAAAATACCTCCTTCTCAAAATATTTTTAGGCATTTTTGTGCAAAATTTCAGAAAGATTCGATCGTTAACTTTAAAGATAAAAATGTTAACGCCGGACGGACGGACGGACGGACGGACGACGGACGCAACGCCATGCCAATAGGTTATCGGACCAAAGGTCCGGTAACCTAAAAACATTCGGGACTCACATATACCACGTGAATACGTTACACAATGATACTTACCCTTTTGTGGTTTCTTTGGGGATTCCTTAGCAACTTGTTCCTCCAATGCACCTAGATTCAGTCCATCAAAGTCCTCTTCCAAATCTTTATTCTTTGCAGGCTCACAGCTGGCTGCACTTGGCAAAGAATCGTCAGTTGTTCTGGCAACAGCTTCCTTCTGAGCTGCACGTTTCTCCCCATCAATGTCCTTGATTTTTATCGCTGGGTTGAAATCAGGGTCACTCTCAAGTTTCTCCATTTCTGTTCCAGGAAACAAAGCCTATATATGTAAATAAGTCTTAGTCAAAATTGGGATGTACTGCAACTAAAACTATTGATCCTCTGAAAACAAGATGTTTAAAAAGGTCCAGAACTTTTTTAATCCTTATTGAATTTGGAAGAACAAACAGTATAACCTACTCTTAACCTAGCATACACGATGATTTATATAGAAAGGCGAGGTCATGGTGTTTCACATTTGCGGAAAAAATAGTTTTTTTTTTTTTTTTTTTTGCATAACAAATTTATTTACGGAGGATCATACACGCCGGTAAAGGCACGAGGTACTCTCCTCAACAAGATCATTATGTGTTACCGGGCAGGGACGTAAGGTAAGAACGTAACTAACCAATACAACAAATATACAAAAAATTAGCCCAAAGGCTAAGATAGGTTACCGGACAATTTTGGTTTGGCCATGGCAGCGTTGGCAGGTAACAGACCTTGAGATTTACCAATCAAGGTTCGCAGTGTAAACATATGACCTTGGGATTTACCAATCAAGGTCATCCGTATGAACTTCGATGTAACCATTATATGTATGTGTGCGGCATTTGATATTCTATATGTTGGGTGGAATCGTTTAGGCCGCTCAGGTCAATTTACACATTCCAAGTCAGACATTTGGCACTCAAGGTCATCTGACGTCAAGTTCAAGGTCATCATTAGTTGTGCCATATATGTCTTCCTATATGTTCATAATGCAAACAGGAGCTCTATCTGCAAGCATTTCATCTACAAGGGCAAATCTGGGCATTTTTTGACCCCAAAATGGCTGTTTTGACCTTTCAAGGTCATCCAAGGTCAAATTCAAGGTCACCACACAAGTCGCCATATATGACTTCCGATTTGAAAGTGCCAATTTCTAAGCTCTATCTTCAAGCGTTCTATGAGTACAGTCCTGACAGCTCCCATTATGAAGGAAAAAAGTGCCGAAAATTTTCTAAGTCCAAAATTTTTTTCAAAGGGTGAAAATTTTTTTTGCCTAGAAATGGCCCAAAATGGATAGTAATGTTATTTGGGGCGAAAAATTTTTTTTTCGCCGACTCGTCAAAAATTCAAAATGGCCGCCACACTGAGATCGGCGATTCAAGGGCAACAAAACTTATACACGTCGCAGAGGTATATAAGAGGAATCTTTTTAAGCAAAAATTTCAAAACTGATCAGAGAGTTTTTGAGAAAATACAGACCAGGTGCAAATTTGAGCGTTTTTCGACCCAAAAATGGCTGTTTTGACCTTTCAAGGTCATCCAAGGTCAAATTCAAGGTCACCACACAAGTCGCCATATATGACTTCCCATTTGAAAGTGCCAATTTCTAAGCTCTATCTTCAAGCGTTCTATGAGTACAGTCCGGACAGCTCCCATTATGAAGGGAAAAAGTGCCGAAAATTTTCTAAGTCCAAAATTTTTTTCAAAGGGTGAAAATTTTTTTTTGCTCTAGAAATGGCCCAAAATGGATAGTAATGCGATCTGGGGCGAAAAATTTTTTTTTCGCCGACCCGCCAAAAATTCAAAATGGCCGCCACACGGAAACCGGCAGATTTAGGGCAACCAAACTTATACATATCACAGAGGTATATGAGGGGAATCTTTTGAAACCAAAAACTCAAAACTGATCAGACAGTTTTTGAGAAAATGGCCGTCAAAGTCCAAAATTGAGCGTTTTTCGACAAAAACGGCCGCCATTTTGAAAAAAATGAGAAAATCAAAAAACAAAAAAATACCTCCTTCTCAAAATATTTTTAGGCATTTTTGTGCAAAATTTCAGAAAGATTCGATCGTTAACTTTAAAGATAAAAATGTTAACGCCGGACGGACGGACGGACGGACGGACGGACGGACGGACGACGGACGCAACGCCATGCCAATAGGTTACCGGACCTTTACTAGACGTCAAGGCCTGAAGATGCCTTGGGGCATTTCGTGTGAGTTATATTCCTACCTAACATATACCTAAGAGACCGTGTCTAGAACCCTGATGACTCTGTAACTGTCCGTGGTCAAAGTTTAAGTGACATACCCCGCCCTTAGGCATCTTTGCGTTTCGCTCTACGACGCACCGTTTCCGAGACACGGCAAACAGGAAGTGCCGAGTCGCCGAAAAAAAATTCGACACCAGGGGGTCGTCTCGACCCAATATACCCTCTAGACTAGTTTGTCTAGTGCCAGGAGGCCGAAATTGAGCTCCGTTTCGCTCTACGACGCACCGTTTCCGAGATACGGCCAAAAGGCCGGTATTGAGCTCCGTTTTGCTCTACGACGCACCGTTTCCGAGATACGGCCAAACCGGAAGTGCCGAGTCGGCGAAAAAAAAATCGACACCAGGGGTCGTCTCGACCCAAAATACCCACTAGACTAGTTTGTCTAGTGCCAGAAGGCCGGAATTGAGCTTCGTTTCGCTCTACGACGCACTGTTTCCGAGATACGGCCAAACAGGAAGTGCCGAGTCGGCGAAAAAAAATTCGACACCAGGGGGTCGTCTCGACCCAAGATACCCTCTAGACTAGTTTGTCTAGTGCCAGGAGGCCGAAGTTGAGCTCCGTTTCACTCTACGACGCACCGTTTCCGAGATACGGCCAAACAGGAAGTGGGCGAAAAAAAATTCGACACCAGGGGGTCGTCTCGACCCAAGATACCCTCTAGACTAGTTTGTCTAGTGCCAGGAGGCCGAAATTGAGCTCCGTTTCGCTCTACGACGCACCGTTTCCGAGATACGGCCAAACAGGAAGTGCCGAGTCGGCGAAAAAAAATTCGACACCAGGGGTCGTCTCAACCCAAGATACCCACTAGACTAGTTTGTCTAGTGCCAGGAGGCCGAAATTGAGCTCCGTTTCGCTCTAAGACGCACCGTTTCCGAGATACGGCCAAACAGGAAATGCCGAGTCGGCAAAAAAAAAATATGACACCAGGGGTCGTTTCTACCCAAGATACCCCCTAGACTAGTTTGTCTAGTGCCAGGAGCCCGAAATTGAGCTCTGTTTCGCTCTACGACGCACCGTTTCCGAGATATGCATGAAAGCCTCAAGGATGAATCAGCAAAAATTCTTCTGAGCTCTAGGTCAAAGGTCGTTCGACGGATTGATCCCAAAATCAATAGGGTTCTTCCTTGGTGGTATATGAACTCCCATGCACAGAATACTCGCCATTGCATGAATACTTTTTGAGTTATCGCTCGGAAACCAAGTCTCAAAATTAACCTTGATTTCATCCTCACGGACCTCACGGACCCCGGAGCAGCCTCCAAAACAATAGGGGTCTTCCATGTAATATTTCTGACCAGTGGTGTAAATTTGGACAAGATCCGTCCAGGCGTTCCCGAGTTATTGATCGGAAACCAAAACGGCGGAAAGTAAAAAAAAAAGAAAAAAAAAAAAAAAAAAAAAAAACCAGACAAAACCATAAGGGCATTTCGTGCCGAAATGCCCTAATTCATCATGCCAAAAAAAAGTTACAGACCTGGACGGATGACAAACCTCGATAATAGCTTATCGGCCCAAATCTGCTAAAACCAAAAAATTCAATATATTCCATGGTCCAATCATCACTGTTTAGTTTGCTAAGGCCTCATGCGTATGAAAATTTCTTGTGATCTAAAATACTTCACGTGGATTAAGGATACATGTAATTGTATACTTATCCATTACATGCAGTAAGCATTGAAATTAGATTTTGCAGTTCGATGTCACATAGAAATATTTTCTCAGTGACAAATAAATGTACATGCTGCTGATATTTACGTTGAGCTACATGTTACATGCACCAGGACTCCATTCATGTAGTTTTCTTCAGTTTGCAGAATAATTACAACATAGTCAGTATGTTTCATCTCATATGGTCTTTTTTGTGGCTGGAGTTACCAATGTCATAGTCTACATTCATGCAGTTGAAACAACGAATTAAATGTATGGATAGCCATACCTCTAACTAGACGTCAAGGCCTGAAGATGCCTTGGGGCATTTCGTGTGAGTTCTATTCCTACCTAACATTTACCTAAGAGACCGCGTCTAGAACCATAATGACTCTGAATCTGTCCGTGGTCAAAGTTTAAGTGACATACCCCGTCCTTAGGCATCTTTGCGGTTCGCTCTACGACGGACCGTTTCTGAGATATGGCAAACAGGAAGTGCTGAGTCGGCAAAAAAAAATTCGACACCAGAAGTCGTCTCGACGCAAGATACCCTCTAGACTAGTTAGTCTAGTGCCAGGAGGCCGGAATTGAGCTCCGTTTCACTCTACGACGCACCATTTCCGAGATACGGCCAAACAGGAAGTGCGGAGTCGGCGAAAATAAATTCGACACTAGGGGTTGTCTCGACCGAAAATACCCACTAGACTAGTTTGTCTAGTGCCATAAGGCCGGAATTGAGCTCCGTTTCGCTCTACGACGCACCGTTTTCGAGATACGGCCAAACAGAAAGTGCCGAGTCGGCGAAAAAAAAATTCGACACCAGGGGTCGTCTCGACCCAAGATACACACTAGACTAGTTTGTCTAGTGCCAGCAGGCCGAAATTGAACTCCGTTTCGCTCTACGACGCACCGTTTCCGAGATACGGCCAAACAGGAAGTGCCGAGTCGGCGAAAAAAAATTTGACACCAGGGGTCGTCTCGACCCAAGATACACACTAGACTACCGTAGATCTTTGAGTATTAGCCGAGGGTTTTTACCTACGAAATGGGTCTAAATTTATGGGGTCGGCTTATTGACAAGTCAATGCAAAAACCTGCACATTCCTGACCATTCGAGCGAGTCAATTGGCGATCGCTGACGATCGTCGGCAGTATTGGTAGGCGATAATACAGTGAGTTAGTTTCTTTTGCGGTTTACTGGTTCTCTGAGTCTATGTGTATCAATATAGATAACGTATTGTTTTTATATGCGTATTCCATTATTTTAAATATAATTATTGTAATTTATTTTCAGATCAAATCCAAGAGATGAAAGACATTGTAGTTGCTGGGAAAGCTAGAATGTCAAACAAAAGCGAGGCTGCAGGAAAATCAGAATCGAGTGTCAATTTCTAAAACTACATTCTCGAATATTATCGATCTATTGTAAAAAAAAAAATGAAAATAATACTATTGAAATAAATATTTGAAAAGTGTTACTTCATTCATTTACACATGCCAGTTCCCGTGAAAGATCAATAAGGTAAATCAGAGATAATTGACAGTGTCAATTGCAACCAACGGTCTGGTCAACCTCCTGTGATCGTTACTTGAACATTCGTGACACGTGATTCGGCTCACTGGTTCCATTGTTCTTCCACACGCAAAGTAAATCTGACGAGCAGACCATACTGACAGAGTCAGTTCAATTAGTAGTTATCCAAGATAAATATGCTTTGCTACACAATAAATAAAGGATCAAAAAAGAAAACGTTGTGCTTACGATGCTGCTTTCAAACTCAAAGTTATTAAATATGCATCAGAGAATAACAACTGTGCAGCTGCACGTGAATTTGGCAATATTGATGTGAATGTGAAATTGTGAATAAATTGAAACAAAAGGGAAAACAAATTGTTATATCATTCTGTTTTTACAGATTTAAAAACGTGAACACCAAGTGGAATCCCTTTATTGTCATCTTTAAATCTACCGAATCAATTGTAGGCATACAGGAAAACGCTTGGGAATTATTCAAATTTGCACTTGATTTTAGTTCGCCCATGCAGTTCCTATTCTCGCCACCAGGATATAAGTCGATCTGGAAAGAGACAAGTTGAAATATATCTTGGGCAAAATATATCAATACGAACGTTTTAATGAACATTTATCACATCGTTTACAAAACAAACCTTTCAATCACTCCACGCACCTAAAAAAATTCACACTGAATACCACTGAGAGGCACTATGATTGCAATTAGCACCGGGCCCGTGATCGGCCGGGCGTGTTCAACTGTCCGAGAGATCGTGTGATAACAACGATCATTTTCGCGCGTTGATCTAGGCCTCTGTGATTCGGCTTATGCAAAAGTCAGTCACTTTTCACTGATTTCCTACTCAAAATCGACCTCGGCTTATACTCAGGGTCGGTTAATACTCAAAGATCTACGGTAGTTTGTCTAGTGCCAGGAGGTCGAAATTGAGCTCCGTTTCGCTCTACGACGCACCGTTTCCGAGATACGGCCAAACAAGAAGTGCCGAGTCAGCAAAAAAAAAATCGACACCAGGGGTCGTTTCGACCCAAGATACCCCTAGACTAGTTTGTCTAGTGCCAGAAGGCCAAAATTGAGCTCCGTTTCGCTCTACGACGCACCGTTTCCGAGATACGGCCAAACAGGAAGTGCCGAGTCGGAGAAAATAAATTCGACACCAGGGGTGGTCTCGACCCAAAATACCCACTAGACTAGTTTGTCTAGTGCCAGAAGGCCGGAATTGAGCTCCGTATCCCTGTATGATGCACAGTTTCCGAGATACGGCCAAACAGGAAGTGCCGATTCAGCGAAGAAAAAAATTGACACCAGGGGTTGTCTCGACCCAAAATACCCATAAGCTTAGTTTGTCTAGTGCCAGGAGGCCGGAATTGAGCCCCGTTTCGCTCTACGACGCACCATTTCCGAGATACGGCCAAACAGGAAGTGCCGAGTCGGCGAAAATAAATTCAACACTAGGGGTCGTCTCGACCCAAAATACCCACTAGACTAGTTTGTCTAGTGCCAGGAGGCCGGAATTGAGCTCCGTTTCGCTCTACGACGCACCGTTTCCGAGATACGGCCAAACAGGAAGTGCCGAGTCTGCGAAAAAAAATTTGACACCAGGGTCGTCTCGACCCAAGATACACACTAGACTAGTTTGTCTAGTGCCAGGAGGCCGAAATTGAGCTCCGTTTCGCTCTACGACGCACCGTTTCTGAGATACGGCCAAACAGGAAGTGCCAAGTCGGCGAAAAAAAAAATTGACATCAGGGTTCGTTTCGACCCAAGATACCCCCTAGACTAGTTTGTCTAGTGCCAGAAGGCCGAAATTGAGCTCCGTTTCGCTCTACGACGTACCGTTTCCGAGATACGGCCAAACAGGAAGTGCCGATTCAGCGAAAAAAAAAATTGACACCAGGGGTTGTCTCGACCCAAAATACCCATAAGCTTAGTTTGTCTAGTGCCAGGAGGCCGGAATTGAGCCCCGTTTCGCTCTACGACGCACTATTTCCGAGATACGGCCAAACAGGAAGTGCCGAGTCGGCGAAAATAAATTCAACACTAGGGGTCGTCTCGACCCAAAATACCCACTAGACTAGTTTGTCTAGTGCCAGGAGGCCGGAATTGAGCTCCGTTTCGCTCTACGACGCACCGTTTCCGAGATACGGCCAAACAGGAAGTGCCGAGTCGGCGAAAAAAAATTCGACACCAGGGTCGTCTCGACCCAAGATACACACTAAACTAGTTTGTCTAGTGCCATAAGGCCGAAATTGAGCTCCGTTTCGCTCTACGACGCACCGTTTCCGAGATACGGCCAAACAGGAAGTGCCGAGTCGGCGAAAAAAAAATTCGACACCAGGGGACGTCTCGACCGAAGATACACACTAGACTAGTTTGTCTAGTGCCAGGAGGTCGAAATTGAGCTCCGTTTCGCTCTACGACGCACCGTTTCCGAGATACGGCCAAACAAGAAGTGCCGAGTCAGCAAAAAAAAAATCGACACCAGGGGTCGTTTCGACCCAAGATACCCCTAGACTAGTTTGTCTAGTGCCAGAAGGCCAAAATTGAGCTCCGTTTCGCTCTACGACGCACCGTTTCCGAGATACGGCCAAACAGGAAGTGCCGAGTCGGAGAAAATAAATTCGACACCAGGGGTGGTCTCGACCCAAAATACCCACTAGACTAGTTTGTCTAGTGCCAGAAGGCCGGAATTGAGCTCCGTATCCCTGTATGATGCACAGTTTCCGAGATACGGCCAAACAGGAAGTGCCGATTCAGCGAAGAAAAAAATTGACACCAGGGGTTGTCTCGACCCAAAATACCCATAAGCTTAGTTTGTCTAGTGCCAGGAGGCCGGAATTGAGCCCCGTTTCGCTCTACGACGCACCATTTCCGAGATACGGCCAAACAGGAAGTGCCGAGTCGGCGAAAATAAATTCAACACTAGGGGTCGTCTCGACCCAAAATACCCACTAGACTAGTTTGTCTAGTGCCAGGAGGCCGGAATTGAGCTCCGTTTCGCTCTACGACGCACCGTTTCCGAGATACGGCCAAACAGGAAGTGCCGAGTCTGCGAAAAAAAATTTGACACCAGGGTCGTCTCGACCCAAGATACACACTAGACTAGTTTGTCTAGTGCCAGGAGGCCGAAATTGAGCTCCGTTTCGCTCTACGACGCACCGTTTCTGAGATACGGCCAAACAGGAAGTGCCAAGTCGGCGAAAAAAAAAATTGACATCAGGGTTCGTTTCGACCCAAGATACCCCCTAGACTAGTTTGTCTAGTGCCAGAAGGCCGAAATTGAGCTCCGTTTCGCTCTACGACGTACCGTTTCCGAGATACGGCCAAACAGGAAGTGCCGATTCAGCGAAAAAAAAAATTGACACCAGGGGTTGTCTCGACCCAAAATACCCATAAGCTTAGTTTGTCTAGTGCCAGGAGGCCGGAATTGAGCCCCGTTTCGCTCTACGACGCACTATTTCCGAGATACGGCCAAACAGGAAGTGCCGAGTCGGCGAAAATAAATTCAACACTAGGGGTCGTCTCGACCCAAAATACCCACTAGACTAGTTTGTCTAGTGCCAGGAGGCCGGAATTGAGCTCCGTTTCGCTCTACGACGCACCGTTTCCGAGATACGGCCAAACAGGAAGTGCCGAGTCGGCGAAAAAAAATTCGACACCAGGGTCGTCTCGACCCAAGATACACACTAAACTAGTTTGTCTAGTGCCATAAGGCCGAAATTGAGCTCCGTTTCGCTCTACGACGCACCGTTTCCGAGATACGGCCAAACAGGAAGTGCCGAGTCGGCGAAAAAAAAATTCGACACCAGGGGACGTCTCGACCGAAGATACACACTAGACTAGTTTGTCTAGTGCCAGGAGGCCGAAATTGAGCTCCGTTTCGCTCTACGACATACCGTTTCCGAGATACGGCCAAACAGGAAGTGCCGAGTCGGCGAAAAAAAAAATCGACACCAGGGTTCGTTTCGACCCAAGATACCCCCTAGACTAGTTTGTCTAGTGCCAGAAGGCCGAAATTGAGCTCCGTTTCGCTCTACGACGTACCGTTTCCGAGATACGGCCAAACAGGAAGTGCCGAGTCGGCGAAAAAAAAATTCGACACCAGGGTCGTCTCGACCCAAGATACACACTAGACTAGTTTGTCTAGTGCCAGGAGGCCGAAATTGAGCTCCGTTTCGCTCTACGACGCACCGTTTCTGAGATACGGCCAAACAGGAAGTGCCCAGTCGGCGAAAAAAAAAATTGACATCAGGGTTCGTTTCGACCCAAGATACCCCCTAGACTAGTTTGTCTAGTGCCAGAAGGCCGAAATTGAGCTCCGTTTCGCTCTACGACGTACCGTTTCCGAGATACGGCCAAACAGGAAGTGCTGAGTCGGCGAAAAAAAAATTCGACACCAGGGGTCGTTTCGACCCAAGATACACACTAGACTAGTTTGTCTAGTGCCATAAGGCCGAAATTGAGCTCCGTTTCGCTCTACGACGCACCGTTTCCGAGATACGGCCAAACAGGAAGTGCCGAGTCGGCGAAAAAAAAATTCGACACCAGGGGACGTCTCGACCGAAGATACCCACTAGACTAGTTTGTCTAGTGCCAGGAGGCCGAAATTGAGCTCCGTTTCGCTCTACGACATACCGTTTCCGAGATACAGCCAAACAGGAAGTGCCGAGTCGGCGAAAAAAAAAATCGACACCAGGGTTCGTTTCGACCCAAGATACCCCCTAGACTAGTTTGTCCAGTGCCAGAAGGCCGAAATTGAGCTCCGTTTCGCTCTACGACGTACCGTTTCCGAGATACGGCCAAACAGGAAGTGCCGAGTCGGCGAAAAAAAAATTCGACACCAAGGGTCGTTTCGACCCAAGATACACACTAGACTAGTTTGTCTAGTGCCATAAGGCCGAAATTGAGCTCCGTTTCGCTCTACGACGCACCGTTTCCGAGACACGGCCAAACAGGAAGTGCCGAGTCGGCGAAAAAAAAATTCGACACCAGGGGACGTCTCGACCGAAGATACACACTAGACTAGTTTGTCTAGTGCCAGGAGGCCGAAATTGAGCTCCGTTTCGCTCTACGACATACCGTTTCCGAGATACGGCCAAACAGGAAGTGCCGAGTCGGCGAAAAAAAAAATTGACACCAGGGGTCGTTTCGACCCAAGATACCCCCTAGACTAGTTTGTCTAGTGCCAGGAGGCCAAAATTGAGCTCCGTTTTGCTCTACGACGCACCGTTTCCGACATATGCATGAAAGCCTCAAGGATGAATCAGCAAAAATTCTTCCGAGCTCTAGGTCAAAGGTCGTTCGACGGAGTGATCCCAAAATCAATAGGGTTCTTCCTTGGTGGTATATGAACTCCCATGCAGAGAATACTTGCCATTGCATGAATACTTTTTGAGTTATCGATCGGAAACCAAGTCTCAAAATCAACCTTGATTTCATCCTCACGGACCTCACGGACCCCGGAGCCGCCTCCAAAACAATAGGGGTCTTCCATGTAATATTTCTGACCAGTGGTGTAAATTTGGACAAGATCCGTTCAGGCGTTCCCGAGTTATTGATCGGAAACCAAAACGGCGGAAAGTAAAAAAAAAAGAAGAAAAAAAAAAAAAAAAAAAAAAAAAAACCAGACAAAACCATAAGGGCATTTCGGGCCGAAATGCCCTAATTAGGCCAAGGGCCAAAGATAGGTTACCGGACAATGTTTAATATTTTAGGTGTTAGCCAGGTCACTGGTTGAATTCAAGGTCAAGAGAATATTCAGCATATATAACATTAAGCATATATCATGTCCACAGTTGATTGCTAATCTGTAAGTTCAATAATCAGGGAGATATTAGCAATTTTATGCTGTAGCCTTGAAAATGAAGGGGCAAAGATCAAATTCAAGGTCATCAAAATATTCAGTGTATATCATTTTCTATATCATGTATATCATGTCCACAATTGATTCCCAAGCCATACAGTCAATAGAGGAGCAAGATATGAGCCAGAGGTCAGAGGTCAAATTCAAGGTCACGAGAATATTCAGCATATATCATTTCCTATATGTCCACAATTGATTCCTAAGCTGTAAAATCGATAATAAGTGAGATATTAGCCATTTTGTCCTGTGACCTTGAAAATGAGGTCAAAGGTCAAATTCAAGGTCATGACAATAATCTGCATATATCATTTCCTAGAGGTCAAATTCAAGGTCACGAGAATATTCAGCATATATCATTTCCTATATGTCCACAATTGATTCCTAAGCTGTAAAATCGATAATAAGTGAGATATTAGCCATTTTGTCCTGTGACCTTGAAAATGAGGTCAAAGGTCAAATTCAAGGTCATGACAATAATCTGCATATATCATTTCCTATATGTTCATAATTGATTGCTAAGCTGTAAAGTCGATAATAAGCGAGATATAAGCCATTTTGTCCTGTGACCTTGAAAATGAGGTCGAAGGTCAAATTCAAGGTCATCAGAATATTCAGCATATATCATTTCCTATATGTCCACAATTGATTCCTAAGCTGTAGAGTCGATAATAAGCGAGATATAAGCCATTTTGTGCTCTGACCTTGAAACTGAGGTCAGAGGTCAAATTCAAGGTCACGAGAATATTCAGAATATATCATTTCCTATATGTCCACAATTGATTCCTAAGCTGTAGAGTCGATAATAAGCGAGATATAAGCCATTTTGTGCTCTGACCTTGAAAGTGAGGTCAGAGGTCAAATTCAAGGTCACGAGAATATTCAGCATATATCATTTCCTACAGGTCCACAATTGATTCTTAGTCTCTAATCTCAATATCAAGTAAGATATTAGGCATAATGTGTCCCATTATAAAGCATAGGAGAATTTAACATGGGAAAGTCCCATTTGAGCCGAGTTTGGGCCAAAATGGCCCACTTCGAACGATTCAAGCGCAACGAAATTTATAGACATCATAGGAGTACATATGAGGAGTGTTATTTATCAAAAAGAAAAAAAGTTACTGAACAGATTTTGAGAAAATGGCCGCCAAAGTCCAAAATCAGGCATTTTTCGTCGAAAACGGCCGCCATTTTGAAAAAAATGCGAAAATCGCAAAACTAAAAAATACCTCCTTCTTGAATTATTTTTAAGTATTTTTGTGCAAAATTTCAGAAAAATTCGCCTGTAAACAAAAAAGATAAAAATGTGGACGACGACGACGATGGACGACGACGGACGACGGATGCAACGCCATGCCAATAGGTTATCGGACCATAGGTCCGGTAACCTAAAAAAAAATTTAGCCCAATGGGCTAGTAAGGTTACCGGAGAAATATACAGAGTTAAGCCGAGAAAGTTGAAAGTCAAATTCAAGGTGACCACTGAAATAGTTTAATCCACATACTGGTTGTAAACAACTCAAATTGAATGGTAAGTATTGAAATGAAATTCTGTGCACTTGTTTAGAACAAAAAATGAGGTCACAAATCGGTACACATACTACAAGATGATATTACAGTATTTATGTAAATTTGCCCTGCCTTGTATGTATTTGCTGATCTGTGAGCCAATCTTTCGAGCCTGGGCCTTGTCGCCTTCGTCCTTCGCCATAGACGCCGCAGATCTCGCGTCTAGTAAAAGCGCCGTCAGCTCCAGGTATCTCTCACACTGTTTGTCAATTGGGGGGGGGGGGGGGGGGGGGGCAGTGTGAGGAAGATAGTGTGTGAATTTCAATCCTAAGTTTGTGTACATACATTATATTCATACAAAAGTTGCAAGGTGGGCCGAAAAATTTGATATTTTCAAGGTATATACAAATCATGATACAACTTATATATTTTGACACGATTCTTTATATATTTTAACCTCTTGAAGTAAAGTAAACTCTTAAATTTTTTTTTAGTTTATATCGTGCATATCAAGCATAGATAATACTGATGGCAGATACTTGCCACATCAACTTTAACATTTCCCTCCTCATCCAGTTCTGGATCAGACTCGGAGTCGATGTTAGCGTACTGCAAGATCCACGACTTGACGCTTGCCTTAACGGGGGATGCCTCCTATGCACAGTCATGATCATGTAAATGTAGAGGAACATTTACATGATGCAACATTATTGCATGGATACCAAGTATTTGTCTTGGCATGGATATTGTGACAGTCATCAGGATACACAAAGTAGTTGGAACAGAAAATTGTGCAATATCGATCGTTTTAACAAACCAGTAATAATAGTCATAATTGATGACTTGAATAATATTATTTTATATACCGGTAAGCGATATGACCAGAAATGCTTGAAAAGTTCCAGATTTACAAAGGTAACTCCATGCTATATACTGTCAAAACCATGACAACCGCACCTTTTCCACCCCTTTTGTTGGTGTCACTTGTGGTGGGCTGACACTAGATGCTTCTGCTGTTGCCATGGCTTCAAATGGTTGCCTTGGAGACTCCTGAGCAGTGAACTTGGCTCGTTTTTTCTGATCCTCTTGTGCCAGAGACTGTGAGAATCCACCGGGCAATTGATCTGGACACAGGGAGTATCATTATATCATGGTAATTTTATCTGTATAACACTTTAGTTGTTCAAGGAATATGTACATATTTGAAGTAATTGTTCAATGGCTAAAAAGTGCAATTGACAATGATTTGAGATGATGATAGAATTTCACTTGTAGACAATACGATTGTCAACTTATTTGGACTGCATTTATTACTCGATCGCACTAAACCTGAATGGCGCAGGTGAAAAAATTTGAGATTCTGTAATTGGTGCTAAATTTTCATCAGTAATACACTTTTTGGTACGATTGAAACAGAGAGCACAGTGATGACACCAGGTCAGGATTCCATATAATCATGATAATCACAACATCCTGACTGAGTGTACAGTGTATTTTTTGTGCCACTAACCATTTGGAGTGTTGAGACAGAGCCAATCTAAGGCATCAGCCAAGTCGCCTCCATACTGGACCACGTTTGACATCGCAGACTCGATCTGGCTGTGCTTGAAGCCGACATCCGACAGGGAGTTGAACATGTCCTACAGACAGGCAGTTAAAAAAAAATTTCAATATTTTTTAAAACAAATAATAATATAAAATGTACATGTACTATATCGCAATTCAGAAAAGTATAAACTTCTGTTTGTCTGAAATTTGGTCAGATATCTTCGTTTTCCATGCTTCAGAAGTTAAATTCTGCCATTTTATCAATTTATTGTCTCAGTAAGTGTGATTCTCTTGATGAATTCCTAGCTGGCTTCAGTAAAGATGGCTGACCACCAATACATGTTATGATTTGTTTAGATGTACCGTAAGTTTTTTTGCAGTCAGTCGGAAGGAGGCTGATCCTGAAAGTGTCTGATCCCCCTTGTGATCCCGAATGAGATCCAGGATTGCTGCTTCCATCTTAGGTGGCAACTGAACCTGCAAATATATCCACATTCATATTCACAGAAATACAAGTCATAACAAAAATCTATATATATAATTTTACTTTTATTGTTATTGCTGTGAAATATTAGTAACAAACAAAAAAGTAGAACTATATCACTTAGATTGTTTGATGGTGTTCTATTCAGAACAAGTTTATTAGTTTAGTAGTAGTAGTAATTTTATTTTGACACACAATAATCATACAAAAATGAACATTTACGATATACATGATATAGAGTACATTTTGAGCGCTATTTACAATATTCAATTCTGTTATTTAGTCAGCTTATGAAATTTTAACATACGATTAATGGTGAGTCATGGTGAATGCTAAAGCTAGAACCTAACAGTGATGTGAATAAAAATAAGGGTAAACATGGTGAAATGAATAGATAGGATGCCAAAAAATCTCAATGAATCGAGAATAATGCGAAACCTCACTTTGATGAGAGAATCTCCATCTTCACGAGCAGCTGCTGATTTTGACTTCGATTCTGTGGAATAGCTGTAACTCTTCTGTGCTGGTGACGATGGGAAAAAACAAAGGGAATTAACGCAGTAATATAATACCTTTTCTGCACTCTAGTCTCTATGCCAAGAGTCCTATGGTATCGTACGTCATTACATATACCACCGGTACATGCTCATCAACATTATGCACCATAAATCTCAAACCATACAGTAAACGACATGCTCGAAACTTGCAAATGGATGGTGATTTACTTCACAACATGAAGTTTCTTTATTCTTTTCTCTTTACGGCTTTCTTCCATTAGAATTGATCAGTGGGTGACATTGTATTCATTTTGTTTTTCTGTTACTTCACAACAGAATAAACTGCTCCAACATAATTACATGTATGCCAAAACATGCATCGCCTGTGATTAGTTGAAAACAGGTCACATGACATGGATGGAGCAGAGAGCACGAGATAGTATGGCGCTGCCTTACTGTGTACAGCGCTGTATGTATACACTCAATACAGCGCTGTACACAGTAACGCTCAGGCTGGCCAGGTGTCTCAATCATAAGGGCAGTGTACAGTAATTCCCTCAGCCAATCAGCGAGCGTTCACCTCACTTAGGCAATTTAAAGGGAAACTGTTGTTAAACATCGCCTCATATATTTTTTAGGCCAGGCTTCTGGACGAGTGTATATTCACCTGAAAGAACGCAGTGCTGGGATATAATGACCCGGTTTTCAAGGCAGTATCTTGTTGGCGTTCTTCTCAGGAGCTGGGGAATCAAAGGGGTTTTGCATGGGCATCAGTACCCATAATTTTGGGTATTTTCACCCCGGGTCCATTCAAGGCAGAATAGCGAAAAATCCCATGTGTCGTCAAATATATTCATGCTTACCACGCGATGCCCAATACGTTGAGGGATAAAACTAGCATAGTGGTTAGGCTGGGATTTTTTTTTAGGAAGGTGTTATGGACCGTCAAAGTAAGATCATTTAACATTGAGTTGAATGGCCAATATAATTAATATACAGTAGCCTTAACTGATTACACAATTTTCACTCTGCGTGGCCTGGGAGCGCAAAAAATGTCATAATTTGTTTGACTAGGTAACAGTTGAAGGTTCCCGACCTAATTCAATGTTCATTTTCCGTGTTTTGTGTGGTTAAGGAGAAAATTGTGGAATACACATAAATCACATGGTCGGTCGGCATACAAAAATGTTCTAACTATCCTCAGCGGCTAAATTATGACTTGAATTACAATTTGTTTGCACAATATTAATGATACTGATGCATTTCAATAGCTCAGCCTTCTACAGGTGTCAGGGACTAGGAAATTTTGACCACCGGACCAGATCACAAGAATTGAGGTCGGCCCTATGCCGAGCTCACGCTTATCATAAGCAGCCCCCCTGACCCTGACATCATTCTAGAGACACAAGGTTGCATGCAAATAATAACCCCTTGATATTCTTGACTTTCCAAATAAATTATTAGTGGTTTGTTACGTTTCACATGGGTTCTATAGATAATTTTCCGTTTTTAGTGTGATAAATTCACGGTTTTCTTTAATCTTACTTTACTAAATAATCGAAACTGCCATTGAATTATACCAACGATTGGGTCTTGATGCTAATTGCACTTATATTCTATACTCATCCTGAAATTTTCAAGGCTTTTGCATGAAAACTCAATGAGTTTTCAACAATTTCAATTCTAAGAATTTGGCAGACTGGCAAATCCCAGCACATGTAGCATATGTATTAAATGGGCTGAAACAGAGAATTGAATCGGGATATCAGGTTTATATTTCGTTTCACAATTACATACATATAAGACTACCTACTGACAAAATATAATTCATATATCTCAGAAACGCCTATATATTAAGGGCAGTGTACAGTAATTCCCTCAGCCAATCAGCGAGCGTTCACCTCACTTAGGCAATTTAAAGGGAAACTGTTGTTAAACATCGCCTCATATATTTTTTAGGCCAGACTTCTGGACGAGTGTATATTCACCTGAAAGAACGCAGTGCTGGGATATAATGACCCGGTTTTCAAGGCAGTATCTTGTTGGCGTTCTTCTCAGGAGCTGGGGAATCAAAGGGGTTTTGCATGGGCATCAGTACCCATAATTTTGGGTATTTTCACCCCGGGTCCATTCAAGGCAGAATAGCGAAAAATCCCATGTGTCGTCAAATATATTCATGCTTACCACGCGATGCCCAATACGTTGAGGGATAAAACTAGCATAGTGGTTAGGCTGGGATTTTTTTTTAGGAAGGTGTTATGGACCGTCAAAGTAAGATCATTTAACATTGAGTTGAATGGCCAATATAATTAATATACAGTAGCCATAATGATCGGTGAATGGTAGGTTCATTGAGCGATAATAGGAGACTTTATCGATATTGGTCTTGACAGTTGTGAACAAAACACAACAAGATTTTACCCTTGGGTTCATTTGGATCTTGGTTAGTTGCTACATCTGCCCTATGTTTCTTTTTTCCCATCTTCAAGCATTTGCGAGGATGGAAACAGAAATTGCACAACGATGTCAAAATTGAGCAAGGACAGTTCCACTTCCATTCACTAGGTGGCCGATAGTCTTGTATTATCTCGAAAGGTGGCAGCACTATTGCTGAATCGTGGTAACAACCAACGGTCATATTATAATTTATAGAACAGCATCTAACTCAATACAATAAAGCAGTCATTGGCTGCCTTAAATTGCTCTTCTTTCAAATCATCGTTTCTTTATTCTTTTCCTCTTTACGGCTTTCTTTTATTAGAATTGATCAGTGGGTTACATTGTATCCATTTTGTTTTTCTTGATGAATAAAATAATTCCCTCATGATTTAAGATTGTCATGAAGAAATGTCCTGGTACTAGATATGTATCTGCTTTTCATGGATACTAGCAGATGTTTTGAGGCTTTACTGTGATCAAAGTAGATACGCCCCCCCCCCCCCCCATGCAAGATCTCAGCTACATATGAAAGGCAAAATACAACAATTTTCTAAACAGTTGCAGCTGCATGTTTATTTATTTATGAAAATACTTTCAATGCATACAATTATAAGCATCAGAAGACAATGAATGACGACAGATGATGATGAATCAACACAATGGCATGAAGTTAAGGGTGAATACACAACAATGGCTGACAACAAATACACAATACACAACAAAAATGCACATCATATAGTCTCTGGCTGTGTCCCTTCACATCAGGAACCACCATGTACATGTATGTCACAAGTCTCACGACGGCATTAGTCTATTAGAATCATACACATTTCAATTACTGTACGTAATTCATGACAGCAACACATACATGTACATCGAGGGTGCTGCTCTATAGTTATGGCACGAATCGAAGAGATCTCTATTGTTTTCACCAATCTTTTTACCACTATTATCAAAACTGAACTCCTAACTTAAATTTACATTACTTTTTGTTGAAAAACAAGCAGAGTTCCAAATGATATCAGGTTTAACACTTCCCAACATGACAATAAATCACTTCCAAGCTTTCTTAGACCTCCAGTCCAGAAGGTCCTCCAGGTCCTCATCACTGTCCCCCTCCTCTTCGATTCCATCCTCTCCCGACTTCTTGCTCTGGGTCACGAGCTGCTCCTTCCGACGGGCCAACTCCTCCACCTTGGACCACTTCTGTCTGGTAACACAGAGAGGTACAAATGAGTCTTTGTAAACGATTGAAATGTGAAATATGTATATGTCCAAGTGGAGAATTCACTGATAGTAAATAGTGCAATAAAAAGCAGAGTGCATCAGTAACAAAGCGAATATTCGAGGTGGTTCCAGTTTACAGCTCATACAACAATGAGCATCAAACCGTTCCTGGTAGGGAGAACTATTCAAGAAAGGTTCCAAAGTCGATAATATATAATTGAGGCAGTCTGTGCATGATTTAGATAGACAGTTTTGATACATGATACATACAACTGTTCCTCGACTTCTGCCAGATTTCTCTCCTCATTTGCTTCCTCATCATCCTCAGCGAGAATCGCCTCTGATACCTGCGGCAAAGGTCAAGGTTACTGCTCACCCAATGAAAGCTCATACAAGGTCAACCAAACATGAAATGTCTTTTAATGCAACAGTTAATACATATGCAGCTATAATCCATTAATTTTGGACATTTATTGATTGAATTGAAAACATAGGGTTTTCATACTTACGGTAGTTTCTTCCTTCATGGCTTTCTGGAAAAGTGCCCATTCCTCATCCATCTTGTCGACATACTCGACCTTCCGGACCTGTCGACGAACAACAAACCTCATCGAATATGCAAACAATTTCCGCTCCTGTCTCAATATATAGAGCTCACATGAATCCTGAATAATTTTTCTGATATTTGCTTGCATAAAATTTTGTCCGTTGTACCTTGGCATCCATTTTAGGATCGTCGAAGAAGCCCTCTGGAAGTTTTTCTGAGATTGCGGCTGGAATCTCACTGGCAGATATGTCAGCTTCACTCGAGGTCGAAGGCGCAACACCAGCATCAAAGAAATCTGAAAAGTACATGTACATACTACATAGTGTCCGAGATTTTTTTCTGCTTCCATCATAATCATCTGTATTTCATTAATTTTGTGCCAACATCTGACTCATCCAGAAAGTTTCACTGTATTATAGTGAAACACTGAGAAAAGCTAAACGAAAAATATGTCACAAATTATTTGATGAAACACTATTCAGAGTCTACAATATCGGCAGAAAAGACTATTTAAAGCCAATACTATTGACAAAGAAGTACAGTGAATCCTGTGTTTTACGACCACCCAAAGGACCCCAAAAAAGGTGGTCTTAAATGACAGGTGGTCTCTCGTGACAGGTTAATTTATAGAATAAGTGTCATTTGGGACCAAGCAGATCGGTCTCTCAGACCAAGGTGGTCTGTCATGACAGGTGGTCTTTAACACAGGAACCACTGTATCCCGAATTTTTTTCCACTTACCTGCTGGCAAGCCTGACTCTTGAGTCTGATTGTTCCCAGCATGTACTGGGGCTGGTGGGGCTTGGGAGCCAGCTTTAGAATCACCGTCCCCATCCTGGCCGTCATCACTCCCTGTTGAGTCGTAGCCACCTATGCCCGATATGACGCTTTTAGACTGTTGCTGTTTATATGTTGTGGAATTTTTCAAGATTGATTTTGGCTTTGGTGCCTCTGCTTTTTGCCCGGAATCAAAGAAATCTGACGGGAGACTAGGATAAAAAAAACATGTACTGGTATGTTGAACATGAACTTGATGTCACCAATCATAATGCAATCATTCATGCAATCTTGAATTTCAACCTTGAATTTCAAACTTGAATTTCAAACTTGAATTTCAATCTTGAATTTCATGCAATTCAACCAATCATTCATGCAATCTTGCCAGTATCTAACATCAAGGGTTTGTAATATTTATGCCAAGGAGCATAATATTGCGTTTTAGATACAAAGCAACTGTGTTCAGGTCAGCTTACAGGTATACAATTCTAAGTTCATGTGTAATGCATCATGTAATTCGTGGTATTTATCACTAGTCCATATATAGGTATATAATCTTACCTTTGTGAGATCAAGTCACCTGAAAAAATGACACCCAAAATATATAATAGTTTTCCAGTTTGTATTTTTTGAAAAAGCAAAGTTCTCAAATTATTTATATTAAAAACCAGAGGCAATTTAATTGTACTCATTTTGCTTCAGCATGTTCAGATAATGTGCTACCTTTTATTTGTTTTGATTTGGCTATGACTTCAGCATCATTGTATTTTCGTTTTTTGCCTGAAGTTGGTGATGGTGGCCTGACGAAACAGTGTTCTTTCTGTGTCTTCTCCTCCTTTAATCGAGCGATGTTCTGCAGATATAATTTCATGAGGACATCACAAGATTTCTCCAAGCGATATACATGCTAATGTATGGTGCTTATTCAAACTATGTGTCACACACAAATTACAAAGTACAAGTAGACAATCAGCATAGTCAGTGGATGCAAATACATAAGGAATTTTTCAAATTTTTGTCACTGTACACAAAAAGTTAAATCTGTAATTCTATATTAAGTATATGTGCATGTAATCCTGCACAAACCCCAGATTTATCATATCATAGACATACTTACATCTTTATGTGTCCGGCCCTGTATATGTGAAGTCCACAGCATTTCTGACTTGACCGGTGTATTGCAAAGAACACATGACAGGTGACCTAAGCTATTATATCTGTTGTGAAATTTGTAAGGAAGTAAACTGACAAAAGACTCAACAGTCAACATTTTTTTCACCCTTTTCAGAAAATTATCAGAAACTCTTTGGCCTCCAGACAAAACTGAGTTAAGTGTACGGAATGACATCTTGGATATCTGGATATCAGTCGGCTGGTTACCCTCGATGTTGAATTTCAGCTGAAACAGGAGTTATGTCCATCTAGGCAGTTTCGTTTGAATATTGCACATTGCCTTGAAAAAATGTTTTGAATGGACTACATCCAAGAAATTCGGCATATGGGCATTCGAACGAGCCGTCCCGGATTTGATAGAAAGGGTGACATGTGGCTCTCCAAAAAACACCCCATTGATCTCTGAACATGAGATATCCACTGCTTGGGCACCTGCTATGTAGTTGTACATGTAGTTCATGAATTTATATTTTCAACAGACAACAATGGTCTTTACGTTCGTGTGCTGTCGGTTATGAATCGGTTGAAAATTCATAATTAATCGTCACAAAAACCATTTAACCAATGACTGATCCTACAATCAGTTGTATATTTGCTTGTGAATATTGGAATTATGATTAACAATTTTTTCAAATCAATGTATTACATTATTATGAACCAGTGTTCTGAATTGAAATTATGATATATATTTCATATTTTCTGAGATATTTATTGAACATCCGATTCCATGTATCAATAGTTGAAAATCATAATCGACTGTCTATTTGGTTCACTCGGCACAAAAGTACACTAGTAGAGCCAGCCTGAGCAACACGGAGTCGATCAGGCTGCATTAGAGCTATCCTTAATATATTACATATATTTTTAACTTTCACATGTACCAGATCTATGTCAGCTCAAGCAACGCGGAGATCTATGTATTGTAAACAAAATCAAATATGAACAAAGAGTTGAGGGAGTGTAAGTTATTTGTGATTGTTACAGCTGTATATGTGTAGAAAGTAGGGCTTCAACAAGTACAAAATTTCGTGACTGGTTACTCAATAGCTTGTAAACGAACCATAACCGGTTACTCGTCCAAAAATATAGAGGTAAATATTGTCCAAAATAACACCAATTATTTTCACAGTTCGCATTTTACCAAATCTCATGTCAAAAACGGGTCAAACTCGCACGCAAAACTCGACACTTTAAGTCATTTTCATGCGAAAATATACAAAACTATCATGAAAAAAAAGTATTTTTGGATTGAAGAGTGATAAACCACTTCAATTCAACGTGTTGAGGTAAAAATGTGACTGATATGAAGTGTTTGAAGCTCAATCACGAGGTTGCAAAATACGTTCACAATTAACCGGTTACAAAATCTGTAACCGGTTACACTGTGTAACTGAACCATAACCGGTTGGTTACCAAGCGATAAGGCCGCCAAAGCGATCAGGCTGCATATTATCATACCCGTATGCACGAGTGTCATAACACTCGTCATCCATCACTTAACCTGCAGTTTGATAGTTTTTCAATGGCAGCCTGATCACATTGGCGACCTTATCACCTGTACCCCTACCGTAAACCGAGTACTCGTTGAAGCCCTAGTAAAAGCCCTCTGTCACAGGATAAAAAATTACAAGTTAGACCAATAGCATGAGGCAACATCACCAACATGCCAACCAACATTCATTTTTGAGTGTTGGGAGTTTGTAAAGTTCGAGCGAGCGATAATATAAGAATCAATAAGAATCCGATAAATTCTGTGCTCTGATTCAGTCCGACACCTATGCACACACATCGATCAAGGATACTTCGCCAGAGGAGAATCTATTCGTTTACTTGTTGTTGTTTTAGTGGCATTTATTTTCTCTTTCATTAGACGTTTTAAATCGTCTTTTCCAACAACTTTCTTTTTCTTACTGGACGTCGCCATTTTTGTTTGATACAGTATCGGTCATTAGCTATACCTTTTCAGTATAGCTATACCTTTTCATATGAATTCAGTAATAATAATAAACATTATTAGGGACAACATTATGCCCATAACTAGTCATGAAAATG
This sequence comes from Terebella lapidaria, assembly GCA_949152475.1. Taxonomy (NCBI): domain Eukaryota; kingdom Metazoa; phylum Annelida; class Polychaeta; order Terebellida; family Terebellidae; genus Terebella; species Terebella lapidaria. The sequence goes on from OX424567.1 coordinate 12,366,971, forward strand.
CTGCTATCTAGGGGAGCTCTGGTACAGTTTTACTCCTGCTTAATTAATGACACACCTATCCTGATGAAATAGGGACACATTTAATTTGAACTTCAGATAAACCATGAATAATCCTTTCATGTTATTTTTATTTCAAAATTTGTGAATATTTTACCTAATTTGTTCACATAAAATATGTTCACATAAAATTTTACTGAATAAATTTGAAACTGTTTTCTGAAGTTAATGAAACACCAATGAATATATATTCCATGCATGAATATATATATATATACTGATATTACATCCCGTCATATATCCTCACTGAATGAAATCAACTATCACTTAATTCAACGGACTCAATAGTTTAACTTGTGCATCCTTACCCATCATATTTCATCCAATTATAAATGTATGCCCTGTATATTAAATCAGAAAATTTATGCTCCTCTGCTTGCACATTTTTGCATGCAGGTCATTGAGATACGGAAACGCTTTCCACATTGACACATTTATTTCATTGTAAACATGATAAACATACAAACAACAAAAGAACATTGTATTAACTTGCAACAAAACAACAACAAATGAACAGAAGCTACCGAACACTGACAAATCACTCAATTATATTGTGAACGCAAAGTGTCATTTAATAGGAATACCACCAACAGCATGAACATATGGAATTACAGCTGGAAATAAACACACTGGTTAGTGTTTTAGGTAAAATATGCAGCCAAAAGATGATATACGATGTACATGTATAGCCTCTTAATAATATATACGAAAAAAAATATTATTTTCAATGATGTATGTATCCATACTTGAAGATTTCATTTGTACAGATCATATCAGGATTGACCCTAATGTTACATGTATACTCAGATCTAACTAGCAGGTATGATATTACCTATGTATTACAGATTTGATATCCAAACTTTAATACACAGTCACCAGGAAACTAGAAATTTCACGACGATTGCAAACGATTATCAATAGAATTACACTCACCCAATAATAAGTTACAGTATACGAAAAACTTCAATTACAATCGACAGAGTGAAAAGTTACAAATTTGCTCTTTTTTTCTCTATGTACAGTTGAAAATCCCTGCAGCTTAGATACATGTACAGCTACTTTACTTACTATAATGATGACGACTAAATCACATGTTTATATATCTGGCATTCAATCTAGTACAGGGGCCGACACCAATCATTGTTTTACCGCAACTGTTCATACATTCAAGAAACTGGCAAAAACACATGTACGCAAGCACAGCCATCAAGCAACATAGGCACCGAGCACCCCTACATGTAACTCACGGAACGAAATAAGCTAAATATGTCAGATTTACCATATTACGTTTGGAGTAGAAAACAAATACATGTATTCTTGGTAATACCATAGATCAGTTATATAGCTTGTTTACAAACAAGCTACTGTACAGGACAGGTGTGAATATATATCCTGTTTCGTTTCCTTCTGAACACCATAGCATAGTGTTATACAAGTTGTGATTACACCCATTGTTATTCAATAAATGGAACACATAATAGGAATATGAATATTGAATAAATAAACACAACGACAAATGATACATATATAAAATTGAAAAAAAAAATTACACTATACAGTACTATATTCTGAATATAATAGCATTTTCTTGATTCAGAAATGTATTTAAAAGCACCAAACAAAATTTTACATTGGATAAGACTAGGCATTCTGCAGTATAAGGAACTTGTATACGTATGTAAATAAACATTCAGAAACATCCATATCGCTGTCAATGCATCACTACCTTAGCTTACATAACCACAGATGAGAATTTTGTTTCAATTCAATTTCAACACTGTTCGATTCCAATCCCAATCATTAATGAACCAACTACTTGCAAGACTTGTACCAAATCAACGTATTATAGCTACTGGTATTCATATCATGGTATATAAACACATTATCACCATTAAATATGCCCTCAGACATGTCAAACATATATTTGTTCCATTTGAATAAGCTTTTGTGGATGAAAAGTGTGCATGTCAAATGCATGGTTCAACTATCTACATGAATTTAAGTATCTTACTATTTATCAGTACATATTTTTCTATTGCAAAACAGACTTAGAGAAGAAGCCACGACAAATTTTAAGCAATTCAGAATAAATAGCATTCAGCAATTACTCCAAACAATAATTGATATGACCGAAAAATGTACGGTTGGGGAAAATAATAATGTCCAGCATGAAAATTTTATCAAAGTTGGGGAAATATGAACACAAAATGTTGAACAAAATTTCTGCTGAATATTACGTGTTGGTCAATGGCATTGCTGAAATCATGAACACTTAGTTTATAAATGGTCTTCCAGGTATATGTACATGTATGCATGTTGATAAAGAACATATTCAAGCCAAATCTATGAGCATTTTGCGCAGTTTGGCAACTTATATATAATTTAGATATACATGAAAAATATAATGAAACATGTCGTATTATCTGACCAGGGGCAAACTTAAACTTCCCAGTTTTCAAGTAATGGTATCAAACTCAAATGCTATTTGCTTGAACAAAAGCCATTTTTGAAATGCATCCTGGTAAAATGACGAGAGAAAATGCAACAGTAGCACAAAGAAATGTACAATGTTTTTAGCACAAGAGCTTCTCTATGATATTTAGGTTTTTTTTACAGTACAAACATTTAAATATTTTTGAAATTCATATTCAAATATTATATCATATAACTTTTGTTTTTTACTGTTGAATCCTAATTAAGCCACAAAATCGTTTTCTTCTGTACAACATTGTACAAGCAAGAAAAATTATCCATGTACAAAATTACAAAAAGGTCTAAAGAAAGTACATTTACACAGAAGAATTCACCTCTAGAAAACATTACAGTCATATCTTAAGACAAACTATACAAGTTGATGATATTTCGTCATTGCTATCATATGAATATATAAAGTTGAAGAATAAATATCACAGCTTTACTAACAATGATTCAATAAGTTGAACTGAATTATATCAAAATAACACGCTATGTACAAATATTTTCACACTCATTTTATATCATTCAGCTGAATCGCTCGATGCTCTTTTATACAATTCCCTAATGAGATGAACTGCTACAAACCAGTAAGGTACAACAATTAAGCTTATTTTCTGATGTACTGGTACTTTTAATTTCAAGCAACATCAACTAGAAGGCTGACATATTTATGGAGGAAAATGTGACTTTTACCATCGATCAAAAACCATGTTTACACAAAGCCATGTTATTCAACACTGACCTTGATGTACATGTACATACATGTAATCTAAGTTTAATCATGTGTGAATTTAACACCCTTTACGTTTATAAATACAGATAGCAATTCACGTATACAAATATACATATATAATTTCTTTATCTTTTGCTTGTGAAATCAGTTACATCTTCTGACAAAAGTGCAATCGCACTTTGCAATTTCCAAAGTAATTTCATGACAATAATATCTCCCAAATAGATATCAGAATTGGTATTTTAACTCAGACTTTTTTGTGTCAGATAAGTGTACCAATGTAACATTGGCAACTGAACAACACTCAAACTTGTTGACAATATAAATTACATATACAGCTATGTACAGTGTTTAATTACATTAGTATGTACAGGTAAAATAATTGAATGTGCATGAAATAATCCACCTGATTTTAATTGTTTCTACTACACATGGTGCTTGAGATTACAAAAACAATAGGGGTCACCTCTAACATAAATTGATGAAAGACAACAGCGTTTCCTGCTTTTTTTCTTCGTCTTGTGGATAGGAAAGTGTCAAAGAAATGTACACACCATCAAACATCCACACTCCATACGTCCACTTACTACCACTACAAGTCCCTACACTCTATCACGTGCTCACGTGAATATCCATGACCGCTGCATCCCTCGCCCCCAATCCATCACCAAGGCAACTATCATCGTCGATGATCCCTTCGGCAAGTTCTTGCTCCTTCGATGGCTGCGAAAAAGTGCCTGAGTCCAGACTGAGGACCGACAGTTGTTCGTCCGGATCCCTCAATTTGTCAAGACAGATGTCAACATCCATATCCTCGACGATTGCAGAGTCTTCAAAGCTGTTCTCTGCGAAAGAATACGGCACAGCTCGTTCCTCACTGAGCATGCAGCTTGGCACTGACATTTCCGGGAAGGTCTGAATCAGGCGCGTAGAGGCTGTGACTCCACTGGCGGCGGGAGGAGCCTTCGGAGTCGAGGTCATGGTTGGAGTTTTGTCACTGGTTGCCAGGGTGATGGCACTCCCCTCTCCTTCGTTTCTAGGCACAAGGCCTGAGGCTGCAGGGGCCCGTGTCGACTTGGGAACCTGTTGAAGCAGCGCCAAGTTCCGTGCGATCTGGTCCACGGGAACGGTAATCGTGGTGCCTGGTGGGACAAGGCCGGAGGGCGCTATGAGATTCAACATCGGCTGGTGCTGCTGCTGGGGCATTGGCGACTGCTTGTCAGTAATCGTTGGCAGCTTGCCAAAAGTCACAGGGACGGTGACTAGCGTGGTGGACGCTGGCGGCAGTGGAGGGTTGATAGTTGATCTGTTTGTCGTCCCTTGCGAGGCTGAAGTCACCCCACCCTGGGGAACAATACCACTGATGCTAGACGCTAGAGTCTTGAGTGAGGCCTGTAGCTGTTTCCGAGCTTGTGCCTGGGACGCAAGCGCAGCCACTGGCAGCTTGCCGATGAGACCACCAGCTTTGGTCTTGGGTGCGGGCGTGGTGACACGTAAGCGAGGTTTCATTGGTGGTCTGCCCTTGACGGACATGAGACTAGGGAGGGCGCCTTGATGCTGGAGGACTGAATGACTTTGAAGTGCGGTTGTTGTCCTGTAGCTCTTGCCACACTGACACTTGTAGGGTTTTCGTACACTGAAAATCCGAAAATAAACGATGAGAATACTGAGTGTACTTGTAAAGAGAAAGTTGGTGTTTGTTGACTACATGTATATTTTGTGAATCACTGTGAATCAATATTGTGGATTACACCTAATATTAAATATTTTTAAACTCACCGCACTTCCTTCTTGTGGCCATGCTTGGCATGATACTTGATGCCGTTGATATTTTTGTAGCGTTTTTTACAGCCGGGAACTGGGCAAGCGAATGGCTTATCAGCGTTGGAATCCTTCGTGTGGCTGTTTGTCATCATGCTGTGCATGAAAAGCAATGAGAAATTTGAAATTTTACACTGTACCTGTCATTACATTTAGAGAATGGTTCAGATATATATTCTTAATAATGTACTTCAAAATATACTTGTACATGTACACAATACACGTATATATTATCATGATTATATACATGTATCACGATGTGACTTCATACTAAGTCTCATCAATTGAGAACTTGACTCGCCTAATTTGTGCCATATTGACCAATATGTAATGAGCGATAACCACTTGTCACGCCACAACCATGGTAACACACTGACCTGAGGATCAGCTCGGAGGTGAATTCCTCCTGCGTCGTCCAGGAGTCATCACTGTCCTCCTCGCTGCTCCGCGCGTCTTCCTCGTCAAACTCACTGCCTGCCGCCGCGAACAGGAAGTACATGTATTTATTTTGTAATACATTTACGAACCTTCCTCTATAATGTTTATAGTTTATTATAGTGTAGAGTTATTGACTACCGTCCGCTCTTCGGGATCCTCGAGGATAGTCCTCTCACCACGAGTCCTTGCGGACGCGCATCCGCTATTCCGGATCCTTGCGGCGGCGCCGCTCACCGGAGGTCACTGCGGACACGGTAACTACTTCAGCATTAACGGTAACCAGGTAACAGCCCACCCGACACTCCCAGGCCTACAGACACCGTTCAGAAACTGGTTCATCACCACGGTGTTAACTGGCGGGGCCTGGCGAGCCGCGGTCTGCCTCGGGGACGGAACCCCGTACAGTCCGACATGCTGGCCAGAGCCTATGTCACACATCCCGGGAAGGGAGAGAACCGGCGATCCACAGGGCTTACGCCCCCGAGTCAGCAACTTGTCTCTCCCAGCCCGGGCCTCCCCATGGAAATCGTCCCCAGGGCTCTAGGAGCCCACTACTCACAACCAGGGAACGCAAAGCTCATGGCGAGCCTTGCGTGCGTCCTAGTTACTCTCTCTCGGACAATCTCCTCGATCGAGTCGCTTCCAGTGTATATATAATACACCACAAGCTGTAGGACGCACGCGAGGTCTAATCGATCCATTGTTATAGTTTACTGGAGCGTAAATTACAATGTGTCGCCGTGGCAACGCACGCTCGAACGGAGCGTGTCAAAACAAGGCCAAGTACGAAAAGGCCACATAAATGGCATTTATGTTTACAATCACCTGCCGCGTGCTTAGGGCAAAATCGCCACAATAGTATGAGGTAGAATTATGGTGATGAAAAAATAAAACATCATGAGGCATGCTGTAATACCCAAACACCATTGCGAACTACATTGTATTATCAAGAAATAATTATCAAGAAAATTCATTAGATTAGACAATAACCTGAATTATCGACAACAGCCCCCACAGAGTGCAGCAGATAATGATTTTCGGTACTTTATTGTTATTTGTACTTTTGCTGGGCTATAGACAATGATAGAGAGTTGACTTGGTTGCCATAGTTACCAGTGGGTGTGGTGCTTCTAAGTGACGAAACCGGGGAGAGGGAGGCCAGACGGTGTCTTTTTTCCTTACATGACCCTTCTGTGAATATTCTGTACACACAAAATTTACTTAATTTGTTTTAAGATGCTAAACCTTGATTAATAATGATATTGAATGCAGAAAATCTGACGATGGTTGGTTCAGTTACTGGAGGTTTCTTTTTCTACAGTAGACTTACCTAAATACATAGCTCGGGGATAGGGACGGGGGCTGTTCTGTCTCTAGTTGTTGGACTATCTCAGGATCTGTGTCTGGAAAACATGATGAATTACATGTGTTGATAATTGTTTCCCAAAATCATGGTACATGAATACATGTATGTATACAGAATGTAGAAGTAATCAATGCATAGACTACAAGAGTAGGAGTGAGAATATCACAAATTCTCTTTGAAAAATTAGCCCAATGGGCTAGAAAGGTTACCGAAGAAATATACAGAGTTAAGCCGAGAAAGTTGTTGGTCAAATTCAAGGTGAACACTGAAATCGCCATATCTCTAACCTTGAAAATGGGATCAAAGGTTAAATTCTAGATCACCAAACTATTCAGCATACATCATTTCCTATATGTTCACTATGGACCCCTAAGCTGTAAATTTGATAATAAGCGAGATATAAGCCATTTTGTAATCTGACTTTGAAAATAAAATGACACCTTGAAATTTAGGTCAAAGGTCAAACTCAATATCACTAAAATATTCAGAATATCTCATTTCCTATATGTTCACAATTGATTCCTAAGCTGTAAAGTCGATAATAAGCAAGATATTAGCCATTTTGTCCTATTGAGCTTGAAAATGAGGTCAAAAGTCAAATTCAAGGTCACTAGAATATTCAGCATATATCATTTCCTATATGTTCACAATTGATTCCTAAGCTGTAAAGTCGATAATAGGCGAGATATTAGCAATTTTGTCCTGTGACCTTGGAAATGAGGTCAAAGGTCAAATTCAAGGTCATGAGAATATTCAGCATATATCATTTCCTATATGCCCACAATTGATTCCTAAGCTGTAAAGTCGATAATAAGTCAGATATTAGCCATTTTGTCCTGTGACCTTGAAATGAGGTCAAAGGTCAAATTCAAGGTCATGACAATAATCTGCATATATCATTTCCTATATGTTCATAATTGATTGCTAAGCTGTAAAGTCGATAACAAGCGAGATATTAGCCATTTTGTCCTGTGACCTTGAAAATGAGTTCGAAGGTCAAATTCAAGGTCATCAGAATATTCAGCATATATCATTTCCTATATCTCCACAATTGATTCCTAAGCTGTAGAGTCGATAATAAGCGAGATATAAGCCATTTTGTGCTCTGACCTTGAAACTGAGGTCTGAGGTCAAATTCAAGGTCACGAGAATATTCAGCATATATTATTTCCTATATGTTCACAATTGATTCCTAAGCTGTAGAGTCGATAATAAGCGAGATATAAGCCATTTTGTGCTCTGACCTTGAAACTGAGGTCAGAGGTCAAATTCAAGGTCACGAGAATATTCAGCATATATCATTTCCTATATGTCCACAATTGATTCCTAGTCTCTAATCTCAATATCAAGTGAGATATTAGGCATAATGTGTCCCATTATAAAGCATAGGAGAATTTAACATGGGAAAGTCCTATTTGGGCCGAGTTTGGGCCAAAATGGCCCACTTCGAGCGATTCAAGCACAACGAAATTTATAGACATCATAGAAGTACATATGAGGAGTCTTATGTATCAAAAAGAAAAAAAGTTACTGAACAGATTTTGAGAAAATGGCCGCCAAATCAAAAAACTAAAAAATACCTCCTTCTTGAATTATTTTTAAGTATTTTTCTGCAAAATTTCAGAAAAATTCGCCCGTAAACAAAAAAGATAAAAATGTGGACGACGACGACGACGACGACGACGACGACGGACGACGACGACGGACGCCGGACGACGGACGCAACGCCATGCCAATAGGTTATCGGACCATAGGTCCGGTAACCTAAAAATAACATAATTATCCAGTGCAGAATCATTGCTTTTTCATGTGATACTAATATCACACTGCATGCATGTCAAAAGGGTCTGTGGATAGTGGATACACTGCACAGCATCTATCATAGATGTCTTTTGAAGAGGAAGATCTTGTGAGATTTGTACTAGATTTATGGAGGAAATTAAAGAAATTCTGCAGTAAACAATTTCCAATTAGCAGCCCGCAACTTGGCAATTTGCAATGATAATTCTGGCTCCCCGTAGTATCCATGTGTTGCTCCAGGGGTCTATTTTATCTGAACCTTACATTGAGACCAACGCTGTGTTCTGGCCAATAATAAGATTTATTGGCAATTTGAGTGGTTGTAAAGAAGTCTTTGCCAGTAATACTCGAAGGACAAGATTCAAAAGAAAACCTCATGTCTTGCACAGATACTTCAATGAACATGATGAACATCACAATACTGTTCTTCACTGAGGTATAAATCAATAGACACAGTGAATTTTTCATGCTCTATACTTCCCATACCATCAACACTGCCACGACTACTGAAACGAAGCCATTATGTCACTTGGCACATGTGTTGTGTAAAATTCATGGGTCAAATCAGCATATAGATGTAGACCACAGCATTTGCCTGACAACGCAGATGTTTTTTTTAAAAAAAAATCCTGGAATGATGCCAAAGCTGAACCATGCACAGTGGCATGGCTGTATCCATGCGTATCTAACAAGGTCTGAGATGGCTGATATTATGGGGCAGCAAATCCAGGCCTAAAATGGAGTATCTATCTACATGATCTACCCCTTCAATGTCTGATTAAAAGATGATACAAAATTCAGCTCAAGCGGTGAAGGTGTCGGTGACTCGGTATTCAGAAATTGATGGCCTATTGGCACCGAAACTCCAGATTTGTTTCTGCATACTGAACATTCTCTACATTTCTGTGCGCAATTCTTTCCATGTGTTTTTTCCTGATACAAATTACATTGCTGAAAATCTACAAGATGCCCAACAGAGACGAGTGTTATATACAATCATTATTATTTTGATGAACACCACAGCTTTTTTTGATAACTTTATATAATTATTTCATGTAATAAATCATAGTTAAACAACTTTTCAGGAGTTGATTATGAATGAAGCCAATATATATATATATATGTATACACAAACATCCATACAACATCATAATTATATCACAAAGTGTGCTACTCCTCATAATCATGATAATACAATATTGTAAATTGGGAAACACGGCCATCAACAAGCTCACATTGAATGTAGCCTTGTCTGAATCAATACCTGCCATATGATCATCAGTTCCCTGGACAACAAATACTGCATACATGCTGCTGTTGATGCTTCACAAGACAGAACCCCCCCCCCTCCCCCCCCCCCCCCGCTCCACACCTCCTCCCCCCACACAACCGAAGTGCACAGGCAGATAACACACATGCATGTCCATGTCCATCAGTGTTGGATAATTAACATGAATTAGCACAATAACCTCCCCATAGTCAAGATATTAGATATAATATGGATGTATACCTGAATACATGTACATGTATATGTACCTGTCATGATTTCCATACTACTGGTGACTGTCACCATTCACCAAACATATGTAATACATGCGGAAATGGCTAATTGCACATGCAACAAAATAATATAACACTATTGCCTGGAGTGCTGACAAATGACAGATGTGAAAACACTGTGTACATAACAGACAGGCAACATGTGCAACTGCATGAGTCATGCACACATGAATTTGGAAAAAAATTGGTAACCACAATGTATCGATATAAAATACACAGACATGAAAGTTCAAGCAAATGAAAAAATGTGTTGTAACTTTGTATTTTTCATTTTTCTGTACACTTGAAGTTTCCCAATAGTTTTCATTATTTATAAATGACTCATGGTCTGCAGCTTTGCGACCAAGATTTTTCATGATTGCATCCTATCAACCATCTTCATCCCATTGTGTAATAAATATCTGATGGTTTTTCGTTATCTAGCTGAAAAAAAGAAAACAACCAGGCAGATATCTCGATTGCTCTAGATGAACATGATGAAACCGACTTCTGCAAATGAGGTTTATAAACTCCGTATGATATATAATATCTTCAGTACATTGTACATATATTCAGGTAGTCAATCGATATAAAACATATTTTTACTTTGAGCAAAATGTATAATTCAATAAATGTTAATATTCCACTACTGTTATGCATTTTCCTTTCTTTTCAACATACAGTATGCCAGGTCCTAAAAGAAGAGAAAGCTCCATTTGAAAGACTTTAAACATAAGTTGTAAAGGAATGGGTGAAATTCAGGAGAATTTTTTTGGGGGGAATCATTGAAATATTAATACCTATATTGTGTGTATCATTGTATACAGTTGATATTTGAAAGAAGAAAACTGCATTTTGTTTCTGCGAAAGAGGGGGCACTCTACTCAACGACCACAGTAATTCTGTATGTAGATCTAGTTCAGCCTGAGCAGCATGTTCCCTGTCGCTCAGGCTGCATAAACTAGATCAGCCAGCGCAAGCCCCATATATGATGCTACGCTGCATGTAATTGTGTGTTGAATGGAACAAACCATTTTGGGACAAATCAATCACTGAATCAATTCTATCATTGAAAGATTTAAAAAAAGTACTCCTATTGGCTAGGCAGTAGAAAAACAGATATTTATTATCATAAACACTAGCTCAGAAGGCATACACACTTTCTAGGTACACCAATAAGGTACTAACTGTCAAAACACGGAATCCCCTGGCCATCTTGACAGAAGGAAACCCCTCCGTGACGTCATAATGCGTCCAAAAATAGAACGCCAAACGTCTGTTTCAGAAATCATCAAATATCTCAAACTATGTGGCACTTCGATAGCCATAATCAAATGAAACTCATACTATACCTAAATGGGTCTCCTCGATGTGTTGTATGAGCGTAGAAAGTGTACCAAATGTCAATCCACAGCCATTGAATTTACAAGAGTTGACCAGAAACACCGCCATTTGTAAAACAGCCCAACCCCTCTGAAGCTCATTTGCATACGTGCCGAATGATTCAACCGATTAATAATTTTCCCCGGAAAGGTGTTTTTTTTTTATTATTGCACACCTCATCTGAGGAATTTGTAAACAAGTTTTATTGCTTTTCCAAATCAGAAAAATAATATAGTCATTTCAAGGAATAACTGATTGATTTTACGAGTGAAAATACAACACTACTTTGATATGGTTTCGGTAAAATATATTCGTTACTGCATCACGCTCCGCTCGTGCTCAATCGGTTTTTCCATTTTCACGAAAGGCGACGCTCCAGCACACAGGTGCTTCGGAGTACCGTCTGGTGGACAAAACGTCGGTTTTTCTAGCAAAGCCAAACGCTCGTGTCACCCCCACAGGATTCTAGGATAGCACTGAAAAGTAGTTCATATCGCCTCGTGCACGCTACATTCAAAACAAAGTGTAAACAAAACAGACCCAGGCATCTGCTACTTATACTCCGCAGATAATCTGTGCAAAGGACAAACAATGGCAAATACATACATTATGTGGCACGTTCGATACAGATAACATATACTATGTGTCATTTCTAAGAACTTTCTCGTGCAGAAGCACAATCATACAATGTTTTGATCGGCAGTCATTCGTTCCTACACTCCTGAAATTTCAGGAGTGATACGGCTGATACGAGGGTCTGGTTTGGATAAAATAAAAAAAGCGACCCGGACGAGGCTGTTACTGCATAGTGAATGGACCAACAGCGCAGTAAAATAAAATTTAACACACAAGAAGACGTTAGTTTGCTAAATTCATCCTTATGCACTATTAATTGATGATATACATGTACACTTTTGCAATGCTAAATGGTATCGTTCTATAACTTGGCATACCTCCCCTGAGGGTCAAACGGCAAATCTGTTTACCAAATTTCATACTTCTATCGCAAAAATTCATGAGGTTGGCAATCTACCCCAATGTTAAATTTCAGCCCAAAACGGGATCTCAAAAATCTGAGCATGTCCGAGGTTTTGGTCCTGTTTACATCCACCAGGATTCGAAGAATTATTGTGTGGCGATTTTGCCTGAAGATTGCGATAGCAGTTTCGGCCACTACCGTACTCCCTACCCACCTGTTTTGACTGCTTCACATTGGAAGCTCGTGCATTGCCTTAGCGGCGAATTGTCTTTGCTCACTCCACTATGCTGTAACAATGGTCTGACGTCACACCTTCGCTCTCGTGAACTGCTAGCTTTGGAGCTAGCAGCCCGTTTTGCTTTCTTTGAGTTGTCTCAGAGCTGTCAAGACGAGAGGACGACGGCGGACATGGCCATGTGCTCCTGGCCCCTTTGTCTGGCTAGAGGGTCTGCGAGGACCCTGGGGACAATTCCAATTGGGGGCCCAGGATGGAGGCTGCTTTGATACGGGGGCTCATGCCCCCATGGACTGGTAGTCTCTCGCCCTGAGATGGTGCATACAGGCTCTGGCAGACCGTCGGGCTGTCCGGAGTTCCATCCCCGTGGTGGACTGGCAGCGAGCCGGGCCAGCAACGCCCATGCGCACAGCTTCCAGAAATAACCATCATGGCTTATGGGCTCGTCACACCGGGCTACATTACTATGATGATACAATATGTGAGTGATGTATCAAGACGGACTATTATATGGCTATAGTTAAGACCCGCCGTGACCGTGCTCTGATGCGGGGCGCTTGCTCCCTAGATACCGGGCATGAAACATTGCAATTGTTAATTGGGACCAGAATACATCTTGGGGTGCATTCTACACGAACATGTTGATGTCAAAAGATTGCCGAGCAAATGAAAACCGAGAAAATGCACAAAATTGTGTACAGACTAAGAAATTAAATGGCAAGACTAAATTTAACATTGGGGTACATTACCAACTTCTTCAAGTTTTGCGATAAGAAATCTGAAATTTGACTCTGTTTGACTCCCATGTGAAGTATGTCAAGTTTTAGAATGATACCATCTAGCATTGCAAAAATATCAGCAAATATCAATGGATCAAATGTGAGTAATAATATAACATACATGAGCCGTTGGCTTGTTGTTCAAAGAAGCGATGTACTCAATAACATAAAACTTAATAACGAAGAATTTCTTAGTGACACGGCAATTTTTGTACAGGATTTGCTAAATTCCAGATACGTGAACAAATTCATATTAGACCAGTCAAATGTACTCACGTCTGATGAAATATATTTTGCATTGAATGAACTATGTGTAGATTAAAGGGGCACTATGTGGGATTCCGTTTTTAGGGGATTTCCAGATTTGTCGGCCGACGCTGTTTTATTTATAGAACAATAGGTCAGATTACGTTTTTGTCCCAGGATCTCTGCCGAACCAATTGTCAGATCAGCCCAGGTCGGCTCGGCAGATATTCTAGGTCAAAAACGTCATCTGACATTTTGTTCTAAAAATAGAAGCGTGAGGAGAAAAATCTTGGAAATCCCCTAAAAACGGAATCCCATATAATGCCCCTTCAACTGCTCACGAATTTATGCACTTCTGTTTGTTTAATCAGCTTTTTGGCACCTTTGCCTATTAGTATTATAATGTTCCACAATTTCCTTCTCATATAACATATAACGAAATAATGCAAAATATAATAATAATAAGGATATCGATAGGAATATAGGTCAGACTAATAATAATAATAATTCACATGTGTAGTATAATTTCCTCAGACAAATATCAGGCACTTTGCAATAGTGGAGTATTATGCAGTTAGAGAGTCCGGCACTCAGTTCAATGTTTTATTCAGGCGACAGGAAGATGAGTTTGATGTGCATTACTCACTCAGACTCGCTCACCTACTCCTTCAACTAGTCAGTCCATCAATGTTATAACCTAATTGATAATAATCCTTCATATAGGATATCCTTCATATATGATGATCTACAGTATAGATCGTATGAACATAGAGAAATCACATAATCATTACATGTTGCCTCTAACTTCTACTCAACTACCAAGATGGCAGGCCTAAAATATGTATCTATGTAAGCTTTAATTGGTAAAAATATGAAGCAGTGTGGTGTATGGGAGCTGTGGTTATACGGTGGGCAGTGCATGTCATGTAATCTGTATGTATGCATGTATGCTAGCTGTGCCTTGTCATGTAGTGGCAAAGTTGGGATGTATGTCGAGCACAGAGTCTACGAGGGGAGGATTTTGGGGGCAAATAATATGAATATTTTTTACTACAATACACCCCTCCCTTGAAAACAACGTCCTCGTATTTAACGCTTCTCCAAAACCTAGTCCAATGGAAATCTAAAGAATAAGAGCTGAGTGTCATTAACTTGCCTATCCACTCACTCACACATGAAAACAATGAAGAAAATATGATAGAAATAAAAATACCTAACCATCAGAATAAATATCATCCGTCAGTCCATCATCTAATATGATCACAAAGATGATCAACAAGTCATAAACGTATTTTGGAATGTTCACAACATAAATTTCAAATGAAGAAGAATGTCTTCCTGGAAAGAAATGTGGCTAGTCAGTGGCATGCGATATTTTGCAATCCAAGTGTGACATATATATATTATTAAAATGTGACACAATATAATGAACGTGTTAAAGCTGCTGCCTTCGAATGTGTGCAATATTTTTTTCGAAACTATTTTTTTAAACACATCTATTGCGATATAACAAAAGGTGTGCTCAATGATTTTGATGACTACAGTCCGTCCGAGTTGTCTTTTCATCCGTTTTAGTGCCCATTTTGTACCGATTTTGTAAATAAACAAACGAAGTGTATCCATCAAACCCGAATGTAAACAAAGGCTCAAATCACGCTTAAAAATCCACATCGAGTACATTTTCCAGTTCGTAAGTGCATATATATAGTGTTGTTGTGAGAAACCAATCAGTGATATACCATGATGTGTGTGGAATCGTCAGTCTTTCTCACACTTCTATGCTTTGTTTACATCTGCGGGTGATAAATACAGTTCTTGTATTTATGTGAGAACCGCCTGTTCAAATGAGTAAAATTTCCTGAGGACCATTTTTTCATTACATTTGATGTGAGTATGTTTCATTCAGTTAGTTTAGCATGTTTAATATGAAATAATTAAAAAAAATATATTGACTGCTTTCGAAGGCAGCTGCTTTAATTAATTAGTGTCATAGGTGAGCATAAGTCGAGCGGGTATCGGCAGAAATTCATCTGGGGGTGGCACCACTCCCAGACATGAAAGTTAGTGGCGTTGGGCACTGACAGTGTTTCCACGATCAACATGTGAGGGATTATGTCCGATTTTAGAATTAGCCAATCATGGGGTGCGCTGTATCAACACAAACATCTTTTTGGGTGGTTTTACACTGCATGTGATGTTGAGCCACTGAAGGTGTGCTGTCACCAAGGAAACATGTTACATCACTGTCTAGTTTTCTCATCAGTCAGTTTTAACAGGGGGCGGGGGGTCACACCCATTCGTTTTTGCTGTGCTTGCTATCACTCCTGGATTACACAGTTGATAATATCCGATATAGTCTTTTCTGCATTCTCATTACAGCACTTTTCTGCTCGAACAATGCATAATTCCGACTTTATTGTCCATATGTGTCTGCACAATTCTTGCACAGTTTATGTCTTTCTATCCATAACACATTATGAACTGGGTGATCATATTGTATAATCAGACGACACATTTTATTTATTTGACATGACAATAATGTCATACTCACGTGAGTGACTTCAAACCATTCATTGTCATCTGGCCTCTAGGGCGCAACACATGCATATTGTAGGGCACAGTTTCTTTCTTTGTCATCAGGGGTGAGGTGTGCCAGGAAATGTCAAGGACAGGGTCAGGCAGTCATACACTGTATGTGGATGGGGCAGGGGCAGAGTCAGGGGACAGGTCAGCAGTTGTCTGGTCTGGCTCGGCCAAGCATTATTTTGTGGTGACTCCCCATGGGTAATAGAGCTCACTGTCTGACGAGTGCAGCAGATAAGTTGATGGCACCATCAGAGTAGAGGTGCAGCAAGTGATTGTAAAGTTTGAGTATGTCAGTGTGGACGATGTGGGTTTGTCAAGGTTTCAACACCAGGGTGATGTAGTAGCTGACGTCTTTGGAGTTGTGGACGCGGCTTGGCGTGAGCATCAATTACCATCTTTTTGGTGGGTAGCGACTCTCTCCAGATGGTCATGCACCAAGTTATGAGCTGATCTGATGGTTTCACGGAAGTATTCGAAATACGATGTACAGAGGGCAGTAGAAGCTCCTGGGCATATGTTGGGAACATTAGGTCAAATAGCATAATACACTCATCATGGCCAATGGGCAGAAATTCAGTCGGCCATAAGGACAATTGAGAGGTCAGCATGTTTAGAGGGTGGTCCAGTTCAAGTGCTCCACCTGTTCATCACGCTGTGGTCTCTATGGCAGCGTGTGAATCTCCTCTGCTCCAAGTAGACTGACGATGCTGCGAGCAGGGCTGATTCGAAATCTGTATCGCTGTTGATAGCTTTTGGTACTTCATGGTAGACTATCCAGCTGTTGACAAAGATGTTGCAGACATCCTTGGCAGTGTGGCGTCGGAGAGATGCTATGATGCAATGATATAGTTTAAAAAGTCATCCGATATTACTAGGATATAGTTATGACCTCGTCTTGTGACTTTATGAGTATCAAGGAAATACTCTTTTGGTATTTGGTACTTCATGGTAGACTATCCAGCTGTTGACAAAGATGTTGCAGACATCCTTGGCAGTGTGGCGTCGGAGAGATGCAATGATGCAATGATATAGTTTGAAAAGTCATCCGATATTACTAGGATATAGTTATGACCTCGTCTTGTGACTTTATGAGTATCAAGGAAATCTGAAAGGCATAACCATGGATTGATATAAAGCTTTCCAAATGGTGAGTACAGTTTTTAGCCTACCGGCAGGATCGACTTTAACTTGTCAATAATCTGATATGAGATCTAGGTAGGAGCAGTATGTCACTCCAGCCAAGGCATCGTGGGTGTTTTGAATGTTTGGAAGCGGGCTAGAATCCTTGCACGTACCATCATTCAACAACTGGTAGTTCACACAAAAGCAGCCCCAACCGTTCCATTGTGAGGCTTCTGGGCATCAGATTCTGTCCAGGATCAGAGGCTGCCGGCTGGTGTGAATGTTTGTATAAACTACATCGTATGCTTGTACTAGGACATGCTGATCACATCCTGACCACATATTGACGAAAACAATGATATTTGAATGTGTGTTTGCAACTTTTGTATTCATATTCGTATTTGATTAAGTGTATTTGACCCCAGCCCTGGTCGACAGGGGTGAGAGTTGAGCAGCAGGGGCAGCAGGTGCTCTGGTTGAGATCGCTGGAGTGGTCACAGTTGCAGCTAGTGGTTCAGTAGGTGGTGCCTGTCAAGTAATTTGTGTACGTACATGTATGCTAGCTGTTTTGTCATGCATTTTCTGTGTTGTAAAAGTTACGACATGTATGTCGAGCATAGAATCCATAAGGTGAGGTTTTGGGGGCTAAGACTATGAAAAATTCACAACATGTACACATGTATACACATTATATTGAAATCTTCTTTAACTAGGATTCTATTACGATTCTGTCATGGAATGCCCTCACACCCGGCGTGTGAGTGTTTGTTGTAAGGAAAGGTACAGTGCCTCCTTGTCTCCTTTTGTGGCCAATAGGTGGCAATGTTGGTCCTGTAGGGTTATGGAGTCCTCTCTAACTTTATAGGTCACTTAACTGATCTGGGAGGTAATCGACGTACATATCAAGAGCGATTGCAAAAGTTTCTGATTTGTTAATCGTATAATGTTTATACATGCATGTTTTATACTCAAGTACAATTAAAATGGAAATATGATGCTGGTTGAAGAAAAAAATGAGCTAACTGAATCATATTGCCGTTCTTATGATTCACCAATTCATTTCTTACATCCCTAGTCATCCCTGGTCGCCATGCCTATTAAATAATGTATACCATTTCAGGATATTTATAGTCCCATATCGATTGTAGACTTAAATTAATGGATTTATTTGTAGGCCCTTTTATCAGCCTGATGAATGTTCTATGGAATACCATCACATTTTTACATAGTACATTTAATTACTTCAAGGAAATTTATCTTCTCTGGAATATCTTACAGAAACTAAAACATAACAAAGTCCATAACAATATTCACGGTATAGCCCCTAACTACCCGTCATCTTCCTTCTGTCTAAATTCATCCCGCCATAATACTCAATCAGGGCCACACGCTCTTATTATCAATCATGTGAAATCTTTTGGATATACTTCCTTTGATCACACTGGGGCTATAACCTGGAATGGTATTCCTGCCTTGTTACAGTCCATTAACAACGAAGAAAGTTTTAAAACCCAGTTTAAGAACTCAACCCCTTTATATGTTATTAGTTGCCATTTTACACCAATCTCTAGTCTATGTTCTAGATTGTCTCCAAGTCTAATATGATGCCATAAAATTTTGTTATACACACATATATGTGGCGTTTTGCCCTAAGCACGCGGCAGGTGATTGTAAACATACATGCCATTTATGTGGCCTTTTCGTTCTTGGCCTTGTTTTGACACGCTCCGTTCGAGCGTGCGTTGCCACGGCAACGCATTGTAATTTACGCTCCAGTAAACTATAACAATGGTTTGATTATACCTCGCGTGGGTCCTACAGCTTGTGGTGTATTATATATACACTGGAAGCTACTCGATCGAGGAGATTGTCCGAGAGAGAGTGACTGGGACGCACACGAGGCTCGCCATGAGCTTTGTGTTCCCTGGTCGAGAGTAGTGGGCTCCTAGAGCCCTGGGGACGATTTCCATGGGGAGGCCCGGGCTGGGAGAGAGAAGTTGCTGACTCGGGGGCGCAAGCCCTGTGGATCGCCAGTTCTCTCCCTTCCCAGGACGTGTGACATAGGCTCTGGCCAGCATGTCGGACTGCACGGGGTTCCGTCCCCGAGGCAGACCGCGGCTCGCCAGGCCCCTCCAGTTAACACCGTGGTGATGAACCAGTTTCTGAACGGTGTCCGTAGGCCTGGGAGTGTCGGGTGGGCTGTTACCTGGTTACCGTTAATGATAGAGTGGTTACCGTGTCCGCAGTGACCTCCGGTGAGTGGCGCCGCCGCAAGGATCTGGAATAGCGGATGCGCGTCCGCAAGGACTCGTGGTGAGAGGACTATCCTCGAGGATCCCGAAGAGCGGACGATAGTCAATAACTTTACATATATATCCATACAGTTATTGTAATCAATATGTATGCCAATTTTAAGGTATATTGTCATGCATGTATGCACTTACATAGTGTTTATGTTTACAACCACATTTGTTTAACTATACGTGTCGAGTATATTTCTGTCTACAAACATATTCCTTTTTTTGCAATTCATTTAGTCAGACCCTATTGTATTATTTACAAATTATACATGTTTAATTCCTCTATTTTGTCATGTACTCACAAAGATCACAATGGAAATGAACTTTTCATGCTTTAGTGTGTTTTCCCTATATCATCATGCTGTATGTTTATATTGATTTTACAAGATAAACTCAATCAATCAACCACATTGCGACATTGAACAAATTTCGTTCATAGATTATTCCTGGCGTATCTAGTCCGTGTCGGTATTGAGTTTTGGCGCCGTCTCGCGGGGATTGGAACATTGACCTCTGCGCATGAGCATCAGACGTCCTCCGTGCCCTATCTTTGGTGAGTTTGAGACGACCTGAATTTTATCAAATTAAATCTACTTTAATCGTCGTCCGTACATGTCATCCGCAGTTCATGCACTAGTATTATATCAGCGTAAACACTATAGATTCGAGAGGACTAGTTATCGTAGAAATACACGCTGTACTTTATTGAAAACTCGGCCTCCATTTGGTGTTGGAAATTTGACCGGCTTTTCTGACGTTTGCAGATTTTTGTCAAGGTTGACGCCACACAGCACTGAGGATGTATTCCTGCTCCAAGTTCCTCACCCCTGTCGCCAGGACCGCCGTAAGTTTCCCGTTCAATTGACCCGTGTTTAAAATATGAAAATTGAAATGTAGAAGTCTGAAGTCAATTTCTGGAAATTCACAAAAGTTCTATGGTTTTGCACATCTGTCATTCTGTGACCTTGACCTGTCAAAAATGTTGCCGTTGACAGTTGAACATGTTGAATTGCCGGGTTGTTTCAGCTTTGATTTTGAATCTAAATAGATTTATTTATTCGCAATGAATATCGAATGGGATTGAACATTGGTTGAAACGATTGGTTTACTTACAGGTCAGCCGTAGCTCAGTGGTCGCCCGACCCCTCGGTAGCTCAGTTGTCCAGCGAACATCGAGAGAGGACGCATCGCAGAGTGCATCAACAGTATGTAGTCTGACCACATTCAGTGGATTGCAAGGCATCAACCAGGCGTCTCTAGTATCAGTCCTCAACACACAGGTAATATTGGCTAAATTCATGTATCGTGAATCTCTAAACTATTTGAAGGGTTAGGCCATAACATGATTTAAATAAATGATTTTGATTCTCGCTTGCGACTTCGAAATTTCACATTGTATGTATGATATGTATGATCTGTTCTGTAATGTTGCATGTTTGTTTGCACAGCTTCGTACTTTCCAAACGAGTGCCGGACGACGAGATATTGATCAGGCCGCCAAGTACATCGGAGCAGGAGCCGCCACCGTTGGGGCTGCTGGATCTGGTAAGTATGATGGTCTTGCATGTAAAATTGCAATTGTCATACATATGAAATATTTCATGAATGATGTCAGCGTCAAGACCTTATGATGTTTTCTTGCGTTAACAGGGGCTGGAATCGGCAGCGTATTCGGAAGTCTTGTGATTGGCTACGCCAGGAATCCTTCCCTCAAGCAGCAATTGTTCTCCTACGCCATCTTAGGGTTTGCCTTGTCAGAGGCTATGGGTCTTTTCTGTCTTATGATGGCTTTCTTGATCCTGTTTGCCTTCTAAATGACAGATCCCAAAAGTGTGTGTGTGTATAGAATAATGTTCATATTTATAACAATAGGAGACTTTTTTTTACATAAATACCAAAGGGAGAAAAGCCTGTGCGGACAACACTTAATTGACTCCCCGACTGTAAGTGTGCTGTAAGGCACGAGTTATCATCATCATCATTCACGATCTTGTTGAGAGGACTCCACACCATCGAGCCAGATCGGTTCTTGTTCAGACTTGCACTGATTTACCATCTAACAGTGTAAAGATAAAAAGCATCCACTAAAAAGGTCTGTAACTTTAGCTGAAGTGGCTGGATGGTCTTCGAGCTGTTCACCGAGATTTTGTCAACCTGTACTTCATCGTCATCTTGTTTGCATAGTTAAGGAATAAGGAACTTGGAGCATGGAGCAATTACATTTCAAGAAATTCTGTCTGCCAGAAATTTTACCATCAAACTAAGCATCCGACGAAAGCATCCTAGCAAAATGGCCACAGAATTTCTCGAAATCCACACAAATCTGGTCTGTTTCTACATGAAAACTCTGTGTATTAAGTAGTGTTGAATAGACCAAATTGTTAAAAAAAAAATTGGAAACTGGTTAATAAAATGGAAAGTGATTAAGACCATTCAGTCTTCATTTGTTTTGATTCAACTGATTTTATCACTTAAACAGTGTATAAGTTGATGTATATTAAATTCTACAGAAATATACAATAACTTTGAACTCAGAAATAACTTTGAACTTGTGTGCACATAAGTAGTTTGAGTGGCCTATCATTCGAATTTAACCTACTTCCTCACACGAGTAGCTATACTGTAGTGACCAATTTATGTGGCGTCTCGCGCTTAGCTTTTGTAGGTGGCGTTTAAAGCTCTGCAAATTTCTGGATCAAAGTATTTCTGAAAATTGGGAGGAAAACAAAACACAAGCCTTGGAAATAATATATTTATTGGATCGGTATGGGAATTCAGGACAGGTTTTATTCACAAGACTCGCTACTGATATTTCATTGTTATAATAACATGAAGCAGAAGGCTGCGATCACAAAATTACATAAATACCGGTAAACCAAAAATAGGCAATTGAGTGTTTCTACGTCAATCATTGCTGTCAGTTTCGATGATATTAGGCCTGTTCGTTTGGGCAATTATTTCCAATTTCATGTTCGATTGGCATTGGAATGTCATTCCGGAATTGACAATAGTTTTCTGCTATTCTGTCTTCAGTGGAATGAGCAGAAATGCACTTCTGGGATTAGCAAAACAGTTCTGGAATTCACGGTTCTGTTCGATTGGTAGATGATTCTGGTTGAAATATGTATGCATATCCATTCTAAAACGTAATATTCAGACTAATGTGAAAAGACTAATTTTGCGGCTATTAAATTTGGCGGCTGTGAGCCCCACGTTATTTGGTGGAGATTTTATTTGGGGGGGTTTCAAAACCAAATGTATTTCTTAACATTTATCTAGTTATTTTGGTGGTCGATTTAATTCGGCGGTTTTTCCCTACCGCCAAATAAGGCAAATAAATTGTCCGCCAAAATTAGTCGCATTACAGTACCCAATAGCCCCAAACGAACAGGGCAATTCATAGTTAATTGAAGGTTCTAGGTACACTGAACAATACAGTTTTACATTCATTTTGGCACTCGTAAACGTTGACCGATGAGCACTACATTTATCATGGCAGACAGTGATCTTGTGCATCACCTTTTGTACTCAAAATATAACAAGATTTCTTGAGACATCGAATGATTTTGAATTGGTGGTAGCAACCGTTACAGTCATCATAAACTAAAACAAAGCACAAATTTAGTACATCGAGTATACCTTAAAATCAATAAATATTCATACAAGTGTAGTGTCACTATAGCTACGAGTGCAATACAATGCATGCACATAATACCATGCAATAATATACTAGTATAAAGCTGCTTCAATACATATATTGCACTTGAATTTGAAATCTGCATACTTTGGACCTCAGTTTTGAATACTGGGACTTATCAACAGATCAAAGAAATAGATTTTATTCCTGGTGCCTGTTCATCAAAGCTTTCAAACGATATAATTTTCAATACAAATACGTACATGTGTTTCTTGAGCAAGAGTTTATAGCAAGAGCATAAACATACAATGTATAAATTATATATCAACAGAAATTAGTCTTGTATAATGCGCATTCACATTGGAAATTCAGAATCTTGAGTGAAAGATAAGTCAATTGTATACATATTAGGAATTTACAGATTCCATGATTTGTTGTGTCTTAAACACGAATATTACCGGTAATAAATGACACAGGAATGTGCAAATATATAGATTTGATCAAACATTTTCACCAGTATAAGATATTTACCGCCTCACATCAATCTCCACACATGATTAATCAAAGCTCAATACATGCACATGACATATGTGCGGACTCCGAAATTATTAAGATTCTGGTTGAAAGAAAGTCTTAACGACGATAAATCAATAACAAGGCATAATATTCAGATTTTTCAAGATTTTCTTGATCTCCCATAGGCAGTATTATAGCATCAAGTCAGTATAAGCAGAAATGAGAGGGTAAAAATTTAAAAATACAATCAACAATGTCATAGAAAAATATCTTTTGTAACAACAATTACCATGATAACATGTTATCAACAAAGTGAATCTGACTAGATTTTGTTACAATACAAGACATGTTAGTATTAATGCTGACATCTTTCAAAGCAAGTGATTCGATGTGAGTTAGTAATGTCAAATTATACTTGAAAATATAAAATAATTTCCAACACAAAATCGTACAAGAATCTCAAAACTTTAATACTATATCAACTACCAACGCAGTTCCATACATGTATGAAAAAAATATTTCAGTATAATCAGATAATCTCAAGAATCAAAATTGTAAAATCATTACATCGTATGTATGTTCGTAGAAATTTCGAAAAAAATTCAGCTGAGTAAAATCAATATGCCAAAAAAATACACAAGAATTCCATGCGGTTCGTTCTTTGATAAATAAAGCACATATTATACTACATAACAGAAATAACACAACTAAATAACAATTTATCATAACGTTGGTGCACAAATTAACCTATCGCCAAACCAGTTTGTCCGAGTCTTTTTACGTCATTCTCGACGAATTCTGCAAAACGTTATTATTGACCAAAGAGAAATTTGCCGACGTAATATGTGCAACTCGGACAACTTTTTGGGGTTTTGGCGATAGGTCAATTAAGCATGCTTTCTATTCAAATGTGTTCACATTAAACATTACTAATTCTACACATAACATTTAAAGACAATCCTTGTGTGCTTATGATGAGGTAACGAAACAATCAAATCGTCTTTCGATTATGAACTTCATGACTACATGACTAAAGAATCTTTACGGAAGACAAAATGGTAATTTTGTTAATTTTCGGGTTTTGAAGCAACTACACACATTCTAATTGTAGGCTATGGCACATAAAATAAGCTAGACTAATATGTACTTAGGAATCGATTATAATATCATAATACTTTATATGTATACATTGTAAATGTGATATTGAAACTAAGGCATGATTCTTATATAATATTTGTGCTATGCATTCATAAATATATTGATATATATAAATATATTAATTTTTTATACACCAACATTACATGCACCCATCAAGCAACAAAACTATGTTTACATTTTTTTTCCACATTCACAAAACTTCTACGACTTATCTTCAAATCAGAAAATATACAAAAATTCATTCTGGAAACATCACGTTCATTCGATAATGTTGATATCAGATACAAAGTATTTATGTCCAGTAATATATTATCAATTTCATTTGCCTGTGCTAGGCAGTGCGCGAATAGAAATCAGGGTGTGATTTAATATTTTGTTCATCACTAGCTATTTAATTATGGCACTCGAGTTACATATAACATGCATTGTTATGTACTACAATGCATGTACACACATACAAAGAGCAAAACAAATTTAGTTTACACACACACCCTACCTTGAATAGTTATACCGGGCCATGGACAATAAATAACCAATTTCTGATTTGATGCCACGATTACACACAAGAAAGGTTTACCAATCGCGATGATGTCAATATGCTCACAGGGTGAACGTCATGTTTACATAAAATCTTGACTGGCGCAACATCCCAAATCATGCTGCCAAGTTGCCATGGTTACTTGAGTATGTCGAGACTGCCGTGGGAGTTGAGACTTATCTCCTCGAGGTCCTCGTTGGCGAGTGTCAGACTGCGCGCCTGCGTCATGCGATTGCTGATCTTCCACACCGCCTCTTGTATCTCCCCGTCGTAGGACTCGATGGACGAGCGTTCCTCCCTCCCGTCTCGGTAATACTTCCCTGTTACACCTGTCGGCAATGGTGGAGGGACTTGTGGTGTTAAAAACATGTTGAATGCAATTTATAAATTTGAGTGCAAGTGAATGTATTTTATTTTGAGGCTTTTAATATATATTTCAGATATATGTATCTATCCATATATTCAATACATATCTTGAATATTCAAAATTCAAAAGCATACTAGATACATGTAACATCAGACTGAGAGGAATCATTTTTTCAAAGATTTCTCATTCACTGCATGCATGATACAAGTAACACGTTTATCGTCGACCACTATCTGAGTTTATATACATGTACATGTAACTGTTTACCCAACATATATGCCCAATGATATATAATATTACTTATTGGAGGGAAAACCACGTATGACAACAAACCGTCATACCTTTGTACTTTTCGCCATCAGCCAAGTCACAGATGAGAAGTCCAGCTTTGACGGGCGTTTTTGTTTTCTTGGTGACTTTGCCACAACACCGCCCGATACAGCAGGCCCACAGCAGCTTGTGACTCTTGTCCGCGTTACGACTCAACTCCGTGTTAGGGACGATACCTGGACATTGATAAAATAAGGCTAGCTAAAAGATATGTCAAATCATGACTGTGTCATATTTTATTGCTGAAAAAGTTTCTGTGCTCCCTGTGTTACAACATACATGTACTTGAAATTTGTTTTTTTCAAAGAAATGTTAAGAGATTAGTGCCATATCAGATGAAAGAATTTATCCCACATAAAATTGGATAACAGTTTTCATGTGACTCAAATATTTTTTTATACATTGGAAATCATAAGTTCTTCAGTAAATGGTGTCACTTCCAGGTAGTGAAAGGGCTCACAAAACATACATGTAGTAAGAGATCGGTCACTGTCGTACAAACCGGGATCTATGGCGTTAACTGTGACGTTAGCGTCCAGCTTGGTGAGTTTCTCGGCCAGGAAGTATGTAAAGAGAATATTACAGAGTTTGGAGTTCTTGTATGCCTGGAGGCCAGTAAACGTGTTCTCCTTCTGAAGCTGGAAGTTATCCACTCGTAGAAAGTCACACTCTGTCAATAAAAGAACATTTAGTAATATTTTTTAGTAAGGAATCAGGTTTAATTACGAACACTATTTTTCAAGTTTTGTGGAAACCATGAAAACGAAATTAATAATACTGTTCACATTTCTACTATTTGCTCTTAAAACTGGAGTGTCACAATTTTGCAAAAAGAGCAAACTGTCTGTGGGGAGTTGTGCGTGAGTGGAGTCCGACCTTTGGAGAACCAGGAGTGCTCCTGATCGTGGAGCGCACACGTCACGTTCACAATCCTCGCCTCGCCCATGATGTCCCCCGTCTGTATAATGTAGTCAATCAGCAGGTTCGTCAGCAGGAACGGTCCTAAATTGCAGAGATATTCATCGCCAGTTACATACGGAATAGGTTGCCAGTACATGTATCAGGAATATGTTACCTTTATTTTATCACATGAACATGTACACACAGCTTTACTAGGGATATAATCTGTTGTCAAATGTAAGCTCAGTTTCTGAAAAATTAATTTATGGAACATACATATGTATATAACCAAGTATCAGTCAGTGTCTGTTGGAAATATATTTAGAATGGTCCAGAACTCATACAAAACAAAATACCCAAGTGATTTGTTGCCATGGTGACTTCGAAGCCCTCGCGTGTCGTTTTTCGAGTCAGGTCCTTGAAGTTAAGTGCCATTCCTGCATTGTTGACTAGCAAGTTTAGACGGTTCTTTTTTTTGGTGAATTCTGATACAAACTCACGAACACTTGTCGTTGAAGAAAGATTCAACTGTGAAGAAAGAAATGGTGTACAGGAACCGGAATTTAATTGATCGTATAAATAGGATACTCATATAAGTACGTACAACATGTACAGAATCTGTGAAACACAAAGCTTATGCTTTCTTGATGGTGGACTCCATTTATGCTATGCGCTTTGTTAAAGAGACAAAACACATGAGAGAACACCATCCTGAATCATATTTACAATGAGTCACTGACATTACCCTAAGACAGAAGACTGACCTCCATGACCTGTACGAGACTGTTTGGATGTTCCTCTTTGATCCGTCTGACCGCCTCACGCCCTTTCTCGACACTCCGACAGGCGAGCACGACATCATTACCGCCCTCGCAGAGATACTTGGCCACTTCAAAACCAATACCCGTGTTAGCTCCAGTTACTATGGCAACTTTTCCAGACATGCTGTCGAGTTCATTGCATTGAAGAAAATCTCTAGTTTAGAACTCCAGCAGTGGAAATTGCATCAGACTTGTTCTGCAATAAAGAAATTTTGTATCCCAAACAATTACCCCCGTAAGTGGCTCTACTACTACCAAATTCCAGCACAAAAAAAGATGAAGTGTGAAGTCAAGATTAGATCCACTTGTACATTTGAATTTTTACTACAAAATCCAGAAGCCAGGATTGGATCCAATCAGAAATACATAAGACTGTATTTCTGATACAATGTAACTTGTGATTTCTGGGGTTATCGAATAGGATTACTGACTAATAATCTAGTCATGTTTGTGTACTGGCTTAGACTTGGAAAACCAGGTTCATCAGTCTCAGGCCGTCTCAGGCTTCTTCTCATCGAGTATTCATCACTCAGCAACCTATGATAGTATATACTATAACTGTATTTTTTATTTATTTTTTATTTGTTTATTGGACAGAACATGATAAACATACAAGGATACAATACGTATACCGGTAAAACCATAGTAATCATGATCCGTCAAGGATAGCACAAAAATGTACACATTCAGTGTACATGTACACATTCAACCCCGCTGTAGTAGCCTATAGTCTACGAGACTACAGGTGAGCTGAGCTTATGGTGAGCTCGGCCCCCGGCTCCAATGATATTGTTGCTTGCTGTCGCTGATGTAAGTGTTTTGTTGTAGGTGACTTCATTATGCCTACGACCTATGTAAATGGTGGCGTCATTCATTAGTACAGAATGAAATGAAATTGCTAAAATTTCAGCAGCTTCTTAATTTCTTCCTAATGTGGCAATTTCGCTCCAAGATCACGATAGGAGTTTGGTTGTTAATACTATTCTTGTTTTGGCCGCTTCGTGTTCGAAGCATGTGCGCCGCCTAGCAACGCCTCTAATCCTCTCGCTCCACTATTCTGAAACAATGGTCTTACATCATCCCTTGCTCTCGCGCGCTGGCAGTATAATACTGCCAATATCGGCAGTATAAATACTGCCAGCCTGCCTTGTCTACTCAGAGTTGTCTCAGAGCTGGAAAGGCGAGAGGACGACGGACGGCTCGGTCATGAGCTCCACGTCCCTTTTGTCCGGCTAGAAGTGGGCCAGTGAACATGGTGAGGCCCCAGGGATGATTCCCACTTGGGGGCCCAGGAGGGGCTCTTCCCTGGATCACCAGTCCTTCGCCCTGGGATGGTGCAACACAGGCTCTGGCAGACCGGGCTGTTCGGGGTTCTATCCCCGTGGCAGTTCCGTCGGTGAGGCCGGCCAGCAACATGCCCACGTGCGTGACTTCTGTGGTGCCGCTCCCATGGCGTTTCAGGCTCCACACAACGGGCTACATTACCATAACTGATGTATAATGTATATTTCGTATGTCTATGATGTGTTATGATGTGATGTTTGACGGCCGGATTCGTCCGGATGGACTGTTACCTGGTTGTAGTTTCCATAATCATGATGCCCGCCATGACCGTGCCATCGCGAGGGGCCCTTGCGCCCTAGGTAGCGGGCGTCTAACCAGGTCGTGGTGCTACCGCAGATTGAAGTACGTACTTCGTTTGTAGTACGTACTTCGTTCGTAGTACGACGTACTTGGAAGGAAGTACATACGTTATGAAAGGGGGTGCTGTTGAAATATTGGTTTCAGCTGCTTAAACTGTACGATATTATGACACCTGGCATGATTTTTGAGATTATGAAACGTTATGCTTTATTTCTAAATTATTTGCAATGTTACAAGTGGCTGTGGGAAATCGTCAGAAGGTGCTGAAAGTTGACCTTTTTAAAACTTTTTTGTTTATTATGGATACTCAGGTCATAGGGCAGCAACGGTTAAATAATAAACTGACAGTTGAATATATGTAAATATAAAATAATCTTGTTTGCAATACGTTCTATGTCCTATTAATTAGCTGACGAGTATAATTTGTCTTTCCAAGACATAACATACTTCCATTCAAGTACGGTGTACCACGATCGAAGTACGTACTTCCATTGAAGGTCGTACTTGGATCGAAGTAAAAACAGGCTGATATGTAGCATTCACATAGGTGATCGTTGGGTAAAAATGTTCATGATATAAGTTTAGGCCATAGAAATCTGGTCAAACCAGTGAGATAATTTAGAAGAAGCATTCATATTACATATAACACACTACACAACATTGCTGTTTTGGAAATATTACGACATCGATGCATTTTATTCGCAGAATTAGCCACGCAATTCCAGAACACTCAACTTCAACCTCGTATTATGGTTTCCCATAGCCGCTTACCAAATGAATATTTGGGCCGAATTGACCAATGACATCATAACTATATATAGAATGCACACCAGGTGGCCTGAGTGTTTACAATATTGATTATTTTGCTTCTAATGATACGGTGTCTGAATGAAACACGCGTACTATAAACGAAGTACGTACTACGAAGCAAGTACGTACTTCGATCTGCGGTGCGCCGCGACCAGCTAACGTTACACTAACAAACAGTGAAAAACATACCAGTAATTATCAAAGACAGAAAATGGCAGGTTCATGCAATCAAGACTTGTATATCTCAAAATACACAAACAGAATTCAGAAAGGATTGTGCAAAGATGGGGATCCAGAGCATAACCAATTGGCAGAGCAGAGCATAAACACCATGATATGATAGGTGGGCCGAGAACCCCGTCGGCCCGAGATCACCAAGGGCCGAGGTCAAGGAATCATGGAGTGATTGACTGCTTGACACTCCATTGTCAATGGCATTGAATCATACCATTGACAACTTGTATCACTCGTGTAACGCAACTACCATAATCTACTGTCAACCTGTCAACTGTACAGCGAAATAGGGCAGGCAACCTCATTCAAAATACCAGAAATCAGGAAAATGTCACGGACACAAAAATATCGGCCAGTGATATCATATTTCCCCAACGGAAGTTTTCATTCTTGACATTTTTGGTTGCACACACGGCCGGTGAAGTCTTGGAAGCCGATGCAACGGCTACAGAGTAAACATCAGATTTGACGTCTCGGCGACAGCGTTTGCTTTGAAATAAGACTAGGGTCTACCGTTATTTAGCATGTTGGGGAACAGCTCATGAAGGGTAAGTCATGTTGTAGAACAATTCTAACTAACCGTTAGATAAGTCACAATTTTACGACCACTTAGAATTTTAAAGCCCCAGTCACACAGGAAAGTGACAGATGCCCTTTGAAACTTTGCCTTTGGTCACACCGGGGAGAACGTTGCTGAATCCGTAGTCAAATCTGTTTGCTCCGTTGGTGATTGGTTTCTGATGGTTCGATTAGCTCTCGGGAGGGTTTTGACTGTCAAAAACCTCCGGAATTATGCTCCAAAAGCGGGACAAATTGTCCCACGATCAAAGCATTGTTCACTGGCAAAAGAATCAAGCCCCAGTCTCACAGTACATGCCGGATTAGTCATTGGATTAATCCGGGAGAAAACTCTGACGGGCCGGGTCGGGCCGGCATGATACTGGGACAGTCATTGATGTTAATAAACCAACTTAGCCAAGATCAGAAATATGAGAAATATCTGGGGTGATCTGGGAACAGGTGAAACCGATGAAATGAGGCTCATTTTGGTTTGCTGATCCCTAGCTGAACCTAGAGGAGCTCCCAGGAGGGCTCTGTCAAAAACCTCTGGAACTAATTGGGGTGCACTGGAGTCCGAACATTCGGAGCATGAACTAGGGATCGAGCACCCTAGTTCACTGGCGAAAGGATCATGCCCCAGTCTCACAGTGCTGGATTAGTCCCCTGATCAAATCAGACTAGAATGCAGGAAAAATCTGTGGGAGGGCAGGGAGGTCCGAGATGATCAAGGGACGTTACGAGTCTTGGGTCTTGGACGTTACGAGCTGGGGTCAGGAACATGTGGAGCTTCTAGTGCATTCCAAGGACTGAGCTGAACCGGGATGACACGGTTCTCATTCTGGATTGTCCCTAGCTCTGCCTTGATTGTCTGGTCGATGCTGTGATTAGTTGCACTTGGATGATCCAGGGCATAGCTGGGAAAAAATCTCAGCACAATCAGATTATCCTGATGTGGACATTGGAACTGCATACCGGTACTAGTAGTTCACATGTAGGAGCGGGAACAAATTGTGATGATCCATGAATCCACTGTCTCCACTATTAACAGACTATTCCGGCTCTTGGAGACTGGGGCTTTAACTCTAAATCACTACAGGGGTTCTCAGTAGGTACACCATGCCCCCGCCCTGTTCTGGAGGTTTTGATTGAACTTGAATTTGATTTTAATTTAAAAGTGGTCGGTTTTCAATTTATTACATTATAATTCGACCACAATGATACTTGAATCAGGGTCACGAGGATGGGTTTGCAAACCACAACTGTTAAATAAACTAAGCCGAGGGATATTCATTCAATGTCTGATCACTAGAGAGGGAATGTGTAAGATCATTGACTTAGAGGCCATTATAGGACCAAAACTACTTCAAAATACTTCAAACTCCACCACAAAGTTTGATCAAACCTAATCAAACTATTGAAGCTCGTGTCCATATCATATGGAGGAAAAGGATAATTTTCACTTTGGAACTCGTGACATTGAAGTATGTAACACAGTCGTTCAGTTTCAATGCAGCTTTTAACAAAGGAGTATCAGAAATTAACGTGAAATGAAAATATTGATGGAGTTTGAAGTAGTTTGAAGGAGTTTGAAGTAAAAAGTTTGACCGGAGTATAAAAGAGTTTGATGTAGATTGAAGTACATGTAGTTTGACGTGACGAGTTTGATCGTGTAAACACCCACCATCAAACTATTTCAAACTCACGTTTTAGGAGTTTGAAGTAGTTTGAAATAGAAAGTTTGAAGTAGTTTGATCGTGTAAAGCAGCCATCAAATTTCCCGGGTATGATTTACTGTCCACATGGACATAGTCCAACTTTCCTTCACCGATATCAATTTCGTCACCAAAGGCTTGCAGTCATGGGACATTTTGTATGTCTTATAGTCTGATTACTCAGATTTATTGGAAGGTTGGAAAAAACGTGTCGAACTAAATTTCTTAGCAAATTGAAATAAACTCACTGTTTACACAGATGGCTGACAATTCCTGCGTTCGATTCCATGGCAATCTGCCAGCCTCGCCGCCGCCGGCACCATCACCCCCAGAAATCCCACCTCAACCCTCCAGCCTCACGAGTCCCGTCAGCCCCACACTCTCTGCCTTCATGAAAGGTGTTGTCGGCGATAATGGACTCTCCAACAAATGCATGGACAGCGTACTCCACCAGGCCGCCTACAACGGAGACCTGGACACGCTCAAGAGAATCCTCGGCAAAAAGGAAGGCAAGAAGGCCATCAACGATTCCAACCACTTGGGTTGTACACCACTACGACTTGCTGTAGCAGGTGCTCTTTTTCTGTTGGTTTTCAGAACATATACTGTACTGTACGTTCGAAGCTTGATATTGATCTATCAACTCTGTAAGTGCAGATAGTCATATTGTAATTTACATAGCAGAAGATAACTTTATTTGATAACTTTATCTCATCTAAACATTTATCTCATCCATCTTTAGCTGGGAAGATGGACTGCGTTGAAGTCCTGTTGTCGTCAGGAGCTAATGTGCACTTGGCTGATATAAAGGCACAGACGCCGGTTATGGTGGCGGTGAAAAACCATAACTTGGACTGTTTACGTGCATTACTGAAGGCAGGGGCCAATCCAGATGGACACGTACACAGCCTGTATACACCTCTGTTTTGGGCGGCTCAGGAGGGCAACCATGCTGCAGTCAAGGTAACTACCTGTACATACATTTAAGTCAGGATGTAGATTATACTGCTCAAATATTCTTTTTCATACTGACTCGCAACCGTGAAATTGTTTTGAGATGTTTGATAAACTAAGCCTTGTTTCTGATCAACACACCGTAACACTGATGATTCCAGGAGCTTCTAATGTATGGAGCTAACACTGAGAACAACAGAATAGTGAACCACCTGACAATCCCATCAAGCCCCGCACGGATAGCGCTGGTTTACCGCAAGTACGCCTGCTTCAAGGAGTTGTTATCAGTCGGTGCTGAGTTAATGCAGGACAGTAATCGCCAGGTATCACTCTATCACCTGGCTGTGACGAGACGAGTCGGGGAGGAGTACATACGACTGATGTATGAGCATGGTGTGCCATACTACGACAGAGACGATCTGCAGTCGACGGTTGTACGGAAGAGCATGGAACAGTCTGAAAGCTGGAGAACAATCCAGGAACTCTTCAGTAAGGCTACATGCAAAAAACCAGCAAGAAATAATTTAGCACTCTGGTTCATTCGAATTATGTTTTATATTTATGTGAATTTTATGTTCTACAGGTGTCCCAAGGAGTTTGGTTTCTTTGTGCCGGGTCAAGATTCGGTGTATCATGATTTCAAACAACAAGCTCGCTGCGATAGATCAGCTGCCTCTACCTCGGAAAATAATCCAGTACTTGACTTTCTCTTGACAAGTTGCAAATCGTATTGAACAACATTCTAGTATGCATAATGCGAACGAGTGACTCTGTCATGTGCTCAAGTCAGGTATCCAGCTGCTTGGTCCCAGTAGTCTGGAAGCACTAGAAGCACCATCGATGGATCGGATATATATTCATAAACGAAGCTCAAATAATCCAATACCAGTATATCGCTGAGTCAATATATTGTTTTGTTACAACCATTTGCATATCTGTTCAAAGCTGAATGGCAGTGAAAATGATGATAAAAGTCTAATTCCGTAATATTGCTGTAATCAATTTCACTGGCCATCTTTGATTAGTGTGTATTGCAAGGCAAAACTAATCGCAGATGTCTGGATGATCAATGTGGATTGATCGCTCATGAATTTCGTGTAACCTCCACTCACTCACCTAGAATTCCAACTATCCCAGTTCATGATATGATGCACTGTTCACAAGAATACTGCCACCATACGATAATGCATGACTTCAGTAATTCTGAACAATACTCTACTAGAGAATGTCGGCCTCGGTAATCTACGAAGTCCTAACTCTTCCAGATTGAAGGTTGTATCTAGAATGTGTCATTTGGCGAGAAAAGTAGAGTGTTATATCAGAGGAGAATGTTGCTTCATTCAATCTAGATTGAGGAAGTGTCAGTTTATGCTGTGATTGGTGGATTCGAGTCACATGTCCGATGTGTCATACCTGGGGAAAACGTTGCATCATTCCGTCTGGAGTGGGAAGGTGTCAGTTTGTGTTGTGATTTGTGCATTCAAGTTATATGTTTGGTGTGTTGTGATTAGCTCTGTGGATAATGGTGTTCAGATGTGAGTGGTGGCCCCAAACGCAGGAATGTGCTGTTGTCATGTAATTCGGCAAGAAGACATGCATGCTCTTGTTAGATTTTTCTGCTATTAGGCTAATCACATATAAGTGGATGGTGGCCGAGTCCTTGAATATATGTAGAGAAATCAAAGTAAAATATTTTTGGTTACTGCAATAGAACGGTGCAATTAAAACATTACACCCCTTTTGTCAAGCTGCGTCCTCGAAGCTTACCCTTTCAATATTCTCGATGCAAACCTGAGAAATCTTAAGATCGTGGTGAATAAAGTTTGTGTGGAAACAAAAATTTTGGAAGTTACTCGACAAACTGAGGGCAGTTATACGCTAACATACATCATGGATATACTGTAAAACGACTTTTTGATTTTAGCGTACGATATATTTGGCAGATTTGGCAGTAGGGGAAAAACCGCCAAATTAAATCATCCGCCAAATTAATTAAATATATGTTAACAGATACATGTGGTTTTGAAACCGCCAAATTTAATCGCCACCAAATAACGTGGGGCGCACAACCGCCAAATTTAATAGCCGCCAGAATTAGTTTTTTTACAGTATTGAACTGCACAAGCAAATCTATAACCTTTCGACTGTGTGCTGCATTGCTGGTTTAAAGTTTAATCTGCATCTTGAGGTTTGATTTATGTAAAAATAACTATCGTATATCATCTGTATTCCGCTGACTGTCATCCTTCGATGCCACCTCTGCATGCATTGCTGCTTGATTTGTATTGTGGACATACTAGTAATTTTAGAAGGAAAATGACTGTCCTGAAGGTACAAATGTGAAAATGTATTCACTTGCGTGACTGCACACTTCTCACTCGTCGTCAGCGAAAGTCCTATTGTTTTTGCTTGTCACATGGGAATATAATTATACAGTTCTGCCTCGTGTTAATATTACATCTTATGATGGTAGAGTTTTGCATTACAATATATACTTGTTCTTACGTGGACATGTCGTACACTTGTACATGTACATGTCGTGAGTGAATGGTTTTATGGTTATACATGTATACGTGAATTTACATCGTACACAAAGTCGGACTGCATGTAAAGTATACTACAAAGGAAACAAGAGTTTTGCATTCCAATATACCGTTCTAGGACAATATATTTCTACACATGTACATGTAGTATTCTCAGTAAATAATATAAAATAATACTCGTAGGTTTAGCATAGGCCTATGTTCAAGTTCCTCAACTTTTTACAGAAAATGTCTACATGTAGATGCACATCTAGAAATTTCGTATTTTTAAACAGATCGAAGGAATGTTCAAATATATCTATGTCACATTTTGCCAGCAACAATAACCAGTAATCATGCCTTGGAAATGGATGGAGTTAGTCGATTGTCCAATTCAAAATCTTAGGGTCCGTACTGGAACTGCTCGATGAACTTTCCTCACTGATTGGTCGATTCTCTGGAGGATTCAAACCAAATTCCCCTCCTCTGAACCACGTGGCCGAGTCTCGTTTTGGAAATGCCGTCAGCCAATCATCTTCTGCCACATCAGCTAACTTTTTGATAGCGCGGTCTTTCCTCGTTTTGAAGCGGTCGGCGATTCGCGGGAGTCTGAATGCTGGTTCCGTCACTAAAATTCGTGGTTCAGATGTTCCCAGGGAGTCATCTCTTCGTTCGACAACATCATCATCTCTATGATCTTGCGATTCAGCTGTTTGCCCGTTTGTTCCTTTGTCATTATCTGCGCTTGAGGTTTGGATCATGGACTCCCCTGGCGCTTTAGATGTGTATGTAGCGATCATCTCACTGGCACGCCGTTCTCTGTCTACCTCTGCCTGGTGTTTACTCAGAAGTCTCGCTAAGTTTCGCTTGTTGTTCCATCTGGGTGCCATCTCCTTCGCATAGAGGTCTTTGTATCTTGGACGTCTGGGCGCCTTCCCGCCAAATATTTGAGCCATTGCCTTCGCCTTGAATATGATGAACTGTCGGTAATCTGTGGATATACATGGCTATAGAGGTTGGAAAAGTTGTTTCATTTATTAACTGGTTTATTGAATTGTAAATGGTTCCAGTACTTCGAACGTGTATGTTATCGATTGAACTTGGAAAATTGAGTTATTACATTCAGAGAAAGGCAACGGTTTCTCCTCTTCCGGAGTTTTCTGTACCAAGGTCAGCCTATCCTCGACCTCTCGGCGAGGGTAACGGGCTATGCTTTCCTGCAGTATCTTGTCGTTCTCATACAGTTCGTCCCATATCTTAGACTCCTCGATGCGATGCTCCCGCTTGTTTTGTGCGTGGTACCTCCTGATATCGGTCATCTTCCGCTCAAGGTCCACCTCTGGAATGCGATTGGCCATCTTCAGGCTGTTCCATTTATTGCGTGGTTTCCTACTTCCCATTTCCATGGTGATATGTGTTCAAGCTGTTCCAGGTAATACTCTTTTCATGAACAAGAAGACGCAAACAAAGTGGGAGACGTGAACTATTTCAAACCTTCAACTCACATATGCCCCTTTTAGTTGTTCCTTTTAACACGACTTTCAGGACTACTCCAGACATACACATATACTTCCAATGATGAGCATAGTGAAACTTCACGTCGAGATGTCAGGTCATTCCCTCCTTGTGTGTACATGTATTCTGGTCACCTTTTCTCCTTGATTCCCCCACATTCCGTGATTAGGGAACCCTCATACCTCGACGGAACAAATCATTCCTTTTGTGTTTGCACAATCAATGGGTTCGATTTGTTTGCATAAACCACCTCTGTCCTCCAGATACCAACTCGATTTCGATATTTGCCTGGACTCCTAGTGCTAATCAATGCCTATGAGCACCGTCGATGGAAACTGGATGGGATCCAATGCCATGGTCATAAATAGGACGTCATTTCTGTGTATTTCAGTTCGCACAAATCATTTTTATATGTTGTGTAGTTAATAAAACATGTGTTTTGATGAAGATTCTATGAAATTTCAAACTATTTCATGAAAACCACGCACTACCACTGGTATTTGTTTTAATCTCAAGAAAATGTTTTCTTAAGAGATCATCACCGTGTTCGGTTTGTTTTTGGTGGTGGTTTCTTTCTTAACCCTTTTGTTATTTATGGTAAGAAATGCGTATTTATGTATTTACACAATGCTCTAAAACGGTAGCAGTTTCAAGAGCATCATCAAACAAACATGAGATCAACATAAAGTACATATGAAGTCCATGAAAGAAATACAAGTAAATTCGTGTTTAGTCTGACTGTTTGAATTCACGTCTTTGAGTAGACATTCAGTGTGTTCCTTTGCAAATATACATTCAATGGAAAACAACAACTCCATGAGAAAGGAAATTATATGGTAGTACATTACATCGTGTAGGCAGTGATCAGCGTCCGTACTCTGTAGTGCGTTTCTCTAAAAATCCTAAATAGTACGAATATTGGTATTATTTCATGGGAATACTTTGATCGGACCAAATCCATCAACATGTACCGTGTACTTATTCTGTGATTGTCAAAAAAGACTGTCCTTGGGTATCATTTCCTCTAAAATATGGAAAGCTGTATAGTATCATTGTGAATGTTAGTTGCATAATACCCCGATGGATTTATTAACTGCGAGTTTTGTTGTTTTCATTGATCTGACGAGAATCACACCAACTTACTTATCTCGAAACATTCCCTCTGGCCATTGAGGTTCCCAATGTAGGCCTATAGCACACCTCTTATTAAATTGATATGGTGAATTCCCTACTACCGGATATGGCCCAAGTGACTTGTGGTGCTTGTTCTTCTATGTTCAATAAGGTTGAAAAAGGCTGCGAGAGGGATTGAATTTTATTTTTTGTTCAGAGGACGGGTACGTTGGGTGCAGGATATGATGATTACAGCCCGTATACGGACTTACAGAAGCCGATTTCTTTTCTTGGATGTGTGTTGTAGTCCACTAATCTATGCCATGTTGAATCAAGTTCTTTTCAACCGAACATTCTTCATATTGGTGTTCTATAGTGATATGAATGAAGTTCTTTCAACCAAATATCCTTCATATTGGTGTTTTACATTGATGTGAATGAAGTTCTTTCAACCAAATATTATTCATATTGGTGTTCTATAGTGATATGAATGAAGTTCTTTCAACCAAATATCCTTCATATTGGTGTTTTACATTGATGTGAATGAAGTTCTTTCAACCAAATATCCTTCATATTGGTGTTTTACATTGATGTGAATGAAGTTCTTTCAATCAAATATCCTTCATATCGGTGTTCTACAGTGATGTGAATGAAGTTCTTTCAACCAAATATCCCCCATATTGGTGTTTTACATTGATGTGAATGAAGTTCTTTCAACCAAATATCCTTCATATCGGTGTTCTACAGTGATGTGAATGAAGTTCTTTCAACCAAATATCCTTCATATTGGTGTTCTATAGTGATGTGAATGAAGTTCTTTCAACCAA
The DNA here is from genome assembly GCA_949152475.1 of Terebella lapidaria. Taxonomy (NCBI): domain Eukaryota; kingdom Metazoa; phylum Annelida; class Polychaeta; order Terebellida; family Terebellidae; genus Terebella; species Terebella lapidaria. The sequence continues at coordinate 12,406,989 of OX424567.1, forward strand.
ATATCCTTTGATATTGGTGTTCTACAGTGTGTGAATGAAGTTCTTTCAACCAAAAATCCTTCATTTCGGTGTTCTACAGTGATGTGAATGAAGTTCTTCCAACCAAATATCCTTCATATTGGTGTTCTACAGTGATGTTGTCTGCCTCACCAGTCTCAAGCATGACTGTAACTCGTTCTACCCAGGATCGAAGCTACATCATAACACCTTATTGTTAACAACCGAAGTAGCAGTTTGTAGAAAGCTGACATGGTTTCTGTTTCTCAATCTGGTTGGGGCGAATATCCAGGTCTGGTTCTGGATCATATCTGCATAAATTTCAGAGTATAAGCTTCATCGTGACAAAGTTGAACGAGTTTATGAAAAATGGCATTGTCATTCCAAGTGTAGCGTCCTGTGAGCATTTAAAGTTCTCGATGTCCGAACACACAAATGGCTATAGAGCACAATTTTCTGTTAGTGAGCTGGGACTCATGACCCCAGGAGGAACTCAGTTTAACCTCGGTAACTGAGGTTACAATTATTGGTCTTTATAGTAATAGCTAGCATCAGTCTATGGGCGAGACAGCATGTCCAGGAAGACTCAATACGTCTTGCTTCAATACATGTATGTCAACAAAGACTGGTCCTCCCCATCTCTCCATTTCAGGTAGGCAGGCAAGGCTTTGTTATAATGGCTTCGTCAGTACTACATCCATGATTCTCAATCGCGAAATATTGTGCTCCCTGAGAATGCTGTCTATTGGTGAATTTGTCCAAGATCGCCTTGCAGGAATAGTTATAAGTCCAACAGAACTGATAATCAGTTTCATCTGACACGATATGTTCCTTCAAAGGTAGATTCAACTTTTTTGACAATCCTCATTTTTATTTTGCATGTCGATGTTTTTCAGGTCCATGTACTCAGCAGTTGTAATAGGCACACTGAAGGCGATGCTGTAGATGCCCCTATTGCCCCTTTGCTGAATTATCTAACGGGTTTATATACTCTCTTGTCCAGTCCAACTGACTGCAGTGGACACAACTGACTACATTGTTTCTCCTGGACTAACGCGAATGTTTGAACAAGTGAATCATATACCTATATTTTACTATATAAACCAATCTTCATTTATTGCCTAAATCTTGTATGCAACGGGTTATTTTGGTTCCTCTAGTTCTTCTCCTGGTTCTTTAAAGTACATTTGAAAACATACTTATATTGTTCATGGATACGATGTACGAATGAACATCAAGAGTGGTTGCGTTTTTTTTTTACTGTACAACATGTGGATAAATAGCAGTTGACAGGGTATTACAATAAAACAATTTGAAACAATGCCAAAATAAACAATAGTTCTGATACATGTTATACACAGTTTCAATATCTGGAGTCGAAGCATCAAAAATAGGCTACACATGTATGTGACGAAACAATCATTTATACAATGGATTCATTGCAGTGATATGACGTTGGTATCGTCAACTTGCCGACTTAATGATTCCGGGACGACAGAAGATTTGTTCAAATGAAATATTCTCAGAAATTCCCGTCGAAATTTCGGAGCAGCAATGCAGTACAGCCAGAAGTTGATGGAGTTGTTTGTGTAGATCAGTATATTGACGATAGCCCAGATCAGTTCCATGACAGGATACGCACCTGGTGGCTCATAAAACCACCAATTCTGTGACACGATGAAGAAGGTAACACGAGATGTTGTACAAAGGAACACCAGACTCACCACTAGGAGTACTGAAGTCATCCCAGCTACTTTCTTCTGATTGTGTGCGCTATTTGAGGACGGAGAGTTCTTATTCAATGACGTCACTTTGACGATAATGGCAATGTTAATTGAAAATATGACGACGAAAGGCACTATAGACGCCAAACACAAGTCGATCCAGTTCCATATGTTGGAATAGTAGTTATTGTTGTTTGGAATGACAAACGTGCAAACAGCTCCATGATCCGTAATGGAAAATGTCCATATAATATGCAGATCTACCAGAGCGAGGAAAAATCCAAAGAAGCCCACCTGAATCCACGCGAATTTTGTGGTGAACAGAATCTTGCATCTTGTTGGGAAGTATGTGACTGTCAATCTTTCTACGGCGACACATCCAAGAATCCAAGCTGAGAGGTGCAAGGACCAATACACCAAGAACAAACTGACTTTACATCCAGCAGATGATAAGGTGGATATGTTCACACCATAGATGACTTTCATCCATGGTGGCAATATTCCCACGTACAAGGCGAGGGTGTCTACGACAGCTAGAGTGATGAAGTAGACGCTAGTGACGTGTTGCCTTAGTGGTTTCCGCATCATCACCAGTAGGGATAGGGTGTTACCAACTGTCCCCAAAACTATCAAGATCGGGCACCCAATCCTCCACACCATCTCTGCAGTTGATGACGTCTTCAGGTTCATGCTGTTGGATATATT